>OY998248.1:18511243-19192185 GCA_963922005.1 Cornus suecica | reverse complement strand
AGCTCCGATACGAAACCGGACGACTCCGGGCCAAACCCGAACACATCGAAATATCTACAACACCATGCGGAGTGACTCAACATCCAACATAAAACATGGAGAACGAAGAATGAAGAATGAAGTCCAAAAATGACAACACTTCAACAAAAACGAGAAATAGAATCCCAAACTCTATTCCGAACCGGGAACTCAATCCAACTCCCAAATCAACAACTCATCTCAATATCACTCAAGACGGTTAAGTTGACCACCTCAAGAACACTCATATGCTTAGGATATGAAAAGGAAAACCCTAGTAGCCAACACTATGGGACAAACTTGGTTTAATCAAAACCTCATCCAATCTATTCAAACATCAATCAACACTTGATATCACTTCTCTTAGATTACTAATGGAATCGAGAAGTGATTACCACACAAGTGACTAGGATCAATCCTATCCTCACTTAATCAAACTTCAAACCTTGAAGTAAATTAAACGACACCTTCCTCAAATGCAAAAGAAGTATCAAATGGCCATCACTACATAGCCAACCAAAATCCCCAAACTATCAAGGATCGTACACCCCACAAAGGTGCAAAAACATCAAGTGGTCAATACCCCACTACCAACGAAGGTTACAAAGCGATCACTCGCTTCTCTAAGGTCTCATTTCACAACCGACCCTATAATCCACTATCGACTTTACTTATCACAAGAAAGCTATAGAAAACTAACTCATAACACCACCTAAGGGCATATAAGCACATAACAACAAGTATAAATATTCATCTCATTTTATACTTCAAAACTAGCATGCAAATCATATTCTCACATTATTCATTTCCACTTGAGCATTTTAATAACATATGAATTATATCGCAAAATTCATATTAAACATGCTCCTCAATCACATTGAATAATATCATGATATACATGTCAAATGAAATCACATAAATGTTATGCAAATGCAATATGAATCAACATCACCCGTGGTACACACGTGACCACACACACACCTTAACTCCAAGGGTCAAAGGATCATTCTCTATCACTTCATTTTTTTATTTCTCATGAATGAAGGTAGATTTATCGTACCATTCTTCCCAAGTGATTTTTCTCTCTTTTCACTTTTTACAAGGAAGACGTCAAACAAGATGCAGTCGTGCACATGGGATTTGGATAAGTCTTCCCCCTACCATCTGCGTTTCTCAGAAGATTAGTTCCGTAGGAGCAAGAAGCACCCCCTGGCCAGTTGTTATGACGATCCCGAACAAGTCTACTCACACATAATTACACAAACGGACGTAGACCAATACCAATTGAATTCTCAATACAAAAGGTGAACCCATGCATTTTGTCCTCAATGACCCATGCATCAACATAAATATGTATCACATCATATTTATAACCAACATTTCCATAATATCAACACGAATGTTTTTCATCATTCAACATGTTTTTAAATTTCATTTAAAGCAAAAATCAACAAGTATGTTTCTCATGCACCATTCATGATCCCAAATCATCAAGTTATCGTTTAATACACAAAGAAAACTTTACCTTTCATTTAACATGTTTTTATCTCAATTAAAGCAGTTATACATATTAAGTCATTTTCATACACAAGTTTAATGTCAAGATAGCAACTTCAAGATTAACAAAAAATGGGGGAACTAGATTAACACTCTAAGTTCCACATCTCAATTCACTAACCAAGGTAGCTAGCCTAGTTACGCTATCAAGGTTACACTACTAACACCCATAATCCTATATGTATACTTACACTTATATATATATACCTCAATACTCATATTCATATATA
This sequence comes from Cornus suecica, assembly GCA_963922005.1. Taxonomy (NCBI): domain Eukaryota; kingdom Viridiplantae; phylum Streptophyta; class Magnoliopsida; order Cornales; family Cornaceae; genus Cornus; species Cornus suecica. The sequence goes on along the minus strand of OY998248.1, from coordinate 19,190,380 downwards.
TATATGCATACAAGTATATTTTCATCCCAAAAGTCCACAACTCATAATCCATCTCGCATCCATCATATACCTATTTCAAGGATGATATAAATATGGATTATAGCCCATAAACACCAATAAACCCTTAATTCAAATTTCTCAAGTTTACACTTAGCAAAAATACATCTAGGGTTATAAGGTCCGGAAATGAAATCGCACACTCACAAATCAAAGAACGAGAGATTAAAGATGTTTTCCCCTACCTCAAATGAAGAACAAGCCAACTTCCAAACAAGGCCTATGAAAACCCTAGTGTCACGCCCCTAAAATTCCTGAAACTCCAACCCGGAGAATCAGCGAATTTCCAAGGGGTGACGTCAGTCAAGCAATCACTAGAGTCAACAATAACAAGGAAATACATGAAATAACAAATAAAATTAATATATTTCATGCCTAACTGAATGATAGAAACTCAACAGAATGTTCTGATACCATGTTGTCACGCCCCTAAATTCCTAAAACTCCCGAACCGGGACATCCGAGAAATTCGGGGTGTGATCCATACAATAAGCGACCAACTAAGATATCATTAACAATTAAAACATATGGAATCATGATGAAAGTGATATATTCCATAACCAACTGAATGGTAGAAATACAACAGCGGAATCCAACAAAAAATCGATAGAGTTCTGTTTGTAAATGGAACATCCCAAATACACAAACTCAACAGAATACTTGCCAATAACAAGTGTTATAATAACAATGGCTCATAGTCCAACATTCATCAATCCTACTAGGGTTGAGGTAGGGGAAAGAAACCACTACCGATACATAACCCCTCTAAAATCAGCAGAGCCCCAAATGCTCAAATGAAATTACAATAAAGCCACATGGCGATGCCAAAAAGGTATAATGGCATCCCGAAACAACAAATGTACGAAATAAAAGATACATCGAAAGGGAATATGCCAACAAATTGGCTCCTAAGAGAAATACATGGAAATCCCATATAACATGGGTAAAGGAACAAAATAATGAAAGAGACTGTAGCTAACCATCGTCCCCAATCTAATCGCGCTGCAACCGTAACCGCATCACCTTGCGCAACTCCAAAACCTGTAACGAGGAAAGTAAAAGAAAGGTGTTGTTGCACCGCATGTTATCCGTAGCCAAAACATTTCCTACAAACTGGTGTTGTGGCACCAAGGCAAAAGAACATCGGGGTGAGCTCATCAAAGCCCAATCTTAATCGTCACATCCTATGACCATCCAAGTAGTACTAACCAACCCGTGTACATGCATCTACCCTTGGTCAATCTGTCATCCCACATGGTGCTCACGCCAATGCAAAAACCCAAACAACTCCACAAATAACCCAGTCATATACCAGGGAAGCACAATATGTCATAAAACATAGAATACAATGCTAACGACAAATCTCTATCACGTGGAAAATGCATACCTATATATATGTATACATATATATATAACAAAAAAATACAAGACACATATTAGGGTTACACAAGAGAACACTACGCCTCGTATCTATCAATCTAAGGCCGGTAGTCTACACTACTCACCTAAACGTACACTAAGTACACGACACCCAATTCCATACTAACAATCACCAAGCGCTCACAATGCTAACCAGAGAATCCAACCAGGTAGAATTACACTCACCTCTAATATCCACAGGAATATAAATCCATAAATAGTACCAAGGAATGCTCACAACCCACTCCCCGAGAACACAGGAGGCACAGAACTCACATCCTTGCACACTAACACAATCATCAGCAATATATATAAAATATATATATATATATATATATATATGCGAACCATAAATTCCATTCATAGAGAAACTATACACCTCAAGTAATGAATCACCTTAATCATATCACCATATGAGTCTCATAATACTATCTCCAATACGATCAATAAATCATCAACGCTCTCACTATAGGTGAGAAAAGTTAACCAAATCACGACACAGAGAGTACATGAACACTACCCTCATGAACAACCATATAAGGGTTAAAAAAAAGCAAGGGAAAAGAGGTCCCAATGCTAACCAACGGATAACCGAGACAATAATGTCAAGGTTACAAACAGAAGTGTTTAAGGAAAACACCTGGACAAAATAAAACAAAAGTAGAGGAAAGGCAACACTACGTGTGTGCACTAAACAACAAGCCTCATACTCGAGAATTAGAAATGATCGTAAGTAAAGGTGAAACAAGAAAATACCTTTCAAAACACTTAAGCTCGAGATCTTGAGAAAGAAGCCTCGGAATCTCGGAATCTCAAGAATTATAAAAATAGGTTTTTCTTTTAAAAATCCACATAGTGAAAATGATTGACTTGTCCCCGATCTCCGATAGTCCCCATCACCGACCTTTAGAAGTTAAAAATATTTTTAAAACTGATCCTAAGATCACCTTTCAAAGTACGAAAACTTGTCGTGGCTACGGGGGTAGGCGAAAATGAGTTTTTCTTTTTTAAATAAGAATGAGTTTGTTTTCAAAACTTGAAAAATGCAATTTTTGAAAGACAGCTCAATAAGAGTGAATACAACTCCTAGGATTAACACTATCACTAAGGATACCAATGGTCCTAAATGACTGTTGTCAAGAAAACAACTAAGTTCAATTGTCACAGAGTCTAACTCAACCAAAATCTCAAACTTTGATTGATAAACCATTCCTCAAAAGGGGAACACAATCAACTAGGTTTACAATCTCATCACCCGCCTTCTCTAATGTCTCAATTCACAATTGATACTAAAATCAATCCATCGCCTCAACCCTCTAAAGAGGTCACACAACTAACCATGATCACAAAACCATCAACCGCCTCATTCAATGGCCTCAACTCAAAATCGACTCTATAGTCCATCACTAACCTCAACTATCTAAAGAGGTCACTACATCAGTATACTTAACCCTCCAAGGGCATAAAAGTACATAATCACAAGTATAAGAATTTACATTTCATTATATTTTAATAATTACTGCATGTAATGATATTTTCATGTTATCCATTTTTAGTTGAGTATTTGATAAAAATATGAATTTATTTCCCAATATTCATAATGAACATGCTCCAAAATCCTCAGGTAATAATATCACATAATAAACCTGCTCCAAAATCCACATGTCATACTATCATGATCTACGTGTCAAATAGAATCACATAAATGCAACATAAATCACATAACAGCAACTCAATGCAATATGACTCACACACCTCATATACATACTATGTCCACTTACTTTTAAGGATAGAAGCTCATCAAGTATTGTAGAGTACCGCACAAACTTTTCCCAAGTGATTTTTCTCTCTATCACTTAAATAAGGAAGTCGGTTGTACGAGAGCCCAACTTGCAACTCCGTGCACCATGACCACCAAAGTCAAGAATATGAGCCTCTCTTACGACTCTTAAAACATTATCACCTTTTCGGCTTATTAGTTCCGTAGGCGTGACACCTCATGGCCAGTTGTTATGACGATTCGACACAAAGCTACCCACACATGATTACACAACTTGCATATACCAACACCATGATTTGACACTACACTATGTCCTCAATATGCATCCAGGTTTCAATAACAATCATGTTCCATCACAATATATGATTTTCTCTTTGCAATATAATGTACACCATATAATAATGGTCCATCATAATACATGTTTTTCTCACTTGTAATATATTATGCCAAATTTATCTACATGCTCATAATATCACATTTATAAGAAATAAACCACAACAAAAACTTATATCACATAATCATGCTTGCAATTCATCAAATTATCCTTTCATTCACAAGTATAACATTTTTATTTCTTTTTAACATGTTTTTATCGCAATTAAAGCAATAATTCACAAGTGTAAGGGGAACTAGCATAACGTCTAAGTTTTCACATAAATCACAAAATCACGTATACTGTCCCACTAATCACATAAACTGAAATCGTACACAACCGCGCCTATACGTATCACTAAACTACGTCTAGCGCTACTAATTCCAATCACCTAGATAAAACTAGTCTAATCCATTATCCATGGTCACAACACAACTCCTCTATATATATATATATATTTATACTCGAATAAATATATATATATATATATAAACATCCAAGCATGATAATTAATCCTAAACAAGATTTCTAATTCATTTTATACAATTAGCATGCATAGATAAAAATATCACATTTTAGTCTAGAGTTATCTGTACCGATAATAAATTTTTCCCTACCTCTCTATGCGTGTTTACGAACTAACCTTCGCCCCCTGACTGAGCCAGATATACTGACACGTCGTCCAAGACGCACACTCAAATCTGGCCCAACATGTTCACGCCCGAAATAGGGCCCACCGTGAATAGTACTACCGCCCGAAAGTGGGGCCGCGACCAAAGTTGCCCGAATACTATTTCAAATATACCAAAACATCTGCCTTGATGACCTATACGATATATACGAAGCCCATTAGAAATAGGTTAATAAATTTGAACAAATCTAAAATAACCCAAACGAAAATTCAAACCTATAAACGCGATTTCCTTACAAACCGTTCAACGAAAAAATGATTTCCTGACAAACCGTTCAACGAAAAAATACGAAATGTTTACACGTCGTAACTGACATCGAGACAAAGTTACATGCTAAAAATTGTAGGGAAGTTGACTAAAGGATTGGCCGAAGTTCTTGGCCGAAATGGCCCTATCGTGCGAATTGTTCCATCGCGCGCCACTAACATCGCCACCACTTGCATTGCCAGCTACTTCATCCCAGGTCGCGTCAACTCTCGCTATCGCCGCCCCTCGCTGTAGCTACTGCCAGTGAACTCCAGCTCACCAGTCGTGACTCTCACTTTATCTTCAGCAGCTCACTCTCTCTCTCCCTCTCTCATTCTCCGGCGATGATGGTGATGATGGAAGTGGAGGAGAAGCTGCAAGCCGTCGTGTTGGGGAAGGAAGAAGGTGAAGCTCAGTCGTCGCATGCGAGAAAGAAGAAGCCTCTGCAGATACGTACATATGCATATATATGCTAAATCACAAAAGTGACCCTCCTAGTATCTGAAATTATAAAATAACCCCAATACTTTACCAAAATGTCCAAACGATCTCTAAATAAAATACCGAAAAGTTACGGGACACCAAATAACTAAAATAGTCCAAAATAAATACACCGGGGTATGAACCTAAATATCATAACCCTTAAACGTCGGGTAAACAAACGTGTCGCCACCCAATCGAAGCACTAAACAAAATCGTCGAAACGAAACTGCGTTGTTGACAACAATAAGAACCCGCGTAAATGTCGTCTCTCCATGTTCGAAACGTAAAACGCAAAAATTTTACAAGTACGAAATACCAAGAATAACCATGACATCATGAACAAGTGATGTCACAACCGAAATTAAATAAAAAATAATTTCAGAAAAAGAAATGAAAATAACACGGGGTGTTACACCTAGGTTTCACCCGAAACCAAAACTGACGAAACCAATCAGTGACAAGCTTTGCCATAGCCTCCTAAGAATTAATCAAGACTCAGACCACAAAGAAAACATGAATCAACACATGTTTTGACAAGAAAACCCAAAACTAGGGTTTGAGAATAAAACTCACAAAGAGGAGAAAACTCTTACCAATCCACGGCTCAAATCGAAGGCAAGACTACCACGACCAACTTCCGTGTTGAAATCGTAGCCAAAATCCAAGCCCAAATATATGATATAGGGCAAAGATTGAAATAAAACAAGTGAGAGAGAAAGAGGCTAAGTTGGAGAAGAAAGGAGAAGAAATAAAGTGTTTTAGGTCAACACTTACTTATATAGGCAATATGTGAAATCTGTCAAGTTGTACCTTGAGTACTCGATATGAACAGTAGCCGAGTACTCGGTATGAACAATTACCGAGTACTTGGTAATCCTAAAATAACAATTGCAAGAAAAGGCTCCAAGGCCCCCAAGATGACACCGGAAAACTCCGAAACAATCCAGGACACACCCAAACACTCCAAACCACATAGGAAGACTCACAAACCTCCTCAACAACTCCCACACACAAGTTAGATACCAGGAATACCCCTCACTCCCAAAAGTTCCAAAAATAAAAATAAACACATAATCACATAAGTGCTACACCGAAACGTCTACGATAAACTAAATAACACGTTCGAGCATGAAACACGATCACCGAAGCATTAACAAGAAAATGTTGGGATGAACCCACGTAGTCGTTGGCGACACTCAAATCCACGAAGTCGTCAACGAAATACCACGAAGTCGTCCCGCTAAGTCCAAAACTCAAATGCGAAAAATTTACACGTACCGAGAATACATAAGACGTCATGAATAAGTGACATCACAAAATGTTAACACTTGGAAAAGAATTCCAGAAAAGAGAAAGGAAAATGCGGGGCGTTACACTCTCTTTGAGATAGGATCCCTTCCTAAAGAACTCAAGAACCAACCATCCAATCATGAAGATGGCGGCTACATCAACAATAGATTCTCCTCTTTCTATGAGCGACTAGTCGGTATCTAGGGTTTCTAATAAAACCCTAGCCGAGTAATGTAGTCTTTTATTTATTTTTATTGCAAAGGGGGGAATCTAATAAAGGGCACTTATATGATGATTATGTAGTGAGAGACCAAACAAATAACCTAAATAAGCTTAGATTGAATTAATGATTTATCTTAAACAGTTGTGTTTTATCAATCGGGGTAAGAACCTCCGTGATTAAATAACGATTTCTATATAATGGTACTTATTTGGCATGATAAAGTATTAGGTTTATACAGTCCATGCTTAGAGAAGATGATTGTTAGCGTGTATTTTAATTTCATGTTTTAGGAGTAGTTGTAGTATAGATGCATACAACAGTCATACTAATCGCAGATGGATTGTAACGAATAAGGACCGATTGCATCATTTTTGGGACTAGGCAACTGCTTGTAGCGTTACTAGTCTGATTTATATAAGTTGTACCACCCTCTTGCAATAATATAAGTAAAGGAATACATTATAAGGTTAGTGGTGGAGTTGGAATTCAACCCTAGACTTGTTTATCTTGAGTGAAACCAAAAACAATTATCTTTATTTTATTTTATATTTAGTAGTTTAATCAAACAAACCAATCAACCAAATTTTATAAAGATAATTTAATTTTCTATTTTATAATTATTTGAAATATGAATTTGATCTATGTGGTTCGATACGCTCTCTACCGAACTATACTATATACTACTCGCGTACTTGCGACTGAGAAGTTAAATTAGATCGTGCTAATTCCTTATTTTTAACACTATTATTTTCACAAATCTAGAGCCAATCAAATGTTAATTAATTAAAGGTCCAACTAATCACCGCGTCTGTATTGTAAATATGCGGTTACGAATAATCCAGGCAGCTAGGTTAAGAAAAAACCTTTGGATCTAATACAACAATGCTTGAATCACGAATATTTATTGTTCTAATTTTTTATTTTTTGTTCTCTTTCTTTCATCGAAGACTATCTACTATAATACTTGTTACTGTATGACCAACTAAGTCTTTAAAATGAAAGGATTCGAACAAAACAACTTTTTCTACTGAAACTCCATCTAGATTTTGCATCTAATTGAATTGTGGGAATATGATAATATCGTTCATGATTTATTAGAACCCAACTCGTCGGACTCACACTTGACTAGAAGTGTCGAAAGTGAGTTATATGCACATGGGGATATGGGACGCATGTCTAGTTCTCACTAGAAAGGAATCAGGTGAATATTCCTCATGTCTCCCGCCTGACACAGTTTGACACGCGGTGATACCTGATTGGCTCTAAATCGTGTAGTTGTAGAAATAATATCAAGATAACAAGCACGCGGAACCAGGAGAAATATCAACTGAACTATAGTCGCATGCGACTGTAGTTAGCATTCCTCATCAGAATATATATATATATATATATATATATATATATATATATAATACATACTAAAAGTTCATGGACATGCAAGAAGATCTTCTAGTCAAGGGACAAATTTAGTGTGAGTTGAATTTTGGGAGATGACAAGTTTGTCTTTTTTTGGTTTGATTAGTGGTTGCCTGGGGCTGCTCTATCTCTTAACCATTTTGATGAGTTCATTAATGCTTTGTGGTTGGGAGAGATGCTAAAGTGAGTGATGTTATTAGTGAAGGTCAATGGTGTATTCTTGATTCTTTGTCTTGGTTGCACCAGCAGATCCCTTTATCTTTGTATCCTAAAATGCAACCTGATAGAGTTATTTGGGTGCCATCTAATGGTGAGTTTTCCATCAAAGCTACTTGGGATATTATTAGTCATAAGAAGGGGATAGTGCCTTGGTTTTATGTTGTCTAGTTCAAGCAAGCTGTACCCAAACATGTTTTCCTCTTTTAGTTGGTGATTCTAGATAGGCTGAGAACCATGAGTTTTCTGCTGAATATAGGGCTAGTTTCTCAAGATTCTTGTTGCTTCTATCGAGTTATGATAGAGGACATACACCACTTGTTCTTTGGGTGTAGTTTCTCTAAGCAAGTTTTGACATGCCCCTAAATTCCAAAGACTCATGAACCGAGACATCTGAGGAATCCGGGGTGTGATCCATACAAAGATCGACCAACTAAGATCACAAATAACCATAAAACGAATGGAATATTATTATTAACAATAATTCCATACATAACCAACCGGAAATGAAACCAAATGATACATAAGGCACATCGAGGCGCCAAAAGAATACATCTCTACAACGATGCAATGATACCAAATACTAGGAAGGGATAAGCCATTAGACTAGCTCCCAATAAATACAATAAGAATCCCCTCATAAGGGGCTAGCAAAGGGAAAAGTTAATAAGACTAACACTACGTGAAGACGTCCTAATCTTTTAACGTCAACCGTATCCCTCTGAGCAAATCCAGAACCTGCAACGAGGAAACAAAAGAAAGGTGTCATTGCACCCGAAACTGTCCATAACTGAAACATCACCTACAAACTGGTGTGGACCACCAGGGTAAACCAACGTCGGGGTGAGCTCATCAAGCCCCATAGGAAAAATATCCTAACCATCACATCCTCCGACCGTCCAAGTCTAGTGCGAACCAACCTGTGTACATGCATCTACCCTAGGTCGGTCAATCGTCCCTTATGGCACTCATGCCAATACGAGACCCCTGAAATAAATCCCTCTAGTCCCGTACCATGCATCATCAAAAGGGAAACTAGTATATAACGGAATCACAACATAACATCATATGGAAAATGCACACCTATATACATATATATATGTATATACATAGAGACAACAAGTATTACAAGTAATGTAGTTCTAACCTCATAAGAGAACACTATAACTCGTACCTACCAATCCAACACTGGTAGTCTATACTACTCATATAACAGTACTCCAAGTACACAATACCCTAGCGTAACATAGCCAAACACTCTAGTGGCCACAACAAAAAATTTAGGATACAAAGGAACTAAGATCACCACAATGTCCATAAGGAGGAGTACCCATAACCGGTACCAAGGAAACTCTCACGTCAACCAAACAATCACATCTCAAGGATTCCTATGACGTCCAAGAGGATGAAGAAGGAAAAATGACGCACTAGATCCACTAAACACAACATCCGTTTCCAACCCCACGGATCGAATTATGACACAATCGATAACTAATCATGAATGAACAAATGCAGAAGGCAAAAGGTGAATCTAAACCGATTCTTCAACCTAACACAACTCATCCCTAAAGGCCACTAATCAATGCCCCAAGCATAGTAGGAGAAGTGGTGAAACATAAGGGAGAGAATGAAAATAAGCTGAAAGAAGTGTACACAACAGCTACCACCGAGTTATGAACCGAGTACTCGGTGGTGTAAGGTTCGAGTACTCGGTGAAACAGTTACCAAGTACTAGGTGACCTCACAGAACATAAAATTTTCTAAAAACCCGAGAGACCTTTGCGCAACTGCACCCGTTTAGGCACTCACCGAGTACTCGGTAAAATCCTCACCGAGTACTCAGTGGCCCCCAATATGAAAAGTCAAGGAATTAACCCGAAAGCTTCGAAACGAAACTGGACGACTCTGAGCTAATCCTGAACACACCGAAACATCTACAACACCATGCGGAGTGACTCAACATCCAACATGAACCATGGAGAAGAAGAATGAAGAAGGAAGTCCAAAATGACAACACTTCACGAAAATGGAAAAGAATGATCCATAACTTTATCCCCAACCGTGAACTCAATTCAACTCTCAAATCAATAAACTCATCTCAACCACCTAAGGCGGTTAAGTTGAAAACTCCAAGAATACTCATATTTTTAGGATATGAAAGGGAACCTAGTAGTCGATACCACGAAACTAACTAGTTCAATCACTATCTCTTCTGATCCATTCAAACTTCAATTCACACATAATATCACCTCTCTTAGATTACTAATGGAATCAAGAAACCGTTACCACACAAGTGACTAGGATCAATCCTCACCTCACCTAATCAAACTCAAAACCTCAAAGTATGATAAACGATACATTCCTCAAATGCAAACAAGTATCAAATGGTCGTCACTACATAACTAACCAAGATTACCAAAACTATCATCGATGATAGATCCTTCAAGTGTTCAAGAGACATCAAGTGATCAGTACCACACTATCAACCAAGGTCACAAAACTATCACCCACCTTCTCTAAGGTCTAATTTCACAATCGACCCTAATATCCAATACCGACTTTAACTTATCAAAAGAAAGCCATTAAACCAACTCATAACACCACCTACGGGCATATAAGTACATATCAACAAGTATAATAATTTATCTCACATTATACTTTAAAATAAGGCATGCAAATCATATTCTCACATTATCAAATTTCATTTGAGCATTTTTTTTATTTTTGAATGGTAAGATAATACTATTGTAAGAACATTTTTGTATATTGTTTATTTATGGCATGTTCTAGACAATAACCATGTTGAGTGTTACATAGGTCGGTTTGGTGTTAATGACATCGATAAGCTTCATGAAAGGCAGAATCAAGCATTGAAGTAATGAAGAATACATGTGAAACATGAAAGTGAGCATATTGAAGAAAAATGTCTCCTGGAGGGCGAAAATGACATTTTTCGAAGCCGTCTCTTCAAGCAAAAAGTATCGTGGGTTCAAGATGATCATTTTGGCGCAGTTGTGAAGAAAAGTGGTTTTGACAAAAATACCTACGCTTTCAGCTTCAAAAAGTGGCTGGAAAACACATTTTTACGCTTGGAGGTACGCTTGGACCTATGCTTGAAGCGTAGGCCCCACTAAACTTGAAGCATAGCTGCGGTAATTTTTTTACAGATTTTGCCTGCGATGTCCAAATTGTTCGGGGGATGGTTTTATGATATAACCACCACTTCTATGCATCAAAGTGCGTTCTATATACAATATATTCACCAGAATATAGGGTTTGGATGTGAAATTACGAGAAAGGGCAAAATTAGGGCTTAGATCATCATTATCTATAAATACCCAAGTCTACAACAAGAGGAAACACGTCTTGAAAAATTTTGTACAAGTTTTCTACAGCTTCTTCTTCTTCTTCTACAGAGATATACATATGGTGAGAGAATATCATTGAGTGATTAGAGATACACAAGTTCTCTCTTATTATTGGACGTCTTCAATCGTGCTTCTACATCGACGATTTCTATGCACGATTGAATGGTATAGTTGCTAAAAAATTCACACACCATCTATAGCAACGAGGTTGCGTTGATCCATTTCGAGAAGCGGAGCCGTCTGAGTACGGAGATCGAAGTAGGAGGCTTCGTGGTGATTTTGATATGTTGAGAAGTAGAGCCGTCAGAGTACGGAGATCGGAGCGAGAGCTTCGTGGAGTGCGAGTGAATCAATACTTTCAGACGTCGAGTGAAGAACAACAAATTACAGCAGTTGTAAGTTCTGTTTTCATAGAGTCTGTACAAATTCTCTAATTCATAGTGCATCGATACCCGAGTGTATACATGGTTTTTACTTGGAGTCTTTCCACGTAAAAAATCTTCGTGTCTTCTCTTTATTTATTTTCTACACTTATATTCATATTTGTTTGATTGATCTCTTTTGAGAATTGATTTGAGAATTAGGGTTTGTGACTAATTAAAATTAAATTTCCGCTATATAATTTTAATTGTTCATAAAATCGAAAAAAAAGCCTATTCACCCCCCCTCTAGGTTGTTTTCACTATCGTCTAGGTAATTTCAATTATAAAACAAACAAAGGCATAAGCCTTACAAGGATCGAAGGGGCATACCCCTGATACATATATGGAACCCTGAAATCCACCAAAAGAAAAAAACTAGACAAAACCAAAGGAAGCTATAAATCAAAACCCAATGAACACCTTTACAATCAAGTAGAATGATATAGCTTAATTCCTTCTTGTAAGAAAAGCACCATATATGAAGGAATGAAGTAACCTTGTATTGAACCAAGATAACATACCATACTCCAAACATAAAACAAGAATTCCAAACCAAACCAGAATGAATAGTCATAGAAAACCACATCAGCAACAAATGGTAAATGTCAAGAGTAGTGAATAGGAAACAATCTGCAACTGCAAGCATGTAGCAGCCTGAAGCAATGAAAGCAACAACATAATAAGCTACATTACACAACCAAGAAATGATCAACCAGCAACTGGAGCAAAGAATGACCAAAATAAAAATCAAACCAGCAGCTACCAGATACCCAACAAACAATCTCCTAATCAAATCAGAAGCATCAAGCTATGCAGCAACCAATCCCCAGCTAAAGAACCAGTAGACAAGCCAACCCCACATAAAAATACCATATCCATCACCCATACTCATCATGAGACCATAAGTGAAGAAGGTAAACCCCATAAAGCAACCAACTCAAGATTTTGAGTCGTACAAGCAAACTTTGAAAGAGGGAAAAAAGTGAACCTCACTTAAGCAATAATCTTCTTAAAGAGACCCTCAACAGTATTGAACTCTAGCTGGAAAATTCTTCTATTTTTCTCCACCCAGACTTCATAAACAGCAGTACTGAAAACAAGTTTATTAAGTAAAGACACTAAGCTCTTACCCTTGAGATTGTCAACCATCCATGGACAAAAGGATTCCCAAGAATCATCTGGCCATTCTTTTAAACCTTTCTGAACAAACATGTTCCACAATCTAGAGGTGAAACTACATTGGAAAAAGATGTGGTCTCTATCCTCTTGTCTAAGCCCACAAAAGACACAAGTAGCTTGTTGCACCATACCAATGGATAGAAAAAAATTAAGAGAAGGAAGTCTATCAAGCTACATTATCCAAACTAAAAAAGAGTGCTTAGCAATACAAAACTTAAACCATATAGCCTTTCTCCTAGAGATCAAATCAAATTTGTACCTTAAAAAATTCCATGTAGAGTTAATAGAACATTTACCACCAATAAAGTCCCAAACAAGCTTATCAGGCATTGAAGTGTTAGGATGAAAATCAGCAGGGAAAGCATGCTTAAAATCTAACCAGAAGTGAGAATTTAAGGATGGGAAATGTCAACCAGAGGAACTAATCAATCTACTCACTATGGCATTACTACCAAAACCTGAAGACCTGATTATAGAATGAGGAAAGTAGTCACAAAGAGGACCAATAGGATGTCAGTTTCCATACCACAGAGAAGTTGCTCTCCCATCTCCAATAATAGATTTAAAGCAAGGCCTAATAGTAGACCGAAGCTGAAGTAATTTCTTCCAAGTCCTGGAAGAGGACTGAGGTTGATTCAAACTCCATAAATTCCTCTACTTAATCAAATGAATCTTGACCCAAGTAGCCAACAAAGAAGAGTAGTTATCATCTAATAAATGTTATATGTGATTAACCATCGTAGCTTGATTCCATTCTTTAGGATCTTTAATACCAAGACCCCCTTCATCAAAAGGAGCACAAACCCTCTTCCAAGCAACCTTACACCCTCTCTTAGTCATTTTAGAGCCTGTCCAAAGGAATTTTCTCAACAAAGCAGTGAGGTCATGAATAATTGACTTTGGAAGAATGAAGGTAAAAGCCTAATATACTTAAGTTGAAAAGAGAACAAATTTCACCAATTGAAGTCTCCCACCAAAAGAGAGTAATTTACTGGACCAACTAGAAATTATTTTAGAGATCTTAGCAATTAACACATCACAATCAGACTTCCCAAATTTAGCAGATAAGAAAGGAACACCCAAATATCTAAATGGCAAATGACCCACTTGAAAATTAAGCCTATTCAGAATCTGAGAAAGGGTAAGAACATCAATCCCAGCATGAAACAAGGTCCTTTTAGCAGCATTTGGCACTAAACCTGAATAAGCTCCAAAACATTCTAACACTGTCATAATGCAATCAACAGAATACAAGTCACCACCTGAGAAGAGAAGAAGATCATCTGCAAATAGAAGGCTGATGATATTCAGAGGATGGCATTTCCAATGTTAAGAGAAATTTACAGAATCATCAACCTTCCTAGCAACCATTCCAGTAAACACTTCCATATAAAGGACAAAGAGATATGGGGAAAGAGGATCACCTTGCTTGATGCCTCTAGAGCTCTCAAAATAACCTTTGTAATCCCCATTGATATTCATAGAAAACATGGGTGTGGATATACAAGCTATGATCAGGCGAATCAAATGCGAGGGAAATTGATAAGCAATAAGAGTGGCTTTAAAAAATTTCCAAGATAAAGTATCAAAAGCTTTAGTAAAGTCCACCTTCAAAGCATTTCTAGAATCACCATCATCCTTATGATAATCCCTTAACAATTCTTGAGCTAAAATAATGTTATCAGAAATTCTCCTACCTGGAATGAAACCACCTTGATTGAGGCTAACACACTCCTGCAAGCAAAACTTGACCATGTTGGCTATGATTTTGGTTATGCACTTGTAGAGGGTAGTACATAGAGAAATAGGTTTATAATTAGAAATTTTGGAGGGATTTTCAATCTTAGGCACTAAAGTAATGACTATGGAATTGATCTATCTCAAAAGGTAACCAATGTGAAAGAAGGCTTGAATTGCCTTGGTAACATCCACCCCCACAATACTCCAAGCTTGCTTATAAAATAAAGCATTATAGCCATCACTACCAGGATCTTTTCCATCCTTCATGGAGAACATAGTTCTTCTAACCTCTTCATCAGAAATAAGAGTAGATAAGCTGTTAATATGATCCAAGGACAAAGGCTTAAGAAAGGAGCTTAAATCAGGAATTTCTTCAATCTCTCTTGCCTGTAATAGCTTCTGATAAAAATTAAGAATCTCATCATTTGAGCATTTTAATGACATATTAATTATATATCAAAATTCACATTAAATATGCTCTTCAACCACATTGAATAATATCATGATCTACATGTAAAGATAAATCATATAATAACAATATAACTCAACACACCTCATGATACACATGTTCAACCAATGAAATTTAATGCACAACCTAGTTGCGACTCATAATCTGAAGATTGATGCACAACCCAATTACGACTTATTATACGCAGAATGATGCACAACCCAGTTGCGACCTAAAATATGCACAACCGAGTTGCGACTTGTAATACGCAGAATAATGCATAACCCAGTTGCAACTTATAATACGCAGAATGATGCACAACCCTGTTGCAACTTGTAATACGCAGAATGATGCACAACACTGTTGCAACTTGTAATACGCAGAATGATGCACAACCCAGTTGTGACTTCATAACCCGACAATGGATGCAAAACCCAGTTGCAACTTCATAATCCGATAATGGATGCACAACCCGGTTGCAACTTCATAATCCAACAATGGATGCACAACCCGATTGTGACTTCATAATCCGATAATGGATGCACAACCCGATTGCGACTTCGTAATTGGCCATTATTTAATGTACCGATTCACACAACCAAGATAGTACAATGGTTGGGAGGTGTGTGGTCATTAATTAAACTAATCACCATTTACGGTTCCAGTATTCAAACCCCTCATTTTTTCTATTTAACAATAAGGAGAACATAACTTTACCCTACTCTTATCATCTAGTAGAAGACAATTCAGAATCATGTCAACATCCTCTACGTCAACTGTACATGGTACACCCTTAAAGAAAAGGTTCGCCGAAATAGGGGAGAACAATGGTCGGCTTCAGAGGAAGATAGAGCAAGTGAGAAAAGCAGATAACAATTTTGTATCAGACATTACGCAAAGGGTTAACGAAGCAGAGGAAAATTTCAAACGTTTTAAGAACTGACTGAAATCAGCACAGAAAGATTTTGCAACCCATAAGGAAAAGAGTTTTTCCAGCACCAGAGAATTCCCAAAATGGGTCGGGTTCATTATCTCCGAGGTCGGATAATGCTGATACCGGCCGATCGTGGGACAATAATTTTGGGAGATAAATTTTAACAAAATATGGAAATTTTCTCAATATATTCAAGGTCGGATTCTGTAATCGTTATGGTCTTTGTTAAGATAATTTTATAATATATGGAATGAATAATGTTAGTTTTTAGACATTATTCTATACATTTTAAATTTTTTCTACAATTTTTGTTAATACTTTTGTAATTACGCATAATCTTGTAATTACGCATTTGTGTTTCTTATAATTATTCATTACTGGTTATTTATTTAAAGTGATTGTGTGAACTTTCCAGTCTCTGAATCATTCATTAACTACGTAAAGTAGGAAAATATCATCAGGAAAAACTCTTAGCATATGTCATATGACCATTATCACTTTATTACAGGCCACTCAAGGGAAGGAAGAGATGGGAGATGAAAATGAGTTAACAGGCCACTCAAAGGCATATTGGCTCACTAGTCATATATTATATTGCAATACGATGTAATAAATAAGTGAGGTATTTTTTTAGACTTTTCATACTAACTTTACGGCCTTATTTTTTACATTCTAGATTGTCTGTAAATCAACTCTCAGTGTCCTAAAATTCCAAACCTTGAATTTTAGTTGTCCATAAGTAAGTGTGTGTTGGTGCATAAATCAGAGTCAGAGCGAAAGAATATGAGAAGGTTGTGAGAATGAGAAACTCTAGAATACCCCGCCATCCATGGATTACAAAAGCCCTCACAACCACAATATTTTGTTGACCCGTCGTTGTCTCCGGCTATACTGTGCAACTCACACCATTCGAAATCACATGGAATCAGTTTTTAACTCTTGAGAAAATAAAACAAATTGAGCTGAAGAAAAAAATCATGGGCAAATCACTCTTTTATCCCCTTGTGGTTTTCAAAAGCGAAATCAGAAAATTTTGAGTCTCAAGAGTCATTCCTGATTTTACCGAAAGGCAAACAACCGCTCATCAACACAATCATAGCCCACACACTCAGCATGACCCAAAACACAAGGGGATAAAATCGTAGCTAGCACAACCCCTATACATAAATTCATATGTCCTTAAATATCTTTTACAAATTCATACCTTAATCTAGTTTGTGCAACACAACAAAACTATGCAACATAACTCATCTGTGATTCTCAGGTACGTCAAGAATTTGCAGAATAACCTTAGTCCGCAATGAGTTGGCATCTTTGTCCTTTTAAGCAAAGATATTTGCACAATATATAAGACAGATTATGGTTCTATATATAAGAAATTGTTTACCAGTCATCCTGTAATAGCAGTAGACTTACATTGATAATTACTTATGGGTCCAAGGATGAACCATTCCAATTCATCATGAACTTTACCACAAATGCTCCACATGCAACCCTGATTTTATGAAAACATAGTTTAATATTGGAATGTAACAAAATCTATTTAATGTAGGGGCAAATTAATATGCAAAGGCACACACTTACCCATCGGGCTGACTATGACACTTCGCTGGTGTTTTTGTGTCATAAGAACCGTTGAGTGGTTTTCCTAGAACAATCTCCATAATATCTCTCTGTCATTCAAAGTCACTAAGTTATATTATGCTAAACCATATACACCATGAACGGAAACTTCAACTGTAATAAATGGATTATACCAAATACTTAGCATAACCAGTGTACTTGTGAATCCGGCCCCTAGAACAGAGGTGAACAACAACGCCAGTGCGTAGGTTTACCACCATAAAAAACCAATGGTTGTCAATACACGCCGGGAAGAAAAACTATAAAATAGTAGTGATTACATACTCACATATATATACACACACAGTTTTGGGATGAGGATGGAATTTGTTTCAAACACAAAAGAATAATAATTTTCATAATATCTAAGTAGGTTAAGGTATAAAGAGCACCATGGCTGCCTTGGAAATAATATACGGTAATTCAGGCTCCGAAAGCTCCTTGTACTTCTCCCAAATCTCTTTCAAAAGAGGTTGACGTGTAGCGGGTTTCCTAAGTCCATCAACCCCTGCAGATGTCATTGACATCACAATTTTGCTGCTAAAATAATACATTTCAGCTCGTCAGCTTGTCAGAAGTTCATCATGTTTCCGACATAATTAATCACCTGTTAAAATAGACGAAATATTTTAGGTACAACGAGGATAAATATACATGAAAACTCTATCATCACTGTAATGTATGAAATATGCTAACCTTTTGGGTGACTAACTGGCCATGAAATAATGATTGTAGGTGGTATCGATTGAGTTTAAACCCGTGCATGTCAGCCATTATTTCACTGTACATAATATGTAATTTTCATTTCAGGCATACCCATGTCAAGATAACATATACGGGTTGATGTATTTTAAAGCTATGAATAATTCTGTAACCTATTTATTCTTACTCGGGATCTAGAGACTTGTCCGCTGCATAGTGAATGATTTTATCCTCTGAACGGGTAACTTGAACCTATTTTTCCCCTCATATAACCAGGGAGAGTAAAATTATTTGCCAACATGTTTCATTCTCTTCCCCCTCCCAAGGTTACACGTAACTTCATCCATTACAGGTGTTGATAAGTCTATTACAACGGCATCAAGAATTATGAAGTCATATTCTGATGGAGAAGTTGAAATCGAATCCTGCATGCAATCTTCCACTGTTGTGACTGCCACACTTCCTACCTTCTCGCTCTCAGCCACCTCAGTTTCAATCGCAGTAGGTGTGTATGCCTTTGGAGACAACGTTTGTCCTTCAACATCCATTGCAACTTTGTCTACATTCTTCTGTCTTGCCAACCTCACCTCCATCAATACCACAATCTTTGTCTTTTTGGTCATTCACAGCAGTTTTGGCCTCCTTGTCATTTATTCCAACATTTTTATCCTCATCCTCATTCACAGCAATTTGGGCCTCCTCGTCATTTACCCCAACATTTTTTTCCCCATCCTCATTCACAGTAGTTTGGGCCTCCTCGTCATCCACTCCAACATTTATTTGTCCTTCATTTGCTTCTCCGTAATTGTTTCCCCCTTTCTTATGCACTTCATTTTCAATATTCAAGGCTGAGTCTTCGGGGTCTATCATCATATGATATTGAACATCCTCCTCTAGAAGAATCCCATATCCAATAGTGTTCTCATGTGAACCTACATCCACATCATATGACAGAAACTTTGAAATTAGATCAAAAGTTATGTCATCATTACCCTCCTCCAATTCATGCTCATTTCCAGGAGTATCCATACCAGGCATTGCATCATTATTGAGTTTTTTGCCTCAATCCTTAATGTGCATCATACCTTATTTTGCATTGGATGTTTGGCCTTCAACATTGGAAGTTTGGCCTTCCATATTCTTCTCGAATCTCCTTTTCTGAGCTACCAAAAGGCGTTTTCTTTCCTCCTCAATCCAAATACAAATGCTTCCACTTCCTCCTCAACACTCTTCATGAATGCCTGAGACATTATAGTATACTATTTAATAAATCAACATTCGGAAACCGAAAATCTCTAAAACAATGATGTTATTTAGATATTACACAAACTCCACCGCAACGTTTGCGTCCTTAGCATGTTTTTCACCACCACTTCTACTCGGTAACAGCTCCTCGGTGCGCACATTTCTGATTTGTTCCAGTGACGGTTTTATAAGGTAGTGCGACCAACTGCTCAACACCAAATACATTGTCATATCATAAATGACAACACTGTGTAAACATTAGCGCAGAGAAATTTAAATAATATAGTACTTATATGGACACAAAATGTATATTATCCATGATTAGTTCTATAACATAATTCCTTACCGGCACAGCTCTTAAAATATTATTCTCTCTCTCCTAGTTGACTCACGCTCATACCAGTTTTACGTCCCAATTGCAAATATTTTTGATATCCACATTTCGTAGTGTGGATAATTCATATCACACCGCATCAAGCACAAGTACTACATGAAGAATTTGTAAAAAAATAAATGGGAATTTTAGTGAAATCTACGAATATAGCAATTATGCAACAAGTTGCCAAACAATAGTAAATAAGTTACCAATTTTGCAATCAAACGCACTTGCAAAAAAAACATGCATCTAGATACACAATTTTTCTCCTTTTAATCGGGTCATGGTTTCATGGTATTAACCAAGAACTGGCAAACATAAGCCGCCCAATTGTATGTAGGAATTTTCGCAACTTTTTCTAATGCATTCAACAACTTATCATGTACATGTCCATGTGCAATTGGGGTTAACACAACACCACAAATGAACACGATAAATGCACGGACGAACTCATCACTGATAGGTGTCAAATATTAGATATTTTAACCCCTTAACTCACTATTGTTACGTTATTTCATTCCATTATTTGGTATTTTTATGTTGTTGAAGCATGTTTCAGGAGCTTAAGGAAGAAATGGAGCTAACTTCGGTGAATTAACTAAAGAGTGTGTTCTTTCTATTCAAAAAGGAGAGTCTAAGAGGCAGTCCAGATAAAATGGCTCCAGGAGGGCAAAAATGGCATTTCCAGAAGCCGCTAGCTTCAGCAATAAGTATCTTGGGTTCAAGGCGGTCATTTTGGTACATGTACGGAGAAAACTTGTATTCCATAAAATACCTACGCCTGTGCCTACGCTTTCAGTTTCAAAAAGTGGCTAAAAAACACATTTTTACGCTTGGAGGTACGCTTGAAGCATAGGTCAGGTACGCTTGAAGCGTATATGCGGTAAGTTTTATCATTTTTTGATGTTTTTTGCCTATTCTACCCCCGGTTCAATTTGAAGACGTGTCTGTAACTCTAGACCTCTATATACATATATATACACTCATATATATTTGTTTTTAGGGTTTGCATGAGGATGAGAGTGAAAAGACTGTAAAGGACCTCTCTATACCATTGCCTATATATACACGATCATATATTAGTGTGGTGGGTTGTTCAGTCATGAGTTTTGGAGGTTCACATTCATTCAGAAAGGTTCATTCATTCAAAATTGCTGCTGTTGAGAGCCCTATTCAAACCTAGAAATTGGGAGAAGAAGACCATAGAGATCGTTTCTACATCACCGATGTAGTCACCTTCCACTATGGCCAACTAACTCGGTATCTAGGATTTTCTAGCAAAACCCTAGCCAAGTAATGTAGCTCTTTAATTGTTTTCAATTGTAACGAGGGGAAACTGTTGACCATACTGTGATGATTGTAGTAGTTAAGAGACCGTACTGATTTGGAATATAAAATTATATGTTTGTTCTAAATTCTTATCTTAGATGGAATAAATGTATTATTTGGCACAACTATGATTATTCCCTATGGGCTGAAACTCGGATGCTTAATTATGACTTTCTACACAATGGTGCTAATGAAACTTAAGACCCTAGGTTGACACATGTCATGCTTTGGCGATTTAATATAGACATTCTTCAGTTTATTTTCATGCATTATAAGTAGATTAGAATAATATAATTGGCATGCACTAGTTAGGTCAGTCATGAGATGGGTTGTCATAATCCAATTGATGATACTCCTTTTTGGGGTCATATTTTACTATATGCGGTATGACCTGATTCACAATTATAGATCGCCCTCTTACAGTTCATACACTAATGAACTATATTATGCGGTTAGTGGTGGAGTGATGAAAACCCTAGTTTTCTCCCTTATTTTAATCACAACCGATTTAATTTGCTTTCTAAATAATTTTAGTTAAAATAGATAATTTGGTCTTTGACTACCCAAACACACCATTTTCAGAAAAAATAATTCAGTGTTTTTGGATTGCTAAAGTGAACAATCTTTGTCTCTGTGGGATCGATATCCCTTACTTAAGTCATTGCTATTTTAAAATCGATACGTGCGCTTGCGTAGGGTAAAACCTAGTGTCGGTAAGGTGTCATTTTTAACCACATATTTTTTATACACCTGAAGCACATCAAGTTTTTGGCGCCATTGTCAGGGACTAAGCATTATTTAAATAGCTTTAGTAATTTATTTGAATTGCGTTATTGTAGCTGTAGCTAAAGTTAGATTTTTGTGTGATTAACAGGTACTCTGAAGAACATAGAAGGGAAAAGCGGAGCTTCTGAAGTTTCGTCTGGAACTTTTGTGAGTTTTAGTGTTGCCTTGATTTTTACATATTCATTGTAGCTTTATTTTATGTTGATAGTTAAAGTAGATTAGAAGTATTTAATATTAGTTAGCTTTTATTTCATAAAAATAATAATAATAAAATAGTCGTTTGAGTAGCGTATGACCGATAGATCGACCCGTTATAATTTTAGCACTGCGTTAGTCGAGTATGATCCTGAGATCGAAAAGACTCTCCGTCATTTACGTCGAGCTATTGAAGAGCGACAGTGTCAATCAGAAGAATAAGTGATGGATGGCCAAAAAGCCAACCCGCCAAGGGCACCAGAGACATCATTAAAAGGATATTATGCGCCCGATGCGTACGACTCCTATGCTGATTTTCCGGAGGAAGAAGGAGCGAAGCACTTTGAGATCAAGACAAGTGTGATTAATATGCTTCCAAAATTTTCAGGTCTTAGAATAGAAAACCCATATCAGCACATCAATGATTTCCTAGAGGTAGCCTCTACTGTTAGGTATGACAATCTGTCCAAAAATGACTTGCGAGTGAGATTATTCCCTTGGTCATTGAAAGAGAGAGCTAAAAGATGGTACATCAAATTAGCAAAAGAAATTAAAATTGATTGGGAATCCCTTAAGAAAGAATTCATTGAAAAACATTATCCCGTAGGAAAGACCTCTGAAGCACAAGATGCAATCAAAAGCTTTAGACAATTACCTGGTGAACATTTTCATGATGCTTGGGAGAGATATAATAAAATTTTATATAAGTGTCCCTGCCATAGGTTTTCTGAACAGGATATTGCTAAAAATTTCTACATGGGACTTGGAGAAGCGCATAAGACTTTGATAGATGCGGCAACACAAGGTCAGTTTATCTTGACACCAACTAAAGAACTTTTGGAGATATTTGATAATATCAGTGAAAACACAATTCAATATCAATCTGAGTTGAGGTCTAGAGGTGGACAATAGGATAGGAGATCTGAGAAATCTTATATTGTAGAGCACGATGATGTGAGAGATACCATGACATTGTTTGGAGAGAATTGAAAATTTTATGCAGTGAAGTCATTCCCCTTCAAGAGAGACGTTTAAAGTAGAAACTGAGTACTCTAAAAATGAGTGTCAGGAGATAATGGCTATTGATGCCAATGCATTGTGGAACTATTCTAATAATGCTCATTTCACCAATTCATACACTTCTAATGCCAAAAATCATCCACTCATGTCCTATAAATCTATAAATGTAGATAATCCACCATCAAGGTCTCAACAGGGACAATCATTCAATCAACAACCAAGGTTCATAGATAGAAAACCGTCATATAACCCACAACCAAGGTTCTAATAAAGTCAACAATCATTCGACTCACAACCAATAATCATGGATAGAAATGCTCAGTCCAATTACCAACCCAGAACATCCAATAATTCCCAAGCTCTCCAATCATTCAATAATTCCCAAGATCTTCAGCCATTCAATAATAATCAAGTTGTGCAACCATATAACTACCAAACCCAGCCTCAAAGAAGTTAAACTCCTCCACCCGGTTTCCAGACTAATAGGTTAAAGCAAGTTATACTAGATATTCATAACAAGCTAGGCATTCATACCCAATCATTGGTGCAACTACATATGTAGATGGGCCAAATAGCTAATGAGATGAATGTAAGAGAACTAGGAAGATTGCCTAGTCAGCTGGTCACTAACCCAAGGGCACAACAACCACTAGAACTCGAATCATTTGTTACTGAACCTAATGAGACGGTTTAAGCAATCATGACTCTGAGAAGTGGAAGGGAAGTGGAGAGTAGAGTTGAGAAGGAACATGAAGAGAGGTTGCATAAAAGAAAGGAAGCCGAACAAGCACAAAGGAAGCAAGCTAAAGAAGAGCAAAGAAAGGAGGCTGAAAGAGTCCAGAAGGATCCACCATCAGTGGAAGACCATGTCGATCAGATATTACTTGAAGAGCCAGACATGGCAAGTTACGAAGAGGCAGCGCCATTTCCTCAGCGTCTTAGAGAACCGGCCAAGTACGGGAAGCTGAAAGAATCTGATGTTGGAAACGTTCCGATAAATCAATATTAATTTACCTCTCTTAGATGTAATTGCCCAGATACCGCCTTACGCTAAGTTTTTTAAAGATATTTCCACCTAGAAGCGAAATAGCAGAGCGAAGAATCCAACAAAAATACTCTTAACTGAGCAAGTGAGTTCATTACTCTTAAGCAATACTCCACCTAAGAGGAAAGATCCTTGTGCTCCCACTATTCCATGTGTCATTGGTGATCAGGAAATTGGTAGAGCTCTTCTTGATCTAGGTGCAAGTATTAATTTGTTTCCTTATTTAGTCTACCAATAACTAAGGTTGGGTGAGCTCAGTCCCACTGAAGTAGTACTTCAATTTGTTGATCGATCAGTCAAACAAGTAAGAAGAGTTCTTGAAGATGTCATTGTTCAAGTGGGCAAGTTTTATTTTCCAATTAATTTTGTAGTCCTGGATATAGAACCTATCCCTGACTCAAAAAACACATCCCAGTGATATTAGGAAGACCATTCTTGGCCACAGCGAATGCATGCATTAACTGCAAAACCGGAGCCATGGATCTGACATTTGGAAATACAAAGGTTAGGATGAATGTGTTCGAAGGAAGCCACCACTTGCCTGAATCGGGCGAATGTTTCCAGATTAATGAGTGCGCTGAACTGGATGATATCATAGCAGATTTTGTGACTCAAATCCTTGAGTATGATGAGCTAGAGTCATTTATGACTAGAAAATGGCCAAATGAGGAAGTGGTTGATTGGGAGTCATATTGGAAGCTTCAAAATGAAGAGTTGGATGAGATGGGGACTGCTTTATACACTCAACCATGGCAGGAGTCGGTTGAACCACTTCTGATAGTTTCAAATACTCCACCAATTTCATCCTTAACTACTACTCCTACCTTGGAACTCAAAGAACTACCTGAAAAGCTTAAATATGTTTTCTTGGGACACGATGAGACTCTTCCGGTGATTATCTCTTCAAAGTTGATAGAAAAACAGGAATCGAGTCTAGTCGAAGTCTTGAGTGAGAACAAAGAGGCAATAGGATGGAGTGTTGCCGACTTGAAAGGCATTGACCCCTCGATTTGCATGCATCGCATACATCTTGAGGAAGATGCAAAGCCATCGAGATAAATGCAACGAAGGATGAATCCAAATATGAAAAAGGTGGTGATGAAAGAAGTGGTGAAATTGCTAGATGCGGGTATCATCTACCCCATTTCTTATAGCACATGGGTAAGTCCAACTCAGGTGGTGTCGGAGAAGTCGGGCATCAC
This sequence comes from Cornus suecica, assembly GCA_963922005.1. NCBI lineage: Eukaryota > Viridiplantae > Streptophyta > Magnoliopsida > Cornales > Cornaceae > Cornus > Cornus suecica. The sequence goes on along the minus strand of OY998248.1, from coordinate 19,164,571 downwards.
AGTGGTGCCAAACTCAAAAGGTGAGCTAATTCCACAGCGTATGACCACAGGATGGCGTGTGTGTATTGATTACAGGAAGCTCCACCAGGAAGGATCATTTCCCGTTGCCATTCATTGATCAGATCCTGGAGAGGTTAGCCGGGCAGAGCTACTACTGCTTTCTGGATGGATATTCCACTATAATTAAGTGGCGATTGATTCTTTTCATCAGGATAAAACCACTTTTACTTGTCCATATGGCACTTTTGCGTATAAACGGATGTCTTTCGGTTTATGTATTACGCAAGCAACATTCCAAATGTGTATGTTGTATATCTTTTCTAACATGGTAGAGACATTTATTGAAGTGTTCATGGATGACTTCTCAATTTTTAGGGAACCCTTCAAAGATTGTTTAAAACATCTAGAACTGGTCCTTAAGAGTTGCAAGGAGACGAATCTGATCCTAAGTTGGAAAAATAGCCATTTAATGGTTCAAGAGGGGAAAGTACTGGGCCATATTGTATCAAAGCGAGGGATAGAGGTAGATAAAGCAAAAGTTGAATTAATTTCAAAATTGCCTCCTCCCACATTTGTTAAGCGGATAGCTCTTTTCTCGGCCATGTCGGGTTTGACCGAAGGTTTATTAAAGATTTTAGCAAAATCGCCCGGCCGTTATGCAACTTGTTGGCTAAGGATGCAATCTTTGTCTTTGATGAAGAGTATCTTCATGCTTTTTAGGAGCTGCGTACTCAACTCTCAACATCCCTAATTATTCATCTGCCATATTGGTCTCTACCATTTGAGCAATGTATGGCGCTTCTGACTATGCCATAGGAGCAGTATTGGGTTAGAGAAAAGATAAGTTGTTGTATGCAATTTACTATGCCATTAGGACTCTGAATGAAGCTCAGGTGAACTATACAACTACCGAGAAGGAGTTGTTGGCAGTTGTCTTTGCCTTGGATAAATTTCGATCATATCTATTGGGCACCAAGGTTGTTGTTTACTCGGATCATGCCACGTTGAGGCATTTGCTAACTAGAAAGGACTCTAAACCCAGAATGATCTGGTGGATTTTGCTGTTACAAGAATTCGACCTGGAAATCAAAAATAAGAAAGGTTCGGAGAATGTTATTGCGGATCATTTATCGAGGATTATAGTCGAGTCCACAAAGGAAATTACTCCTCTTAAGGATTCATTCCTGGATGAACATCTGTTCAATGTGGCTGTTATGAAATAAACACCATGGTATGCTAACATTGTCAATTATAAAGCCACATGTCAAATTCCAAAAGGATGATCCAAGAATGAAAATGACCGATTCTTCAGCCAAGTCAAATTATATATCTGCGATAATCCACGACTGTACACATATTGCTCTGATCATATTATCAGAAAATGCGTCCCTAAGAGTGAGGTGTAGAGCATACTGATATTTTGTCATACGTTGGAGTGTGGAGGGCATTTTGGAGCTTAGAAGACAGCTCACAAGGTGCTGCAAAGTGGATTTTATTGGCCTTCCATATTCAAATATGCTTTTGAATACTGTAAAGCGTGTCTACGATGTCAAAATTTGGGATCCACATCTCGACGAGACATGATGCCTCTAACCTCAATTCTGATTGTGGAATTGTTTGCTGTATGGGATATTGATTTCATGGGACCATTTCCGAAAGCAGATAAGAAAGAGTACATACTTGTGGGGGTTGATTATGTGTCGAAGTGGGTAGAAGCTACAGCCACCAAACGTGTTGACCATGATGTGGTGGAAGAGTTTGTGAAATCGAACATTTTCTCAAGATTTGGTATACCACGAGTGTTGTTTAGTGATGGTGGAAGCCATTTTGAGAATCAGTTTATTCCTGCTTTATGTGAGAAGTACGGTGTCACTCATATAATTGGTACACCTTATCACCCCCAATCACAAGGGCAAGTGGTGGTTTCAAATAGGGAGATTAAAAATATCTTGGAAAAGACTGTACGTCCTGACTTAAAAGATTGGCCGAGAAGGCTAAATGATGCACTTTGGGCGTATAGGACTGCGTTTAAGACACCAATTGGTATGACACCATATAGACTGGTATATGGTAAAGCGTGTCATCTCCCTGTAAAGCTGGAACACCGAGCATACTGGGTTGTTCGAAGATTGAATTTTGATATAAAGAAAGCCGGTGCACAGCAGAAACTCCAACTTTAAGAGCTTGAGGAGTTGAGAAATGATGCATATGAAAACTCTCGGATTTATAAGGCTCGAACAAAAGCGTTTCATGATAAGCATATTAGAGACAAAGTTTTTAAGCCCGACCAAAAGGTTTGGCTATTTAATTCGAGACTCAAGTTGTTTCCTGGTAAGCTCCAATTGAGATGGTATGGGTCATACAAGATTATAAAGGTTTTCCCCCATGGAGTCGTGGAGCTCGATGATCCTGAAACTGGAAAGAAGTTTGTTGTCAATGGGCAAAGATTGAAGCACTACATTGAAGTTCAACCAGCCGAGTGTGTGGTAGAAACGATTGATCTAACTCAACCACCACCCAAGCTGGATAAGTTTAATCCGGAGTATTGAGAGGCAGCAACATCATACCATCGATATTAAATATTGGTACTAGGTAATGAAGAGTAACTTTTGATCCTAGTTTGTACTTGTAGACGTTAATTTATTCATTTCTATATTTAAGTTCAAGTCTGTAAAAATCGAATCCCAAAACCATCGTCATCTGAGTAAGAAGGGTAATTTGAGCCAATAAGATAGATAAGTGTGTGTAGGAAGCCTTGAGAGTGAATGGGGTTGAAGACGGCATTTGAAAACGAAGAAAATATTTTTGGGCCATGTGGACCTACGCCTTAAGCGTAGCGATGAGCCTGTTATAAAACAGACCCGTTAGGCCATTCCCCCTATTTTTATTTTAAACTCCTCTCTCTCCCTCGTTTCTCCACCAATCTTCATGAGGTTTGTTTCTACCGTTTATTCATCCAATTCCTCATCATTCATTGATGGCGGATTGTCAGATTAGTTTGTGATTCGTCCAGATTCGCGTGAAGAACTTGAAAAGTCTCCAAATATCAATTTTGGGAAAATCATCGTTTATCTCAATTCAGTGAGTTTTGTTCCATTATTTTGATTTCATATTACTTATTTAACTATTCTAAACTAGAATTGACAACTGAGTCCGATAAAAATCATGTTTTGATCCGTTTTCTAATAAGTTGAGTTTTTTTACTTCGAAATCGGCTTAAATATCAAACTTTTGGGATGAAGGCTTGTTTAAGCTTCATATTGGATATAGTTTGATTCAGTGTCTGGAATAGTATCGCTCACTTTTCAAAAATTCCATATTATAGGCATGGCTGGAGTGAAGGATGCGACGAGGCGAGTGGCCGAGACGGCCAGACCAGTAGAGCATGATGTTTGGCAAAGGTCGAGATCATAATCTTTTGAACGAGAACCTATTCGTCTCCGGAGTACACATGCCTCGAGATCATAGTATGTCGACTCGGCATCATCATCTTCATCATCTTTTGAGGCGGAGGTGCCCGAGTCCACCATACGGGGCCATGATCTTCACCTGCTATATGGTAGGCTTACAGTAGGGCCAATTGCCCCATGCGCACAATCACCACCACTTGTACCTGAGCTACAGGCTGAGTAGATGGATTAGGATACTGAGAGAGATAGTGGTGCACAGGAGGATGATGTCGATCATCCGGATGAGAGGGTACCTGAGCCACTAGTGGAGGGTGACCCAGGTGTTTTGACTAATTTTTTACCAGTCCCCCGGACAACATCGGTTGAGGATTTAGTGGCCGTGTTTGAGAGGCTACAGCCAGTACCTTCCTGGACAATAGGCCAATTGAGGGCCCGCTGCTTACTACCTATTCTTGCCCCGGTCACCCCGTATATTTGTGAGGACATGATCTAGGAGTTTTGGCTACACATGCAGCATTACAGCAGAGGGAGAAGGCTACAGGCAGTGGTCTGAGGTATCAAGTTTGAGATTACTCCCCAGACTATTGTTGATGCATGGGGTATTCCGGACGAGTGTCCACCCGTGTTAGCTGCTGAGTTCCCACATATGCTCGAGATACTCCCATCTATTACTGATCTTGTTATACTTCAAACTACAGGGGAGTGGGCTGATGAATGGAGGAACTGCACGAAGAAGTCAAACTATCACCCGAGGCTCTAGTTTTAGGACATGATAGTCCGTTCATAGATTCTTCTGCAAAGCCATGTGACTATGTGTTATACGCCATTTTCGGCCCTCCACTATGCTTTCGAGTTCAGGCGATGGATTTCTATTCCATAAATTTTGTGGGGGGCTTGTATGCACATTACATCCACTTGCGCAAGGAGTCAAAAGTGCGGCAGCATTTATTCAAGGTTCAATTCCCGTGCTTAGTGATGAAGTTGATATTTGATACCGGGATCGAGATGGATGCGGGTGAGCCGAATCGATTCAGGAATGCGCCTCCGTATTCCAAAGGGATGTGGACAAGTGTCTGGACTCGATTACATGGGGATGTTGTTATGGCACAGAGATCAGGCTTTGGTCTATTACCAGGACAAGATGCACAGGCCTAGGTATAGGCCGATAATACCGGTCGAGCTTATGTAGGTATGGTTCAGGATGCTCATGCCACCAATGTCGATGCAGCTATGCCTCGAATGCCAGTAGATGATGAGGAGTTTATTATGCCATAGGCGCATGCAAGTGGTACCGTCACCTTGTCTTAGGCTTAATTTGATGCTATTATGGCATGGATACAGGGATTAGAGCAGAGGCTGGAGTAGAGATTTGATCAAGAGAGACAGGCATATCGGCGAGATCATAGGAAGTTATGCCATAGGGTTGATAGCATGAGGCGGCATTTGGGCGTACATCTTCCACTTACACCACCGACCTCGAATGATGAGGCTTATTGTAGTCTTAGTTTAGATTTTTGTTTTATTTTTGGTACATTAGAGATAAATCGTGGAAGGGATAAACTTTGTGATATGGTTTTATGTGACCGTTTTAACGATTATTCTTTAAATGTTTTTTTTATTTTCATATTTTATAAAATGACAATTTTTGAAATCAATTTTATCAAGTTTGATGTGTCCCCTGATTTTTACGCTTATATTCAGTGTACTGATGTTTTGAATTCTTTCAAGTTTTTAATCACACTATGCGGATATTTGTGTGTTTAAGTTTAGGGGTGCATGTGTTTTATACATATATGAGTTGATCGGAAGGGGTCCATTTGAAAATATATATATATATATATAGATATTTTCAAGCCAACCTACGCTTGGAGTGTAGCTACTCTTAAAGCATAGGTTACCCAACGCTTGAAGCGTAGGGTACTACGAGGGTGAGTTTGAAAAATTGCAAATTTATCTATTTAAGAGGTGTTTTAGCCTGGTTTGTATATGTATTTGTATTAGGATTTGTTTAAGGTATTTTTAGGATTTTTTGTAGAATCTTTGTAGAAGTTTTAGAGTAATCCTAGTCCGACAAGGAAGTGGAATGGAAATACAAGTTGGAGTTGGATCATGAGTTGTTTCCACTTTCCTATTCAAATAAGGGTTTCAAATCCTTTTCCTCTTTGAGTCTTCTACATCCTTCTATAAATACACTCATAAGGTAAACACAATTCACAACAGTTGGGCAATACAGTTAGATTTTCTCATTCTATTCTTTCTTCTTCTACTTTCTATCCTGGGAGTGTGAGGATGGATGGTGATAACTGATAGGTGTCAAATATTAGATATTTTGACCCCTTAACTCACTATTATTACGTTCTTTCATTCCATTATTTGGTATTTTTATGTTGTTTGCGTGTTCAAGCATGTTTCAGGAACTTAATGAAGAAATGGAACTAACTTCGGTGAATTAATTGAAGAGTGTGTTCTTTCTATTCAAAGAGGAGAGTCAAAGAGGCAGTCTAAGACAAAAATGGCTCCCAAAGGGCAAAAATGACATTTCTAAAAGCCGTCATTTTCAGTAAAAAGTATCGTGGGTTAAAGGCGGTCGTTTTGGGGCATGTACGGAGAAAAATGGTTTTCCATAAAATACCTATGCTTGTGCCTACGCTTTCAGTTTCAAAAAGTGGCTGGAAAACACATTTTTACGCTTGAAGCGTATCTACGGCAAGTTTTGTGGTTTTTCGATGGTTTCTGCCTGTTCTACCCCCGGTTCGATTTGAAGATGTGTATGTGACTCCATACCTCTATATACATGTATATACACTTATATATATCAGAATTTAGGGTATGTATGAAGAGTGAAAAGACTAAAAAGGGTCTCTCTATACCATTGCCTACATATACACGATCATATATTAGAGAATAAAGGACGTTCATTGGAGTTCATTAGAGGTCATTGATCAGAGCCAAATATCATATATTTAAGGCTCCTAGTTATACATTGTTATGTATATGATTATCATTATATTGGTGCTTTTATACGGTTTTTGTGTTTTAAAATATTTCAGGCGATGTTATGTAAAATGAGTTTAATTTGGTGAATTAACTGGATTTGTGACTCAAGATTTTTTGAGATCCAAAATCATTGATAAAATACCTATAAAGGACCAAAGACAAGTCAATGATGTAAAATAAGTGAAGTGGAAATAAGCCGATAAGAGAAACGGAGAAAAGAAGATGGAACATGAAAATTTGGGTGAAAAACTACAGAGTACTCGGTAGTGCCTTTACCGAGTACTCGATAAGTGTGAAAGCCAACGAACTTGCACGGAGAAGGGAAAATCCACCCGAGAGCTTTTACGCACTTGTGCCAATTTGTGCGCAATCCTGAAGCTACCGAGTACTCGGTGATCCAAATTCAAGAATTCAAGCTACAACTTCAGCCTCACATTCAAACCATCATAACCAGATCAAAAAGTCATTAAATGAAGTTATTCTTGAGTCTAACATCAAGAGCATGAAGTCAGCTTTCCAATATATTTTGAATCACGCAAAAATTCCTCCCGTAGCTCCAGATATGATCAAATTTGTGCAGCAGGTCGAAGCTGAAAATCACCAGCAGGTCAACTTCCAGTACTCAGTAGAATTTCATCGAGTACTCGAGATTTGGATGAAATAAACTTAATGGGTGGACCCCATTTCGACCCCGTTTGACTTGGTTTGCACTCCAATACACCTTGGGACATATTTTACACATATTATGATCAGATTTCATTTCCTTTCTCATCAATTCACAAAACGAAAGGATTTACTTAAAGGAAAAGCAATCCCTATTCAAACAGGACTTGATCAACCTCTATAAATTAAAGGGTTGGGTTCAAATTTCTATATCTATGAATCCATCTATCTACCCCTCATATACTTCATCTTACATCTTTTCAATGGAAGATTCTAGATCAGAGGTCAGATAATAAAGGCACAGAATTGCGTGCCCTGGCAAAGGAGAATCAACAATCATGGAGGTGGTGTCTACATCAACAAATGAGATCACCATAACCATGAATGGCTAAACGGGTATCTAGGGTTTTTAACAAAACCCTAGCCATGTAATGTAACTTTTATTTATTTCAATTATATTAGAGGAAACTGAATGACACATATGTGATGATTGTGTAGATGAGTGAACACGTTTAATTCAATATGAGATTATTTATTTATCTATGTCTTGTCTTAGCTTGAATGAATATTTTATCTTACTCAATCATGATTATTCAATATGGATTAGAAATCGGATGCTTAATTCATGATGTTCTACACAATGGTGGTCATTAACATGCAATCTAGATTTAGACAGGCCATGCTAAGAGAAGATGATATAGACATGCTTTTTATTTAATTTTTTAGGAGTAGTTGTAGAGTAAATGCATGCACTAGTCATACTTTATTCGAAGATGGGTTGTAGCCAAGTCAGATAAATTGTTCCTTTTTGGGGATTAGGGTTTGCCAATGTTGCAACCCTATATCTGATTCACATATGATGGATCGCCCTTTACAATTTAATGAATATAAGTCTATATTATGAGGTCAGTGGTGAAGTTAGAAATACCCTAGAATCTATCTTTATTGTCTCTATCTCAAAACTATCTTTTTTTGTTTTATTTAATTTAGTTGTTTATTAGTTAAAATCAAAACCCAAATCAAATTATCTTAGCAATTCAAGAGTATTACTTTATTAGAATTTAGAATACAACTTAGTCCATGTGGATACGATATACCCTATCATAAGATACTATACTATAATTGATTCGTGCACTTGCAATAGGGAAAACTAGGTCAACTATAAGGGTTATTTGCATACATTATTATTATTATCATTATTTATCATCCCTTCCTATTATGTCAAATCAATCGAGGTTTGGCCACCGATCAAGTTTTTGGCGCCGTTGCCGGGGACTAACGGATATTCTGAATTTTAGTAATTTAGTATTTTTGAGTTATTTGTACTTGATTTATTTTTATTTTCTTCTTTTTAAAATTGAATTTTGTGTTTTGACGAGGTACAATTAAATAAGAGAAAGGGGAACCGGAGAAGTAGGTGAGCACTATTTTGCTGGACTGTTTGTGAGTTTAAAGTGTATTTAGCATTATTGTACAGGAACTACCGAGTACTCAATAGAATCCCCACCGAGTACTCGGTGTACCCTGGAAAATATTAATTTCGAAAATATATATATATATATATTTACTTATTTTATTTTTACAATATGATTTTAACTATAATAAAATAGTAGTTTTATGTAGTTATAGTAATTTTTATTTTTTAGGACAAAAGAGTTCTAGAAAAGTTTCCATAAATACAAAATCCTTTTCAACTAAGGAAATTGAGCATTAAAGCTTGTTACCTTTTCAAAAATTTCCAATTCCACACTTTATACTCCAGATTTCTACTGTAAATCAATTATTCCTATCCTAGAAAGGACTTGGGACTAGGTTTATACATATAGAGCATTGGTATTTGTCTTAATCACTTTTTCAAAAACTATTTTCCTTCTTCACCATGAGAACATCACGTATATCTATTTCACGCCAAGCTTTCATAATCCATAACCCCATAGAAATTTTGGATGAGGAACTCGAGAAATTAGAGCCAATGGAGTTTTCAACTAACCCCGAAGAAGCCCAACATATGGAGTGCACTGTCGGGTCTAAAGATCCACCACCTATCATGCCAACTTATGGGTGTTGTGCGCTTGTCTACGAAGTTATTTATGATGTAGAAGCCATCAACACCCCAAGAATGTAAAGAGGTGTTAATTTATTAAAATTCTTTCCACATTGGGTATTGTTTTCGAAAGTCATTTTTGGGTGTATGCTTGAACATGTTAAACTTTTAAAGGATTCCATGGCATCTACATGGAAATTCCCTTACTCGTTCCTAATCACTAAGTTAATTGAGAATACAATGGGGGATCAAATTTATAAACGTGAAAAAGACTATGTATCCATCACTTCTTAATTTTGTGATAAGACATTTGATGAGGATTATGAGGCAGGAAAACAAGGTCGTGTGGCGAAATGGGAGGATATGGAGGTGCTTCAAGAGTGGATTAATGAGCTTGACAAGGATCTTATGATAGAAAGTGGTTAGAGTGGAATAGAAAGAATTCGTAGGATTGGAATGGATCTAGAATATTCTCTTTTACTTATTTTTATTTTCTTTTACACCAAATCTGTGTAGGATTGGTTATATCCTTGCTTTTACATTTACTTTTCTGCAATTTCTATTTTTTTTATAGAATTGTAGGCCCTTAAGGCCAAATCATGTGTGCAATTATTAATAAAATTTCATTCCCTTGAAAATTTTGGTTTATCTCTAATATTGCGGTTTATTAATTATTATCTCTCCACTTGATATGATCTTGGGTATTTCATAGTGTTTGATATTTTTGAATAGATCATAAAAAGCAAGTTTGGGGGAGATACCGAGAACTACAACGCAAGCAACCGGAATTACACTTCAAGGGCGGTAACAATTTCTTCCTTTGCTTATTTTTATTCTTAGACCATGAGGACATGGTCCGCTTTAACTTTGGGGGGAAGGAATTAGTTATTAAATGCTTTAAGGGAATGAAAAAAATAAAAATTTTGAAAATTTTGAAAATTTTATTAAGTTCTTCATTCGAAATCTGTGATTAAGGTCAAGTATGAATTGATTTGTGTACATGTTATGACTAGAAAGGTATTATGTATGCAACTACCCCACTCATGAGTATGTAATAGTTTGATTAAATAAATTTTTAAGACGTGGTCCACATGAGTGAATAGATAAGTGAAATTGAAACCGAGAAATATATTTTTGACCTATAAACACATGCATATGTTCTCTATGGCACAACTATTGACCTTTGACTATGTAGTTGAAAAAATAGATTTGTTTCAATGACAAAGGGAGAAGGGAAGTAATAAAGAATGAAAAAATGACTAGTATGGAGAAAAATATAAAAAATTAAAAATGCAAAAAGTGGTCTTTCGATCTGAGTAACCGGACCTTGGTATCACGAATATCATTGTTCGCATAAAAAAAGGGAGAAAACTAATGAACATAAATTCCATGGAAGAAGCTCGAACCCAGTTGGTCGGGACTAAAAATCCCCGCTGGAAAGTCCAGAGACTTAGAAGACAAAAAGGAATAAAAATGAAAAAAATATATTAAAGTTGTGTCATGGCAAAAATTGACCAATGAAGTAGAAGAAGGGAAATTAGTCTACTATAGAGAATGTTCACAAAAACACGAAAGACTGTGTGGATCAGCTATAGAGATTAGCGAGTTTATTTCACTACTGTGGGGACCATTCTTTTAAGTTTAATTCATGAAAACTGTTATTTATAAGTGAGTGGGGATAACTTGTATACATTTTATTCTGATGAAATTATAGCATTTGCATGATGAATTATTATTTGATTTCATGAGCATACAAGAATGAAGAATGAAGAATGAAAGAATTTGTGGGTTTTATATTTAACCCTCACGAGACTTCATTCGTCCACTCGATATTGTCAAGGGGTTTAAAAGGTTTGTTCACGTGTAATCGTACACCTTCACGAAAGAAGAAAGTTAGTTAGTTAGATAGTTTGGTAAGTTAGTTAATTACTTTATGTATTTAAAAACACAATCTTCACAATTTTTAAAAAATTTCTATTGAAGTGATTGCTAAGGGATTAGCAATGTTGAAGTTTGGGGGCTTCATCGGAGCCAAATATCATATATTTAAGGCTCCTAATTATACTTTTTATGTATATGATTATCATTATATTGGTGCTTTTATACGATTTTCGTGTTTTAAGATATTTCAGGCGATGTTATGTAAAACGAGTTTAATTCGGTGAATTAACTGGATTTGTGACTCAAGATTGTTCGAGAGCCAAAATCATGGATAAAATACCTATAAAGGACCAAATACAAGTCAAGGATGCAAAAGAACTGATGTGGAGAAAAGCCGAAAAGAAAAATGGAGCAAAGAAGATGGAACATGAAAAGTTAGGTGAAGAACTACCGAGTACTCGGTAAGTGCGAAAGCTAGCGAACTTGCGCAGAGAAGGTAAAACCACCTGAGAGATTTTACGCACTTGCGCCCGTTTACACGCAATCCTGAAGCTACCGAGTACTCAATGCAAACTTCACCAAGTACTTGGTGATCCAAATTCAAGAATTGAAGCTACAACTTCAACCTCATATTCAAACCATCATAACCATATCAAAACATCCTTAAATGAAGTTATTCTTGATCCTAACATCAAGAACATGAAGTCATATTTCCAACGCATTTTAAATCACGCAAAAATTCCTCCCGTATCTCCAGATATGATCAAAACAGTGTAGCAAGTCGAAGCTGATAATCACCAGCGGGTCAGTTTCCAGTACTCGGTAGAATTTCACCGAGTACTCGAGATTTGGACGAAATAAACTTAATGGGTGGACCCCATTTTGACCCCGTTTGACTTGGTTGGCACTCCAATACACCTTGGGACATATTTTAGACATTTTATGATCAGATTTCATTTCTTTTCTCATCAATTCACAAAATGAATGAATTTACTTAAAGGAAAAGCAATCCCTATTCAAATAGGACTTGATCAAGCTCTATAAATTAAAGGGTTGGGTTCATAGTTCTGTATCTCTGAATCTATCTATCTACCCCTCATATACTTCATCTTACATCTTTTCAATGGAAGATTCTAGATCAGAGGTCAGAGAATAAAGGCATAGAATTACATGCCTCGGCAAAGGAGAATCAACAATCATGGAGGCGGTGTCTACATCAACAATGGAGATCACCACAACCATGAATGGCTAAACGGGTATCTGGGGTTTTTAACAAAACCCTAGCCATGTAGTGTAACTTTTATTAATTTCAATTATATTAGGGGAAACTGAATGACACATATGTGATGATTGTGTAGATGAGTGAACACGTTTGATTCAATATGAGATTATTTATTTATTCTATGTCTTGTCTTGTCTTAGCTTGAATGAATATTTCATATTACTCAATCATGATTATTCAATATGGGCTAGAACTCGGATGCTTAATTCATGATTTTATACACAATGGTGGTCATTAACATGCAATCTAGATTTAGATAGGCCATGCTAAGAGAAGATGATATAGACATGCTTTTTATTTAATGTTTTAGGAGTAGTTGTAGAGTAAATGCATGCACTAGTCATACTTCATTCGAAGATGGGTTGTAGCCAAGTCAGATGAATTGTTCCTTTTTTGGGATTAGGGTTTGCCAATGTTGCAACCCTATATCTTATTCACATATGATGGATCGCCCTTTACAATTGAATGAATATAAGTCTATATTATGAGGTCAGTGATGGAGTTAGAAATACCCTAGAATCTATCTCTATTGTCTCTATCTCAAAACTATTTTTATTTGTTTTATTTAATTTAGTTGTTTATTAGTTATACTCAAAACCCAAATCAAAATATCTTAGCAATTCAAGAGTATTACTTTATTAGAATTTAGAATACAACTTAGGTCCTATGGATACGATATACCCTATCATAAGATACTATAATTGATTTATGTTGTCACGCCCCTAAATTCCCGAAACTCCAACCCGGAGAATCAGCGAATCTCGAGGAGTGGTGTCAGTGGAAACAACCACTAGAATCAACAATAACAAGGAAGTACGAGGAATAATGATGGATAAATATACTTCATGCCTAATCAAATGATATAAACTTAATAGTATACTCTGATACCAAACTGACACGCCCCTAAATTCTTAAGACTCCCGAATCGGGATATCCGAGGAATCCAGGGTGTGATCCTTACAATGATCGACCAACTGAGATATCATTAACCATGAAAACGTATGGAATAATGATAAAAGTGGTATATTCCATACCCAAATGAATGGTAGACTTACACCACGGAATCTAACAAAAATCCGACAGAGTTCCGTTTGTAAATGTAACATCCGGACACACAACCACAACAGAATAATCTGCCAATAATAATTTGATAATATCAATGGCTTACAGGCCAACATTCAACAAATCTACTAGGGCCGAGGCAGTGGAAAGAAGCACCGCTACCCCTACACAACCCTCTATAATCAATAGAGCCACAAATGTTCGAATAAGAATACAGAAAAACACATGTCAGTGCCGAATAGATACAATGACATCCTAAAATAATAAATACAGAAAATAAAAGATACACCAATAGAGATATGCCAACAGACTGGCTCCCAAGAAAAATATATGACAATCCCACAAAACATGGGTAAAGAAACTGACAGAAGATAACTATTGTCCCCAAACCAGTCGCGCTGCAACCGTAACCGTATCACCCAACGCAACTCCAAAACCTGAAATAAGGAAAACAAAAAAAGTTGTCATTGCACTACATGTTGCCCATAGCCGTAACATTTCCTGCAACCTGGCGTAGGAATACTAGGGGGCGATGAAATACCCTTATGAGCAAATAAGCTCAGTGGGAAAAACGATATCCAAACTACCACATCCTCTGACTGTTTAGGTAATGCTAAACCATCATGTTAGTCACTACTTGATCCTAGAGGGGGGTGAATAGGGTGTTCAAAAATTATTTCTAACTATTTTCAAAAGTAGAACAAGTTATAACAATCATACAATTACTTCAATGGTCAAGTGAATGATTCAATTCAATTGGTCTAATAAACTGTCACAAGACTCATTATAGCATACAAAATTTTGAGGTAAATATAGTATGCAAAATAATGAAGTAAAGAGGAAGAGATAGAGAGATTGACACCGTGATTTTTACGAGGTTCGGTAACTCTTAGTCCTCGGCTCAAGAACCCCTTCTTGAGACTTTTCCTGATCCTTTCACTATGGCCCTTCCTTCACAGGTGGAATGGCAAACCTTTAAAACACAAGCCTCACGAGCTTGCCTCACAATCAAGAAAACAATCCTCTCTTGAAAAATCATTGGACTTCACTTGTCCGAGATCACAAAATTCGTATGTAATCAATTTGAATCACTCAAGAACAAAAACACTCAAAAACCCAAAGGTTTTTATGGAAGATAAATCAATATAAGCTCAAGTGTTTTTTGTGCTTTCTCAATAGCTCTAGATATGTATTCTCAAAGGATATATCAATGAATAATGTTTGGATAATAAGAAGAAATACTAAAGTTTGAAACTCCAAAGATTTTTGCCAAAAATCAAATTTTTGCTTGCTTCCTTTCAATGGCTTTTTCAGAAAATTTGTGTATGAAAAATGAAGGCTTCTTCTTTCTCTCAAGTTCAATCTCTTAGATACAAACTGCACATCTCATTCTATATATATGAATGCTTTAGGGTTTTGAGAGTGAATATTGTAATAGAGAAGACAAGTGTCGTTTGAAGACCATTAAACATGTTGCTCAAAACAGGGAAAATGTTTCTGTCGAATCTGCAGAAAATATGGAGCATTTAGTCGACTACTTGGAGTCTTTAGTCGACTAGATGGACTCTCTTAGTCGACTAGACAAGGTCTTAGTCGACTAGATGGCATGGCTTAGTCGACTAGATGGAGTGGTTTAGTCAACTACAAGTATGGTTTAGTCGAGTCAATGAAATGGAGAAAAACTTGTTAACTTTTGATTAGTTTAGTCGACTACTAGAGATGGTTTAGTCGACTATAGCTTTGAAGAATACTTGTTTAAGTCATTTTTCCTTTCATTTGAGTTCGGTTCATTTTATACTTGAGCTTATAAGATATTATTGACACATAAAATTACCTTGTTACAATGATCGCACCCCGACCTATCTACCCCGAGTCTTGAGTTTTCGAATTTCGCCTTTTCCGTTGAATAATTGATTTTCTGTTTCCGCGCTTCAATTTCTTTCTTGGCTTTTCGCTTTTATTCAAGCTTTCTTTCCGAGCTCATTTTCTGAGTCATTCCCTTGTCTTTTGCTGAAAACATGAACTCGATAATTCATTAGTATCAAACACTCTTTAATGGTTTGTTATCATTAATTTTGGTATTGTTATCCGAAACTAAATTTCAAAGCCAACACATCCAGCAAGATACATAGCCCACAACAAATCCCAGCTACGAAAACACAAGGCACGTACTCATATACTACTGTAAATAACTATATATCGAGGATATATATATACATATATATAAGTACACAACATGAGTCTATAAGGTACAACTAAGACTCGTACTCCAAGTACCAACACCCATAGTCTACACTACTCTTACAACGTATATTAGGTACACGACACCCAGGTCCAATCTAACAAATCATCAAGTGCTCACAACGCTAACTAGAAACTCTAAATAGAGGGAATCACACTCACCTCTAATATCAAAAGGAATCAAAATCCATAACTAGTACCAAGGAATACTCACAACTCACTCCCCGATAACACCGGAGGGAAAACATTCACGTCCTTACATACTAACACAATCTTCATCAATATATATATATATATGTACAATATATATATATAAGAACCATCATCTCATCCCTAGAGAAAATCTACCTCTCAAGGACTGGATCACATCAATCATATCACCATATGAATCTCATAATACTATCTCCAATATGATCGGTAATTTACCAACACTCCCACTATGCATCAGGAAAGCTAACCAAATCAAAACACGAAGAATACATGGACACTGCTCTCATGAACAACCTCACAAGGGTCGAGAAACAATGCAAGGAAAAAGAGGTCCCAATGCTAAACCAACAGATAATCGAGATAACAATATCAAGCTTAAAAACACCACAAGTGCTTAGGGAAAACACCCGGACAAAAGAAACCAATCCATTTGGCATCCATGCCCTTAACACATGTAACAACTCAAATCACCTAGGTGGTGCCATCAACAACCAAGAAGAAAGGAAAGCCAACACTATATGTGTGCACTGAACAACAACAAGCCTCAAACCCGAGACTTAAAAATGATTGGAAGCAAAGGTGAAGCAATAAGACACCTCTCAGAACACTTACAGGTCGAGATTTTTTAAAAAGAAGGCTCGAAATCTCGAAATCTTGAGAAATATTAAAAAGTAGGTTTTCTTTTAAGAATCCACATAGTGAAAATGACCGTCTTGCCCCCTGTCTCCATCATTTTCCTGTCCTACCTACAGGGGTAAGCGAAAATGAGTTTTTCTTTTAAATACGAAATAGTTTGTTTTAAAACTTGAAAAACTCCATTTTCAACAGACAGTCAGATAAGAGAGACTACAACTCCAAGGATTCCTATAATGTCCAAGAGGACAATGAAGGAAGAACAATACGTTGGACTCACGGAACACAACCATCCATTTCCAATTCCACAAAATCAAATGACACCACGAGGAAGATGTTTGGTACTACGTCGTAACCGACGGCTCAAGGAGTGACATACAAGTCAAAAACATATCCACTAGTATACAAAGGATAATACAAGGAATGCTTAGGAGAATGAACTAAGTACGAGAAACAAGACTACAAAGCTACAGTACCTCGAGTACTTAATAAAATCACTTAGACCCCTTAATATCATGAAATGGGAAAACTAGTGGCCGATACCACGGAACTAACTAGTTTTAATCAATACCTTTTCCAATCCATTCAAACCTTACATTCACAGTTGATATCAACTCTCTAGATTACTAACAAAATCAAGACCATTGTCACCCAACCAGATAGGTTCAATCACAACCTCGTCTAACCAAACTCAAAACCTCAAAAGTACGATAAATGATACATTCCTCTAAGTGGGAAAAAAACATCAAAGGTCAGTACTACGCAATCGACCAGGACCACAAGACTATCACCCGCCTTCCCAAGGCCTTAACTCACCGTTGATACTACACAAATGTAATGTGACTCAACACCACTCGTGGTACACACACGAGCACACACCCCACTCTAAGGGTCAACAGGATCATTCTCCAATATATATGTCAAATGAAATCACATAAATGCTACGCAAATGCAATGTGACTCAACAACACCCGTGGTACACACACTACCACACACCCTACTCTAAGGGTTAACGGGATCATTCTAAGGGTTAATGGGATCATTCTCTTACCCTTCCCTTTTTGCTCATGAAGGAAGGTAGATTTATCGTACCGATTCCTCCCAAGTGCTTTTGACACTTCACACTTTTAAAAGGGAAGACCATCAAACACGTCGTGATTGTGAACCTAGGATTTCGAACAAGTCCTCCCCCTAGCCTCTTCGTTTCTCAGAAGATTAGTTCCGTAGGAGCAAGAAGCACCCCCTGGCCAGTTGTTACGACGATCCAACATCACAAATATGTATCTCGCCAAATTTATGAAAACATTCGACTATCCGACACTAGTCAAACTCACGCATGGTTACACAACCCGCATAGACCAACACCCATGTACTCAACACGACCCGATGTACTCAATATGCATACAGGTCCTCAATAAAAACCATGCCTCAATATAAATATGTAATGCATCATATTTATGAAAAATATTCTCCAACATGTTGTTACATCACTAAAGCAATAAATCATGAGAATATTAATTTTATTTCTCTTTACATGCTTTTATTTCAATTAAAGCATTTAAATCACAAGGAAACAATTTCATTCCTTTAAACATGTTTTTTAATTCACTTAAAACAATAATCCATATATCATAAGGGGAACTAATATCGCGTTCTAAGTTCATGTCCAACTTTTACAAATTTTACTAACCCATTTTAAATCTCAAGGGGTTACTAGGCCATCTATTCTCATTTAGTTCAAATAGGTATTAATTTAATTTCACAGGAAAATAATTTAATTAATTTCTCAAATTAATTTCTAAGTCCTGCTTCAATTCTAACCCAATTATAGATATTTTAAATTCACAATTAATATATCTAAATTAAAATAAATACGGGTTTGCACACCCAAACCACATCAATGATACAAAAGTGAGAATAATTTTCCCACCTTAATTTAAGCGTAAAACAACCCAAAAATGGCCCACCGCGAATAGTGTTGGTGCCCGAATATGGAGCCCGCTTACCAAAGTCATCCGAATACTATTTCGAATATACCGAAGCGTCCGCCTTGATGACATATATAATATATACGAAGCCCATTAGCAATAGGTTATTAAATTTGAATAAATCTAATATAACCCATACGATAATTCGAACCTATAAATTGAATTTTTGGACAAACCGCTCAACGAAAAAATACAAACTTGTTGTATGTCGTACTTAGCATCGATACGAGGCTACCCTTAAAAAATTGCGGTCATCGAAGGTGGAGAAGCTTTCGAAACAATTGGCCAAAGTTCAGCCGACCTCGTCCCTATCGCGCGCGTCGCGCGATTGCTGTAGCCGCCAACCCCTTGCACGACCCCCAGTTCGCCTCCCTGCACCACCACCACATCGCTCCTCGCCACCACTGTGGTTGCCCATTATTGCCACCCCCAGCCACCGTCGGCAACCCTAGCCCAGGTCGTTAGTCGCCAGTCGTGTCCCTCTCTCTCTCTCTCCTACAGCCTGTACGACAAAGGAAGGAGGAAGAAAAATTGGTGTCACAGTGAAGAAGAAGTTGAAATCGTGCGAGAGGGAAGGAGATAGTGGATCGATCTGCTAGTCTCTCTCTCCAACAGATATACATGTGTATATACATATATCTTAATTGCACAAGTGACCCTCCATTCATCCAAAAATACAAAATAACTCCACTTATATATAATTATTTACAATAATCTATATAGGCATAATTAATCTAAAAAATGTACCAGAATCCCCCAAATAAAATCACGCGAACCCAAAAATCTATGAGATGCTAAATAACTTAAATAATTTGAAATAATTACACCGGGGTATAAACCCAAACATCGGAATCCTTAATTGTCGGGCAACAAACACGTGTCGTCACCCAGTCGAAGTACTAACGTAAACGTCAAAACGAACCTGCGTAGTCAACAATAGAAAGTCCACGTAGTCGTTAAGGATATTTCGTAAAGTCGTCCAGTTGAATTTGAACAAAAACGCGAAAAATTTACACGTGAAATACCAAGAATAAACGATGCGTCAAGAACAAGTGACGTCATAACCAAAAATAAATCGGAAAATAATTTCAGGTAAAAAGGAAAATAACACGGGGTGTTACATGTGCACTTGCGATAGGAAATACTAAGTCAATTATAAGGGTTATTTGCACACATTATTATTATTATCATTATTTATCATCCCTTCCTAGTAGGTCGAACCAATCAAGGTTTGGCCACCAATCAGTGGTTCAGTCGTGAGTTTTAGAGGTTCAGTTCATTCAGACTTGTTGTTGTTAAGAGCCATATTTCCACCTAGAGATCCGGAGAAGAAGACCATGGAGATCGTTTCTACATCACTGATGTAGTCACCTTCCACCATGGCCAACTAACTCAGTATCTAAGGTTTTATAGCAAAATCCTAGTCAAGTAATGTAGTTCTTTCATTGTTTTCAATTGTAACGAGGGGAAACTGTTGACCATACTATGATGATTGTAGTAGTTAAGAGACCGTACTGATTTGGAATATATAATTATATGTTTGTTCTAAATTCTTGTCTTAGATGGAATGAATGTATTATTTTGTACAACAATGATTATTCACTATGGGCTGGAACTGGAATGCTTAATTATGGTTTTCTACACAATGGTGGTAATGAAACTTGAGACCTTAGGTTGACACAGGCCATGCCTTGGTGATTTAATATAGACATGCTTTAGTTTATTTTCATGCATTAGGAGTAGATTAAAGTAATATAATTGACATGCACTAGTTAGGTCAGTTATGAGATGGGTTATCATAATCCGGTTAATGGTACTCCTTTTTGGGATTGTATTTAGCTATTTATGGTACGACCTGATTCACAATTATGGATCGCCCTCTTACAGTTGATATAGTGATGAACTATATTATGCAGTTAGTGGTGGAGCAATGAAAACCCTAGTTTCTCTTTCATCTGAATCACAACCAATTTACTTTATTTTTTTAGTTAATTTTGTTAAGATTAGATAATTTGGTCTTTTGACCACCAAAACAAACAATTTTCATAAATATAATTCAATGTTTTTGAACTATTAAAGTGAACAATCTTAGTCTATGTGGGATCGATATCCCTTACTCAAGCTTTACTATTCTACAATTGATACGTGCGCTTGCGTAGGGTAAAACCTAGATCATCTTTAAGGTGTTGTTTTTAACCACATATTTTGTACACACCTGACATGCATCGATAATGAGAATTATTTTGACCCAGAGGAGTTCATAGAGGAGGAAGAACCGTATGTAGAGGTCGAAAGTTCAAGTAATGGAGCAACAAGCCAGAAAGGAAAAAGAACCACACCGAAATCGTTTCGGAAGTGTAGGCTACAATTTGAAGAAGTGTTTCATCCGGAGAGGATGAAACAAGTATTAACTACACCCGGAAGGAAAATCCTTAGGGAACGAGGGTTGCGAAGTTTAGAGCAACCGACGGGAGAGAAGGTGTATCCAGGTTTGATCCAAAAATTATATGAAAATATAACGATTTCGAAACCGGTAGGATTTGAGGTGATGACGGCCAAAGTGAATCAGTGGAGTGCTCCTATTGTGATTGGAAGAAGAAGTATTGCTGATGTGTGGAATATACCAATTGGTAGTCCGGCAAACTTAGAAGGAAGACTGATGGAGCATCCTCATGTATGGCCACATACAGATAAGGAAATGGTGAGAGAATTGTGTATTGTGTCAGATCCAGGTGATAAGATGTGTGATAATTGGTGGTTGAATTCGAATCTTCTTTATTTGGATTGTGTCATTTCAGCTCAAATTCGGCCAAATAATCGAACTAGTGTAAGGGATCACACGATGCTTAGAACGTTGTATGCCTTAACTCATGGGTATAAAGTGTGTATTCCGACGGTGATCATGGCTAAGATGTCGATTTCCTGAGAAATTGTGAGTAGACAGTGGGAAGGTGCAGATAAATTTGAACATTATCTTCCATACCCGTTTCTATTGTCGAAGATCATTGCAAAGCAATTGGGTGATAGGATGAAGGAGCTGGATGAGATGCAGTGGACAATTATGAAGATATATCCGGAGGAAGACTTGGATAAATTGAAAGAGACAGTATACTATCGGATATGGTTAAAGAGCGCCGTGACTAGTGATAAAGAAGAGGAGGATGACTGAGATTAGGGTTTAGTTTTAGTATTAGGATTTTTGGTTTTGTTTTGTTTTGTTTTTAAGGGCGGTAGATCCTTAAGGCCACGTCTTTATTTTTATTTTATTTTTAATTTGTAGGATTGTAGGCCATTAAGGCCAAATCATATATATATTTTTATTATTATCATTATTTTTGAAAAATAATAAATAAATAAAAAAGAATTTTAATTCCTTGAAAATTTTATGTGACTTTCTGGATATTTTTGAAATTTCTTTTCCTTCGCTATGATTGGGTATATGTGCTTTGTTGATTATACCTACAAGTGATCCAAATCAAGTTTGGGGGAAGGGATTCATGTTTTGCTTTGGAATCCAGAATTGAGCGTTAAGGGTAACTATATCTATTTTCCTTTATTATTTTTTACCATGAGGACATGGTCTGATTTAAGTTTGAGGGTGAGGGTATATAATTACAAGGAATGAAAATTTTCTGAAAAAGAATTTTGGACCAGTTCTTTATTTTCACACATGAGTGATTTGCATTATAATTTGATTGAGTTCATGTTTATGATGTATGATTAGTATGTGTTATGATATTCTCATTCATGAGAGTGATGATTAAATTGAGTTAGTGAAGTGATGTGATTTTACATGGGTGAGTGAATGAGTGAAATTGAAAATAAGAAAGACGACATTGACCTATAAGCACAATCACACATTCACAATGGGAAATAGGTTAATCTTTGACTATGTAGTTGAAAAAATAATTTTGCCACAATAAAAGGGGAGAAGTGGAGATGTTATGGTTGAAATGGAGAAAATTGAAAAATAATATTTTAAGAAAATAAAATGCAAAAAGCAGTTCTTCGATCTGAGTAACCGGGTCTTGGTAGCACCAATATCACTGTTCGCGTAAAAAAGGGAGAAGACTGATGAACATAAATCCCATGGAAGAAGCTCAGGCCCAGTTGGTTGGGACTAAAAATCCCCGCTGGAAAGTTTGGAGACTTAGAAAGACAAAAAAGGATAAAAGTGGAAAGATGGAAAAATATGTTTTTATCAAAAATGGCAAAAATTTGATCAATGAAGTAGGAGAAGAGAAATTGAAATATTATAGTTGAATGTTCACAAGATCACGGAAGTTTGTCTTAATTAAGAGTAGAAAGTAGAGAAATCATTCACTGTAGTGAGAACCATTCATGATACGAAGCTCGATACCGTCGGAAGACGACAAATCCGCCATAATAAAATCTTAAATAAAAAAATAATCCAAAGATGACCCTGCGAATCAAAACAAGTGGGAACCGCACCCCTAATCTCATAAACAAGGGGGAACCGCACCCCTATATATATCAAAACAACTTTTCAGTCAAGGACCCATTACGAAATTAGGGTTTCATGATCGGAATTACAAAAACAAAAAAAACAAGGGTTAGGGTTTTGTGTGGATTAGGGTTAGGGAAGAAGGATGGTGATTAGGGTTAGGGTTTTGTGAGAAAAGAGTTTCTCAAACTTCGGTATCTGACTCTGATACCATGTTGAAATTAGTGTAATATTGAGTTACTAACTTTCTGGTTAACAGTCCTATATATATATATAAATATTAGGATAACACATAGATGGGTATACAAAATCATATGGGCCTGACCCATTTTGGGTCAAGCCCAAAGACACCCACACACACTATAACTAACATTCCCCATTAATTAGGATGCGTGTGTGAGATCTTTTAGTTGGTGAATAAGAACTCATGTTCTTTTTGAAACTAATAACTGAAAATTATATGGTGAATATTTTTTGGTTCTTAAGTGAACTGTTCAATTATGTGATACCACGGGATTAGTGGCAGTTGCTGACTCTTATTCATTGCCTTCCTCATTAAAGCAGTTTGTTATCTTAGTTTCCTTTTTTTTCAATATTTTTTTTATGAATCACGTTTCAGTTTACTTTCAATCAGCCATTTCTTTCAGTTTTGGCAATACCTATTTGGAGATTTTATTTTATTTTTCCTTTTTTAGGGATCTGCGGCTAGTGAATTGGGATTGTGTCTTGCGAACAGCGATCTCTGATATTGAGGTAAGCCGTGATCAGATGACCTTTAAAATAGCATTCTAAGTTTGGTATATTTTACATATTTGAAAGTTGCTTGGTTTTTATAGGTAGATTATCTGGACATTAAAGATTGGACAATGTTAAAGGTTCCGGGATATGTTAGCCCGGTGGAGTTTGGTGTTTTGACAACATTTGCTTACCCTTTAGAAGGAGGGTTAGGTAAGATTTTTGTGGCTACGACTAGAGTGGAAACAATGCTTGGTGATACTGCTATTGCTATACATCCTGATGACCCAAGATACAGCCATCTTCATGGAAAATTTGCTGTTCATCCATTCAATGGAAGAAAACTTCCGATAGTTTGCGATCCAATTCTTGTTGATCCAAAATTCGGCACTGGTGCTGTCAAGGTTCCAATTTCTCTTGAGATCAAGAATGTTTAGCCTTGAAATTTCTCTTACCACTCCTTTGGGGTCTTAATGCTCATAAATCTTGCTTATGCCCTGTAGATAACTCCAGCCCATGATCCAAATGATTTTGTGGTCGGCAAGCGTCATAATCTTGAGTTCATCAACATTTTCACTGATGACGGGAAAATAAATAGCAACGGCGGTTCAGAGTTTGCAGGGATGCTACGTTTCAAAGCTCGTGAAGCTGTTACTGCAGCTCTAGAGAAAAAGGTATTCTTATGACACCATATTCTTAAGAGAAAGGTTAGAAAGAGATATATATTCTGAAGGAAAAGGTCTTTTGGTAACCAATACATTTGAGTACTTTCCTAAGCATACTAAATTGAACAACTTTATCAAGCAAGGGTCATATTTCAGCTTTGTTGTATCTGTAAGGTAACTCCTGTTTTCTTTTTAAGTAATTATGAAATGATAATTATATAATACTAATACTAGGTAATAATGAAGGAGGTAGTTCATCCTTCTTTTGAAGAAACTTCACATGCATTGCCTCAGCCCCTTGTTACATAGAAGTGCCAAACGATATTATAATATTGTCAACTTTAGAATATTTAGTTGTATTGGGTGATTCTCTCCACAGGTGTGCATTTATTTTCCTCATAAGAAACGCATAAGTACTTGGAGGAAGAGTCAATTTTAACTTTAGATGGATCATATGCTTCAGTGGAATAAAATCGTTTTTTAGATGGAACAGAGAATTATTGCAATTTTTTTATATTTATATCCTCTTCTCATTTAGGGGCTCTACAGAAGTGCTGAAAATAATGAGATGCGCCTCGGCATTTGTTCAAGAAGCAATGATGTAGTGGAGCCCCTGATTAAGCCTCAGTGGTATGTCAACTGCAATAATATGGGCAAGTAAGCTCTTGATGCTGTCACGGGTGAAAGTAGGAAAATGGAGATCATTCCAAAACAGTATACTGCTGAATAGAAAAGGTACTCATCTATGGTTTTACCTTACTCAATAAAAAGAGTAATTTTTATTCTAGGATACGGCAAAATGAGAATATAACGGCATGTTCATTTATATCTTCATTCTCATATTTCAGTCGATCAAAATCTTTATGTCTCTCAGATAAGAGATTTTTTGATATGGAGATTGACTGCAACTATCTGATCCATAGCACAATATGTATTAAAACATTCCTAACTTGGAGAAATTTAGTATCCACGTAATTATTTGAACTAAGATATTTGTTGTTCCTTTTCAAGGAAATTTAATGTAAGGTATAGCTGTAGAAGAGTAGCTATCTTCTTACTAAAATTTGGGTTTAAACATCAGATGGCTGGAGAACATTCGTGACTGGTGCATCTCAAGGCAGCTTTCGTGGGGCCACCATATTCCTGCTTGGTATGTGTTGCTAGAGGACGATGAACTGAAGGAGCTTGGTGCTTACAACGACCACTGGGTGGTTGCTAAAAATGAGGAAGAGGCTCGAGCAGAGGCTGACAGATTATTTGCTGGGAAGGAGTTTAAGATGTATCAAGATCGTGAAGTTTTGGACACCTGGTTTTCGTCTGGTCTTTTTCCATTAAGTGTATTGGGATGGCCTGATGATACAGAAGATTTGAAGGCATTTTATCCAAACTCTGTTCTGGAAACTGGCCATGACATTCTATTTTTCTGGGTTGCTCGTATGGTGATGTTGGGAATTACACTTGGGGGGGAATGTACCTTTCAAAAAGGAGAGTGAACTTTGTTTTACCTAATATATAGTCATGTAGCCAAACCCCAAATAATTGGGAAAGTGCTTTGTTGGATAAATTTTCTTATGCACCCCTCCATGACTACCTTCTACAAGCTGAATTTTGTTGTAAATTCAGGTGCAAGAAATAGATGAGTGTAATTTTTTCTGTGGACAGAGAGTACATACAACATATACTTGCCAGCGATTTTTAAACACCTCATTCGTTTTTCTATTATACCATTGAAGCAAATTCACAGATGCATTTTGATCCGTCTACAGGTTTATTTGCACCCTATGATTCGTGATGCCCACAGACGTAAAATGTCTAAATCATTAGGAAATGTAATTGATCCTGTTGAAGTAATAAATGGTATAAACTTGGAGGGTCTCCACAAGAGACTGGAGGAGGGTAACTTGGATCCCAATGAATTGGTGGTTGCCAAGGAGGGACAGGTGAAAGGCTTTCCTAATGGTATTCCTGAATGTGGTGCAGATGCTCTCCGTTTTGCCCTCGTCTCTTATACAGCTCAGGTTCATGCTTTTTGGTAACCTATTTTCTCACACATTTTACAATGTTTTTATCATTTGATAACTTCGTATCATTTTCTTATTCCAGTCTGTTAAAATAAATCTGGACATCCAAAGGGTGGTTGGATATCGTCAATGGTGTAATAAACTGTGGAATGCTGTGCGGTTTGCCATGAACAAGCTTGGAAATGATTACACCCCTCCAAGGAATGTAGATCCAAATAGCTTGCCTTTTAGCTGCCAGTGGATACTCTCAGTTCTTATTAAAGCTATATCCAAAACTGTGTTATCACTAGATTCCTATGAGTTCTCAGATGCAGCAAGCGCAGTATATTCATGGTGGCAGTTCCTGTTGTGTGATGTGTTTATTGAAGTAATCAAGCCATACTTTTCTAATAATGAACCGACATTTGAATCTGCAAAGAGTTCTGCACAAGATACCTTGTGGATCTGTCTGGATAATGGGCTGCGGTTGCTTCATCCATTTATGCCCTATGTTACATATGGGAAAATAAGATTCTTTCCTTATATAAGGAAACAATGTACATGCTATTAATAGCTAGGCTGCTAATAGGCTGATTTCTAGGGATCAGATTTGATATGTATTGATATGTATATCCATGATTAGTTAGTTTCCTAGAATAACATTATTCTGACGTATATATGACAGTGTATTCTCTAATGAATGAATAAGATTACCAATTTCAATATTTCTGTCATGGTATCAGAGCCCTAGGCTCGTTTCTGGGTAATCATCTTCTCTCGGCCTTCTTTGCTAGTCATTTTTCTCTTTTTATTGTTGTTCTGTGAATTCCACTTTTCTCTCGAAATTATGTCAATATCCATCGAGACCAGCAACACATCAGAGATTCCTTTGACTGTATGCAACAGTTCTGTCCCAATGGGAGAATTGCAGAATATTCAGGCAGCATACAGGTTGAATGGGAAAAATTATCTGAAGTGGTCTCAAATGGTCCGTACGTTCTTGAAGGGAAGAGGAAAATTGAGCCACCTGATTGGTAATTGCCCAAAGAAGGAGGATCCTAAGTTTGATGCTTGGGATGAACAAGATTCTATGATTATGTCCTGGTTATGGAACTCTATGTTACCGGAAATCAGCGATACTTGTATGTTTTTTAGCACGGCCAAGGAGATATGGGAGGCAGTCAAGCAGACCTATTCTAAAGTACGTGATGTTGCACAAATCTATGAGATCAAGACCAAAATCTCCTCTACCAAACAGGGTAATCGGCCAGTCACCGAATATTCCAACCTCTTGAAGGGTCTATGGCAGGAGATGGATCATTATCAGTGCATCCAGATGAAGTGTAGTGAAGATGCAGCTGTCCTTAAGAGGTTTCTTGAAAATGACAGAATTTATGATTTTCTTGCTGGTTTAAACATTGAATTTGATGCTGTAAGAGTGCAGATTCTTGGAAAAGAAGATTTGCCAACCTTAGATGAGACAATTGCAATTGTTCTTGCTGAGGAAGGAAGAAGGGGTGTCATGATTGAAACTCATACAGTAGAGAGTTCAGCCTTGGTGTCAAAAAACACGGTTATGAAGAATTATGGATCTGAACAGTGTTTTGGAGAAGGTAGTTGGCAAGCAGACATGTCAAGACCATTAAACAAGGATTCTTTATGGTGTACATACTGCAAAAAATCCCGCCATACCAGGAAAAGTGTTGGAAGCTCCATGGCAGACCTCAAACTATGAACAAAAACTGGTCAGAAAAGAGTGGACAACCAAGAGCACAGGGACATGCACATATGGCAACCACACATTCAAACAGTGAAGACAATCCTCCAATCCCACCTGCCGAATTCAACAAAGAAGAAATAGATAAATTAAGGAGCCTATTGGGAACGTTGGAGAAACAATCTACAACAGGTACTTGTTCTTTGGTGTTCTCAGGTATTTCCTCTCATTCTTCTCATGGTTTTAATGTTTCGGATATAGTCTCATCAAGCTCTTGGGTCATTGATTCGGGAGCTACAGATCACATGACCCATTCCTCAAAAAAATTCATTTCAGGGTGTCCTAGCAATAGGAAAATAACCATAGCTGATGGATCAGCGACAACCGTGGCTGGTCAGGGAGATGTTTTTTTGAATGACCACCTTACACTTAAGGATGTCCTCCATCTTCCAAAATTGTGCACCAATCTTGTGTCAATCCAGAAACTCACCACAGATTCTAATTGTAGTGTGACGTTTTATCCTCTCCATTGTGTATTTCAGGAACAGGGCACGAGGAGGACGATTGGACATGCTAGGGAGAGGGATGGTCTATACTAACTTGAAGAATCAAATGGACAAAATAAAGTTGAGAGTTTGTCACCATTATCATTTCTTTCAGAGTCATTTAAATCTAATAAAGACAAGATTTGGCTTCAACACCTTCGTCTTGGTCACCCATCATTTAGTATTCTCAAAATAATGTTTCCTTCATTGTTCAAAAAGTTTATCCATTGAAAGTTTTCATTATGAAGTATGTGTACTTGCAAAACACAAACGTGCTTCTTTTCAAATCAGCAATAAAAGAACTTCGGTTCCATTTACTTTGATTCACAGTGACATTTGGGGACCTTCCATTGTTGCTAATGTTTCTGGGGCAAGGTGGTTTGTCTCATTTATTGATGATTGCACTCGCGTGTGTTGGAATTTTTTGTTGAAAAATAAATCTGATGTGAGTTTTGTGTTTCCAACTTTTTTCAATATGGTTAAAACTCAGTTTGGTGTTGGGATAAAGAGATTTCGATCTGACAATGCTAAGGACTACTTTAATCAAATTCTCTCTCCGTATTTCCAAAAACAGGGCATAATACATGAATTCTCTTGTGTTAGCACACCTCAACAAAATGGGATGGCCGAACGAAAGAACGGTCACCTTCTTGCTATTACAAGAGCCTTCTTGTTCCAAAAACATGTTCCAAAACAATACTGGGGGGAGGCTGTTTTAACCGCTGTTCATCTCATCAATTGACTTCCTACAAGAATCCTTGGTTTTAAAAGTCCAATGCAGGTCCTTACACAGTTCTTTCCTGATTTTAATGCATCTAATAATCTTGTTCCAAAGATATTTGGTTGTGTTGCCTTTGTTCATGTGCATTCTCAATCTAGGGGAAAACTTGATCCTCGAGCTCTCAAATGTGTCTTTCTTGGCTATTCCTCCACCCAAAAGGGTTACAAATGCTATCATCCTCCGACAAGGAGATTTTATGTGTCGGCTGATGTTACTTTTGTCGAATAAAATCAGTATTTTAACAGTCCTTATCTTCAGGGGGAGACATCTTGCACCGAAGATAAGGACAAGGATCTTTTTCTTCTTGAGTTTCCAACTCTTATCTCTCATTAGTCCGAGTCAAACATACTTCCAAACACTCAGTCTTAGCCAAACACATAGTTAGAAGCAGAACCTCATACACCCAAATCACAAGGAGTGTTACATGGGAAGCAAACTTAAGACTCTACCCGTCCATTGCAAGTTTACTCAAGGAAAAGAGCATCAATCTCTCAACCTGTGCAAGTTCAATCACCCGAATCTGCTCCTGGTAATGTCGAAGTAATGACTCAACTCAATGATAACACCAATGTAACCTCTGATCAGAATGATTATGATGTCCCCATTGCAATTAGAAAAGGAACTCGAACATCTACTAAACATCCTCTTTATCTGTTCATGTCATATAAGAATCTTTCTCATAACCACATGGCCTTTCTTACTTGCCTAAATACAGTCCATATTCCCAAAACTTTATCTGATGCATTAGGAAATGAGAATTGGGAAAATGCTATGAAGGTTGAGATGGAAGCACTTGAGAAAAACAAGACTTGGGACTTGGTGAGACTGCCTAGAGGGAAGAAGCCCGTTGGGTGTAAATGGGTGTTCACAACCAAATACAACTCAGATGGCTCTTTGGAAAGGTATAAGGCAAGATTAGTTGCCAAAGGTTATACACAAACCTATGGCATAGATTATCTTGAGACCTTTGCTCCCGTTGCTAAGATGAATACTGTGAGAATTCTATTATCAGTGGTTGCAAATTTTGGCTGGAGATTACAGCAATTTGATGTCAAGAAAGCCTTCTTGCATGGCGATCTTGAGGAGGAAATCTATATGGAGATTCCACCTGGGTTTGGCTTTAATGAAAAGGAAGGAATGGTATGTAAGCTTAAAAAGCTTTATATGGACTGAAAAATCCCCAAGAGCTTGGTTTGGGAGATTTACCAAAGTGATGATGAGTATAGGATATAAGCAGAGTCAAGGTGATCATAAATTGTTTGTGAAGCACTCGACATCAGGGGGAGTTACAATATTGCTAATCTATGTGGATGACATCATAGTAACAGGAGATGACTTGGAAGGAATGGAGAACTTGAAGAAACAGTTGGTGAAGGAATTCGAGATCAAAGACCTAGGAAAACTGAAATACTTTCTTGGCATTGAAGTGGCCCACTCTCAGCAAGGAATTTTTATATCACAATAAAAATATGTATTAGACTTATTGGCTGATACCGGCAAGCTGGGATGTAAGCCAGTTGAGACACCTATGGAGCCAAATCACAAACTTTGTGATGCTCCAGAAGACATGGCCGTGGATAAAGGCTCTTATCAGAGACTTGTGGGGAAGTTAATTTATTTATCGCGTACCAGGCCGGATATAGCTTATGATGTGAGTGTTGTGAGTCAATTCATGCACAATCCCAAAGAATCACATCACAAAGCTGTGTATAGAATTCTGCAGTACTTGAAGGGTACACCAGGAAGAGGAATTATGTTTAAGAAAGGTTAAGGACTGACTCTTGAAGCCTACACAGATTCAGATTATGCAGGATCCTTAATTGACAGAAGGTCAACCTCGGGTTATTGCAGTTTCCTAGGTGGTAACCTCGTTACTTGGAGAAGCAAAAAACAGAATGTGGTTGCAAGATCCAGCACAGAAGCCGAATTTAGAGCGATGGCACTCGGGATATGTGAACTGCTATGGCTAAGGATAATCTTGGAAGACCTTAGAGTAAGATGGGAAGGTCTAATGAAGCTTTACTGTGACAATAAATCAGCCATCAATATTGCACACAATCCTGTGCAACATGACCACACAAAACACATTGAAGTGGATAGGCATTTTATTAAAGAGAAGCTGAATAGTGGTCTTATTTGCACTCCTTTTGTTCCTACTGGAGAGCAACTAGCAGATGTGTTTACCAAAGGGTTGCCTGGTACAGTTTTTCAAAAGATAACCAGCAAGCTTGGAATGGATGACATCCATTCACCAGCTTGAGGGGGAGTGTGGGAAAATAAGATTATTTCCTTATATAAGGAAACAGTGTACATGTTGTTAATAACTAGTTTGTTAATAGGCTGATTTCTAGGGATCAGATTTGATATGTATTGATATGTATATCCATGATTAGTTAGTTTCCTAGAATAACATTATTCTGATGTATATATGACAGTGTATTCTCTAATGAATGAATAAGATTACCAATTTCAATATTTCTGTCATTACAGAAGAATCGTGGCAGCGCCTTCCAGCAATAGAGGGTTTTATGAGGAAGGAATCAATCATGATATCTGAATACCCAACAATTGTAGAGGTGAGATCTAGTTAAATTATTAAAATTCTTAGGTGTATTTGTAGCATAATGATGATCACTAGGTGCTAAACCCATCCAAAAGGCCTTTGCAGCTCACTGCTCATAGACCCCCACTCATCCCATAAGCTCAGTTATGCCACAGTTTGGTCTGTTGTTTGTTGCCCCTTATCAAGAATGTATAGTCTGCCCTTTTTCTGATAGGTTATGTTTTCGTAGGCTTTCATATTACCAAATATCCCTATAACTGTTCAATTGATGTTTAATTTCATGTTTCAATTTATTCCTAGATTATGTTCATTGCTTGGGGTTTAGTCTTGGTCACTTGTCAAAATGGTAAAATTGATTTGTTGTACCTTAGAGAGTTTCTCAACTATAAAGTTCATTAAGTTATTTTAATTATTTAAGCATGTGGCAAATAGTAAGCGAGAAGCAATGTTTCTTCTTCTTGTGTTGAGGCATATATTGCAACTACTAATTGGATGGTGGGTACTGTCTCATCCTCTACACTGTCTTATCAATGGAGGTTGTATACATGAATGACATGGACCTCGAGTAGTCAAGGTAGAGCATCGAAGGTCTGACAGATCGAGCGTCAAGTGTAGACAATGATAAGTTTACAAAAATTGTCAAGATCAAAGCTGAACGAATTGTCTTGATGAATATCATGGAAATTGATGATTGACGGGAAGGAATTTAAGTCGAAGTGAATATTATTAGAGACTTTGTCTTAAATTCCTATTTTAATTAGGTTTTTATTTTAGAGTGTATTGCATAAGGTAGTTTCTTATGAGGGATAAATCTTATTCTCTAAGGAGTGGTGATCTTTGTCCAACAATAACTTGGGTTTGCAACTCTATAAATAGATACCTAAGTTTTGGGTTGACACTTTTGAGAATGAGAGATGTAGTCTCATGATTGAGATGATGGGTAGAGGTAGATTACAGACTGAGAAAGTAGGAAAAACATGGACGGCCATTGATAGCGAGGAGTTAGGCTCGTGTAATCACTCTACGAATCATAGTGAATCTTTTTAAGATCCATGGACGTAGCCCGATGTTGGGTAAACCTCGTAAATCCGTGTTCTTTGTGTGGCGTTTTTTTTTCCTAGTCGTGAGCTGTGATTTCTTGCTGTTCTGGTTTGCTTGTTGTAACATGTATATATTTAAAAATCTTTCAAACCAGAAAGTGATGCTCATACTCAATATTTTTTCTATTGTTCACAGTGCTGGACAAATGAACGGGTAAAATATGAGATGGATCTGGTTGAGTTTACGGTAAAATCTCTTAGGTCGCTGAGGTCGTTGGTGCCTGCAAAGGAAAGACATGAAAGGTAAATCTTGAAATTGTTTTTCCTTTTTTGGTTCTTTTTTCATGAAATGAGTTTACATTGCAAGTGATTTGTAAATACACTGCTTCAAATGGTATAACATTAATCTTTTCTTTTTTCCTGCATTTTTATGAGGATTTTAAACAAATGTGATAAAGAAAATGAATTTACTTTACCTATCAATTGGGAAAAATAAAAAAATAGGGGCATGTTATCTTTCAAAAAGGATGTTTTATCCTCGTCAGCTGAATTCATGGGGATCTAGTTATATCCGGAATATGCATCTAGGACTGAGAGTCGTTCATATCCTGCTGTAGCATCCACTATCTAGTCGATTTTTGGCAAGGGGAAGCAGTCTTAAGGACAGGCCTTATTTAGATTGGTGAAGTCAATACAGACCCTCCACTTCCCATTCTTCTTCTTGACAACGACCACATTAGAGAGCGAGGTGGGTAGCAGACCTCCCTAATGAACTCAGCTTGTAGTAATTTGCTGACTTCCTCGGCTATGATTTGGTTTCTTTCCACTCCAAATCGTCGATGCCTCTACTTTACCGGTCTAGCCTCAGGATCGACATTGAGTTTGTGTTGTGCAACGGAGGGGATTATACCTGGCATGTCCAGATGTGACCAAGCAAATATATCCAGATTGTCCTACAGTAGTTTGATCAGATCTACTTTCTTGGTGGTTGAAAGAGTAGACCCAATAAATGTGGTTCTGCCATCTCCAGAGGGGCTGATGTCTACCTCCTGGAGTGGCTCTTTCGTGACCTGACCCTCCTGACCTTTTTCAAAAGGGTCAATCTATAATTGTTATTTCTCTCATTGCTTGGAGCTTTCTTGCCCATTATCCTCTAGCTTATTCCAGGTATTCAGGTTCTTCATGGTTACTACGTAGCACTCCTTTGCCACGACCTGAATCCCCTGGGATATCTGTTATGTCCACTCCGTTGGGGTCAACGCATCTCATGACTTGATAAAGGGTTGAGGGTACTTCTTGCATCCTGTGAATCCAGCCTCTGCCCATCAGGGGATTGTATGATGGCTTAACATCCATTTCCACGAAGTTCTCCTTTAATGTCCTTCTGGTGGCTAATAAAGACAGTTGGATGACCCCAATCGGTTCCACCCTACGTCCATAAAATCCGGCGATGGGGACTCTAGCGGGATGCATTTGGTTGATGTCTACCCCAAGTTTATCAAAGGCCCACTTGGTCATGATGTTTGTGTTGCTACCAAGATCTACCATGACTCTTTTGACCAAACAGTTAGCTACTAGAAGTGAAATAACCAGAGGGTCTTTGTGAGGGACTTGCACATTGCTCAGGTCGATCTCATTGAAACTGATCTCGGACTCCTCTTTTCTGTTGGATGTCTGACATACTTCGCCGATTCTTCTGAGTTTGTGTGCCTGACGAATTTGGGATCTCTTGACTCCTTTAGTCTCTTCTTGGACGGATCCACCCTGTACCATGTGGATCACCTGCACCAGCTGACCTGCCTAGGTGTTATTCTGAGGGGGATTCATCTGTTGCTCTGCACGGGTCTGGTCTTTTGCTACATACTCAGTTAATTCTCCTTTTGCAACCATTACCTCTACCTGCCTGCACATGTTCCAGCAACTGTTGGTATGATGGCCATACTCACTGTGAAATGCCCAATGCTTGGTCATATCCCTCTGCTCCATGGGTTGCCTCATTGGCAGAGGAGGTCTAAATATTCCCTTTCCTTTCTTATCAAGGTAAAGCTTGTTAAGACTTGTTTTAAGGGGAGTTATTTTTTCCTCCACCCTCTGCTTTTTGTTAGTCGGCTTGTTTGATGAGGAGGGAGGTGTTGGACGAGTTGACTTCTGACCCTTGATACGATCCTTTGTATTGGCTTCAACAGTAACCATAACTGTTCTCTTTTGTCGAATCGCTTCCTCTTCTTCGATTCTGAGGTAATCTTGGGCTCTGGAATTTAACTCTCCGATGTTGCTGGGGGGCCTCTTCACCAGAGATGCATGGAACTTGGTGCCTGGGATTAGGGACATTCTACAGGCCTCAACTGCTGATAGTTGATCACATAGGTCAATGGAAGATATTTCCCTCGTAAACATGGACAAGAATCTCTGGAGGCTTTCCTCTTTGTCTCGAGTCATCGTGAATAGGCTAGAGATTGTCTTCTTTTGCCTCTAGTTACCATAGTATTGCACTATGAAAAGCTCACATAACTTGATCCAACTCCCAATTGATCCAGGCAGTTGCTTCATGAACTATAGGAGTGGTGCCTTTGTCAAACTAGTGGGGAATACGTTGCACAACAAGGCTTCGTTCTTCTTCCAGTCAGTCATCTTCATCTGGTACTAATAAATATGGTCTGATGGATCCTTGGTCCCATCATACTAGGTGAAAGTTGGCAAACGAAACTTCTTCGGGTACTCCGCCTGATCAATTTCGTCTGTGAAGGGTGATCTAATCATACCAACAACAGCGTGGGCTGCTAGGTCTTTCATGGAGGGAGTCTGGCCCTTCATGTTCTCGAGCACATGGATCCTCTTGGCCATGTCTTCCAAATCCTTCATAGTTGGAAGCTGCTGAGCCAAAGGGACTTGGGCTCAAAGGGCGGAGTTTTCTTCTTACTGGTGGTCAACTGTTCTGCTGCCTGTTCCTTCCTGATTATTGTTGTTCTCGTCTCTTTCGTTCCTAGGTGGATCCCGATTAATCGCCTCGTTGTTGGTGGCGTTATCCAGATCTACTGGGTTGGCTGGATTCGGAGCCTAAGCTTGCCTTTGGCGAAGTTCGGCGTTCTGTTGTTCTAGGTCTTCGTTTCTCCTTTCCACCGTCGTTAATCTCTCCATGATTGCTTGAATCTGTGCGGCTTGGGCGTTGCTTGTTTCGGCCAACGTGGAGCTTTTGGTATCTACCATGACTATTCTTTTAGAGAGTTTTGGTGAGGGAAGGAGGGAAAGGAGAAAAGCAATGGAGAAAGACGAGAATCGTAAGTGAGAAAGAATATCAGTAAAAATAACATTCGTTTCCCACAGACGGCGCTAAAGTGTAAGTATTATGTTTTGCTCAAACACTCGAATGCTTTATTGAGGCTCTTATGGTCATATTTATATGAAAACAAGATGGGTCTTGGCCCATTAGGATTGGGATCAAATTCCTTTATTCTAGGGATTTGATTTCCTTTTACAATATTAACTCTTTCTTTTCCTTATTTCTTCTAATCTTTGGCTTTTGCCCCAAGTTAAAATGGCTTTATGGGCTAAAGCTAATTGGGCATGTACCATGGATAGTGATTAACCTTTTCTGAATGGGCTTCACTCTTTGCTGATAGGCCGAGTTCACCTTTCTTGGATAATTGTCTTTAGGCTTCTTCTTTGATGGGCCATGAATTTTGGCCATTACAGTTACGGTTTTTAAAATTCAAAAACCGATTTTTTTTTCTTTTATTTTGTATATATATAAATGTCAACACCGAACCGGTTTTTTTTTTCTTTATTTTATACATATATATATATATATATATATATTTCTTAGTATAATATTTATACTATTATATATACATATAGGTACACAGTTCTATACTCCACTTGCTGGCTTGTTTCTGTTGTTGTTTGAGTTTGTTACTCATTAATTGTTGTTGCTCAAGGCTTTAGCTTTGCTTTTGCTCTTGTTTTCCTTCTGGATTAGCTCTGTTTTTGGCTCTTGCTATAGAGCTTTGTTCCTTTTTTCTTTCTCAATAAATTTTGAATTGCCGCGAAAAAAAAACCACAGTTCTATATGTACATACATATATATAAATATAATTTTAAAATGATAACTTATATAAGTGATATATATAAATTATCGGGAAAAATGATTTCTTTACCTTGGGCCTATTCATTTTAATACAAATTATCTTTACCTTTCAAAAAAAATGATGGTAGAAACCGAAACCAAACCGAAAAAAATGGTTCGGTTCGGTTTCTTGCATTAACGGTTTGATTTCAGTTTTCAATTTTAAAAAACAGAAAATGCCGGTTCGGTTTCGGTCCAAAGCGAACCGAACCGAACCGAACTGAACCATGTGCACCCCTAATCATTATCAACGTAAACAAAAAAGGGAAAATTACAGATTTAACGCTAGACAAATTTCATTTACAACTAATAACGAATGTGGAAACTTATTTGTAAATTACATAATTTGGCCATAATTAATTACAAAAATAACAAATGTATTGTTTTTAATGACTGAAATAACCTTAGCCAATTTTAAATACCTATAAAAATATATTGGATATTGTTCCCAAATTAGAGTTTGTGAAAGGTAGAAAGTCGATTACTCGACTGTCCCAATATTTACATTTTTCCTTCTACATAAAATTCTTCTCAAATTGCGTTGATTAAAACAGTGTTACAAGAATGGTGCAATGATTTCATCTCCAATGACACGAGATCGAGACCCACAGCGTCAGTTCTATGTTACCCATCATTTTGTAATGGAATAACAAATTATGCCTGCAAATTATTAGATTAATTAAAGTAGGAAAATTTCAAATCATTTTATACCTTAACAAGTGTCTGTTTCAAATCATTTTATACCGCAAACCAAAGAAGTCAACTACGTGCATGTTTGGTAGACGGAGTTGGTACAAAAAATTTGGTGTGGAATGTGAATTACAACCCAAATCATGTTTGGTTGGTGTGGGATGGTTGAATGGTACCAAAAAATGGTGTGCCAAATTGGTACCAAATGGTGTATTTTTCACACCATCTCTAGACATGGTTTTGGGATGGTGTGGTACTATTCAAGCAAATCAACTTCAATTCTCCAAACCATATACATATATATTTATTTAATTAAAAAATTATTTAATTATATTAAATAACTAAATAATAGTTATCAAATAATAGAATATAATTAATAATAAATAAAATTGAGTAATAAATATTTAAAAATAATAAATAAAGTAAAGAAAATAAATAATAATAAAAATATTATAAATAAATATTAATTTGAATATCAATTTTAAAACATGGATGGTTATAATTTACATTTGTATGCCCTTAGACACCATATTTATGATTGTCCGGCTAAAAGATAAAGGATTCCAAAATCAAATATTATTACTCAATTATAGTTTTACAATTAGGGCAAACTAGGGTAAACTTTCGAAACAAATATATAAAAGTCGAAAAGAATATATAAAATTCGAAAACAATATATATATTTAAATTTTTATATATTTTTCGAATTTTATATATATTTGAAATTTTATATATTTTTTTGAATGTTACATATATTTCAAAATATATATATTTTCGATTTTTTTTTTTTTTGAATTATATATATATTTTGAATTTTATATATATTTTTCGAATTATATATATATTTGAAATTTGTTTTTTAATTTTATATATATTTTTAATTATATATATTTTTTTTAAATGTATTTTTATCTATATATTTTATTTTTTAAAACATATATATTTACAAAAAATTATTATAAATAAATAAAATATCAAACTATTCCAAGTTACCAAATATGATTTGGTTTCAGAATTTCAGTCCATACCAACTCTACCAAACATGGTTTGGTTTTTCAGCTTTACTTTTTCTTACATAAAAACCATCTGCACCAAACATGGTTTCAGTTCAAAATAAAATAATACACAACCCAACCCAAACCAAAACCAAAAATCAATATCGTACCGCTCCGGTTGCCAAACAGGCACTAAGCAATTATTTGTAGATAAACCTCTAGCATTAGAGTAGAAGAATAAGATGTTAAATATATATTAAAGAAGACGATAGTTATTCAACTTGTTGGAATGGAAAAAGTGTGAATCTAACAAGTGGATTGAGATTGGTATAAAATAAAACAGTAGTTCCATTGTTTACATTTTTCCTGCTACATAAATTTCTTCTGGACTCACTGTGATAAATACATAATTGTTTTTTAATTGGTTCAATTTCAATCGGACTGAGCCCGTCTCAAGTCGAGTTGGGTTCGTCCCATCATGAAGTGGAGCAGGAGGAGAGTGCCTCTTACAGCCCTTACTTGATTTAGAGCAAGCAAGTAGTATAGCTCAAGTCAGTCTCTGATTGTAGCCCCGATTTCATACCTCTGAAGGGGATACAACCACTAGGGTTTCGGGGTTTTCGTGAAAGTTTCTTTCCGTGTTTAATAAAAAACTGAAGTTTTTTTATTTTAAGGGAAAAAAAATCTGCACTAAAGTGTTGTTGCGCAAGAGCATAGACCCTGCTTGCGAGAGGGCGCAAGGCAAGCATATTTGGGTGCAAAGTTTAGTGCAATTTTTTTTTGGTTGTTATTCATTTAAATCTTTAAATTAAGCTTTTTTATTTTTCTTATAATTTTGTACAAAGTTATTTCTTTTTAGTTGATTTTTTTTTATGTCAAA
The DNA here is from genome assembly GCA_963922005.1 of Cornus suecica. Taxonomy (NCBI): domain Eukaryota; kingdom Viridiplantae; phylum Streptophyta; class Magnoliopsida; order Cornales; family Cornaceae; genus Cornus; species Cornus suecica. The sequence continues at coordinate 19,124,961 of OY998248.1, read as the reverse complement.
TCATTCATCTTAAAAAGTAATTTTGACACGAAATGGAATTCAGACAGCTTGAAATTTTATTTTAACAGGATGATATATAATGTGGACACCTTGAAAAGTTATTTTGACATCATGAAATAAACTTCAGGCAACTTGAAAATTTATGTTGACATGATGAGATAAAAGACACCTTGAAAACTAATTTTGATATGGTGAAATGAAATTCAGACACCTTGAAAATTAATTGTGACATGGTGAAATGAAATTCGGAAAGCTTGAAATTTTATTTAGACGTGGTGAAATAAAATTCGAATGTCTTAAAAACTAATTTTGACATCGGGAAATAAAATTCGGACACCTTGAAACTTTCTTTCGACATGATGGGATAAAATTTAGACACATTGAAAAGTAATTTTGATATGGTGAATTTAAATTTGGACTCCTTAAAAACTAAATTTGACATGGTGAAATGAGATTCGGACACCTTGAAAATTAATTTTGACATGGTGAAATGAAATTCAAACAGCTTGAAATTTTATTTAGACGTGGTGAAATAAAATTTGGACATCTTGAAAATTACTTTTGACATCGTGAAATCAATTTCGAACACCTTGAAAATTTATTTTGACATGATAAAATAAATGAGGACATCTTGAAAAGTTCTTTTGACATCATGAAATAAACTTCGGACACCTTGAAAATTTATTTCGACATGATGAGATAAAACTTAGACACCTTGAAAAGTAATTTTGACATGGTAAAATTAAATTCCGACACGTTGAAAAATAATTTTGATAAGGTGAAATGAAATTCTAACACCTTGAAAATTAAATTTTGAGATGGTGATATAAATTTCGGACATTGTGAAAACTAATTTTTACATCATGATATAATATTCTGACAGCTTGAAAATTTATTTTGATATAGTAAAATGAAATTCTAACACATTGAAATGTAATTTTAACACCACCTTGAAAAACAATTTTAACATCATGAAATAACTTTTAGACAACTTTAAAATAACTTTGACATAGTGATTCATAATTTCACACATATAATTAAAATTTTGAAAAACAATTACCTTAGATAAAAAAAAATACAATGGAAAAACATTATAGTTCATGGAAGTTAAAGTTTAAGTTAGGGTTATCATAGGTGATGGAGAATAAGTTTGGGCTAGGATTAGGGTTGGGATTAGGGCTAGGGCTAGGGTTTGGGGTGATGAGAAGAGAGAGATGAATTAAGAAAAAAAAAATCAAAACTAACATGGATGAGAGAGAATCGGCTAGCTGCGATGGAGAGGAAGTGAGGAAAAAATATCTTGGATATTTTAGTAATTCTCTATTTATTAATTAAGGGTATGTTGGTCTCAAAATATATTATACTTAATTAGGTAAATTGATAATATTATGGTAATTTAGTAAATTAAGATGATTTTAATGGATATTATGGTCAAATTGTTTAATTTGTAAAAAAGTTTCTACTTTCGTTATTAGTTGTAAATGAAATTTGTCTATCGTTAAATTTGTAATTATATCTCATTTTATCGTTAAATCCGTAATTTTCCCAACAAAAATTTGTATTAAACATGATTTTGTGTTTATTATTTATAAAAAGGTCAAAAACTTGAACCGTTATCAAATGATAGACATTTTGATACATAAACAAAAGTAGCATATAAATACTAATTATGTTTTCATAAACAATAAACGACAAACATAAATAGTTACCAAACATGCCCTATATCCAAGAGTTATTGTTATTAATGTTGATAAACTTTTCCCCTCGCAGAGAAATTTTTATTTTTTCCCTATATTTCGAGTAACTTTCACACTTTCGGTAGAGTTGAAGTGTTATCATTTGTAAAAAAAATATAGTTCTTTACAATAATGATGCATGGCCATGAATTTTGTTTTTTTTTTTCCAAAATACTCTTAGGGTCCGTTTGGTTGCGCGGATTTGGAATTGCATTGGAATTGGAATGTGTCTTGTGTAGGCATAGGTATTATTTCAATTCCATAAATGCAATTCCAAATACATTGTTTGGATGTGTCTTGTGTAGGCATAAGTATTATTTTAGGGTGCACTCGACTCGTAGAGGGGTCTCACTTAGGGTACTGGGCTACTGGGTAGAGCCTCGGACCCGCCCCACTGAAGTTGGTATACGGGTTGACCCAATGTGTCCGACTTCGAGGCGGATTACTCGTGGCAACTCAAAACCCTTCTAAAGGTCGTCCTATTATGGCAACGCACCTGTGGAGCTGAAGAGCGTACACGGGAGTAGTACCTCCATGGTCTACGGGTCCTGATGACGTAGCAGTCTCTCAAGGGCGTTTACCACCATTTATGCACAACTCTAACGGTATATGCATGTACTGCGAAGGCTATTGGGGAGTGATCCGTTGCACGACTGATCCGGCTGTGTCCATAGATGCTGCGTAGCCATGACACGTGGACAACACGACACCATCCTTACATTATGAAGGGATTGGAAAGAGCAAGTGGCATGGTGGCTTGGAGTGTAGTTTAGTCATGATAAAGGCACATAATGTGGATTCTACCCATTATTCATAATGTGGAAAGAATTCTCCTTATAGGCCCACATCATGGCCCTCATCACCTTATTAGAGAAAAGTGGAGCATTGGTAGGACTTGAGGACCACTATAATTAGGGCAACATTTGAGGCCAAGTCACCTATAAATAGAGGGCAATAGTGCATTGCCTAGGAATCTTCTCCTCCATCTTTTTGGCACTCCTTTCTTTTCACAACATTCCCTTTTTCCTTTTCTTCTCTCTTTGCTTGGAAGCTACTCCTCCAGGGACGGCTACCATTTTCTCACTGTTTTCGCTTCCTCTGTGCTTCGGCCAAGGAGCTTTGATTTCTCCTTCTTCACGTCTGACCCTTCTCCTTTACTTGCTTCTCTCTCCTCCATCTCTTGGTCTTTAGCTATTTTGGGGGTATTCCATTCATGGGGCTTTTGTGGTTTTAGATCTATTAATGCTCACTACCCATTTTCTAGCTGTGATAAGGCTACACTCTTTGCACTTCTCCACCATCTCTTTTCTCTCCTTTCCTTCTCTTTGATTGAGATTTTCGACCATGGATTGTGACCTCTTTGTTCTGACTTGCTAGTGGAGCCTTCTCTCCATTTTTCCCCTTTTTCACCCATAATTTTTGGCAACCATAGTGGGAGAGAATGGCGGGCCATATAGCATGACCAGAAGGTCATCTCGTATAGCCATGACGTCTCAAACACCTTCTTCTTCTGCACTCCCTCCACCCTTTCCTTTTCCATCCAGGCAGGAGTCAGCCGCACCTATTGGAGTTGAGAGCCACACTCCTGGAGAAGCGAGCCAGCCTCCACGAGGGCTCCTTCTGATCAATCGACCCCTACCAGGTCCGACGGCGACCCAGCCACAGCCCCAAGGCATCACCGCAGCGGAGCCATCGGTCGACCATCCCTCGGTCGCTCGCGAGTAGGAGGCGACCAGTGCTCGTTCCTCCTGCCACACTGTCACCAGGATGCAGCACCACAGAACGGCTCGGAGCAGGTCCCATAGCGCTGCCACCTCGAGGTCAGCCGACAGGTGCGACCGCGATGCGCTTCTCATGGAAACATTTCTCACTATGCAGGCCACCCAACAGCAAATGTGGGAGGAGCAGAAAGCAATGTTTCCCTCTGCCAGGCCTGACGCGGCCACTGGTGTAGCACTCACGACAGCAATGGTGTCGGCATCTATACTTCGTCGTGACGTTATGGTTACGCCCCCGCGTGCAACCTCAGCATTACCCTAGGGCCACACTATGGCGGCGTCATTAACCCCTTTTGGCTCGGCTCAGCAGAGCGCTTCCCCCTACGTCACGTTTGATCAGTTGCGCGCCATGATGGGGTCAGGACGTGTCTCGACCGGGGCGGATCTTATTGGCAACCCGTTGCCTACATTTCTTGTTTCTGTCCTTCAGCAGTCGTACCTTGCTGAGTACATTGCGCCTAAGTTTCGACAGTTTGATGGAAGGAAAGGCAATGCCAAGGAGCATGTTGGACGTTTCGTTAGTCATTTGGGGGACCATGCCTCCAACGAGGCATTGAAGTTGAGGGAGTTCCCCAAGTCACTAACTGATCGGACGTATACGTGGTATCACAACCTCGAGCCTGGGTCGGTGACCAGTTGGGAAGAGATGACACAACGGTTTTATAGCCAGTACTACCAGGTTGACGAGAAGGTCACTCTGCTCTCCCTCACTAAGCTCACTCAGAAGAGTAATGAGGATGTAATGGCTTATGTGAAGCGATTTAGAGAGCGCACATTGGAATGTTATGAGGCCGCCAAGGAGGAGGATTTGGTCAGGATATGCATTGATGGGATGGATAGAGAGTATTGCCTCTATCTAGTCGCCCTCGATATCCGCACCTTTTCCGATCTTATGGTCAAAACTAGATGTTTGGCTGATCGGGTGGCCAGTCCCCGAGGAGGTCATGTTTGGCGAGCACCACGCCCTGTCTCTATTACAGCGGCCGTTGTTGAAGATGAGGAGCAATTTTCTGAGGAGCCCGTCGAGGACGAGTATGCCTTTATGGCGTCGGCTGACCAGCAAAGGAAGCGATTTCGGACGACTCCATCGCCCTTCCCTTATAGCCGTAGGCAGGTTCTTATTGTGTTCAACCAGTGGATTCGTGACAAAGTCGTCAGCCTTCCACCTGCTTTAGAGGAGGTGAATGATCCACGCTTCTGTCATTTCCACCGTGGTACTAGGCATCCATTAATGGAGTGTTAGAGTTTGCGCGATCTTTTTCAAAGGAATATGAAGTCTGGGGAGCTAGAGCTTTTGAAGAGGCAGGATGTGCACGACAACCCTTTCCCACGCCACAATACAGGCATTCATGTCATTTCATGTGAGGATCGTGGCACATTGGAGAAGCTTTAAGGCGAGGAGGTAGCCTGGTTGGATGAGCAAGTTCAAAGGGGCACTCAGGACCGCATGGCCCAAATGACTGGCCTCATGAGGGAGTTCTTTGACAAGCTCAAACTTGACTCAGACTCCAGGGTTGAGGTAACTAAAGTGTTGTTTAAGGTTGTTTGTAAGGCAGGAGCGGAAGTTAGAAGGGATGAGCCCGCCCTCTCGGCGAAGTCTGACCATACTAGGGATGTCACCTTCACCGAGGCGGATAAGCTTATTGAGGGCCCCCATAATCGTCCGTTGTACGTACCTGCAACCATTAATGGGGTTGATTTCAGGAGGGCGTTTCTGGACAATGGCGCCTCTGTCAACGTCATACTAGTCACCGTCATGAGGCAGGCCGGTATTAAGGATGAGGCTGTGACCGGGAGGCCAATTGACATTTCAGGTTTCAATGGGATAAGACAGAGGACCTTGGGTTATGTCACTGCCGACCTGAAGGTTGGGGACATCCGTGGGCCTGTCCGATTCCATATCATTGAAGGGGAGCCATCTTACCATGTTCTGCTGGGGAGGTCGTGGATGCACCTCCACGGTGTGGTCCCTTCTTCGTATCATCAGGTGATGAAGGCCAATTGGGGCACTGGAACTACTACTGTCAAGGCCATAAGGAACCCCTTCTCTCTCAGTGAGGTTCATTTGTCCGATGCTATTTACTTCACCAACTTTTCGGCTGTGGACGAGGGCCTTGAGGAAGGCGAGGCTTATGCTACCCCATTGCCCGACTGGGAGGATATCGCCCAGTCCGATGACGATGACGTTATGATGGTCATCTCTCAGAAGGGAAAGCGAAAGATCGAGAATGACGAGGATCTCTGCAGGAGAGTGCGCAAGGCTGATGGAAGCTACGTTTACCAGTTATGACGGTGCGAGGGGTCGGACGCCCCAGTGCAGGCACACGACCCCTGCAACGACCATTTTCTGATGGAGGCATCCGTTCCTATCGAGGATTCAATGAGGCAGGATGACCAGCAGTCAGGTCTAGTCGCAGCCCAGAAAAAGGGTGTTGAGGAGGTCGATCTGGCCAAGGTAGGGGAGCAACCCCGTATGGATTCTATCAATCATGAGCTATCTGTCGAGTTCAAGGAGCGACTGGTGGGCCTACTCAAAGAGTATCAGGATGTATTCGCTTGGAGCTATGACCAGATGCCGGGACTCAACCCTAACCTGGTTGTGCACTGTTTGAATGTTGAACCAGGAGCCGTACCAAAGAAGCAGGCTTCCCGAGTGTTTGCGCCAGAGATTAAAGGTCAGATTAAGGAGGAGGTCCAGCATTTATTGCAGGCCGGTTTTATTAGGCCCATTCAGCATCCGACTTGGTTGGCCAATGTGGTACCTGTACGAAAGAAAAATGGAAAGGCTAGGGTCTGCATCGATTTCAGGGACATCAACAAGGCGTGCCCAAAGGACGAGTTTCCATTGCCGAATGTCGATGCCATTGTGGATGTCACTGCTGGGCACGGGATGTTCTCTTTTATGGACGGTTTCAGTGGTTACAATCAAATCAGGATGTCCGAGGTGGACGCACCCAAAACCATTTTTCGCACTCCAATGGGGAATTTTCACTTCACCGTAATGCCATTTGGACTGAAGAATGCTGGAGCGACCTACCAAAGGGCCATGACTGCCGTTTTCCACGACATGATCCATGTTTCTATCGAATGCTATGTTGACGATCTGGTGGTGAAGTCGAAGCAGCCAACGGACCACATTGATGATTTGAGGAAGGTATTCGATAGGTGCAGGCACTACCAGTTGAAGATGAACCCGGCCAAGTGCATTTTTAGCGTGACAAAAGGGAACTTCTTGGGTTTTGTCGTACATCAGCGAGGTATTGAGGTCGATGGTGACAAGACGGCGGCTATCATCGCTCTGGATCCACCCCGCTCGTTGAAGCAGCTTAGAGGATTTATTGGCAAGATTTCCTACCTGCGACGCTTCATTCCTGATCTCGCCAAGCTCATGCAACCATTTCTACCTCTTTTTAAGAAGAACGTTGTTTATGTTTGGACCCCCGAGTGCCAGCAGAGCTTTGAGGCCATCAAGAGGATCTTGGTTGCACCGGATACCATGACTGCACCCAGGCGGGGAGTGCCCCTCCGACTTTATGTTTCTGCGACCGACCATTCATTGGGGGCAATCCTCACCCAGGAGGAGGATGGGCGCGAGCGTCCCATTTATTATGCTAGTAGGGTCATCTGTGGCGCCGAACTTCGGTACACTGCAGCTGAGAAGTAGTGTCTTGCGTTGGTTTTCGCCGCATAGAAGTTTTGGCATTATTTGTCTACGCACACTGTGGAGCTGATGACTAAAAGTGAACCAGTGCGCTACATGGTGACCCAGCCTCCTTCCGGCGGACTTCTGACCAAGTGGTTGATGGGCTTGTTAGGGATCGATATTTAGTGTGTGCGACCCATGGCCATCAAAGGGCAGGCTCTGGCGAATCTGCTATCTCACTCTTCTTATGGCCGAGACTCGATCGACCTGTTCATGGCCAAGGCTGAGGAATGGTAACTGTCATTCGATGGAGCGTCCACTGCCCGTAATGGTGGGGCCGGTATTGTTCTCACACCAAGCGGCGGTGGGCCTCAGGTTCATCTTTCTTATCAGTTGGATTTTCCGTGCTCCAACAACGAGGCTGAGTATGAAGCATTGCTCTTAGGGTTGAGAGAGGCACAGAGACGAGGTGTTCGACGCTTAAAGGTCAAGGGGGACTCTCAGCTCATCATCAATCAGGTTACAGGCGAGTTCGCTGTGAAGGAAGCCAACCTGGCTCCTTATCGTACCCAGGCACAGCTGTTGCTTAAGAATTTCGACGTTGTGGAGTTCACCCATGTTTCTAGGTGTAGGAATCGCTTCCCCGACGTTCTGGCAACTCTGGCATCGAAGATCAGACTTGAGCAGAAGGCTTATCATTGGAGGTACGGAGGTGCTCTGCCCCCGCGACGGCGGAAGGTTCCGACTTGGTAAAGGTTGATGATTTGCGTGTCTTTATTAATGAAGGTTTAGCAAAGGAGGATTTCAACGGGTCAGCGACTAAGGGATTCGTACTTATCAGGGGGGACCTTTACTTCAAGGGGCCTGAAGGCGTACTGGCTCGATGTGTCTCCGAGGAGGAAGGTGCCACCATTCTTGAAGAGACTCACCGGATTGTATACGGCGTGGAGGACATTAGTCTTTACCGGAGGATTCAATGCAAAGGTTTCTATTGGCCCGGTATGATGGCGACTGCCAAGGACGTTCAAAGGAGCTGTGTTCTCTGTGCTCGCACCCCTCAAGGTGGCGAGAGTGCTTTTCAGGCCGTTTTGTTTGACTGGCGGAAGCCGTACATCGACTTTCTCCAGGAGGGCAAGCTACCCAACCACCGAATGGATGCGACACTTGTCAGGAAGAAGCCGGCACGTTTCTTCCTCCATGAGGGCGTACTTTATCGTAAAGGTTTATGTGGGAGGATGTTGAAATGCATCAACCATGAGGAGGTCGCCATTGTCATGACGGAGGCACACCAGCGTGACCATCAAGGTGGCACAAAGTTGTAACAGCACTTGGTTACCTGTGGTTGTTATTGGCCCACAATGGAAAAGGACAATTCTACTCATGTACGGTGGTGTGAGGCTTTCCAGAAGCATGGCAACCTTATCCATGCACCTGCTGTTAGCCTTCGCTCTTTATCTACGCCTTGGCCGTTCCATACTTGGGCATTTGACATCGTCGGACCTATCACCCCAAGTCCGGAGGGCACGTTTAGATCTTGGATGCTACCGAGCTCTTCACTAAATGGGTCGAGGTTGTTCCACTAAGGCGGACCGTTGAAGCTGTTGTAGTCCGGTTTATAAAGGAGCAGATCATTTGTCGGTTCGGGGTGCCACACACCATTCTGTCCGACAATGGGACGCCCTTCGTAAACAAGGACGTGGGGGCACTCTTGGAGCGGTATCAGGTGCTACATCACACTTCCATGGCTTACTACCCCAAGGGTAATGGCCAGGCCGAAGCCACCAACAAGACGTTAATCCGGATCCTGAGCAAAATGTTACACGATCATGGAAAGGGTTAGGCTGATCAGTTACCAATGGCATCATGGGCTTATCGTACTTCTAGGAGACGGGCGACTCAGGAGACTCCGTTCTCCCTGGTGTATGGGATAGATGTTGTGCTACCCGAGGAGTTGGCGGTACCCTCTGCGCGTTTCGCCGCCTCATGTGGGCTGACGGCGGTCAGCAAAGGTGATGTTTTGGAAGTCTTGGATGAGAGAAGGGATGTTGCGTCAGCAGCATCACAGAAGTATAGGGCCAGGATTGTAAGGGCCTACAATACTTCTGTTAGAGAAAGGGTTTTCGCTAAGGGAGACTTAGTCCTGAAAACGGTTGGTGTTGTGATGAGGGGCCAGAACCCAAGGAAATTTGCACCCAAGTGGGAAGGACCTTACACCGTAGCCAAGGCCTCACCCAACGGTTACTATGAGTTAACTGAGGTTGGTACCAAATTCAGGACTGGCCCCCTTAACGCCAAGTGGATCAAAAGATTTTATCCTTAGGGAAATCTCATCTGACCACCTCTGACTTCGCCTCGCCTCATCCAAGACGTTCTATTTATGCTCTTCACTTCTTTATTCTCTTATTTTCTTTTGCTTAAGACAGTTAGGTTGATAGGAGGGTTGAAACTTTTCCTCTTAACCTTCTGTCCTTGTGATTATTTCTTTTTAGTTAGGTTATTGGCACAAACGAGTCGCAGCATATATGAGGGCATACATGTAAACAAAAAGAAAAATATATAGAGACAGATCTTTACTCAATGGAAGGTATTTTATTTGCAAAAAGGCATATGCTTTACATTTTTTTGATTACACGTATTATTCTAAATGGTGAAAATTACATAAGGCAAGGCTCAAGCCTCTACCAAGATGAAACTTCAATACAGGAGAGTAACCTTGAACATGTGCTTCAGCCTTTTCTTCCGTGCAAGGTTCGTAGAAAGGCGCGTGTGCCACGACGGCGTCTCCCTTTTCTTATCTACATGCATGAGCAGTTGTCAAGTCGGCACCTTCCATGCTACAACCTGCACATTTTAAAAACAAAACAAACAACGAGCAAACAAAAAAAAAACAAGGCATATGAAAAACCAAAGTAGCACTCACAAATAGGCATTAATTTAAATAAACTGTTAGATACAAAATGTGTCGCTCATAAAGAGCGCAAGTTTAAGCATGCCAAAGCACGCTTCCAAAAATAGGGCACGCCTTCAAGCAGGCGCAATACTGTACCTGTGTTAATGTTTACACTCCCAAAAATATGTGATCAAAATGTGTGAAATTGTTTCTAACATCAAAAAAAAAAAGAAAAAAAGATTGTTCTTAAGAGTTTGCAGGGTTTAGGTAGCAGGATGAATCTTTATGGTGAAAGAAAAGGGTCGGTATCCCGCATACGGTCCACCACCCGTTGCTCATCAGCAGCCTCCAGCAGCCGAATGGCCTCCGCCTCCTTGTGCGCCGCCTCAGTGTCGTTCTTTACAGTACTCTCCAGCAGCGCTGCGGCGTCCCTCCTCATCTGGGCTGCCTCTTCCCTGAGTTTCACCGATTCGGTATGGGCATTCTCACCGGCAAGGCGCAGGACTCCGCCGTCATCCCTTGTCTCAATTTTATTCAGCCTTTCCAGGAACCAATCCATATTGATGCCAAATTGTACAGCCTGGGCAGCCAACCTCCGGGCACCATCAAAAGCCTGTAGAGTCATATCCCCTACGGTGGACCTGACCACCTACTGGAAGTACCGAGCGAGCCCATCAAGCATAGGAGCCTGGGCCTATTCGAAGGCTATATTGAAGCCATCAAACATCCTAGGGTGGGCGATGGCCAGGCGATTAAGGGTTGGAATGGAGCTTCCACTACAGTAGAAGCCCCTCCATCTGGGCAGGTCTGGTGGTCCACAGTCAGGCATGGGATTGCCAATCCGGGGGATTGAACCACCTGAAGCAGGGCCAGATCCCGGAGCCATGGCGGTGGTTTAGCGTGGAGGATCTATAGGAATTTGTTGAGAAGGACTTGCTGGGACACGAAGGGAAGCCGAATGGCCACCCCTAAAAGGAGCGGCCGCCTCCTCATCAGAGGATACTTCAATAGTGACAGAGCCTGAAGGGGCTGAAGAAGGAGACTTGAACGCACTGGATTTGCGGGCTGAACGTCGTGGCTTCTTCGCTGCCGGACCGGGGGGCATTTGGGGACACTTGTCTCTTGGGCAGCCATTGGCCAAGGGGAACTTCATCCTGACTGTCCCCCTCCTCTGGAATAGGGGTCTTCCTGGCAGGGGCACTCCTCTTGAAGTGATCTGCAAGAGGAACACCATCATCGCTGTCAGATGAAGAAGAAGTGTAGAGGGGACGATTGGTCTTCCCCATGGCCACCATTTTCTCTCTCTCTTTCTTTCTTTCTTTCTTCTTTCCTTTTCTCTCTCTAAACTTATGGACTTCTCTCTGATTTTTATTTCTCTAAAAATGCCTAACACTTGGGTAAGGGGAGGGGGTATTTATACCTGAGCGAATGGACTCTTGGGTGCCTGAATAATGCGAAGTGTCGGATCCTGCATTTAAGGAGGAACCGGTTAGCGCATTTAAGTCTTTTGAAGTTAGGATCCTCTGCGCTGCGCCCCATGGAGTCTCAGTACGAAGCAGGTCCGCATCTTTAAAAACGTCAGCAATATTGTCAGGAGGAACCGCCAGGCCGGGGGCATCAGCCCTCCTCCTCGATGATCTTGTCCTGCTCGCAACTGATGGAGTTTGCGACCCTGAGGAGGCACTTGGCTAAAAAAAAGAAAAAAAAGAAGGAAGGTTTATTTAAAAATTCTGCAAGTTTATATTTCTTTCCTTCTTCATATGTACGTATATATATATAATATAAAGAAATCCCCACTCAAGGGGGGGCAATAAATGTACTAACAAATTTATTTTAAGTACAGGTTTAGATATCTTACATTGATAGATGCACTGGAACGCCTATGAGTAGGAACTGAGGGCCCCGTTTCATCCTAGGTAGGCCTTCGCCTTAACAGAGTCGGACGGTTTTGCGCTGCAGTAGTTTGAGGAATTGGTTGCACAGGGGTTGCAGGAGCTTGGCCTTGTGGGGGCAGTACATCAAAAGGTTCTAACAGGGTAGTGCACACCACCCTTTTTGACTTTAACCTTCGCCTTGGCGGGAACATGTCGTGAGAAAACATCGGCACGTCGGCAATAACATGTCCCACCACATAGCTAGGACTCCCTCTGGAAAAGGAGGCAGCAGAGTAGTGCACCACCATGTCGTCTTTGTCGATAACCCGGGGCTCACTTCTGCGAGCCGATGACTGGACAAAGGCCTACAGGGCATCAAGGTTTGACCTCCAAAAAATGCTGAATAACGGTGTGATGTCACCGCGACGGAGGCATTATGGTATAACAAGTGGCTGAGGAGGATTGTTTAGGGATGGCAGGTTCCCGGCAAGAAATCGGTCTGAGCTAAGGGCAAAACTTAGAGCAGCGGCTGGAGCTGAAGGGATGCCCTGGTCAAAGCCAAATTGACGGGCGACTCTATGAGGGTTGTAACTTGCAAGGGGAACACTGTCCTCAAACCAGGCAGGCAATGTACATTTTTTGAGGACCAACAGGAGTTTGAAATCTGAAAGGGGTGAGTTGGGGGCAGGATTGAGCATGCGTGGCTCTTCACCAAACAAGGACTGAACAGGGAATCCAGGCAATGTTGTAGAGTATGTTCTGAATTGGAATTCATCTTCCAGGTCCAGCACCAGGCTGAGATCATCCCGGAGGACAATGTCGGACCATCTAGGGGCACGGCAAAAGCCCCAATGATCCTCGAATAGTCTGGCAGCCTCTAGAGTGTGTGGTGCGGGGAAGAACTCGGGAAAGCACTCCATTATGAATAGAGATAGGAAAAGGCTGGACACAGGCACTTTCACTTCACAACGGCCTATTGAGCGGCGCATCCCCGCCACCACTGAGTCGAGCCTCTTGTACAGTGTCCCAAGGAAAAGTGGCCCCAGCACAATGGTCCTGCCAAGAGCCATTTGGGCCGCCAAACTGAAGACCCTCTTACTCATGCAATCGTTGGGGCGCCCTTTAAACATATGATGTGCAAGCTAAAGTGCCAGAAAGGCGGCCAAATGATGGGGATTATCCAAAGGCACACCTTGAGTGTTGTCGGGGAGAAGAGGCCGACCTGATGCAGGGTAGGTGAAAAAGTACCTGGCCCAGTTTGCAAATTTGCATTTGCCCTTCTTCTTCACAGCGGTATTCAGGTAAGCAGCGTGAGTAAAAGAGGCCTCCAGGAAGTCTACTGTGGCTTGGCACTCTGAAGGGATTGTGTGGGGCCTGAAACTGTGTTCACCGATCAGAGGTAAGTGCATTAGGGATTTCACATCTTCTAGCGTCGGGGTAAACTCACCCCAGGCGGTAGGAAAGGTATGGGTGTCAGTATTCCAACGGGAAATTAGGGCTTGCAAAGAGGGGGTTGAGCGCCGGATGTTGACACGGCGATTTGAATCAATGGCCGTCAGGACTGAGGCACGGCTGAGGGTTTCCACATACTCTGGTCTCGAAAGAATGTGTTCGCACCAGTAGTCCCACTCTGAAATTGGTGTTGTCAGGCCTTCGAATTGGAGGTGCGAGTAGGGGAAATCACCCTTCTCGATAGGAAACCGCATACTCTTCCCCGACTTCCAATGGGTACCTGACATGGAGGGGGCATCGCCCTCTAACAGCACGGGCTAGCCCAAAATTACAGAGTTTGGTTGGTAGTGCTTGGCCCGGTGCCAGAAGAAGTCGACTTCCTTGCAGAAGAAAGGGGTATGCCGTCATTCGTCGTCGCTTGGAACTGTACCGTCGTGCGCCTTCGAGGGTAGCATGGCTCCTGTAGAAAAGGGGTTTTTCTCTCTCTCTCCTTTTCACTTTCTCTCTCTGGTATCTCCCTCTTCCTTTCTCCTCTTTCTTCTTTCTCTCTTGGTTTCCCTTTTTCTCTCTTTCTGGTTCACTCTTTCTTCAAGCTTTTGCTTTCTCTCACAGTGAAATCAGTAATTGCAAAATTGTACACTTGATTGTTTTGTCCCATTTTCATAATCTGGAGAGGTATTTGTAGGTCGCCTCTCTGCGCACTCCCCAACCATGACTGCACCAATTTCGGGGAGTGGCGTCTAACGAAGCGTCGCCATAATGGGGGTGGCGAAAAGGCACCTTTTTGTAGGGGGCTGCCATTATTGCTTTGTCTCACTGCCCTTTTCCACTTCTGTGTTTTGGCACCAGTTCGTCTTTGAGAAGGAAACTGTCGGTTCAAAATTTATAAACTTACTCCTTTTTATATACTAATATATCTATATATACACACACGTGGGTATATGTACACGTGTACAATTTTTAAATAAAAAAACTAGCTTATTTCAAAAGAATATATATATGTACATGAATATATATATGTATATATGTATGTGTACTATTGCAATTTAATTATTTCTTTACTTTTACCATGTTACTTATGGTGATTACTAATCAAATTTAAATTCCCTTTCGAAAATTACTATTATACCCTTCCATGTGGTTTTCAAAAAAATATGTATATTTGAAAAAATGGTTGTTTGCATTTCCTATATCTGGCTTTGTTTTGTTAAACTTCTTTCTTTCTTGTTTACATATTTTATTCCCCAATTTTACATTTTTTAAAAATTTCATATTTACACCATTTATTTTCTTTTTAATCTCCTTTCATTTCTATTTCTTTTCTTTTGCCTTGTCTTTGCTTATTTTTGTTCCTTGTTACCGTCCTTACCGTTCATTTGATCTCCTCTACTTTTTTACTGTGTTTATTACTTTTCATGACATATTTTTAATATACATATGTACGCTATAAATATGTATCCATATACGTAAATAGGGACAATGGGGATATAAATATTGTATATACGGGGCCTGTTGTGTGCATGCAAGCCCAACTTTGAGGTGGTGCCTCGCATGCACAGGGGGGAAATTGTAGGCATAGGTATTATTTTAGGGTGCACTCGACTCGTAGAGAGGTCTCACTTAGGGTACTGGGCTACTAGGTAGAGCCTCGGACCCGCCCCACCAAAGTTGGTATACGGGTTGACCCAATGTGTCCGACTTCGAGGCGGATTACTCATGGCAACTCAAAAGCCTTCTAAAGGTGGTCCTATTGTGGTAGCGCACCTGTGGAGCTAAAGAGCGTACACGGGAGTAGTACATCCATGGTTTATGGGTCCTGATGACGTAACATTCTCTCAAGGGCGTTTACCACCATTTATGCACAGCTCTAGCGGTATATGCATGTACTACGAAGGCTATTGGGGAGTGATCCGCTGCACGACTGATCCGGCTGTGGCCATAGATGCTGCGTAACCGTGACACGTGGACAACGCGACACCATCCTCACATTATGAAGGGATTGGAAAGAGCATGTGGCATGGAGGCTTGGAGTGTAGTTTAGTGATGATAAAGGCACATAATGTGGATTCTACCCATTATTCATAATGTGGAAAGAATTCTCGTTATAGGCCCACATCATGACCCTCATCACCTTATTAGAGAAAAGTGGAGCATTGGTAGGACTTGGTGACCACTACAATTAGGGGCAACATTTGAGGCCAGGTCACCTATAAATAGAGGGCAATAGTGCATTACCTAGGGATCTTCTCCTCCATCTTTTTGGCAGACTCTTTTCTTTTCACAACATTCCCTTTTTCCTTTTCTTCTCTCTTTGCTTGGAGGTTACTCCTCCAGGGACTGCTACCATTTTCTCACTGTTTTCGCTTCCTCTGTGCTTCAGCCAAGGAGCTTTGATTTTGCCTTCTTCACGTCTGACCCTTCTCCTTTACTTGCTTCTCTCTCCTCCATCTCTTGGTCTTTAGCTATTTTGGGGGTATTCCATTCTTGGGGCTTTTGTGGTTTTAGATCTATCAATGCTCACTACCCATTCTCTAGCTGTGATGAGGCTACACTCTTTCCTCTTCTCCACCATCTCTTTTCTCTCATTTCCTTCTCTTTGCTTGAGATTTTCGACCATGGATTGTGACCTCTTTGTTTTGACTTGCTAGTGGAGCCTTTTCTCCATTTTTCCCCTTTTTCACCCACATCTTGGAATTCAAGTGTAATTGAAATTCAATCACTAACCCAATTTGAATGTAAAAAATCATAAATTTAAAATCAAATTAGACAATCTAGATAAATATATATATATATGGGTATAAGTATACAAATATAGGTATGAATATATATGTGTGTGTGTATATGCATGTGTATATTTGTATATATACATGTATGTATATGGATGTGTATGTATGTGTGAGTTTAGATGTATGTGTTTATATGTTGAAGCCTTGAGAATGCGGTTGATTGTCTTGTGGTATAGTTAGCGTTGTTGTAGCAACGTGGCGTAAATCGTGATATTGATGTTTCGGTTGTGATAGATGAGGTTATGAATAAACCGAGTCAATTGTGTATTGATGGTCAATGGATTTTGTTAGAAACCT
This sequence comes from Cornus suecica, assembly GCA_963922005.1. Taxonomy (NCBI): domain Eukaryota; kingdom Viridiplantae; phylum Streptophyta; class Magnoliopsida; order Cornales; family Cornaceae; genus Cornus; species Cornus suecica. The sequence goes on along the minus strand of OY998248.1, from coordinate 19,108,505 downwards.
AGGTGATGTGGTTTCGAATGTGAAATTGAGGTTTGAAAGAATCGGAAGGGGTTCTTCATTTGAAACTAGTTGGTTCCGTGGCAACGGCCACTAGGTTCCCTTTAGCGATCTTGAGGAATGGAATGTCATCGAAGTTGTGGTCATTTCGGTTAAGTCGTTATAGGGTTTGTGAGTTTGAATGTGGAGCGAAGTGTGGTTGGGTTAGAGTTAGTGTCTTGTGTATAGTCACTTTCCATTTCCTTTGAGTCGCTTTTGAACTTCAGTTCTTCATTCATTTGCTCCATTTGAGCATCTACAAATATGCTTTGTTTTTTTCGTTGATTTCGGTTGTTTCCCGAAAATGGATTATTCATAAGACTTGTATTTGAGTTCATTCGGTGTTTAAGTGAAAAACTTGTTTTCGCCTACCCCATGATGCCGACAAAACTTTAAGTTTTGAAATCGTTTTAAAGCCATGAAATAAAAGACTTTGGCCTTTGGAGGTCGGTGATGTCCAAAACGGAGACCGGGGGCAAGATGCTTAGTTTTACGGATTTTCAAGAAAGTGTTTTCAATAAAACTAAACTGGGATTAAATGATATTTTTCTCATTTCTAAAGTTCTTAAATGAGTTGAGGCCTTTGTCCCATGTTTCATAAGTGTTTAAAGTGATTTCAGGTCATTTTTGCAATTTTCTAGACTTATGTAGTCGAATAAGCCATTCCTTTAGTCGACTGGGGCTTCAAAATACCATTTTCGCAAATTTTTGTTGAGTTTCAACTTGGTTTAGTCGACTAAAGCCCCTGTGTAGTCGACTAAAGCCTCCTGCGTAGTCGACTGGGTAATTCAGCCCTGTTTCGATCATTTTCGAAAATTCATTTCTCTCACCTCGTAAGTCGGATTGAGGTCCCGTTTTTTCCTATGGCTTGTGTTAGGTAAAAAATTTGTAGATAAAATTTAAAATAATTTATTTACATTTTAAATGACTGTTTTACCTTGGTGAAAGAGGGGTACTTCAGCTTCCCGTTTATATTGGCGTTGTCATATACCGTTTTAAAAAATGCATATCTCTCGCCTCGTGGCTTTGATTGAGGACCCGTTTCTTTATAGGGTCCAACCAATGTCAAAATATTTGATATAAAATTTAAAATCATTTATTTTCATGTGAAATGACTGTTTTACCCTTGGTGAAAGAGGGGTACTTTAACTTGTTGTTTGGGTCGGAGTTGTTAAATGTCATTTTCAAAAATTCATATCTCTCGTGTCAAGGCTTTAAATTTGGTTCCGTTTGTTTCTATGGTTCAAGCTATGTCCAATTAGGTGGGGTAACCTTTGAAAGTACATTTTTTTGCTTGAAATGACCATTTTACCCTTGGGTGAACATGTGACCTTTGAGTGGTCGGTATGAGGGGTTATTCAATTCCTTTCACTTCCTTATGTTATTAGGCAACCTTTGTGACTTCCCTTAGGTTGATGTGATTGTTTTACCCCTATGCTGGGTTTACGGATGTCGGTTTTGAAATGTGAGGTGATTGATAGTATGAGTTGATACTGATTTGAGGTTTTGGAGCTTGGTATGCTCGTGGCTTAAGAAGTGTGAGTGTTATCCTTCCTGGAGTGTTTCTCCCATGATTTGGTGATACTTTTGTGGTGATAGTGTTGTGTTGATTGTCAATGTGGGATTAACGGGTACGAGTCGTAGTGATCTATGAGGGGGTCTGTACTACGTATCTTGTATTTGTTGTATATCTCTATATGTATATATATACATACATATATATATATATATAGGTGTGAGTTATTACATGTTGTTGTGATATAGTTTCACTATGTGCTAGTTGCCCTATTTGTTGATTCATGGTAGGGGACTAGGGGGATGTATTTCCGGGGTCTCGTATTGGCGTGATTGCCATGAGGGACATTTGAATGACCTAGGGTAGATGCATGTGTACGGGTTGGTTTGCACTCGACTTGAACGATCGTAGGATGTGACAGTTACGATTTCTTTCTCTTACAGGGCTCAATGTGCTCACCTCGGTAGTGGTATGTAAACCGCCAGTTTGCAGGAAATGTTTCGACGATGGATAACTTGGAGTGCAAGATGGCTCGTGGCACTGATGTTGTTGCGGGATTTGGGACGTTAATATGTAGAGTTGGTCCTTTTGTTTCATTTTCTTGTTCCCTGTATTGGGACCATAGATGTAGTATCTCTTGGGAGCCAGTCTATTGACCTATCCCTTCCTTGTATTTGGTATTGTTGCATCGTTGTAGAGATGTATTCTTTCAGCACCTAGACGTGCCTTGTGTAGCATTTGGTTTAGCTTCCGCTTTGTTGTGTATGAAATTATTATTATTAATAAGATTCCATTCGGTTTCTGGTTGTTTAGGATCTTAATTGGTTGCTCATTTTATGGATCACGACCCAGATTCCTCAGATGTCCCGATTCGGGAGTCTTTGGAATTTTGGGGCGTGATAGTTTGGTATCAGAGCATTCTGTTGAGTTTCTATCCTTCAGATAGACATGGAATATAATATTTTCTTTGTGATTCCATGTATTTCCTTGTTATTGTTGACTCTCATGGTCGCTTGACTGACGTCACCCCTTGGAAATTCGCTGATTCTTTGGGTTGGAGTTTCGGGAACTTTAGGGGTGTGACAAACATGTTTCCCAAAGTTTCGGCATTGAAAAATGTCCGTTTTATCCTTCGGGATGCACTTTTGGCTTGAAAACTCCACTTTTCTTCACTTTTCATTTAGTCACAAACGCAACCTTGGTTAATTGACTGAAGTTAACTTGTTTTCTTCATTAAGCTCCTGAAACATACTTAGACATGCAAACCGAATAAAAATCCCAAGTAGTGTGATGATAAAACTTAACAATACAGAGTTAGGGGCCTAGAATGGATAAAATTCGACACCTATCAATAGGTATTTTATTAAAGGTGTACAAGGTAATTTCAATAAAAAAAGTTCTAAATATACATATAATGATATAACTTTAATAAAACAAATTATAAAAATATTATAATTATATTTTGAGGTTTAGGGCGGGGTGGTTCCCCACTGGGGGAAACCCTCAAACCGTCCCCCGCCCATAACAGTCGGTTTTTTTCACCCCTATAACTACCCCATTTTTAATTGGTGTAGTTAAAAACCGTAAAAAATGGGGTGGTTCCACGGTGGGGCGGATTTTTTGCTCATCCCTATTTGGACCCAGGGTCTGTTGTAACTTCCTTCCTGTATCACGAGCCACAACCCAACAATCTCCACCTTGGAAAATATCCTATCACCTTGAAGATCTCTTGCTTTACCTCGATCTCACTCTGTTGAGGGATCTCGTTTTCTTTAACATAAAGAAACATTGATCAAGTCCAAGCAATGCTTGAACTTGTCTGAAGTCAACAGTTTTGTCAACATATCTGCTGCATTCTCTGTAGTGTGTATCTTCTATAAAAGAATATCACCTATAGACACCAACTCTCTTATCTTGTGAAACCTCACATCTATATGTTTGGTTCTCGTATGATATACCTGGTGTTTTGCCAAATAAATGACACTCTGGTTGTCACAATGCAACTGAACTCCACCTAGATCAATACCAAGTTCCCTGACGAAACCTTTCACCCACAAAGCTTCCTTTACAGCCTCGGTAACTACCATGTACCCTGCCTCTCTTGTAGACAATGTGACTATAGGACTAAAGTGTAGACTTCCAACATATCACCCCCTTGCTAATGTGAACAGATACCGTGTTATTGATCTTCTATCATCAAGATCACCTGCATAGTCTGAATCCACATACCCCCGCAACTGACATAGTACCCTGTTGCCTTGCAAACATAATCCCATAGTCTACGGTACCCTTCAAATAACTGAAGATCCAATTCACTACCTTCCAATGTTATTTCCCTAGATTGGCCATATATTTGCTAACTTTGTTGACTACTTGTGTTAGATCAGGCCTACTCCATACCATCACATACATCCAACATCCCACAGTATTGGCATAAGGTACTTTGGCCATCTCTTCATTTTCTGCTTCTGTTTATGGGCTTTGGGTTACAGACAATCTGAAGTGGTTGACCAATGGTGTACCCACTTCTTTAGAGTCAACCATACTAAACATCTCCAACACCTTTTTTATGTAGCTCTTCTGAGAAACCCATAGTTTTCTGGCCTCTCTATCCCTGTGAATCTCCATGCCAAGAATCTTCTTGGCTGCCACCGAGTCTTTCATGTCAAAATTTTTACCCAACAAGGATTTTATCCTACTAATCTCATCCATATGCTTAGCAGCAATAAGTATATCATCAACATATAACATTAAAAAAATATATGAACCATCATATAAAATTCTAAAATAAACACATCAATCATACTCACAACGAGTATAGCCAATCTGTAACATGTAAGAATCAAACTTCTTGTACCACTGCTTGGGAGATTGTTTCAACCCATAAAGTGACTTCTTCAGTCTACAAACAAGATGTTCTGATTCAGGTTCCTTGACCCCTTTCGGCTGCTCCATGAAGATGTGTTCCTCCAAATCACCATGAAGGAAAGTTGTCTTCACATCTAGCTGCTCTAACTCCATATAATCATTTGATATCAATGCAAAAAAAGCTTTAATAGAAGTGTGTTTTACAACAGGAGAACACTTCATTATAATCAATGCATTGTCTCTGTGAGTATCCCTTCGCTACAAGACGAACTTTGTACCTCTGTCCCTCTTTTTCAGATGTCAACTCCTTTTTCTTGAACACCCACTTGAACCCAATAGCCCTTTTTCCCTTAGGAAGCTCCACTAACTCCCATGTATGATTTTTAGTAAGTGACTCATTTTCTTCTATCATGGCCTTCATCCACTTATTCTTCTCTTGGCAACTAATTGTCTCTTGTTAAGATGAAGGATCCCCATCAGTAGTAATAAGTGCAAATAAACATAATCATCATACCTCGCTGGTGGTTTAATAGTACGTATGTGTTTATCCATGGCAGTATGATTATGCTCCTTTTCTGGCTGCAGAATGTTCTCATTTTTTGCCATCAACTCTTCTAGCTCCACCTTAATACCTTGATTTTCATTTACACTATGTTTTGGTTGATGTGGTTGCTTATTTTCCAACATTGATTTTTCATCACAGACCACGTCTTTGCTAATCACCACCTTTTGTGTTTCTGGATTCCAAAGCTTGTACCCTTTTACTCCTTTCTCAAAACCAAGAAATATGCACCCTTTTTATTTTGGATCAAGCTTAGACTTTTCCTTGAGTGGTATATGAACTTATCCAGGGCACCCGAATACCCTCATTATAGAGTAGTCAACCTCCCTCCCTGTCCATACATCTTCAACAACTTTTCCATCCAGAACTGCTCTTGGTGATCTGTTGATAACATAGCAAGCAATATTCACTGCCTCAGAACATAAATTCTTTGGTAAACCAGCATTCAACCTCATACATCTCACCCTTTCTACAATGGTCTGATTCATCCTCTCAGCAACACCATTTTGTTGTGGCATTTTTTGAACTGTGAAGTGTCTCTTGATTCCATGTTCCTCACAAAATTTTAGAAATTTTGTGCTCGTATATTCGGTGTCATTGTCTGTCCTGAGGGCCTTGATTTTTTTCCCGGTTTGATTTTATACCTCAGCTTTCCACACCTTGAACTTTGCAAAACTTTTTGACTTTTGTTTCATGAAGTAAACCCAAACCTTCTTGGAAAAGTAGTCTATGAATGTTACAAAATAGTAAGCTCCTCTATTCGATTTCATATTCATTCGTCCCCAAACATCCGAATGTACGTAATCAAGAGTTTTCTTGCTACTGTCAATTGTTGTTTTAAACCGAAATTTGCATTATTTCCTGAGAACACAATACTTGTAGAAGCCAAGTTTACAAGTCTTCACTCCCTTCAATAGATTTCTCTTAAGAAGTTCCCTCATTCTGCGTTCACTCTTGTGTCCTAGTCTCATGTGCCATAAAAGCGAGTCATCCGGGCTGGTTTCAGAAGATGTAACAATAGCAGCTCTATCCATAACTGTGCTTCCTACCAGTTTATAAATATTTCCAGCAACCTTCTATCATTTCATCAACAAAATTTCTCCTTTTAATACCTTTAGAATTCCTCCTTCTGATTTATAGACACATCCATTTGCATCTAATGTTCCTAAATAAATTAAATTATTTCTAAGTTCAGGAATATGTCTCACGTCACCAACGTCCTCATAGTACCATCAAACATTTTAACCTTAACAGTACTTAAAGTGATAATTTTACATGAAACATCGTTGCCCATAACAACACTGCCATAATTGTCTAACCTGTAAGTGTCGAACCAATCTGCATGGGGGCACATATGATAAGAGCAACTAGAATCAAGTATCCAGAAATCTATATCACTATTAGTTGTAGACAATACTGATAGCATATCTCCATCATTGTTATCTGCACTATCCTCGACTACATTAGCTGAGGTCGACGCTTATGTGTTATTTCCTTTTTCTTCATGCTTCATCCGAGGACAATCCCTCTTCAAGTGTCCCTTCTCATGACACTTATAACATCCAAGTGTCTTCAACCACTTTTGCCTTAATTTCGATCTAGTTTTATTTCTATCAGATAGTTTTCCCTTCCCTCTCTGTCTTCCACGCTCCTGGTGTCCTTTTGTTATCAGCCATTCCCCTTGTAAACTCTCGGTATTAGCCTTCTGTTGGTTTTTAGATAATAGAGCAGCAACAACTTCCTCTATTTCCAGAGTTTCCTTACCCTATAACAAGATTGTTGCCAGATGTTTATAAGACACCCAGGGAGAGAACTCACTAGCATCAACGCCATGTCTTCATCTTCAAACTTCACATCAATCCTCAACAGATCACTTACTATTTGATTGAACACATTGATGTATTGCGCTAGATTGTAATATTAAGCCATTCTAATCCCATATAACTTCTGCATGAGAAATAGTGTGTTCGTCAATGATTTTGACATATAGTGACTCTCTAACTTTGCCTAAATCCCTGTAGGAAATTCTTCATCCAAGACATCATACATAACCAAATCTGCAAAACATAGACGAATGGTACTTGCCGCCTTCAATTCTAGGTCTTCCCAATCATCATTTGACATCGTTGCAGGCTTTTTCGATTTCCCGTATAACGCCTTTACCAAACCCTGTTGTACCAGCAGATCTTTCACCCTTCGTTGCCAAAGCCCGAAATTCTAAGTCCCGTCGAACTTCTCCACATCGAACTTTGATATCAAAGTATTCACCATTGTTGTGAATTTGACCTTGGCTCTGATACTAATTATTGAAACTATGGATCAATCGCAAATAATAAAACAGTAAAGAATCAAGAATACACATGATTTATACTTGATTCGGCCAATGTGATCTATGTCCACCAGAGCAGTGTTTGTATTTTTCTTATCACCAAATTAAGGTTACAATGATGTATATATACACCTAATTCATATTTACTAGCGAAAGGAAGCCACGGGCCTCCGGCCTGCCCTTTGGACCCAGGACATGTTGTAACTTCCTTCATGAATCATGAGCCCTGTTGTAACTTCCTTTAAGGATCATGAGCCATAACCCAACATAATTAGACTTGTTTCCTTCTTCAACTAGGATTTTTCCCTTGCATAGTCCTCTTGTAAATAGGGGTGAATCTACCCATTTTTTGGTGTAAATATCTTTTATAGGATATATTGGAGTGTAACCCAAGTCAAGATAGGTTAAACAAAGTGTATTTGTTCCAAACTGAAACTACAAGTTTACACCGTGAGCATACCACTGCGCTTAAGCACCCAACAACCTGTGCTTATGTAACGTCCAGTATTTTCTTATCTAAATTAAAACTTTTATTAATGATTAAGTGCTTATGTGATTATGTACTTAATGTGTTTTATGCGCTTAACATGACTTATGTGTTTTAGTTGTAATTAAATTCATAAGTTGCATGTTATATTTTCATTTTGTGAATAATGAAAAGTATCGGAAATGAATTCGGAAATTAAATGACCTAGGGGGAAAATTGTATTTTCACTAGTATTGAGATAGTGGAGATTGTAGAGATTTTTCTAAGTGTTGGGTATATATATGTGATGAGTAGCATTATTGTTAATAAGATGGAAGACTTAGATTAAATGGTAAAATGCATTCTTTAAAAGCACTTTTGTAAAGTAGTGAAAGTTGGTTAAAGTCTTCCACCACTTTTATGTTATCACAATCTCAACCCTTGGATGTCACTCACTTTATCCCATCTTTAATCTCAACCATTAGATCATAAGGCCTTGTTTGACAAACTAATGGGTTTAATGTATGTTGTGTATAGTCTTTCATAGCAAGAGTCAATTTAGACCCTTGGATCTTTCTTTCATTTTTCTAGCTTAATTCTCCACCCTTGGATTGTGAGAGGTGGTGAGTGGAGAATCTCTACATTTATAAGTCTTCCATTTGCAATACTTCCCTATTCTCTACAAAGCCAATTCTCTCTACATTTCATTCTCCTTATCCTCCTTCTTCCAAACTTATTCCAATACACTCTTCATTACTTGGAATTGGAAAATCTCTTTAGTATGAATGTTGTAGAGGGTGGCTTTGTCTTCCATTTGATCTAGGGTTGGTAAGTGTTTATCACTCTTTGTGGGTTTTTCAATTTTAAACCCTAGAATTATTTCTCTTGAAGTTTTGTGTTCAATTCTTGATTTTTGGTTTCCTTCACTCTTGAATCTTGTTAAGGACCATAAATTGAACGTTTTCACCGATTGTTTTGGTTATTGGGGGCTTGGAGTTCATCTTGTGAATTTTGACCTCATTGATTTAAGGTTGTGGTAAGCTTCATTCTTTCCTTCAACCTTCATTTCAAGAACTTTATTGTTCATTCTATTGGAAATTCCATTTCATTCTTGTAAATTTTAATCATATTATTGATTAAAGTTATTGAAAGACACCATATTAATTTAGTCTTGCATTATGGTGTGTTGGTAGCTTGGGAGAGCTTGTGTTGAATTGAGACCCTACTTACATTATCTTGCACTCTTGGACTCTTGAAGAGCTTTGTTGGACTCATCCTTGTACTCTTGAACCTTTGCTTTGCTTAGATTGAGGTAGGGGAAAAATGAGTTGTTTTGATTTTTGTACAAGGGTGTGTGCCTTTATGTATATAAGCTATGTATATACTTGTTGAGTTTTGACAACATAGATGAGAAATTAGGCCCTTGAAAAACATGATATTATGATGATAATGATTGTTGTGAAAAGTTGCTTATATGTGTATGATTATGAGCATATTGATATTTTGGACATAATATATTGCAATATGATGTAGAGCATATATTGTGATGAGACATGGTTTAATTGAGGCTTTTTTGCATATTGAGTACACCTTGTTGTGTTGAGTACATTGGTGTTGGTATATGCCGGTCATGTAACCATGTGTGAGTAGACTTTAGTCAGATCGTTGCAACAACTGGCCAGGGGTGTTTCCACAACCTACGGAACTAGTAAGTCCTAGAATTGTGATATAGGGAAGGATTATTCCAACCCTCTTTAGTCACGGGTCGTCCCATGCATTTCAATCTTCATTAATTAAGAGTGTATGTCCTCTTCAAGTGAACGATTTAGGAGACAACTTATATCCGTGACCATAGTAATTAGTGTGTGTATCATGGGTGATATTGAGTCACATTGCATTTAAATTGCTTTATATGTGATTTAGATATTTGTGTTGATGCATGTTATATCTTTTAATTATGTTTATATGAGCATGTTGGCGGAATTTCTTGTTGGGTTCGATGGGGTCCCGGATTAGAGTGAGAGCCATGTGGGACAAAAGACTGACCTAGGATTAGTAGCATGTGCCTTGGGTGAGTTGTACCACTCGGACTACCGAGATTGTAGCGATGACGCTTCCACTACTGGGCTAGTGAGCTCACCCCACGACTTAAAATCTTTTTCAGGTGATGATCCCTCCATGGGAGGCCTCTAGCGTCGATGGTTCAATTGGCGCATTATTCCACTAAATTTTGGCATTCCGGTAGCGGTTTATCTTTTGTAGAGCATTTACGTGCCTTTATGCTTATTTTGTGATTTAAGAATCATGTACTAAATTTGTGTAAATTCATTACTTTGACGACTAATATGTTAGCCGGGTTGATAGTGTTTTACGTCCTTCGGAGCACTATGCGGGGGGACTTAACTCTTTTGGTGCACTTTGGTGCCGAAAATGCTAGTTAACGTCTTGTTTTGTAAAACTATAACTTATATTGCCATTAGGCTTTTTAAATGTTTAAGTACATGATTTTGCATTACTTCTTGTGTATTAGTATTGTCTTAAATGTTATTGTTAATATTATGTTGCCATTCGAAAACAGTATTTTTCACGATTTATAAACAAACTCCTTCAGTTTTAAAAGAAAAACTTGTTTTCGCTCACCCTTGTAGCCCCAAAAAAATTTTGTGTGTTAGAAATGATCTTAATCTTTAGAAGTCGGCGGTAGTTAAAAATGAGACCAGGGGTAAGATGTATAATTTGTACGAAATTCTAGAGGAACACTTTTATTCAAATTTGTGTTTTTCACATTTCCTGAGGTCTCGGTGACTATTTTTGAAATCCGTAAATGAAAAACCCACTTTTTAAAGATTTTTTATTTTTAGGGCCCGACGGCACGAAAAACAGGATCATTCGCAAAATCTAGTATGACACATATTTTGATCTTCCTAAATAATGTTGTTGAGAGAGTAGGTTGCAAAGGAAAAAGATAGTAATTTTTTTGAAGTATTTTAGAAAACTACTGCAGTGGGTTTTTGGGTAGCTAACTGCAGCCCAGCGTGCATGGCATGCCATGCAGTGCACGCAGAAGGCTAGCCCGTGCGCGGCATTTTTCCAAACTTTGTCACTCTTTCCACATAGCTCCGGTTGAGGCGATTTTTGTTGCATTGGAAAAGTGACATCTTGAACTTGTGTTTAGGATTTTGAAACACTCAATTTAACCTAGTTTTGAGTGAGTTATGTGCGTTTGAATGTGACAGTGCATTTTGAACTTCTTGACGGCATGGCACGTCAGGACGCCTGATTTTCAAAACTTTATAATTTCCGCCTTGCACCTCTGATTTGGGTTCCGTTTGTTCATATGACTTGTATCAGGTCTAAACAAAATGGTTGCACTTTGAAATTATCATTTTACCCCTGAAATGACCATTTTACCGTTGGGTAAATATTTGATGTTTAAATGATTCGTTTAAGGTGATGATTGATTCGTTTTACTTTCATGTCAATCCAAGTGATCTTTTTGACATCTTGTAATGTGAAATGACTATTTTATCATTATACGGGTGTTTAACGATTAAATATTCTATTTTTTTCATTTCTTTTCACTTCCGCATCACTGTCATGACTCTTAGACTTGCGTTTTAGAGTCCTATGAAATTCGGGGCATGACAACTTTAGCTTTCCCTAGTGCGTCATGCTTTGCGCAGGTTTGCACCAAAATTCTTTTTCTAGCAACTTTTCTATTTGTCCCGTGTGCCTAAATTTGACCGAAAATACCAAAATCAGAATTATTTTTCAAATCTTGGTATTTTGTAATGTTGTTCGTTCCTGTGGCACACCTATCAATATATAAGACTTGTATAATGTCTGTTTTTCTCTTCGCGATGCGTTTCAAGATTCAAATTTGCTTCTTCTTAATTTCTTTGCTACTTTAAACTTGATTTGAGTTTGACGAAGCTTGTCAATGCCTTTTGAAGTATTTACATGACCATTTTAATTTTCCTAAACCTACCCGACCTCACAATTCACTGAACATGATTATTGTCTAGAACATGCCAAAAATAAACAATACTAACAAATGTTCTTACAAAACGATATTACAGTATATATAAGAGTTAGTTTGATAGGACATGCATTAATTTGAGAAGAGGTTTCCTATTAACGCATGAATGATTATGTACCAATATGGATGAGCAATCTTCATTTATATTCATTAATTTGAATACGAGTTTCCTATTAACGCATATGTCTCTGCTGCAGATGGATCCTGGAATCCAAGGCATGTCTGAGCATGAATGATTTTATTTCTTTGTAGTCAGATCTAACAGCGCCAACGCCAACCCCTGGTTGAAGACCAGTTTAAGCCAGTCATCGCAGACAACTATAATTTATTGGCCAACTTTTAGTATGGGTTGGAACATATGCCTATATCATAAATTAGTTGGAAACATGTATCTGCTAAGAAATGAAAAAGGAAAATTCATCAATTCTCGTATTCTCTTCTTCTTCACAAAGTTCCAATGGTAGGTTAAAGTTGATTCGAGGTTCATCTCCAGCCTGTATTCAATTAAAACAACCCCATTAGTTTCTTTATAACATAAATATTTAATAATCATCATTTTGAAATGAAATTTATAGTACTTTAATTTCAAATTCATTTATTTATATAAATTTTCAAATTTTAATTTCAACCAGGGTTGGTGAGACTAAAAACTAAGGCCCTTGATACAATTTTTTTTCGCCTTAATCTTTATTTCGGTAGTTTTATTTTTTTACTTTCTGCGGTTAGAATTTAAATTATCCCAAAATTAAAATTCCACAAACAAACCATCATAAAAATATTGATATCACTATGTATGGAAATAGAAAAAATAGAAGAAAAATATCGGATCATTTACAAGTTCTTTCAAATCAAGAAAAAGAAGAAAATAAATGATCCGATACTTTAACTAGAAAATTTTATATACCAATAAAAAAATATCACAACCATATATTGAATCTAAAAATTCTAAATCTGGAGGCCTTAAACAAATTCTATACCAAAAAACTACAATGGTGTTAATATATGCAAGTCACAAAAAAATAAGACAAGATAAATCATGAAACAATCAAAATAGCATGAATACCCAACATATAAAAAACTGAAAACATATGCAATATTCTTTTAGGTTAGGTTTGATTTTAATTCAATTAGTGGGAGAATGGGGTGATTTGGTTTTAATTAAATTATTGAAAAATGGGCTGAATTTAATTTGGGCATTGGACTGCATCATATTTGTTTAGGTCAGTAGATTACATCATTTACATGGGATGAGATTTTTGCCTTTACAACTGGAATCCCAAATTCCTAATAATCCCCATCTCCCTAAGTAATTAACCAACATCTTTTTTTATTTGGTCGGGCCTTATTTTTTTATTTTAAACAATTGGAATAATAAATAAGAATACAACTTTAAAGGAAGTAAATAACTTACAAAGATAAATATAATGAACTTGAAACAATGAATCAGGAGAAATAATTATTGGTAATGAACAAATTTCACTCAACTTGGTGGTGTACCTCAAAAACACCAGAAATAATTATAACACAACTTTTTTTCTATTTTTATCTCTTTTTTTTTTTTCTGCAGACCGAAAAGATTAAGTTACTCTTTCTACATAAAAAGAAATAGCGAAAGTCTCTAAGCACTCTATATAACTTTCCAAACCCAAAGTGGTTTCCTTCTGAATCAACTAGTTCAGCTGATTATTGGGATTTGACTTGTCAAGCGATTAGGTGGAAGGGAAAAAAATAAACTTCCACTGTAGGTTCTTTTCTATGCCTTAACAAAGAGGACTTAAAACGATTAGGAAAGCAAAATCAAAGAGTATGTATCAGAATCTAACGAGGTTTCATTTGGAATGGACTCGATTGAGTATGGGATGAGAAAAGAAAGAAATGAAAAGATATAGAGTGAAGTTTGGGAATAAGGTGAATTAGACTGAGTATATGATGAGAAAAGAAAGAAAGGAATAGATGTAGAATGAAGTAAGACCGAGGAAAGTGATAAAGGATATTTGCACTATGAGAATAGTGATTCTTTTATTGGTGCTAGAGCTTTTGTAATGTCGCATAAAGGTCTTTATTTATAGTGTTACAAAATAAAAAAAATTATATCCGATCTAAACTTGAATCTAAATGTATTATAATTGAAATTCAAATTAAGATAACTTCTTCAGTGAATGCAACGAACTGATCCTCATCCTTTGACTTTATCTTTGTCATTCAAATTTTGATTTTAATCCAACTAGTTGACCCACTTCATCAGTTAACTCCAAACTCAACAAAAAATCCTCCTACGATAAGACTTATCCCTTCCAACATTTATCACTAAATATAAGCCCATGGGCTCCATCACCTTTTAGAAAACGTTGGCCCAAATTGGCCCATCAACATAATTCTCTTCATTAATTCAACCTCAAGTCTTGGCCTAAAAGTTGCCCACGCTAGCGCCATTTTCTAGCCTAACTACATTGAATTCTTCCGCCACGTCATCTGTTAAATTGTGGTGTCAACAATGCCCCCTATATTTCTGAATCAGTCCATGTTTCTGACAAGCTGCGCAACCTCTGGCATACTCTATGCAATCCATTTTTACCTTTGGCCAATGATAACCAATCCTCCTGATTAGCCATCTCATTTTGATTCCCGTTTGATTGGCTCCACAAATTCCTTCGGGTACCTCAACTATAATTTTGAGAGCCTCACCCATGCTGATGCACAGTAACAACAACTTACCTTCCTCACTTCTCTTGTATAACTCTTTGTCAATCAGCACATACTACACAACAAACAAGCCTTCTAATTTTCCTACCAGTTCTAACATTTGGATTTTTGAAGTACCTTGAATTAGAATTCCTCCAATCATCATCATCGTCTAAACTTTCTAACTCAATAGCAAACATTTCTTCCATATCATTGTTTCTTTCCTTAATAGACAACAAGTTTTTCCTTGTGACTTTAACTATCCTTTCATTCAAATCGTCTAAAACTCTAATGCCTAAAGCCAACTGAGCTAAATCATTGGCTTCTTTATTCATAGCTTTTCGCTGATATTCCAGCTTTATTGATGTAAACTGATGAATCAGCTGAGTTGTCACGCCCCACCATTTGTAAACTCAAACCGAGTCCCCAAATGGCGGCACGCGATGCCTAGATTAAAATAAGTCCTAAAATAAATAATTTCTTAGACAAAGTTTAAGTAAAATACATTTCAAAAACTCAAATTAGGGGTAAAATAGTCATCTCATGCTTGACAAAAATCATAGAAGTCATCGAAAGTCGAAAACGAAGTGAAAAGAATGATTGACACTTTAAACGGACCATTCCAACTCCTCATGTTTGCCCAGGGGTACAACTGTCATTTGAGTGGAAAAATAGAAATTTCAAAATTCAATTGTCTAAACCCGACATAAGAGAAGTCATAGGAACAAATGGAACTCAATTTCAGTCAACAAGGCGAGAGATATGAATTTTTGAAGTTGGAAGAAAAAGTGACAAATTCTAAAATTCTGGGAACAGTGCAGGCTACTAACTTCTCAACTAGAAGTTTACTTCAAAAAAAACTCAATTTTTCAAACGGCATCCGTTTTTGACACCTCCGGTCCCTAAAATTCAAAAATATTAGAAAAATGAGTTATATGCCTTCGGATTTCAAAAATACTAAGCAGGGCCCGGCGGTGAGTGACAAACATCATTATCTTTAAAACTTTTGCAAGGATGAGTTTGAAAATGTACAAAAAACCAAATTTTTGTGTCAAAACTCACATAATACATATATTCATATCTCAATATCATCTTTCACTTGAAAAATCCCAAACGTAAGCTCGAAAACTCATAAAACACAAATACTTCCAAAATATACATTCTTTAGCAAAATAAAAGTAAAGTGTTCAAGAGTCTCAAAATATACATATTCTCATGATTAAGGCTAACATTCTAGCCGTTAGTATAATACATAACACGAAACACGAGTTTAAAGTTTCAAAATCAAAGGTCAAGATTATGCGCAAAATCCTCACGTCCATTAACGGTCAAAAGTTTAAAGTCTCAATATAATACATAATATGAGTTTAAAGTTTCAAAAGATAACATGAAACACCTTTGAATGCTCTATACACACAAAATACAATATCAAAGGTTAAGATTGTGCGCAAAATCCTCACGTCCATCAACGGCACTCTAGTGCCCACTTTTCTCGGGAGCACCCACTGAAATATTTTTTTTATAAAGAATGGGGTGAGCTACACCAGCCCAGTAGGAGAATCTTCAGCACCTCAATCTTGGTTGTCCGAGTGGTACAACCCAACCTGTGTGCATGTTATTAATCCTAGGTCGGTCAAATTATCCCACATGGCACGTGTGCCAATCCAGGACCCCAGTCGTACCCACAAACAACCCCACATGTTTAATATATATAATCAACATAAAAGATATCTGCAAGTAGATAACAATCAAAATCAATACAAATGATAGGATGGAATGTGACGCCAATACACAACCCTATCACTAAGGGACACGGATATCAAATGTCGCCATTCATAAAGAGCTCGGGGACCACAAGCCCGACAGGAACAACTACGGGTTTGGAACTAGTCCTCCCCCACCTCTCATTTTCGGGAGAAACTAGCTCCGCCGGCCACGAGAAATCGACTGGCTAGCTATTACGACTATCTAAACGGTCTCAAAACCACAAGGTCCATGAATGCAACATAAAAATGATACCAACATTAAAATGCACACACTCTTTCATTTCATTCAAATATGCATCATGTAGATAATTTCTCAATAGTTTCATCATGCTTCCATATTCATGATAGGTTGGTTTGGTTTCAATGACATCGATAAGCTTTGTCAAAGGCAGAATTAAGCGTTTAAGTAATGAAGAATACAAGTGAAGCACAAAAGTGAGCATATTGAGGAAAAATGTCTCCTTGAGGGCTAAAATGACATTTTTCGAAGCCACCACTTCAAGTAAAAAGTATTGTGGGTTCAAGAAGGTCATTTTGGCGCAGTTGCAAAGAAAAGTGGTTTTAACAAAAATGCCTTTTCTTAAGCCTATGCTTTCAGTTTCAAAACGTAACTGGAAACACATTTTTACGCTTGGACCTATGCTTGGAGTGTAGCTCCCCTATGCTTGAAGCGTAATTGTAACAAGTTTTTGGCTATTTTTTGCTGCAATGTCCATATTGTTCGTGGATTCGTTTTATGATTTATCCACTACTTATATACATCAAAGTGCGTGGTATATACATTATATTCACCAGAATATAGGGTTTGGATGTGAAATTATGAAAAAGAATATTATTGAGTGATTAGAGATACAAGAGGAGGCATGTCTTTAAGAATTCTCTGCAAATTTTCTACAACTTCATCTTCTTCTTCTACAGAGATATACATATGGTAAAAGAATATTATTGAGTGATTAGAGATACACAAGTTCTCTTTTGTTATTGAACGTCTTCAATCGTGCTTCTACATCGACGATTTCTATGCATGATTGAATGGTTTAGTTGCTGAAAAATTCACACACCATTTATTGCAACGTGGTTGCGTTGATCTGTTGAAGAACGGAGCCGTCTCTGTTCGGAGATCGAAGCAGGAGGCTTTGTGCTGATTTCGATCTATTGAGAAGTAAAGCCTTCAGAGTATGAAGATTGGAGCGCGAGTGAATCTAGACTTTCAGACATCGAGTGAAGAACAACAAATTACAGAGGTTGTAAGTTCTGTTTTCATAAAGTCTGTACAAATTCTCTGATTCATAGTGCATCGATACCCAAGCGTATCTGTGGTTTTTAGTTGGAGTCTTTCCAAGGTTTTCCACGTAAAAATCTCCGTGTCTTCTCATGATTTATATTTCTACACTTATATTCATATTTGCTTGATTGATCTATTTTTGAGAATTGAATTGAGAATTAGGGTTTATGACTAATTAAAATTGAATTTCCGCTAAATAATTTTAATTGATCATAAAATTGACAAAAAGTATATTCCCCCCCCCCCCCTCTAGGTTGTTTTCACTATCATCTAGATAATTTTAATTGGTATCAGAGTTTGGTTGCCCTGATTTAGGTTAATTACCTAAGGTTAGATCGTGAACTTAGACGATGGAGATGCCTCGTGAAGTTCCGTATCTAAATCCCCTTTGTTCGATGGGTCGAATTACACATATTGGAAAACAAGAATGAGAGCATTTCTAAAATATTTTGATGAGAGAGTGTGGAATGCTATAGAAGTAGGATATTCACCTCCCATTGTGAAAGACAATGCGACTAATGAAGTGAGAGCAAAACCGTCAAGCAAGTGGACTGCTGCCGAGATGAATAGTGCAAATTGGAGCTCGAAGGAGTTGAATGCATTATACAATGTTGTTACTACGAATGAGTTCAAGAGGATTTCTACGTGCATAATTGCCAAGGAAGCTTGGGACATTCCCCAAGTTACTCATGAAGGAGCTTCGAAGGTTAAACAATCAAAACTTCAAATTTTGAATTCTCGATTTGAGTAGTTGAAGATGGAGGAGGATAAAGTCTATGCCAACTTTGATGCTAGGTTAACTGATATTGTAACGGGATGTCATAACCTAGGTGAGCCTATTCATGAGACTACCGTAGTAAATAAAATCCTTAGATCTCTACCTGAACATTTTCGATCTAAGGTCACTGTCATACCAGAGGTTATGAGTCTTAAAGAAATTAAGGTTGAAGAATTGGCAGGAAATTTGAAATCTTATGAGATGGAGATGTTCAAACCCCCCCCCCCCCCTGAGAAGGCTAATGGCACAAAAAGAGAAGAGCATAGATTTCAAAACCACTAGGGAGGATCATGTTGAACCTGATGAACAAAGTGAGTTGAGTTTGAATGATATATCCCTGTTTGCTAAGAGGATGAAAAAATTTGTTAGGGCTAAATAGAATGGTCAAGGAAAAAAAATTAGGGATAAGTTGGGTGAGTCTAGAAGTAGAAATAAGAATCAAACTAGGAAGGATAAGTTTGATCCTAAAAAGAAGAAACCCCAATGTTTTGAATGTCAAGGCTATGGTCACATAGTTGCAGAGTGTGCAAACACTTTGAAGAAATCCAAAGGATTAGCTAGTGATACGATAAACTCGGATATAGGTGATGATTCTGAGAATTTCACTGTGTTTACTGCATAAAGTAAGGAGGTCAAAGAAGTTGCTACAAGTTGGGTGATGTCTGAAGAAGAAGTTTCTGAGAGTGATGAAGGTTGTGATTATACTTTTCAAGAGTCTTATGACAAATTACTTGATAAGACCGTACAACTTCATAAAAATCACATGAAACTATTGACTAAGAGTCTTCACATGGATAAATAATTACATTCTTTAAAAGATGAATTACTCAATAGTTCTAAAACTCAAAATCTCCTACAGACTCAAAAGGCCAATTTGGTTGAGGATTTGAAGAAATCTGAACTAGAAAGAACTCAGGCATTGAATTTGGTAGATGATCTCAATAAGGAAGTGGTTGAGAATCTACTAAGATTGAGAATTTTAAAAAAGAGCTAAAAGATGCTAAATTAACTCTTTGTAAATGGTCTGAAGGAACCCTTAAGCTTGATGAGATGTTGAGTAAGGGAAAATAAGTAGGAAATACAAAGGGTTTGTGTTTTGTTGAAGTAATGTCGAATTCAAATGTTGTTTCAAAAACCACCTTTATAAAGGCCTCCCATGTAGCGTTTGGTTCTTCACAAGGAAATTCAAATTGGAATCCTGGTGTTCAAGCCTATATCAAAAGACCAATTGAAAGTAAGTTTTTTCTTATCGCTAGATATCATAGAAGGTTGACTGATAGAGTTCAGAGGTTTGTTCCTGTATGTCACCATTGTGGTGTCAGAGGTCACATTCGACCTAGGTGTTCTAAGTTGTGAAGGAAGGTGTTGAAGTCAGTGAGGGAACAAAGAGTTCAACATGGAGATCATGTTCAAGATCAAATTCGAATACTTAATGAAGAAATGAAGAATTTGTCAAGATTGGCAAGTGGAGCTCCGAAGATGAAGAAGGCATGGATTCGCAAAGGTGAGATACACTGTCTTGTAGTTTATACTGCTCTTAGAGCATGCAAATCTACTTCTTCGTATCTGGATAGTGGATGTTCGAGGCATATGACTGGAGATAAGTCATTTTTTGGATTTCTCAAGGAGTGTCATGGTGAGATAGTAACGTTTGGTGATGGAAAGAATTCAAATGTTAAAGGAAAAGGTACGGTTATGATTCTTGATCTACCTAAACTAGAAGATGTGCTTTATGTAAAGGGTCTTAAAGAAAATTTGTTGACCATAAGTCAGATGTGTGATAACGATCATAAGGTCACTTTTTCTCTTGATAAGTGTTCGATCATTAACTCTTTTGGGAATTGCGTGATGGAAGGTATGCGTTCAACTGATAATTACTATTGCATTGTTCCTAATTCTAAATTGTTATGCAACAGAGTTAAACTTGGTGAAGTTGAAATCTGGCATCAGCGGATGGGATATGTTAATTTTCGTGAATTAACAAAAATTACTAAGAGTGAAATTTTTAAGGGAGTCCCAAAGCTTGGTTATGTAAAAGGGATTGTGTTTGGATCACGCCAGAAGGGTAAACAAGTCAGATGTCAGCACTAAAAGACAAATGTCATTGGTACTTTTAGACCTTTAGAGCTATTGCATATTGATTTAATGGATCCCACTAGGACCATGAGCAAAGGAGGAAAAAAGTATATTTTTTTCATGGTGGATGATTACTCAAGGTTTGCATGGGTTGGATTTCTAAGTGAAAAGTCTGAAGCTTCTAAAAGTTTTAAAAGGATTTGTTTAAGAATTCAGACTGAGAAGAATTGTTCAATTTCTAGAGTGAGGAGTGATCATGGAATGGAGTTTGAAAATTCATAAATTGAAATATTTTGTGATAAGAGAGGAATAAAACATGAATTTTTAGCACCTAAAACTCCTCAACAAAATGGAGTAGTTGAGAAGAAGAATATGGTTATTCAGGAAATGGCCAATGTTATGCTACAAGGTAGGAATGTTCCTAGGTATTTTTGGGCCGAGGCAGTGAATACAGCGTGTTACACCTTAAACATAGTTTATCTTAGGTTTGGCACCTTAAAAACTCCTTATGAACTGTGGATTGGCAAGAAACCCAATGTGAAATATTTCAAGATTTTTGGAGCAAAATGTTATATTCTTAGAGATCGTGAATCTATTGGGAAGTTCGAGTCTAAGAGTGATGAAGGAAAATTTTTGGGTTATTCATTGACTAGTCAAGCATATAGGGTGTTTAACCTTAGAACTCAAACTGTGTTGGAATCTGCGAATGTATTGGTTCATGACTTATGTGTTGATGAGTCTCCGATGTCTGCTGAGGAGGAAGATGGTAAGCCATTCTTTATATTGGATAATTATTCTTCTGAGGTTGAAAAAGAGGACAATGTGGTTAATGATGATACTTCAAGTCCTGTAGAATCACATGATCAAATTGGTGATGTTCAGCCTACACCTTCTAAGGAACCATCTCCAAGGGTAAAGTTGTACCATCATTTGGATAATGTTATCGGATCTGTTGATCAGATGATGGTGACATGGAGAAAGGCTAGGAATGAGGTTTCGTATGCATGCTATACATCTTCCTTGAAACCTAAAAATGTCAAAGAAGCTCTTCTAGATAGTGAGTGGATAAATTCTATGCAAGAAAAACTTCAGCAGTTTGTTAAGAATGATAAGTGATATCTTATGCCTAGACCGAAAGAGATAAACGTGATTTATACCAAGTGGATTTTCAAGACTAAAAAGGATGAAAATTGTACAGTTGTTAGGAATAAGACTAGTCTTATTGCTACAGGATATACTCAGATGGAAGGTATTGATTTTGATGAGACTTTCGCTCTGGTTGCTAAGCTTGAATCTATTCGTATTTTGTTTGCTATCACTTTTCATCTTGGATTTAAGTTGTATCAGATTGATGTAAAGAGTGCATTCTTGAATGGCATTCTACATGAGGAGGTGTATGTGGAGCAACCAAAAGGATTTGAAGATGCTCATTATCCGGGTCATGTTTATAGGTTGAAAAAGGCTTTGTATGGACTAAAGCAAGCTCCTAGAGCTTGGCATGAAAGGTTGACTGATTACCTGTTGGGAACAGGTTTTGCTCGAGGGGGAATGGACAGTGTAAGAACATTTATTGTAATTGTTTATGTATGGCATGTTCTAGAAAATAATCATGTTGAGTGTTAGATAGGTCATGTTGATTTCAACGACATCTACAAGCTTCGACAAAGGTGGAATCAAGCATTAAAGTAGTGAAGAATACAAGTGAAGTGTAAAACTGAGTGTGTCAAAGCAAAGAAAGCTTCCGGAGATAAAATCATGTTTTTCAAACATCGTCACTTCACCGGAGGGAAAAAATGTCATTTCTAGACATGATGACTTCAACCAAAAGCATCAAGAGTTTGAGATGACGAGTCTAGCTCAAATATGAAAAAACTGCAAAAGATGCAACATACCTACGTTGGCAGAGGCTGAAACAGGACAAATTGACTCTGTCCTACGTTCTGGCTTTAGAGCTGGGAGGGGACCCTACGCCCTAGACATACACCCAAGCATAGGTCCCAATGCTTGGTCACATGATCAGTTGTTATGCAGGATTTGTTTCGGGGTGCTTTCGGATTTTTCCAGTTTGGTCCCTACTTCGAGTTTTTAAGTGATCGACGACTCCAAATCTCTATGTATAGGCGTATACACATATTTAAATCATATTTTTGAGAATTTATCAATGTATTGTGAAATTACGCAAAAGGGCAAGGTTAGGGTTTTCTTTGACTTGGTCTATAAATACCAATGTTCTACAAGAGAAGAGGCTACGGTTTTTTAGAGATCTTTGCAAGTTTTCTACATATTCATATTCTTATACAAAGATACATGGTGAGAGAATATTATTGCGTGATTATATATATTCGAGTTCTCTCTTGATTTTAGGTTTCTCAAATTATCCTTCTACACCGAAGATCTTTATGCACAATTGGTTGATTCATTGCTGAAAAATCAACACACCGTCCATTGCAACGAGGTTGCTTTGATCCATTCGAGTGAAGAGGCGGAGCCGTCCGAGTACGTAGCGATTCGATGATTTCAGACCGCGAGTATAGAAAGGCAAATCAGGTGTGATTTGTGAGTCTCTCATAGTGTCTGACGGAGCAAGCATGCTTCGTGAAGTACGAGTGATTCAAGGGTTTGAGACCGCAAATAGAGGAAGGCATATTAGGCGTGATTGTAAGTCTAAAACTCTCATATAGTCTATACTTGTTGATTCATATTGCATCGGTACCCGAGTGTGCCCGTGGTTTTTACTTGGAGGTTTTTCCAAGGTTTTCCACGTAAAAATATTGGTGTCATCTCTTCCATTATTTTCTGCACCTTTATTTATTATTGCGTGGATTGCGTGCTAAAACAAATTGCATTAAAATTGACTTTTCCGCAATTGAAATTTAATTTGTCAATAAATCCATAAAAGCCTATTTACCCCCCCCCCCCCCCCCCCTCTAGGCTATTTTCACCACCATTTAGGTAATTTCAATTGGTATCAGAGCATGGTTGCCCTGATTTAGGTTAACTACCTAGGGGTAGATCTTAAACTTAGACTATGGAATTTCTTCGTGAACGAGGTTTTCTTAATAAGTCCTCTGTAGTTGATGGGTTAAATAATGAGGGTGATGATGATTGTGATGATTCGCTTCAAGCTAAGTACAATAAATTTCATGATAAGTACACACATCTTAGCGAAGTTTTCTCAAAATCTATTAGTAGATTTAAAAGTGTTGACAAGGAAAAAGAATCCGTAATAGAATAATTAACTAGCATTACCTATGACTTTAATCAACACATGAATGATAAATCTGAATGGATTGAAAGTTTGAGAGAGTCTAAAAAAGAAAGAATTGATTTTTTAAAGCGTGTAGAAGATCTCAATAAGGAACTAACAACTATAAGATCTAATTTGATTGAGAAATCTGTGAAAATCGAAGATTTGGAGGAAATTTTGTAAGATGCTAACTCAACTATTCATAGATGGTCTAGTGGAACTCTTAAGCTTGATCATATGATGAATGTAGGAATATCTGTGGGAAATACTAATGGTTTGGGGTTCGAAGGAACACCGAGAAATCATAATGTCATTCCCGAAATTATTTTTGTTAAGGGATCTCGTGTAGAATCGAGTTTTTCTCAAGGTAAGTCTGATAGGAATTTTAATGTTCAATCTTATGTCAGAAAACCCCTTGAAAGAAGGGATATTTTTACCTCTAAGGGTTTGAAAAATGGTTTTCAAAAGTTTGTTCCGATATGCCATCATTGTGGAATGAAGGGTGACATTCGACCTTTGTGTTCAAAGTTAATAGGAAAGACTTTCAAATCTAAGAGGAAATATAGAACTCAAAAAAGACCCAATGTTGAAGATCAAATTAGGGTTTTAAGCAAAGAAGTAAAGAATTTGTCTAACCATGAAAGTAGAACACCTAAGATTAAACAAGCATGGGTTAGAAAAGGTGAACTACATTATTGTGATGCTCATACATGGGTTAGAAAAGATGAGTTACATTGTTTGGGTGCTCATACTGCATATAAAGCACATGACTCTAGTTCTGAGAAAGGTCATGAGTTTATATCTATTGATTCTTAGTCAACTGACATCTCTACAAAACCATTAGATTTTCAAAAGCTTGTGCATTTTAGAAAATCTAGTAGCATGTTTTCTTTAGAATAAATGTTTTCATATGTATCATTCTTGTAATATCTTGCATTATCTTTTATCCTAGAATTGATACATCATCATGCATTTTGTTTGAATGCATTTTTAATTTTTATGCATGCATCATGTTTTGATACTATTAGGATTATTCATGCATGCATCATTATGACAAAAATAACAAAAAATTCAGAAAATAAATTGTTTTGGAATGATAAGCTTGGTTAGGGTACAAAAGTTGTCATATTTTACTCTATTCTCATATTTACTTGTCTGATTATACATATGAGAAGTAGAGGTGTTAGCCTGATGTAAGATTTTTGGATGATCACTTGACATGATTATTTTGTGTTACAAAACTTTAATCCTAAGTGCTAGTTATTTCGGTGATGATTATTATGCCTGTTGAATCTGTTATTTTTTTTATTTAACCCGAAGTGGTATGAAGGTTCATGAGCTATGCTAGATTGGTCTATACATGAAATATCTTTTGCATGTGTATGAATGTTGTGGTGATGTTGAAAAAAATGAGATGTTGAAAATATTAAAAATGCAAAAAGTAGTTCTTCAATCTGAGTAACCGGGCCTCTTGCCTCAGTAAGCATTGAATGTTCGCGTAAAAAGGGGAGAAGACTAATGCGCATATAAATCCCATGGATGAAGCTCGAGCCCAGTTGGTAGGAACTAAAAATCCTCGCTGGAAAGTCCGAGGCTTAGAAAGACAAAAAGGGATATGGTGAAAAAGTTGAAAAGATGAGAAGGAGGAAATTATGTGATAAAGAGAAAGTATCTTTTATTTTTTGCCTCCTAGTTTGGATCTTGGATTGAATTATCATCATGATTGGTGAGGAGATTATCAAAATTAGTTTGTACTGCTTTCATCTTACTTTAGTGCTTGCACATAAGTCTTTTCATATATATATGTGAATGTTATGCAAAACTTGACTTGTGTATTCTTAAGTCTACAAGCTATGTGTGCTGATTTTATTCACTACAGTGTGTATAATGGATGAGTTAGATCTGAAAATATGATGTGTTAATGGTTAATTCGTTGTCTCTACTGCCATGCTCAAATATTTTTAAAGTCAAAAATATTTTGTTTTACATTTATTCATGACTTTTTGCATTCATGCATTTAGTATTAAGGTAATGCATAGTAAAGATATTTGTTACTGGAAAATCAGGATATATTCTTAATAAAGTACTTTATCTTAGTATTTAGTGCTTGGTTTAGATTCTCTAGAGTTTCCTCTGTTATCTTTTCCCTATGTGTTCATCTTGAGGTTTTCCTTTGTTTCTCTCATGTGCTTTGATTATTTGTATTATTCCTTGTCATTTTAGTGACAAAAAGGGGGAGAAATATTATAGTAAGGGGGAGTAATGGTTTTAGGGGGATAAGTATTACGTAAGTGGGAGAGATTATTAAGAGGAAGAAATATTTTGTTTGAGGGGGAGTATATTCTCAGGGGAATAAGGAGTATGATGATCATTATGATTGCATTGGTGTTGATTTTCTTATAATCATTATATTGGTTTGTATCTGTTTTCCACATTTGCGTTTAATGGTTTGTTCAGTATTGGGGTTACAGGATTGGTAGACCATCATGAAAGCAAGGTGACAGTTTATATCTATGTTTGTCGGTGTGTGTTCAAAGGTATAGATGTTATGTTATTATTTGAGAGGCTATATTGTAAAACATGATTTTATCTCAGAAATGCCAAGGGGGAGATTGTAAGAACATTTATCGTAATTGTTTATGTATGGCATGTTCTATACAATAACCATGTTATGTGTTAAATAGGTCGTGTTGGTTTGAACGACATTTACAAGCTTCGATAAAGGCGAAATCAAGCATTGAAGTAGTGAAGAATACAAGTGAAGTGTAAAAATGAGTCTGTCAAAGCAAAGAAAGCTTCTAGAGGAAAAAATCGTTATTTCCAGACATCGTCACTTCATCGGAGACCTAAATTTTCATTTGCAGACATTATGACTTCAACCAAAAGCATCAAGAGTTCGAGATGACCATCTAGATCAAATATTAAAAAAATTGCAAAAGATGTAACATACCTACATTGGCAGAGGCTGAAACAGGACAAATTGGCTCTGACCTACACTGTGGTTTTAGAGCTGGGAGGGGACCTTACGCCCTAGACATACGCCCAAGCGTGGGTCCCAATGCTTGGTCCCGTGATCACTTGTTATGCAGGATTTGTTTCGGGGTGCTTTCGGATTTTTCCAGTTTAGTCCCTACTTCGAGTTTTTAAGTGATCGGTGACTCCAAATCTCTACGTATAGGCGTATACACATATTTACATCATATTTTAGAGGATTTATCAACGTATTGTGAAATTACGCAAAAGGGCAAGGTTAGGGTTTTCTTTGACTTGGTCTATAAATACCAAGGTTCTATAAGAGAAGAGGCTACGATTTTTGAGAGATCTCTGTAAGTTTTCTACAGATTCATATTATTCTACAGAGATACATGGTGAGAGAATATTATTGAGTGATCATATATATTCAAGTTCTCTCTTGATTTTGAGTTTCTCCAATTGTGCTTCTACACAGAAGATCTTTATACACAATTAGTTGATTCATTCTTGACAAATCAACACACCATTCATTGTAATGAGGTTGCTTTGATCCATCCGAGTACAAACTGATTCGAGGATTTCAGATCCCGAGTAGAGAAAGGCAAATCAGGTGTGATTTGTGAGTCTCTCATAGTGTCTGATGGAGCAAGCATGCTTCGTGAAGTACGAGTGATTCAAGGGTTTCATACCGCAAGTAAAGGAAGGCATATCAGACATGATTGTAAGTCTAAAAGTCTCATAGAGTCTGTACTTGTTGATTCATAGTGCATCGGAACCCAAGTGTGCCCGTGGTTTTTCCAAGGTTTTCCACGTAACAATATTGGTGTCATTTCTTGCTTTATTTTCTGCACATTTATTTATTATTACGTGGATTGCTTGCTAAAACAAATTGAATTAAAATTGACTTTTCCCCAATTAAAATTTAATTTGTTAATAAATCCATAAAATCCTATTCACCCTCCCCTCCTCTAGGCTGTTTTCACCACCGTCTAGGTAATTTCAGATAAAACATTGTTTATTCAGAAAATTGAGAGTGATACATTTGTTGCTCAAATCTATGTTTATGATATTGTATTTGGTTCCACTTCTGATCAGCTTGCTCATTATTTTGGAGATCAAATGAAACATGAATTTGATATGAGCATGATTGGGGAATTGAACTTCTTTCTAGGTCTTCAAGTTAGGCAATTTATTTATGGGATTTTTGTTTCTCAAACTCGTTATGCCTTGGAATTAGTAAAGAAGTTTGATTTGGAAAAGGCTAAAGATGTTCGCACTCCTATAAGTATTAGTATCAAGCTTAGCATAGATATTAAAGGCAAAGATATTGACCCTACACTTTATAGGAGTATGATTAGGAGTTTGTTGTATTTGACTGTCAGTCGACCTAATATAGCTTTTAGTGTTGGTTTATGTGCATGTTACCAACCAAGTCCTAAGGAGTCTCATATTACTGTTGTGAAAATGATTATCAAGTATGTTAAAGGGACAGTGAATTATGGACTGTGGTATCCATCAGATACTAATACTGATATCGCATCCTTTTCTAATGTTGATTGGGCCGGTAATGTTGATGATAGAAAAAGTACTAGTAAAGAGTGTTTTTATGTTGGAAATTGCTTAGTTGCTTGGCATAGCAAGAAGCAAAATTGTGTTTTTTCTTTCCACTACTGAGGCTGAGTATATAGCAGTTGGTAGTTCTTGTACTCAGGTTTTGTGGATGTGTCAGATGTTGTAGGATTATGGTTTTTCTCAAGGTACAATGATTGTGTTATGTGATAACATGAGTGCAATAAATATTTCTAAAAATCCTATTCAACACTCTAGGACAAAGCATATAGATATTCAACATCAATTCATTCGTGATCTTGTTGAAGATGGTATAGTGTCTCTAGAGTTCATATCCACAGATTTTTAGTTGGCAAATATCTTTACAAAACCATTAGATTTTCAAAAGCATGTTAGTCTTAGGAAATCTATTGGTATGTTTTCTTTAGAATAGATATCTTCTTATCTATCATTCTAGGAACACGTTGCATTTGTTTCCCCTAGAATTGATAGGTAATCATACGTTTTTATTCATGCATGGATTTTTATTTTGAAATAAATGACAATAAATTTTTTGAGACTGTTGAGCTTGGCTAGAGTACAAAAGTTGTCATATTTTACTATATTTTCACATTTTATTTTCTCATTATGCATATGTGAAGTAGATGTATCAGTCTGACCGAAGATTTTTAGATGATCACTTGGCATGATTATTTTATGTTAAAAAACTTTAATCTTAGGTGTTAGTTGCTTCGGTGATGATTATAATGTGTGTTGAATCTGTTAATTGTTTTATTTAACCCGAAGTGATATGAAGGTTCATGAGCAATGCTAGATTGGTCTATGCATGAAATATTTTTTGCATGTGTATGAATGTTGTGGTGATGTTGAAAAAAAAAAAAAATAATGAGATGTTTAAAATATAAAAATGCAAAAAGTAGTTCTTCAATCTGAGTAACCGGGCCTCTTGCCTCAGTAAGCATTGATCGTTCATGTAAAAAAGAGAGAAGACTAATGAGCATAAATCCCATGGAAGAAGCTCGGATCCAGTTGGTAGGGACTAAAAATCCTCGCTGGAAAGTCCAGGGCTTAGAACGACAAAAAGGGATTTGGTGAAAAAGTTGAAAAGATGAAAAGGAGGAAATTGTGTGACAAAGAGAAAGTATCTTTTATATTTGCCTTCTAGTTTGGATCTTGGATTGAATTATCATCACGGTTGGTGGGCACATTATCCGCTTTAGTATGTATTGTTTTTATATTACCTTAGTGCTTGTACATGAGAATCTTCATATATATATTTATTTGCAAAACTTGACTTGTGCATTCTTGAGTTTACAAGGTATGTGTGCTGATTTTCTTCTATACCATGTGTATAATCATCGAGTTAAATTTGAGAATATGATGTGTTAATGATTAGTTTTGTGTCTCTACTGCCTTGCTCACAGATTTCTAAAAGCAAAAATATTTTATTTTTATTCATGACATTTTGCATTTATGCATTAGTAGTAGGGTCATGCATAGTAGAGATTTCAGTTACCTTGAGAATTTGGATATGATCTAATAAGAGTTCTGTATCTTGGTTTTTTCCTTGAGTACTTCCTTGTATCTCTCTACATTATTGATATTGCATATATACTCTTTTTGCTTGACATTTCAGTGACAAAAAGGGGGAGAAATATTAAGTGAGGGGGATAGATTGTTTGATTAAGAGGGAGAAGTATTTAGCAAGGGGGAGTTTTTTCTGAAGGGGAGAATGAAGATCATTATGTGTGCATTGTTGTTATGTTTTTCTCATGATCATTATGTTGATTTATATATGTTTTCCACACTTGCGTTTAATGGTTTGTTCAGTGTTGTGGTTACAGGATTGGTAGTCATGAAAGCAAGGTGACAGTTTATATCTATGTTTGTTGGTGTGTGTTTATAGGTATAGAAGTTATGTTGTTATTCGTAAGGCTATATTGTAAAACATGGTTTTGTCTCAGAAATGCCAAGGGGAAGATTGTAAGAACACTTTTGTATATTGTTTATTTATGGCATGTTTTAGACAATAACCATGTTGAGTGTTAGATAGGTTGGTTTGGTTTCAATGACCTCGATAAGCTTCGTCAAAGGCAGAATCAAGCGTTGAAGTAATGAAGAATACAAGTGAATCACGAAAGTGAGCATTTTGAGGAAAAATGTCTCCTGGAAGGCGAAAATGATATTTTCCAAAGTCGTCACTTTAAGCAAAAAGTATCGTAGGTTCAAGAAGGTCATTTTGGCGCAGTTGTGAAGAAAACTGATTTTAACAAAAATGCCTACACTTAAGCTTACGCTTTCAGTTTCAAAAAGTGGCTGGAAAACACATTTTTATGCTTGGAGGTACTAGCTCCGCCGATCACGAGAAACCGACTGGCCAGTTGTTGCGATTATCCAAACGGTCTCAAAATCATAAGGTCCATGAATGCAACATGAAAATGATACCAACATTCAAATGCACATACTCTTGCATTTCATTCAAATATGCATCATGTAGATCATTTCTCAATAGTTTTATCATGCTTCCATATTCATAAGTATATATCAAGTTTTTCAATTAAAGACCACTAATCATACCCACATGTATATAACAAGCAATATATCATAAATCGAGCATTTAAAAGGGGGCCTAGACCATGTTTCTAGATTATGACTTAACTAGTATGAATAGATATACATACAAAGACGCACACACCAACATAACCGTGAAAGAAAATGGAATGACAACCCTTACCTCAAGTCCAATGCTAAAAAACGAGGAAGGAAGCAATGTCCAAGCTTGAGTGAAATAAGGATTCCAAGCAAATTCCAAAAGGAAGCTCAATTCCCACCAAATGTGATTTCAAGCTATCAAAGGCAATTAATAGAAAAATGATTCACAATTAGGCAAATAACACAACTTAAATGACTAAAGGAACCATTCCCAGGGCTTTAGTAAGAATTTTCAAACTCTCACAATTTAGAGTTTTTTTTAGTATAAATTTCAAGAGAGTGGAAATTCTCCATTAACAAATCTACCCATGCAGATTTTAGAGGCAAAAGAACAAATTCTCAAGAGTGAGAGATTCCAAGAATAACCTCAAAAGTTGGTTCAATAGTTCCTCCAAAATGATTTCAAGCTAGCAATCAATAAATCCAAATAAAATATGGTCACAATAGGGTTATCAACAAAACTATCAAAAATGAATCAACCTTCCAAGATACAAGGTTGACAACATGATTTTTGTAGTAAAAGAATCCATTATCAAAGAGTTCTAGATAAAATCCTCAATTTTTCATAAGTAAGGATTTTAGAGGAATAAAGATCAAAGGAAGAAGAGCTTGCCATACTAAGTTCTTCAATGGAATCAATAGAAAAAGTCACAACAAGGCCCATCATTATGAATCCAATAGCAAGAGGAATGATTTCTCCAAGATTTATAGATAGAGTTTCCAAAACCTCACAAGTTAGGGTTTTTGGAGGAAATAAGTGATAAACCCTAAAGAAAGGAAACTCACTAACAAGAAATAATCACAAGTGTGTTTCCACAAAATATAAACACACTAGAACTTAAACCTCGGGACTCAAGAACAATTCTTCTAGAGATGAATACTTGAGGTTTTGAAAATGAAAAATTCAAGAAATGAGAATTACTCACCAAACAAGTCTTTAAAAGGGATTAAGTGCAAAGAAGTCTCATGTAGGCTCCCCTTCAAGGATTAATAGCTATAGAACCAAATTTATAGGGATTAGAGACAATTTTCATGAAATTAGAAAGTTAGAATTTTGGGAACGTAAATCCTAGAAAAACAAGAACCATACCTCTTCTTTAAACCCAGATGAAGAGGAGAAGGATTCCAACACTTTTGTAGTTCATGGTTTCACCAAAATCTCAACAATTAGAAGTAGAAAAAGCAAAATTGGAGCAAAAAGAGAGGGAAAGAACCCCTTTGTCAAATGGAAGAAGAGAGAAGAGAGAAGAGTGTGTTGGGGAATGTATAAGTCTTCCAAATGAGGAATTTTGGTCAACATATATCATATATATACATACCCACTTTCCATATCTACCCTCAATGATCCAAGGGTGCATATAGAAGATGGGAGAAGTGGATTAGCAAGAAACAAGGAGATGGTAACACATCACACACTCTAGAACTCTCTCTTGCAATATCTCACCAAATGACATGCCATACCCTTGGACTTTGGTGAAGAGAAAAAGAGAGGAGAGGGGTGAAATTGACATTTCACCATTTGTACCCATTCCTATGTTACTCATGGGGTACTCAACTTATTTACTACAATGTCATGCTCCTATATATACATGTATTAGTGAACACTTAGAAGAAACAGCCAATTCAACCCATTTTGCTTTGAAATCGGGTTTAAAAATATCGATATACTCAAAAATTCCGAAACCAATTTCTAAATTATTTATTTAATATAGGAAGTTAAGGAAAATTA
The DNA here is from genome assembly GCA_963922005.1 of Cornus suecica. Lineage (NCBI taxonomy): Eukaryota > Viridiplantae > Streptophyta > Magnoliopsida > Cornales > Cornaceae > Cornus > Cornus suecica. The sequence continues at coordinate 19,075,872 of OY998248.1, read as the reverse complement.
TCGGAATCAAATTCGGTCACTCCCAGGACCTACTTCCATCATACACTTTTCGTATGTTTTCCGAGTTATCTGATAACAAAAAATTCAATATAGAATAGAAAATAATACTGAAAAATTTTCTAACCACATATCATTAACATATAACATGTATAGCAACTTTTAAAATTAATTCGGGCATTTAATTCAATTAAAAATAAAATCGCGAAAAATTTGCATGTAAAAATAAAGGGAAAAAATATTAATGGACGTTACAATCTCTACACCTTAGGAGATTTTGTCCTCGAAATCGGGACATACCTAAAAGGAAAACAAGTTGGGGTACTTCTTTTGAACCTCACGCTCACGCTCCTAAGTTGCCTCCTTGACGCCATGATGATGCCACAAGACCTTAACTAACAAAATGATTTTACCTCGCAGAACCTTATCTCTCGAGTCCAAGATTTTGACAGGCCACTCCTCGTAGATAACATTGCCCGCGACATTGACATCCACCCAACTCAACACATGGGATGGATCCATCTCATACTTGCGGAGAATAGAAATATGGAAAACATTATGAAAATTTGCCAACTCGGGTGGCAAAACAAGTCGATACACGACCTCACCAACTCTCTCCAAAATCTTGAATGGTCCAATGAAGCGGGGTGACAACTTTCAATTACGACCAAATCCCATCAAGCCTTTTCGAGAAAAAACTTTCAAAAACACGTGATCACCGACCTCGAATGCCAAAGTACACCTACGCTTATCCATGTAGCTTTTATGTCGACTCTGCGCTGTCACTAAACACTGCCCGATAATCCGAAACCACTCTATCTTCTCATGAATCACATCAAAACCCAGAAGTGTTGCCTCGCCAACCTCGGTCCCAGAAAAAGGAGGACAACACGGTCTGCCATACAATGCCTTAAACGTGTCATCCCGATACTCGAGTGATAACTGTTGTTATAGGTGAACTCAACCAAATGCAAATGGTCCTCCCAGCTACCCTTGAAATCAATAGCGCACACTCTAAGCATGTCCTTGAGAATCTGGATAGTATGTTTCGATCGTTCATTTGTCTGAGGATGAAATGTTGTGCTGAATCATAGGTAAGTATCAAGTGCCATCTGGAAATCCTACCAAAACCTTGATTTGAACCTCGGATCATGATCTGAAATAATACTAACTAGAACCTCGTGAATCTTGACAATGTCCTTCACGTATGCCTACTAAGAGTCTCGGCTCCATCGATCTCTCGAATCGGTAAAATGTGAGTTATCTTCGTTAGTCGATCCACAATCACCTAGATAGCATCCTTCTGACTCTTGGTCCTCGGTTGCCCTGTCACAAAGTCCATAGTGATATGCTCCTATTTCCACTCAGGAATCGGTAAAGGCTACATCAATCCTAGTGGTGCTTAGTGCTCAGCCTTCACCTACCACAGCTTTTCTTATCTCGTGCCACCAATACTGTCATCGAAGATTATGATATATCTTCATGCCTCCAGGATGAACTTCAAATCTGGAACTATGAAACTCAGTCAATACATCATCACAACATGACTTCAGAACATAAAGACGACCTCTAAAGCAAATTCCACCATCGGTGCCTATAGTTCAATCATCCACAACCTCGTCACTGGTGATGCGAGCTTGAACTGAAGCGATATCATCATCCTATGCTTGAGCCTCAATAATCCTGCTGACAAGAGAAGGTTGTGACACTAAACTGAATAACGTAGCCTGTTGTCCACTGTCACTGAAATAAAGGCGCAAAGCTGCAAATTCCTCCATCGCCTGCCACTCTCTAATAGCGATACATGCTAAAGAAGCTTTTGACTTACGACTTAAGGCATCTGCGACCATATTTGCTTTTTCGGGGTGGTACTAAAGCGTAAAGTCGTAATCAAATGAGTCCTCAACTCAAGGAAGGTTTCCTCACATTTAGAGTCCTAACAAACCTAACTCTATATCCCAAAAGCACATATCAAATCAATCACAAGGTTAACTAATACATTGAAGCCAAAAATCAAGGGTTATAATTCCTCAAATATAAATGATCATCCTTGACTCATTAATCACACTATCCGGTCGATATCGATAGTACATTAGATCCTAACTTAAGACCTAATTTCATAATATTTTGACTTCGAGCAATCCACTCACAATTCAACTATACGATCAATACACCTTTGCTTCACTAGATCAACTTTTGAGCTCGAAAACCTCTATTGATTTGGTAACACTTGTCATATCTTAACGCTAAGGGTGCAATTTGCAACTCCAAAAGCCAACTAAAATCAACATTGAATGCACACACATCTCTGTGATAAGCCACTTTTGAACTATAAATCAACACATCGTCAACCATCGAAATATAATAATCTTTCAAAAAGACATTGCCAATTAGGTCCTTCAATGAATAACTTAATAACAATCATACCTAGAATGTAACTCACCAAAACTTATCTCTTTCACAACTAACATGAGGTTCCAAGTCACCTTAACACTACCACAAGCTATAAACTTCTCAGCCTACAAATCACCATCGAATACTAATAGGTCTGTCACATACTAAAATCGTACTATTCAACATCATGTCCATAGTCCTAAAGTCCAATGGTCACTAAAAAAAAATCCTACCTTAAACCACACCTCAAATGGAACATACGGTATGTCACTAAAAGGTCCCTTACCCTAATGAAAACAACTCCAAGTTTACTAGTACTATAAGTATACATGAATTAAATAACAAAACAATAAGTGCAATTCAGTCATGACCCGTATGCTAGGCACCAAAATCCTAATTAGGTACACTATCGAAATTCTGCAGAAGCACACAAACTACCCAATTGTGAAATGGAAACAACCGTACCCTAAGTACGTAACAAAGGGAGAAGGGAACGGTGACTGTTCAGTATATCACGTGAAGACAAGTCCACGCCTAATGACATAAAAAAGAACTACAAGGTGAAACATCACAATACATCACTATTGGCACTATCTACATTGCCACTCTAAACCCACCACATCAAGGATCAACTAAAACCTCAAGGTCCAAACCCCAAAGATCCTAGGGATCAACCATTGTTAAATCACTATTATACCTCAAAGTCTCAATTGACATTTCCTTGAATAAAGCCGCAATCAGTCACCAACTACTATACATCGCCATACAATTATACCATAATAAACCTCAAACCAACGGTGACTAAAAATGCACCTCAATTCATACTCTCTAAGTCATTGAAGGCTTAAAATTATCCCTTAAGTATATCTTAAATTCAAAGCCCCTAGGTCGACAAGAGCACAAGATCATACTTTAAACACATCCTACGTCATATAATCCAACAATCAATGACAGATTCATCCTAATTAGTTCTCAAATCGCTTTTCAATAAATAACACCATTTGTTCATCGGTCAACAATCATGCCTTAAATAATTAATCAAATTCATATCTAAAATCGAAAGCCTATCTAATAGTTATTGGCCACAACCGTCTCCATACCAAAAATCATTCTTTGTACTAAGTCTGAAAGTACCTTAATCCCAAGTTCAATCCTCTGTTAAATAATTATAAATCCTTTCCTCGATCAACATTTTTATTCTCTAAATAGTTGAATCAATATTCATCCTCAAGTCCACTACATATACGTAAAACAAGCTTTCAATAATCATAATTTATATCTCTAACTCTCATATAGTGAATCATAACTCCTTATTATAGGTGACTAATCTTAGGTCCATAAGACACATCCTTTATTCCTTTTCGAAAAGGCAATCCACCCATAACGAAACACTATTCTAAATCATCAAGTTCACATAGTACAATGAAAGAATACGGATGTCTTACATCTAAAAGCAAGGAAACCTCAAAATCCACAAGTGATGCTAAGAAAACACACATTTAAATGCTAGAATACAAAGGTACCATACGAGCGACAATTCCAACAAGACAAGTCCACATCACTCTATATACACAAGACACCAAATCACCAAATCACTAAACCATACAAAGATGGAACACTCTTAATCAAGTATAAGTTAACTCACTACGGGTGTGTCAACACACAACGCCACATCAAGTGAAGGATCAACTAATCTCAATGTAAATGCAAGGGAAGATAATAAAAGATTAAGAAGTGCTAGAGTCCACTGGTACACGAGGCCAACAAAAGAAAACATGAAAGAAAGGATTATAACGCAATTTATTCAATAGTACACCGAAAAAAACTACAACATCGTACTAACACACACACAATTCAAGAATTAGGGAACAATGACCACAAGTACGCGAACAAGTAACAAAAAAATTCACGAAGTGAAACAATCAAGAAACACATTATTCCAAAATCGGGAAGTGCTTGAAACCCTCACCCGTCGTCCCAAGGTAAAAGAATCATGATCTAATACCATTTTTTTATGCCCCGCCATTTGTAAACTAAAACCGAGTCCCCAAATGGCGGCACGCAACGCCTAGATTAAAATAAGTCCGAAAATAAATAATTTTTTAGACCACTTTTTAGTAAAATACATTTCAAAAACTCATATTAGGGGTAAAATAGTCATCTCATACTTGATAAAAATGATAGAGGTCATCGATAGTCGAAAATAAAGTGAAAAGAATGAAATGATACTTTAAACGGACCATTTCAACGCCTCAAGTTTGCCCAGGGGTAAAATAGTTATTTCAGTAGCAAAATAGAAATTTCAAAATTCAAATGTCTAAACCCGACATAGGAGAAGTCATAGGAACAAACGGAACTCAATTTCAATCAACAAGGCGAGAGATATGAATTTTTGAAGTTGGAAGAAAAAGTGACAAATTATGAAATTCTGGGAACAGTGTAGGCTATTGACTTCTCAACTAGAAGTTCACTTCCAAAAAAACTCAATTTTGCAAACGGCATCCGTTTTCAACACCTTCGGTCCCTAAAATTCAAAAATATTAGAAATATGAGTTCTATACCTTCGGATTTCAAAAATACTAAGCGGGGCCCGGGGGTGAGCGACAAACGTCATTATCTCTAAAACTTTTGCAAGGGTGAGTTAGGAAATGTACAAAAAACCAAGTTTTTGAGTCAAAACTCACATAATACATATATTCATATCTTAATATCATCTTTCACTTGAAAAATCCCAAATGTAAGCTCGAAAACTCATAAAACACAAATACTTCCAAAATATACATTCTTTAGCAAAATAAATGTAAAGTGTTCAAGTGACTAAAAATATACATGTTCTTTTAACTATTTTTTCAATTCCTCGATGTGTTTTTCGAATAATTTCCTATGCTCACTTGGTGGTGTTGACGGGTGAGATCTTTTCAAAACTTGCTTCATCAACACATTGATAAAGCAGGTACAATGCATTTTTGTCCTTCTTTCGGGCTTCATTGAGCATGGCCTTTTGGATCTCGCTCAATCGATCTTCATTTTTTTCTTAAACTGGCTCGTCATAACCGGTCTCGATAAAGTCCCATAAATCTTGTGATGCAAGAAGGACTTTCATTTGGATAGACCAATTCTCATAATTGGTTTTATCCAAGCGTGGAAGCTAGGGCTGGAAAAAGTTACTAGAGGAGACCATCGGACTTACTTGAGATGCTTAGTTCTAAAAATTAGCATTGAATCTGGTCAAACCGAATGCAAGTTTTTGTCCAAAGCGTTCCATTTAGTAAAAAACGACCCTTCGTTTGCTTAAATCGAAGTTAAAATGAGCCCGGAATGGACAAAATACCAACGAGGGGCAATTTGGTAATTTTCCAAAAAACATTCTGACGTGGCAGGTGATGTCACTGATGATGTGGCACTATATTGACGTGGATGATGACGTGGAAGCTGATGTGGCGGGTGATGACGTGACGAGGGGATGACGTCACTGCTGATGTGGCAGGCGCGTGGGGGACACGCGCGTCCAGAGGTTGAAGATGACTGGCGCTTGGGATGCGCGTGAGCTTCACTCTCCTATCATGTGGTGGTGGGTACGGGCACGGGCGGCGTCATTTGGATGCGTTCTTTTCGGTGATACGTTTCTGGGGAAACAGATAAGCTATATCTATGTTCAAAATCTTGGCTTGAGCACCGGTGTGTCACGAATAGAGCTTTGAAACTTCGACTCTATTTTTGAAAAAACTCTTTTGGGTTTCTCCAAGATTCACTAACTTGGCTTTTATACCACTGATGATGGTAAAGGACGAGTACACAACACTTGTGGTGTTGGTTGATAGAATTGAAACACAATTTATTTATTGAAAACTCAAATACAAAACACACACAGTGGATTTCTTCTACTCTGTTTCTCTCTTCACTGAATCCTTACTCTAGCTTCTATTTTACAACACTAAACATACACCTCTATTTATAGCCTTAATAGAACAATGTAGAGCCTTTGAATTCAACTATCACATGTTAAACAAGGGTAGCAAAATTCAAAGTTAGGCAGACACCATTGTTGATTATTGAAAGCAGCTTCTAGATGGTCCTCAAAGTTTGCTTCTAGATCAAGTTTACAATTCAACATTCCCCTTTAAACTTGATGCTCTGCATTCCCAACATCAACTTCAATCTGTTTAAGATGTCTTGCTTCAATGGCTTTGTAAAAATATCTGCAATTTGATCATTCATCTTGCAAGATATTAATTCCACTTCTTTGGTCTACACATCCTCTCTAATGGAATGATACCGTGTATCAATATGCTTGCTTTGTTCATAAAAGACTGGATTCTTTGCAAGTGCAATTGCTGAACGATTATCGATCAATATCTCTGTAGGTCTTTCTTGTGGAAATCCCATATGCTCTAACACATTTCTCAACCAAATAGCATGACACACAGTTGCGCTGGCTGCTACATATTCAGCTTCGTATGATGATAAAGACACTATCGGTTATTTCTTGGATGAACATGTGAATGTTGTATCTCCAATGAAAAACACAAATCCAGTTATGTTTTTTCTTTCATCTAAATCTCTAGCCCAATCACTATCTGAATAGCTAGTGAATCTTAATTCATCAGTTGAGGTATATAGAAAACCATCATTGATCCTACCTTTGATGTAGCGGATTATTCTCTTTGCAGCATTCAGGTGTGATTGATTTGGTTCCTCCATGTATCTGTTGATCAATCCAACTCCGTAGAGTATATCTGGTCTGGTACAAGTCAAGTACCAAAGACTTCCAACTAAACTTTTGAAGTATGTTGGTCAACATTTCCTCCATCTTCATTCTTTTTGAGTTCCACGCTGCTTTCCACTGAAGTTGATACTGGATTGCTTGATTCCATTCTGAACTTCTTGAGAATCTCCTTTGCATATCTACTTTAGCATATCGAGATTCCTTCAGCATTCTGTTTTACTTCAATTCCAAGAAAGTGTGACATCAGACCTATGTCTGTCATATCGAATTCTTCAATCATGGTTTTCTTGAACTTTTCAAACATGGCTGGGTTGTTTCCTATGAAGATCAAATCATCAACATACAACCCTGCAAATAGTATTCTTCCTTTTGGACCTTTCTTCAGGTATAATGCATGCTCATATGGACATTTCTCGAACCCATTACCATGGAAATACTTGTCAATTCTTGTATTCCATGCACGTAGAGTTTGCTTCAGTTCATAAATAACTTTCTTCAACCTGTACACCTTGTCTTTATGTCCATTGTTTATATATCCTAGCGGTTGTTTGACATAGATTTCTTCTTCTAGAAATCCGTTCAGAAATGCTAACTTCACATCAAGTTGATACAACTTCCATCTATTCAGAGCAGCAATAGATATCATCATCCTGATTGTCTCTAATCAGGCAACTGGAGCAAATACTTCACCATAGTCTAGTCCTTGTCTCTATTTGTACCCTTTTGCAACCAAGCGAGCTTTGTATCTTTGAACTTCTCCTTTTTCATTCTTCTTTGTCTTGTAGACCCATTTGACTCCAATAGGCTTTTAACCTTTTGGTAGACTACACAGCTCCCATGCGTCATTCTTCTCTATGGCCTTGATTTCTTCATCCATTGCTGACTTCCACTTCTTTTCTTAGATGGCTTCTGTGAAGCTAACAGGATCACTATCCAGAAGTAGGTATAGCAAATTCTGGTCTTGATCTTCTTCAGTGGCTTCATATAGTTCCCTTAGGCTTCTCACTTTTGTGGGTCCTTCATTTGATCTTTCATCTGGTGACGATGAAGGATCATTTCTTGCAGGTACAGGAGATTTATGTGGTAGACTTTGTGCCTCCATTGCAACTTCTTTTTCTACTTCTTCATCTTCTTAAAGTACAAGCTCTTTGGTTTTTCCATCTTCATTCTGGTCCGAGCTCCAAGCTTCATTTTCTTCAAAGATCACGTCCTTGCTCATAATTACTTCCTTGGTGATGGGATTAAACAACTTCTATCCCATTATTATATCACCATAGCCGATAAAGATACGTTTCTGTCCTTTGTCGTCGAGCTTGGTTCTTCTGGCTTCTGGAATCTTGCTGTAAGCAATACATCCAAAAATTCTGAGGTGATTGACGCTCGGCTTGTATGAACTCCAGGTTTCTTCAGGTGTCTTGAACTGGAGTCTTCTGGTTGGACACCTATTCAGTAGATAGACAACACAAGATATCGCTTCAGCTCAAAATTTCTTGGGCATTGACTTTCCTTTCAGCATACTTCTCACCAACGTAATTGCACCGAAGAAGAGCTACCAGAGGGCAAAATGGTCATTTCCCAACAACGTAATTGCACCGAAGGGCAAAAATGTCATTCTCAGACATTATTACTTCATCGAAAAGCATCGAGTGTCAAAGGCGACCAGTCTAGCTCAAATATGAAAAGACGGGTTTTTACAGCAAAAATGCATTATACCATACGTTGTCATAGATTAAAAGGGGCAAGTTCGACCCAACCTACTCTCCTAAGCTATGTTGGGGTTTTGGACCCTACGCCCAAGCGTAGGTCAGGAGCGTAGCCCAACACCCTATACCTACGCCCAAGCGTAGGTCCTACCTTGTGGTCACGTGATCCCTCGACATGCTGAAGTTGTTCCGGAGTTGTTTCAGAATTTTCCAATTTTGTTCCTATTTCGATATTTCAAGTGATAGGTGATTCAAGACCTATACATACAGGCTTATACACATATTTACATATGATTTTAGGAGATTATTCAGGTATTATGAAATTACGAAAAAGGGCAACCATTAGAGTTTCATTCACTTATCTATAAATACTAGAGGGTTAGGTTTAGTTTGAGAGTTCTATTTTTAGTTCTAGTTTTATTATAGTTTTTGGAGGCTGGTTTATGCACGTTCATTCATAAAGTTCTTCCATTGAAGAGAACTACCATTGAAGACCTAGAGATCCGGAGAAGAAGTCCATGGAGAGCGTGTCTACACTGATAGTACAGATTCTTTTAGCCATGATCAACTAATTCTGTATCTAGGATTTTCTCGCAAAACCCTAGCTAAGTAATGTAGTTCTGATTTTATATTCAATTGTAGAGAGGGGAAACTATGACTATACTGTGATGATTGTGTTAGATGAGCGACCATTTTTATTCGTGATATAAGTTTATATATTTGAATTGATTCTTGTCTTAGACTTTTCGAATATATTTATCTTACACAATCACAATTATTTACTATGGGCTGGAACTCGGATGCTTAATATGTGATTTTCTACACAATGGTGGTCATAAAACTCGAAACCATAGGTTACCATAGGCCATGCCCTAACAAACTGATATAGGCATGCTTTAGTTTATTTTCATGTTTTAATTTACTGCTTTAATTTACTTTTCTGTTTACAGTTGGCATGCACTAATCAGTTTAGTCTTGAGATGGATTGTCGCGAGCCGGTTGAGAGTAATCCTTTTTGGGGTCAAACTGTTGGCGAGGTGCGACCTGATTCACAGTCAATGGATTGTCCTCATGCAATTGAAATAGAATTTGGACTATGTTATGCGATTAGTGGTGGAGTGAGGAAATGCTAGTTTTCTCTCTCTTTAAATCACAACCATTATTTATCATTATTTTCTGTTTTATTTTCCCTATTATTAGATAATTCACAAAATCAAACTATATTCGGAAAAACTATAATTCAGTGTTTTTAGACTATTAAAGTGAAGAATCCTTGTATCTGTGATATCGATATTACCCTACTCAAGTAAAACTATATACAATTGATATGTGCGCTTGCAGAATGGTAAAACCTAAAGTGTTGTTAAGGTGTTGTTTTTAACCACTTATTTTGTACACACCTGACGCCCATCAGGAATCTCATCTATCTGTCATTAAGCGTATATTTCGTTATCTTTGTAGCGCACTTAACTTAGGACTTTTGGTATCCACGTGACACATTGATAGGTGTCAAATGTTGTACATTTTAGGCCCTTATCTTGCTATTGTTATGTCTTTACATTCCATTATTTGGTATTTTTATGCGATTTGCGTGTCTAAGCGTGTTTCGGAGATTAATGAAGAAAATGCGCTAACTTTGCTGAATTAACCAAGGAAGTGCTTGTGTCTATCCAAAGAAAGAGAAAAAGAGGTGTTTTCAAGCAAAAAGTGTCTCCCGGAGGGCAAAAACTGTTATTTTTTGGAGCCGCAACTTCGGGAAACATACTAAAGGGGTCTAGGGTGTTCTAATGGCATAATTCCCTAGAAAAGTGGTTTCCAAGGATTTTGCTACGCTTGACCTACGCTTACAGTAGCGAAAAGTGGCTAGAAAGTGCTAAAACTACACCCGACCAATGCTCGAAGTTTCTGGCCCCAAAAGTACCTATGCTCAAGAGTAGCAACCCCTACGCTTAAGTGTAGAGGGGTCAAGCGTAGTAATGCTGTGAAATTCCAATTTTGGCCCAACTTAAATTATTTTGGCTCAACTTTGAAACCAACACTTCTATACACATGGTTTATATGTATTGTATATCAGATTGAAGGGTTTTGCTCAGTTCGGAAGGGAATCCTACTCTCAATAGGATAAGTAAAATGCAAATTTGGATTTCCCTCAGCTTTGTCTATAAATACCAATGTCTGCTAAAAATCTATAGAGCTTCTTTTTACATAATTTGTATAGCACTATCTCTGGAGATTTACATCTTTCAAAGGGAGGAGCCGTTCAAATCTTAGAGATGTAGTCACCCACTACCATGATCACCTAACTCGGTATCTAGGGTTTTCTCGCAAAATCTTAGCCAAGTAATGTAATTCTATATTTGTTTTCAATTGTAACGAGGGGAAACTGTGACAACATTACGATGATTGTGTAGATTAGTGATCGAACTTGATGCGATGTGATAAGTTAGGGTTTATCTGTAACTCTAAATGACCTGAAGACCCTCGGCAGATTAACTTTGACTGGCTAACCTAGTAAAATAGTGGTTAGAATTTAAATTTCAGGTGAGATTTATACGGAAAAACTCAGTTGATATATCTACGGACCAACAATCGCAATAACTTGGCTCAACGACCAGTATATATAGATGGCCAGCCAAAAGAAGAGGTATGAGAACAATTATTCCACTTCCATAATCATTCACTTCAAATATCAAAGTCAAGCTCTAACTTGATCGTCAGAGGGTCTTTGGCCGGCACCACACTGGTGCACCAATTGAATTTAACTTGTCTTGCATGATACGACGTCATTCCAGATCACCATAGATTTCTCCTTCATCAGTTGGCGCCGTCTGTGGGAACCATCTGGTTTCCTAAGGAATCATAGTGGTGTTGCGATCTGAGTTGGCCGCTAGTGGGGAACGATAAAATCATAACTCTAGTTAAAGGGAAGTGTCCGAGGAACACCCGGATAACTCAATCGATCAAGAGTGTGTCACAATGTTAGAATGACAGGTCCAAGCCTTGTATCAAGGAATTGACCCATTGATCCAACAAAATGCGACGATTCTGCAGCGGTTGGCTCCCCTTGCCTGCCCACCTCCTCACAAAGGTATATCGGACAAACACCAGAATCCCTTTAACCCGGAAGACCGGGTCGAAAATGTGGAAGGGAGAGATGGTGATCTCCCAAAGAATGATCTAGAGACAAAGCATAATCAAATTGGAGATCAACGCAGAGATTTTCCCTATCAGCCTCCATGAAATTCTCGGCTCCAAGAAAACATTACGGTTTGTGTTGATGAGAAGATGGAGGAAGTCACTCATATCGACCAGTATATCCAGGATCTCAGAGCAAAAATGGATGGTGTGATGCAGGCAATGAGAGGAAAGGGTTCTGCCACCATAGAAGATTTAGTCCATAGGACCAACCTACCGTTTGGCCCAGCTATCATGCAGTGCCCTCTACTAGATAAGTTCAAGATGCCCACAATTGTGAGTTTTTATGGAACTGGAGATCCTTTGGACCATTTGGAGACCTTCCAAGCACTTATGCATCTACACGTTGTACCAGATGCCATCATGTGCCGCATTTTTCCAACAACAGTCAAAGGCTCAGCACGGGTATGGTTCAACAAACTTAAACCAGGATCCATTGTGACCTTTGAGGAGTTGTGCAAACAATTTGTTGGACATTTCATAGCTGGACAGAGGCAAAGGAGGCCAGCCACCTACCTGCTTACAGTGAAGTAGCAAAAGGGAGAATCCTTTTGGAATTACATCAGCCGATTCAATACTGAAATGTTACAAGTGAAGGAAGCAAACGATAAGGTGGCATTGACAGCCTTTATGGGAGGTTTACAGACTACCAGGTTCTTGTTCTCATTGGCTAAGGAACCTCCTTCCACTATGGCGCAGTTGTTGGTCCGAGCCTAGAAACATATGAATATTCAGGATGCACTGAATGCCAAAAAAGGAAAAGAGATCAAAGACAAGAAAACAGATAACAAGAAAAGGCCAACTAAAAGCACCAAGGAAGAGAATGATTCCAAATACAAAAAAACCTCCATTTTTCAGAATGAGAGGACCCCCCATTACAGAAGCGCTGATAGGTATGCCAACTATACCCCCTTGAACATGCCTATAAATTAAGTCTTTTTGCAAATTCAGGATGATCCGTCCCTGAAATGGCTATCAAAGATGAAGTCAGACCTTGCAAACAGGCCTCGTCATAAGGATTACAGATTTCATCGTGACTATGGGCATACTACAAAAGACTGCACTGATCTCAAAGATCAAATTAAAATTATGATTCGAAGAGGCTACCTGAAGAGATTTACAACCAAGAACAACAGGGATGTCACCAACCCCTAAAGAGGAGGTCAAGATAACTGTCCAGAAGAGCAACCACCCATGGGGGAAATCAGAGTTATCGCTGGCGATTATGCAGGGGGAGGTGAGTCCAATTCAGCTTGCAAGGCGTATGCCAGGAGGTTACGATGTGAAGTTTTTGAGGTAGGGGTGCCAACTCCATCCTCAAAAATACCATGCCTTGAAGAACCAGTCATCACGTTTTTAGATGAAGATGTTAATGGAATTCAATAGCCTCATGATGACCCATTGGTCGTTACTATGGTGATTGCCAACTATAATATAAGGCATATCTTGATAGATAATGGTAGTTCCGTAGATATCCTCTTCCTTGATGCCTTCAGCAGAATGTGAATCACACGTAAAAAGTTGAAACCTACCAGATCGCCACTGGTGGGATTCTTAGGAGATAAGGTGTACACACTAGGGGCAGTTACCCTTTCAGAGATAGCCGGAACCAGCCCAAGAAGGATTACAGTGATGGTAGAGTTTTTGGTTGTTGATTGTCCATCTGCGTACAATGTGATCTTGGGAAAAACAACTTTAAATGCGATGAAGGAGGTGACCTCTACCTACCATCTCTTGGTGTGGGCGAACTGAGAGGGGACCAGATCACTGCTAGGGAGTGTTACACTTCATCTCTCAGGCCAGAAAACAACAAGAGACCTTAGTTGTCCGAGAGGTAGAGAAGGAAAAGTAAGAACGAGCTAAGCTAATTGAAGACCTGGAATAAATCAGTTTGAATGGGGATGATCCTGTAAAAAAGGTGAGCATAGGGTCTCTCATTCCCTCTTACCTCAAAAATAAGCTTATAGAATTTCTCAAACAAAATCAAGACGTCTTTTCCTGGACACATGAAGACATGCCAGGTATTTATCCTACCATAATTGAGCATCGGTTGAATGTGGACCCTTCCTACAAACCTGTCAGACAAAAGCGAAAAACCTTTATTATAGAAAGAAACCAGGCAATCTCTGAAGAAGTTGAAAAACTCCTTAAGGCTGGCTTCATTGATGAGGTCCACTATCCATAATGGTTGGCCGATGTGGTGCTCGTGAGGAAATCCAATGGCAAGTGGAGATTATGCATAAAGTTTATAGATCTAATTAAGGTGTGCCCCAAGGACAGCTTCCCCTTGCTTAGGATGTACATGCTGGTGGAAGAAACAGTGGTCTATGAGTTACTAAGCTTTATGGATGCGTATTCAGGATATAACCAAATTCTCATGCATGTTCCCGACAGAGAAAAGAAGTCATTCGTAACCGACACAGGTTTATACTACTACAAAATAATGCGCTTTGGGCTCATGAACATTGGTGCAACATACCAGAGGCTTGTCGGCTCATTGTTCAAAGATCAAATTGGCAGAAATATGGAGGTATATGTGGACTACATACTGGTAAAGATCCTGAAAGTTGAACAACACTTGACTGATTTACAGGAAACTTTTCAAGTTCTTAGAATTCACAACATGAAACTCAACCCAAGTAAATGTGCTATTGAAGTATCTTCAGGAAAGTTTCTCAGCTACATGGTGAGCAGAAGGGGTATTGAAGCCAACCCAGAAAAAATCCAGGCGATTCTTGATATGAAGTCTTCGTCGTCAACCAAGGAGTTGTCGAGGTTGACCGGAAGGATTGCAGCCTTGAACAGGCTAATCTCTCGAGCAACTGATAGGTGTTTGCCTTTCTTTCATGTTCTCAAGAAGGATTTCCAGTGGACGCTAGAATGTGAGAAAGCTTTCTGAGACCTCAAAGAGTATCTCACATCACCCCCGCTCTTATCACGTGCAATTCCATGAGAATACCTATATCTCTATCTTGCGATTTCTTTGTGGATGGTGAGCTCGGTGTTGGTTCGAGAGGAAGATGGATCCTAGAAACCAGTATATTACACCAGTCGGGCACTTAGAGGATCGGAGATAATGTACCCAAAGATTGAGAAGTTAGCTTTTTGCCTAGATTGTCACAACCAGAAAACTCAAACCTTATTTCCAGGCACATACCATCATTATGTTAATAAACCAGCCGCTCAGATAAGTCCTTTATAAGATGGATACTTCAGGGTGACTCATGAAGTGGTCACTAGAACTTGGAGAGTTTGATATTCAGTACAAACCACGAACTACCATCAAAGCAAAAGTGATCGCAAATATTCTTACAGAATTCACTCCTTCTCTAGAAGACTATTATGACTCAGCCAAGCAGACAGAGACAGAGTCTGCTTGGACATTGTATGTAGATGGTTTGACTAACACATAAACTAGTGGAGCAGGGTTGGTGATTATCTCCCTCGAGGGAGAGATTATGATGTATGCTCTTGGGTTTGACTTCAAAGAAACTAACAACGAAGCGGAGTATGAAGCTTTATTGACTAGGCTAAGGATGGCGAAGGCACTTGGGGCTAAACAACTGAAGGCTCACACTAACTCTCAACTCATTGTTGGGCAGGTTCAAGGGGAATATTAAGCCAAAGATGAAAACCTACCTCCGGAAGATAGGTGAGATGAAATATCAGTTTCAAGACTTTTCTATCCAGCATATCCCTCGAGAAAGTAATCAGCAAGCAGATACCCTTGACAAACTGGCTACAGTAGAAGAAGAAAGAGCCATATTGGTAGAACACTTAAGCGGCCCAATCACTGCAAGAGACGAATCACATGAAGTTCAGCAAGTTGTTCAAGGGATGGAATGGGCGCAACCCATTATCAAATACATAGAAGATGGAGAGCTGCCAACAAACCAAATAGAAACATGGAAGGTGAGAATAAGGGCAGCCAGGTACACTCTTATTAATGGAGTACTCTACAAAAACTCATTTTCCCTTCCATATTTGCGGTGCGTTTCTACAGAAGAGGAAAACTACATCCTCAAAGACATACATAAAGGTCTTTGTGGAAATCATGCTGGTGGAAGGGCGTTAGCTTGTAAAGTAGTACGATAGGGGTATTTTTGGCCTACTATGCAGAAGGATGCACTTGATTTCTCTTGAAAATGCGACAAATGTCAAAGGTTTTCTAACATCCCAAGACAACATTCGTAAGAGCTCACCCCTATGTCTGGACCTTGGCCATTTGCTCAGTGGGGAATGGATTTCATTGGGCCTTTTCCAAAGGGCAAAGGGTAGACCAAGTTTGCCATAGTAATAGTGGACTATTTTAAAAAGTGGGCGGAGGTAGAACCACTAGCCAAAATAAAGGAAGTAAATGTCAAAAACTTTGTCTGGAAGTCCATTGTTTGCATATTTGGAGTTCGTAGGGTGATCGTCACTGACAATGCCAAGCAGTTCGAAGGAAGTATGTTTACCAACTTTTGTGTTAAACAGGGCATAAAAATTCATTATTCCTCTCCTGGTCATCCTCAAGCCAATAGATAAGCAAAAGTGACAAACTAGACAATATTGACAATGCTCAAGACTAGCCTTGATAAGGCCAAGGGTTTATGGCCAAAATAGTTACCGGGAGTTTTATGGGCTTACCGAACTAAAATGAAGAGTCCTACTAAGGAAACTCCCTTTATGTTAGCCTTTAGAAGTGAGGTTGTCCTACCAGTAGAGACCAAGATTGCTAGCTTCAGAATGAAACATTATGACCCACCCCAGACTATTCTAAAACAACAAGTAAGCCTGGACCCGATCGAAGAGAAAAGAAAGCAAGCTCAGAAGAGGACTACAGCGTACCAACAGGCAATGGAAAGATAATACAATGCTCGAGTTAAGTCACGGAGCTTTCGGGTGGGTGATTTAGTACTACGCAAAGTTACTTTGGCTACCAAAGAAAAAGGTACCGGCAAGCTGGGAACAAAATGGGAAGGACCCTATCGAGTCATACAAACAAACAAGCCAGGGGCATGTTGGATGGAGACACTGGGAGGAAGACAATTTGAGCATCTATGGAATATTGAAAATCTAGAAAAGTATTACCAGTAGTTAATTATGTTGACTGGCAATCTTCATCTTAAATGGATAATTCTAGTGAATAAAGTCAAGTCACTTGTTTTATTCCACTTTGTTTTTGTAAGACGACTAGTTTCTTTAAATAAAAGAAATATTATTTCTTCAACTTGTTCCTCTGTGTCACACTCAACTGGGTTTCCACGGTCAATCGAAAAACTTTATTATAAAAATAAATTCTACACCTTAAATAAAAGCGGCGAGCTGAGTGAAGCGAGTAAAAATAATTAGTCTTTTATTAAAAAGACGGGCTGAGTGAATCCAACATGATAAATAAAATAAATAAATAACCAACTACTAAAGGAAATGATTATTCAACTATCTGGAGCATTTTCTTCATCAGTGGCCTCTACTTCATACTTTGAAAAGACCAAGTGTAGGTGGTCAGAAATTAAGCGAGCTTTGCATGCATCAAATCCCACACAATATGCTTGCACTTTGAGAATTTGGAGTTCAGTTGATTTCTTGAAGTCTTCAATAGCAGCTGACTGTGCATGAGCAAGATCATCAGATCTTTTTGCTGTAAGCGATTCTTTCTCCTCTTTGAATGCTGCTTGAGTTGTTGCAAGATTATCTTATGCTTTCTTGAGTTTTCCATCCTTCTTAGTAAGATTCTCCTTTACTGCTGCTAAATCTTTCTCATATCTCTCCTTAAGGGAGATCGTTTCTGAATTAAGCCTCTGAATTTCTTACGCGTTGATCTCTCCGGTGGTATCTGTAGAAATTAGGTCCATTGTAAGCGTAGCACCCTGAGATATTTAAATAAAGTGTAAGCATGAGTAAAATAATAAACATAATAATAATAATGGCAAAAATTATTCTATTTATCCTTACTATGCCCATTAGATGAAAGTATCTATTTGAGAGTTCCTCATCTTTCGGGAGATCTTGGTATATGTTATCATAAGTACCCTTAAATCTCTGATAAGCCCTTCTTCCAAAATTTTTGTAAGGAATTTAGGTATGAGAAGTACCGACCCTGCCAAAACAAATAGGCGATTCTGTAAAACTACTAAAGCCCAAGTTTGTAGGAGCAAGCTCGACTGGCGAACCTAGGGTAGAAGTATTACCCAGAGTAACTTCCCCCACTTTTTACTTTTTCGAAGCCGATTCAAAAAGGGAAATATTATTTTGAGCTTGAGCAAGAATCCCTTTGTCAATTGTTTTACCCAGACTCCCTGATGGTAGACTATCACTATTCGCCTGTGCAAGAATTCTTTTGTCGATTGACTTGCTGAAGCTTCCAAAAAAGAGATTGTTCCCTTCCTTATTCATGCCTGCAAAGGACAGGAATAATGGTAAAAGGTGTAAAATTGTATATATTTGTATGTAAATAAAATACACAACCTTTTGACCTCAGAAAGAGTCAGTGCCTGCTTGAAATCTACGTACAGGCCAAATTCAAAGTAAGTGAGTAATAATTATACATACATACAAATTTATTATTGTGAAAGAATAAAAATGGTGCTCACCGGAAGGATCCGAGGCGGTCTAAACTTGGGAAACCAAAAGGTTTGGGGGAGGATTACTATCAAAAGAAAATTCCCAACCGTTACCAGAAACAAAAAAGAATCTATTTTTCCAGTGCTTATTGTTATCTTGGAGCAAAATGGGAAGGACCCTATCAAGTCATACAGACAAACAGGCCAGGGGCATATTGGTTGGAGAGACTGGAAGGAAGACAACTTGAGCATCCATGGAATATTGAAAATCTATGAAAGTATTGCCAGTAGTTAATTATGTTGACTGGCAATCTTCATTTTAAATGGATAATTCTAGTGAATAAAGCCAAGTCACTTGTTTGATTCCACTTTCTTTTTGTAAGACGACTAGTTTCTTTGAATAAAAGAAATATTATTTATTCAACTTGTTCCTGTGTGTCACACTAAATTGGGTTTCCATGGTCAATCGACAAACTTTATTATAAAAAAAAAATTCTACTCTTTAAATAAAAGGGGCGAGCTGAGTGAAGCTCGTAAAAAAATTATTCTTTTATTAAAAAGACGGGATGAGTGAAGCCAACATGATAAATAAATAACCAACTACTAAAGGAAATGATTATTCAAGTATCTAAAGCATTTTCTTCATTAACGGCCTCTTCTTCATACTTTGAAAAGACCAAGTGTGGGTGGTCTGAAATTACACGAGCTTTGCATGCATCAAATCCTACACAATATGCTTGCACTTTGAGAATTTGGAGTTCAGTTGATTTCTTGAAGTCTTCAACAGCAGCTGATTGTGCATGAGCAAGAATATCAGATCTCTTCGCTGTAAGCGCTGCTTCTTCTCCTTGAATGTCACTTGAGCTGTTGCAAGATTATCTTGTGCTTTCTTGAGTTTTCCATCCTTCTTAGTAAGATTCTCCTTTACTGCTACTAAATCTTTCTCATATCTCTCCTGAAGAGAGATAGTTTCTGAATTAAGCCTCTGAATTTCCTGCACGTTGATCTCTCTAGTGGTAGATCTAGAAATTAGGTCCATTGTAAGCGTAGGACCCTGAGAAATTTAAATAAAGTGTAAGCATGAGTAAAATAGTAAAGATAATAATAATAATGGCGAAAAGTATTCTATTTGCCCTTACTATGCCCATTAGATGAAAGTATCTATTTGAGAGTTCCTCTTCTTTCGGGAGATCTTGGTATATGTTATCATAAGTACCCTTAAATCTCTGATAAGCCCTTCTTCTAAAATTTTTGTAAGGAATTTGGGTATGAGAACTACCAACCCCGCCAAAACACTTAGGCGATTCTGCAAAACTACTAAAACCCAAGTTTGCAGTAGCAAGCTGGACAGGCGAACCTAGGGTTGAAGTATTAACCATAGTAACTTCCCCCATTTTTGCTTTTTCGAAGCTGATTCAGAAAGGGAAATATTATTTTGAGCTTGAGCAAGGATCCCTTTTTCAATTGTTTTACCCAGACTCCCTGATGGTAGACTACCGCTCTTCACCTGTGTAAGAATTCTTTTGTCAATTGACTTGCTTAAGCATCCAAAAAAGAGATTGTTCCCTTCCTTATTCATGCCTGCAAAAGACAAAAATAATGGTAAAAGGTGCAAAATTGTATATATCTGTATATAAATAAAATAAATTATAATAACATAATAGTAATAGTTCATAAATATATTTGCAAAATAAATAATATCAATTTTTTTTTAATAAAATAATAACTTAAATATATGTTTACCCTTTTCGAACGAACTAGGATTCGGTCGAGGTTCCAATTTTGAACCATATGAATTCACATTCTAATCTATCAGAAGTATCTCAAATTTCCTTTTCGATTCCGGAGAGTTGAATGCATTCGAAATACATAACTTTTTTGCCTTAGAAAGAGTCGGTGCCTACTTGAAATCTACGTACAGGCCAAATTCAATGTAAGTGAGTAATAAGTATACATACATACAAAAATATTATTGTGAAAGAATAAAAATGGTACTCACCGGAACGATCTGAGGCGGTCTGAACTCGGGAAACCAAAAGGTTTGGGGCAGGATTACTATCAGAAGAAAATTCCCAACCGTTACTAGAAACAAAAAAGAATCTATTTTTCTAGTGCTTATTGTTATCTGGTTTTCCAATTAGAAGGTCTCGGTCTCGGTCTCTCTCCCTACGCGCGAAGGACCAGAAATTTCCTCGCAATAGAGGAGAGTAGCAAGACATGAACTAGACAATAGTTATACTACTGTTTCCACAAGTTCCCTAAAGAACTATACATCCAATAACGACCCTCCAGACATTAGGAGTGAGTTGATAGGGGGCAATACCAAGATAATGAAGCAAGTCCCTTACAAAGGATGTAAAAGAAAGCGCAAGCCACATACAAAAGCAGATTTGAAAAAATAAACCTCTCCAAGGCAAGAAGAATAAAATTTTGCGTCTTGGGAGGGAACATGGAGACGAATAGTGGCAGGGAATGAGTATTTCTCATGGATATATGTCAAGTCACCTTGGCCGATGGTCTATTATCCCGGTTGATCAGGCCTCTTTGATAAAGGAGTCCTACTATTTGATTCAGATTCATCAGAATCCATGTTTACCGAACCCAAATTCTGTGAATTCACTAACATGGTGGCGAAGAACAATATTGAGGTATTGTTCTACTTTACTATTTTTCTATATAAATAAAGTTTGTGCAATGTATTATATATAGGAGTAATATATTAAGATGAAGTAGTTTTAGAAAAAAAAATTCCAATAGGAATACGTAATTATACAAGTTTGATGTTAGTAGACAAATCTACACTTCTTCGAGAAAATCTCGTTGATATTGGCTGCCTGTCATCAAGATTCCCAAACCAATTGGATTCTTTTTGTTTAAAAAAAAATACGTTATTAGGTTGCTGTCAACCAACTAGGATATCAGTATTCATTTTGTCAAAGGCAATCCATGATGAGTACTCCCAACTAACTACGATATCAGTTTAAAAATGAAAAATAAAAAACGTAAAATAAAAGCTTAGGTGATTATGGGGTCTATTATAGTCCTTTTTTATTAGGACTCCTAACACTTCTCATTTCAACAACTTATATATATATATATATATATATATATTATGTATATCTATGAATGTCCAAGGCATTATGGGGTCTGCTATAATAGATAAAAGAAAAAAAGAGGTTGTATTTAACTATGTAAGTTTTTAATATTATATATATATATATAAAATGTAATACGTAAATAATAATGATTAAAAAAAGGTGTATATATATGTTGTTGTATTTTCATATTTGTTCAAATAGGAAAATAGGGGGCAACTGATGGGATGTGATAAGTTAGGGTTTATCTGTAACTCTAAATGACTTGAAGACCTTTGACATATTAACTTTGACTGACTGGCCAGATTAACTTTGATTGGCTAACCTAGTAAGACAGCGATTAGAATTTAAATTGCAGGTGAGATTTATACGGAGAAACTCAGTTGAGATATCTATGGGCCAACAATCGCAACAAGTTGGCTTAACGGCCAATATATATAGATGGTCAGCCAAACGAAGAGGTATGAGAAAAATTATTCCACTTCCATAATCATTCACTTCATGTATCAAAGTCAAGCTCTAACTTGACCGTCGGAGGGTCTTTGGCCAGCACCACACCGGTGCCACCAATTAACTTTAACTTGTCTTGCAGGATACGACGTCGTTCCAGATCACCACAGATTTCTCCTTCATCAGTTGGTGATGTCTGTGGGAACTGTCTGGTTTCCTATGGAATCATGGTGGTGTTGCGATCTGGGTTGGCCACCGGCGAGGAACCATCAGCTCATAACTTTGATCAAAGGGAAGTGTTCGGGGAACACCCGGGCAACGCAACCGATCAATAGCGCGTCACAGCATTGGAATGACAGGTCCAAGCCTTGCATTAAGGAATGGACCAGTTGATCCAACAAAATGCGGACACAGAACTCAGTTCTATGGAAATAGGAATGAGGACACATATCAATAAATTAATGAGTTCTTAGAGATGGCCTCGACAGTCAGAATTAAGAATCTAAGCCCTAATGCGTTGCGTGTGCGGTTATTTCCCTTTTTCTTAAGAGAGAAAGCCAAAAGATGGTATGTCATTTTAGAGAGGGAGGTAAAAATTGATTAGGAGACCCTAAAAGCTGAATTCTTAGAGAAGTATTATCCCATAGGTCGAACCCACGAAGCATAGGAGGCAATTACCCACTTCAGAGAATTGTCTGGTGAGCAATTCCATGATGTTTGGGATAAATTCAATGAAATTATGTGAAAGTGTCCTTATTACAAATTCGTTTACCAAGATGTGGTGCGTAACTTCTATCTTGGACTTGGTTCCACTCATAAAAATCTGATTGATGCAGCAGTGGGAGGTCAGTTTACACTGAGGCCATCAGACGAAATTTTGAAACTGTTTAACGACGTGAGCGACAACTCGATTTAGCATGAATCTGAGATGCGTGCTAAATATGGATTCGAAAGAAGATCTGACAAAGCATTTAGCATAGATATAAATAATGATGATGTCAAAGAACAAGTAGCCGCATTAGGAGAAAAACTCGACAAATTCATAAATCTGAGTCAGTCAGACCCAATAGAAGTCTTAGCAATAGAATATGATTTTTCCCTAAATGAGTATCAGGGTAATGAGATAATTGTCGTTGATGTAAATGCAGCATGGACCAATTCGAATAATGCTCATTTATTTAATACATACAATTCAAATTAGAAAAATCGTCCACATCTATCATATCGTTCTCTGAATGTGGAAAATCCTCAACCAAATTTCCCTCAAAACCAACAATTATTCAATTCTTAACCAACAACCATGACTCATAATTTTAGCCTAATTCTCAAGCCATTCGACCTTTCAATTACCAGGCTCAACCTTAAAGAAGTCAAACCCCACCACCTAAACTGTCGGGTTTCAATAATAAACTAGTACGTACCCTAAAGGATTTTCAGAACATTATGGGCTCTCACTCACAATCTATCGCAAATCTAGAAACCCAAATGAGCCAAATAGCTAATTCGCTGAACAGAAGAGAGGAGGGGAGATTACCTAGCCAACTGGTGGCCAACCTAAAGAATAAGCAGGTGATGGAACTTGGATCTTTTACTACAAATACCCATGAGACAGTTCAAGCCATCACGACTTTAAGAAGTGGAAAGGAGGTGGAGAACAGGGTTGTGCAGCAACATGAAGAGAGGATGAACAAGCGTAAGGCGACTGAAAAAGTTCAGAAAAATCAACCTCGGATGGAGAAAGATATTGATCAGACATTACTAGAAGAGCCAAAAAGGGCAAGTTATGAGGAGGTAGCACCATTTCCTTAACGTCTTAGAGAGTCGACCAAATATGGTAAGCATAAAGAGACAGACATGTTGTACATGTTTTGTCACTCCCCTAAAATCCTAAGACTCCCGAACCGGGACATCCGAGGACTCCGGGGTATGATCCTTACAATGAGCGACCAACTAAGATATCATCAACCATTAAAATGTATAGAATAATGATAAAATTAGTATATTTCATATCCAATTGAATGATAGAAATAAAACAACAGAATCCAATGAAAATCTGGCAGAGTTCCGTCTGTAAATGAAACATTCTGGAAACACAACTCAATAAAAAACTTGTCAATAACAAGTGCAGTAATAACAATGACTCACAGCCCAACATCCATCAATCCTACTAGGGCCGAGGCAGTGGAAAGAAACAATCAACCCCTACATAACCCTCTATAATCAACAGAGCCACAAATACTCGAATAAGAATCTAGAAATGCACATAGCAGTGCCGAATAGATACAATGACATCCTAAAATAATAAATACAGGAAATAAGAGATACACCAATAGGGATATGCCAACAGACTGGCTCCCAAGTGACATACATGGCAATCCCCTAAAACAGGGGTAAAGAAACTAAATAATGGATAAGATTGTAGCTAACTACCGTCCCCCAATCCAGTCGTGCTACAACCGTAACCGCATCACCCTGCGCAACTCCAAAACATGTAACGAGGAAAATAAAAGAAAGGTGTTGTTGCACCGCATGCTGTCCGTGGCCAAAACATTTCCTGCAAACTAGCGTGGAATACCAGTGGTATGAAACACCCTGTGAGCAAAGAAGCTCAGTAGGAAAAACAAAATCCTAACTACCACATCCTTTGACTGTTTAAGTAATGCTAAACCATCCAGCAAGACACGTACCACATAACTAATCCCGGCCCCAAATCACCAGGCACGCACCCATATATTAACGTACCTAAGTATATAGGGGATATATACATATATATTTATATAAGTATATAACATGAGTCTCATAAGGTACTACTAAGACTAGTATTCCAAGTACCATCTCTAGTAATCTACACTACTCTCACAACTTACACCAAGTACACGACACCCAAGGCCAATCTAGCAAATCACCAAGCATTCACAACGCTAACCCGAGGATCCAAACAGAGAAAATCACACTCACCTCTAATATCCAAAGGAATATAAATCCACAAATAGTACCAAGGAATGCTTATAACTCACTCCCCTCAACCACAGGAGGAAAAATACTCACTTCCTTGCGTACTAACACAATCATCATACATATATATATGTGTGTGAACAATATATATATATAAGAATCATCTTCCCATTCCTAGAGAAAATTTATACCTCAAGGAATAATCACCTCAATCATATCGCCTCATCAATGCCACTAAGCACACCACCACCTCAATCTCATAACATTATCCTAAATAAGATTAATCAAACCATTAACACTCTCACTATAGGTGAGGAAAACTAACCGATCAAATCATGGAGAGCACATGAACACTACTCTAATGAACAACCACATAAGGGTCAAGAAACAAAGCAAGGGAACAGAGATCCCAATACTAACCAACGGATAACCAAAATAACAATGTCAAGGTTACAAACACCACAAGTGTTTAAGTAAAACACCTAGACAAAATAAACCAAAAAGCATAGGGAAGGCAACACTACGTGTGTGCACTAAACAACAAGCCCCATACCGAGACTCAAAATGTAAGAGTGTATGAATAAATCATACCGAGAGAACGCACTCTCAAATCCACTAGAACAACAACTCAAGGATTCCTAAATTATCCAAGAGGACAATGAAGGAAGAGCAACGCATTGGATCCACGGAAAACCACCATCCGTTTCCAACCCCATGAAATCGAATGGCAGCACAAGGAAAAGATTCGACACCACACCGTAACCAACGGCTCAATGAGTGACATGTAAGTTAAAAACATATACTAGTATACAAAGGAGAGTAAAATAAATGCTTAGGAGAATGAGCTAAACACAAGAAACAAAGTGCAAAGTTACAGTACCTCGAGTACTTAGCCAAAAATGCTTCGATTCCTTAAGATTATGAAAAGAGGAAACTAGTGACCGCTACCCAGGAACTAATTAGTTTCAATCAATACCTCTTTCAATTTATTCAAACCTCAAATTCACATTTAATACCTCTCTCTATATCACTAATAGAATCAAGAGACAATTGTCACGCAACCAGACAGGTTCAAACATAACCTCATCTAACCAACTCATAACCTCAAAAGTACGAGAAATGATACATTCCTCTAAGTGTGAAAGAAACTTTTATTTGGTTAGTACTATGCAACTACCAAGACCACAAGACTATTACCCGCCTTCTCAAAGGCCTCAACCCACCGTTGATACTACACAATCAACTAAGTTTACAAGCTCATCACCCGCCTTCTCTAAGGCCACAACTCACAATTGATACTACACAATCAACTAAATTTACAATCTCATCATCTACCTTTTTTAAGGCCTCAAATCACAATGGATACTAAAATCAATCCCTAACCTCAACTCTCTAAAGAGGTCACACAACCAACCACAATCACAAAACCATCAACCGCCTCATTCGAAGGCCTCAACTCAAAATCGACTCTATAGTCCATCACTAACCTCAACTATCCAAAGAGGTCACAACATCAATATACTTAACCCTCCAGGGGCATAAAAGTACATAACCACAAGTATAAGAATTTACATTTCATTATACTTTAATAATTACTGCATATAAATCATATTTTCACGTTCCATTTTTAGTTGATCATTTTATAAAAATATGAATTTATTTCACAATATTCATAATCAACATGTTCCACAATCCACATGTAATAATATCACATAATAAACCTACTCCAATATCACATGCAATAATATCATGATCAACGTGTCAAATAGAATCGCATAAATGCTACACAAATGCAATGTGACTCAACACCACCCGTGGTACACACACGACCACACACCCTACTCTAAGGGTCAACATGATCATTCTCTAACACTTCACTTTTTCTCATGAATGAAGGTAGAATTATCGTACTAATTCTTCCCAAGTGCTTTTGACACTTCAAACTTTTAACAAGGAAGATCGTCAAACACAATGCGGTCGTGAACCTAGGATTGGAACCAGTCCTCCCCTAGCGTCTCAATTTCTCGGAAGATTAGTTCTGTGGAGTGAGAAGCACCCTTGTCCAGTTGTTACGACGATCCAAAACAAGTCTACTCACGCATAATTACACAAACAGACGTAGACCAACACCAATTGAATTCTCAATACAAAAGGTGAACACCATATGCACTATGTCTCAAAAGACCCATGCACCAACACAAATATGTATCACATCATATCTATGAAAACATTCGACTATCCAACACTAGTCAAACCCACACATGATTACACAACCCGCATAGACCAACACCCATGTACTCGACACGACGCAATGTACTCAATATGCGTGCAGGGCCTCAATAAAAATCATGACTCAACATAAATATGTAATACATCATATTTATAAAAAATATTCTCCAACATGATTTTAAATCACTAAACCAATAATCCATGAGAATATCAATTTTATTTCTTTTAATATGTTTTTATTTCAATTAAAGTAATAATTCACAATTACATCAATTTCAACCCCTTTAACATACTTTTAATTTCATTAAAGCAACAATCTACTAATCATAAAGGGAACTAGAATAACGTCTAAGTTCACGTCCCTCACTGCCACATATCCCCTAAAATATTTTAATTTCGTAAACACAATAAAAAGGGAAACTAATATCACATTCTAAGTTCACGTCCCACTATTACAAATTTTATTAACCCGCTTTAAATCTTAAGGGTTTATTAGGCCACCTATTCTCATTCAGTTCAAATAGATTTTAATTTAGCAGAAAAAATATTTATTTAATTTCCTCAAAATAATTTTTATCTTCTATTTCGCTTCTAACTCATATATACACATATTTTATATTCACAAATAAATATATCTAAATTAAAATAATAGCTCGCACATCTAAACAACAACAAATGATATAGCAGTGAGAATATATTTTCCACCTAAAAATTTATGCTTACAAAACAGCCCCACCGTGAACAGTGCCTATGGGACTCGCCGACCAAATTCGCCCAAATACTATTTCGAATATACTGAAATGTCCGTCTCGATGACCTATATGATATATTCAAATCCCATTAGCAATAGCTTATTAAATTTGAATATATCTAAAATAACCCAAACTAAAATTCGAACCTATAAACATGATTTCCCGACAAACCACTCAACAAAAAAATACAAAAATTTAGTATGTCGTACCTAGCATTGAGATGACGCTACCCTTCAAAAATTAGCCCAAATGAACCTTGGGAAATCACCCAATTGGCGACGCAAAAACTGTCCGAAGTTGGCCCTATTCGTGTCTGCTCCACCGCACGCCACCACTGCACGACTACTAGAGAACCACCTCATCGTCGGCATCTCTATAACCCTGCGCCGCCTCTTCCACCACCACCGGCGACCCCTGCAGATCACGTCGCTGCACCAGTTCCAAGACCCGACATCGGACGTCCAACTTCTCTCTCTCTCACGTTGGTGACTGGCTGAATTGTTGGTCGTTCACTCTTTCAATACAGATATATCTATATATCTATATATATTTCATATATATATATTTATCTAAAATAAATATATATATAAACACCCACATATATATAATTCCCCATTAATAATATATATGTCCAATAACTCCTAAAAATTTATCGGGAGCCTCGAAATAAAATCACGCGAGTCTGAAAAATAAATGAGACTCCCGATAACTGAGATAACCATAAATAAATAACTTGGGGTATAAAACCCAAATATCGAAACCCTTAAACGTCTGGCAAACAAACATCTCGCCACCCAGTCGAAGTAATAAACGCTAACGTAGAAACGACATCGCGTAAGGCAATAAGAACTCGCGTAAACATCGTCCTGCCAACTACGGAACGTAAAACGTAAAAAATTTACACATACCAAACACCAATAGTAACCAAGATGTCATGAACAATTGACATAATAATCGAAAATAAATCGGAAATAATTTCAGGAAAAAGGAAAAATAACACGGGGTATTACACGATTCGACAAGTCAAAATCAATTTGCCTCTCTTAGACATCATAACCCAAATTCCAATCTATGCTAAGTTTTTGAAGGACCTCTATACTCAAAAGCAAAAATATTAGATCAAAGGTCCCGAAGAAAATCTTGTTGACTGAATAAGTGAGTTCATTGTTATTAAGTAATACACCGCCTAAGAGGAAAGAACTCGGTGTTCCCACTATTCCTTATGTTATTGGTAACCAGGAAATTGGTAGAGGTCTACTTGATTTAGGTGTGAGTGTTAACTTATTTCCATATTCAGTCTATCAGCAGCTAGGGTTGGGAGAGCTAAATCTTACCTAGGTAGTGCTTCAACTTGCGGATAGATCAATTAAGCAAGCGAGAGGGATTATGGAAGATGTCATCGTTCAAGTGGACAAGACTCAAAGAAACATATCCCTGTGATATTCGAAATACTATTCTTGGCCATGGCCAATGCGTGTATCAATTGTAGAACAATGGATAAAGATCTATCATTTGGAGACCAGAAAGTGCGAATGAATGTTTTCGATACTAATCATTAACTCCCAAAGTCAGTAGAATGTTTTTATATTGATGAGATTGATGAAATTGGGGAGAACTTTGTACCACGAATCTTGGAGAAAGACGAGTTGGAGTCTTTAATGACTGGAATGAGGTTGGAGAATGATCTTGATGAATGGGATGAGCAGATAAGGTTGAACTATGAGGATATTGTTGCAATAAAGACTGCATTATATGCCCAACCATGGAAAGTGTCAATTAAGTTGTTTCCCTCACTCTCGAGTACAACACCAATTCCATCTCTGATAACTCCTCCTACCTTGGAACTCAAGAAATTGCCTAAGAAGCTAAAATATGTCTTATTACGACCAGATAAGACTCTTCTTGTAATCATATCATCAAAGCTGATGGAAGGACAAGAATTAAGTCTGGTTGAGGTCCTAAGTGAGAATAAAGAGGCAATAGGGTGGAGTGTTGTTGATCTTAAAGGAATAGATCCCTCGATTTGCATGCATCGTATACATTTAGATGAGTCTGCAAAACCGTCAAGGGAACGGAGGTTGAACCCAAACATGAAATAAGTGGTGATGAAAGAGGTTGTGAAGTTGCTAGATGTGGGTATCATTTACCCCATATCTGATAGTACATGGGTGAGCCCTATACAGGTGGTACCAAAGAAATCAGGTATCACAGTTGTGTCAAACTTAAAGGGTGAGTTAATTCCACAACGCACGACCACTGGATGGCGTGTGTGCATTGATTACAGAAAACTCAACTCACACACTAGGAAAGATCATTATCCATTTCCATTTATTAATCAAATCCAAGAGAGGTTGGCCGGACAGAGCTATTATTGCTTTTTGGATGGATATTCTGGTTATAACCAAGTAGCGATTGATCCTGTTGCTCAAGTGTATGATGTTGATATTCTCTGACATGGTGGAGAAATTCCTAGAAGTGTTCTTGGATGATTTCTCAGTCTTTAGGGAAACCTTTGAGGACTGTTTGAAACATCTGGCACTCGTGTTCAAGAGATGTAAGGAGACGAAATTGATTTTGAGTTGGGAAAATAGCCATTTTATGGTTCAAGAGGGTATAGTATTTGACCACATAATATCAAAGAGAGGGATTAAGGTAGACAAGGCGAAACTTGAATTAATTTCAAAATTACCACCTCCCATATCTGTTAAGCAGATACGATCATTCTTGGGCCATGTCGGGTTTTACAGACGATTTATTAAAGATTTTAGTAAGATCGCCCGGCAACTTATTAGCTAAATATACGACCTTTGTCTTTGATGAACAGTGTCTTCGTGCTTTTGAGGAGCTCCGTACACAACTCTCAACAACCCTAATCATGAGACCACCAGACTTGTCTCTACCTTTTGAGCTGATGTGTGACGCTTCAGACTATGTCGTAGGAGCGGTATTGGGTCAAACAAATGAGAAGTTTCCATATGTGGTGTATTAATCTAGGATAATGATGCGTAAATTAACTACACAATAACAGAGAAGGAATGGCTAGCAGTTGTGTTTGCCTTGGACAAATTTCGATCATATTTATTAGGAGCCAAGGTGGTAGTATATTCGTATCATGCAGCTTTGAGACATTTGCTGACAAAGAAAGACTCTAAACCCAGGCTTAATCAATGGATTTTACTACTGCAAGAATTTGATTTGGATATTAAGGAGAAAAAGGGTTCGAAGAATGTAGTTGTTGAACATTTATTAAGGATCATTGTAGAGACTACAAAGGAAACTATTCCTCTTAAGAATTCATTCCCAAATGAACATATGTTCAATGTGGTTGTAGTGGAGTAGATACCGTGGTATACTGATATTGTAAATTATAAAGGCATGGGTCAGATTCCAAAAGGTTGGTCTAAGAGTGATAGAGACCAATTCTTCAGCCATGTTAAATTTTATATCTGGGATAATCCGCAATTATACAAATATTGGTCTGATCAGATTATTAGAAAGTGTATCCCTGAAAGTGAGGTACAGAGTATTTTGAAGTTTTGCCACACGCTAAAATGTGGAGGGCATTTTGGAGCTCAAAAAATAGGTCATAAGATGTTGCAAAGTGGGTTCTATTGGCTAACCATATTCAAAGATGCATTTGAATATTGCAAAGCGTGTTTTGCGATGTCAAAAGTTGGGATCCATATCCCGACCTGATATGATGCCTCTAACCCCAATTTTGATCGTTGAGTTATTTGATATTTAGGGTATAGACCTCTTAGGACCATTTCTGAAAGCGGGCGATAAATAGTACATACTCGTACGGGTTGACTATATGTCAAAATAGGTAAAGATTGTAGCTACTGCACACGCTGACCATCAGGCAGTCGTGGAGTTTGTACAATCCAATATCTTGTTAAGATTTGGTATATTCGTGTGATAATCAGTGAAGGCGGAAGACATTTTGATAACCATTTTCTCGGTGGTCTATGTTGGAAGTATGGCGTCAATCATAAGATAGGTACACCTTATCATCCCTAAACGAGTGGATAAGTCCAAGTTTCTAATAGGGAAGTGAATAATATTTTGGAGAAAATCGTGCGAATGGATTTGAAAGATTGGCCTTAGAGGTTAAATGACACACTGTGGGCATATAGGACTGCTTACAAGACTCCGATAGGTATGATACCGTATCGGCTTTTCTATGGTAAGTGTCACAGGGTCCAATTTTCACACTATAAATTTCACCCTATGATGGCTTTGGTTGTACACCAAGTCAGCCAATCCTCTCAACATTTAGCCAAATATACACAGAATATAAATGGCATACAAATAATGTAAAGGACACACAGAGTTTACAGAGGTTCACACCTCCAACCTTTCACTATATTATCAAATAGTACAAAGGAACACCTATCTCTGTAATGGAGTAGAAGACAACTCTACATCTCTCTCCTTTTTACAGAATCTCCATTAGGTCATATATAGATTACTCATACATAAAACTGTCTCTACAACTTCCCTCCTAGGATCTGGGAGACAACCCCTCCAATAGGTGTGTTGGCATAGCCAACCTTGTGCCACATCTGTAAAGAGGTTACAACTACAAGCCATGTCAGCAAACTGCCCAACTGTCCTATATATTTGGATTTGTTGTGCCACATGTTATTCCTTGTCTGAATATCACATGTCATGTGTACTCCAGCACACCATCAAGCTATGTAAACATATGCCTTAGTCCTTGCTCAGCTTATCTGCATTGTTGCCTTCATCTTGCCATGCACAAGTATCACTAATCTGGGCATGCTCTAAGCCACGCCCATGCCATGACATACATTGTGTCATGCCATGACAATGCCAAGTCGTGCAATGCACCACGCCTTGTATTCCGAAGTCAGCCATCTATGGTGTCATGGCCTTGTCAAAGACAAGTTAGCATTGTCAAGGCTTGATATGTGCATGGCTTGCCAAGCCACGCACATTGCATGTACTCCAGCACATGCCAAGTCAAGGAAATCCTTGCCCAAGGGCAAGTTAGCACAATAGTGGGCAAGGTACGCAAGGCTAGCCAAGCCAAGCGCACACACAGGTGCCCATATTGTCATCAGTACCGCACCACCATCACGAACCCATGCAGTCAAGCCAAGTGTTGTCAAACCATGCCCACGTATGTCCATAGGCCTCCCTATACATACCCTAGCCAAGGCTTTCCAAGGCCTTGCTTGGTTGTTGGCTGCCAACTTTTGTCAAGCTTACTTACCCCCAAATATATGCAAAATACACAAAAGCCACTCTGATCAGAATAGATATCAACCATGTCTGAGGAGGAATAATGGATTTAATCAATAATTCCCAATAATATCCTTTTGTAGATTCATGCCATTTGCCATAAGGTTGCCTCTTGACTTTTCTCCAACACTTAGATTATTTTCTGACATCTTCTTTCAATGCCACTCCAAGTGTCCTCCAATGCCACTCCAACTGTCATTCTTAGCCCCCATTGCATATGGATGTTATCTTGGGGTCTTTGCCCATGTCACAAAGGAAAATCCCCCACCCCCAAGACTTTAAGGGGCTAAAAGTAAGGCAAGTCACCTCCTTATTGAGCTAGAGCATCGAGCATATGATAGGTGCTCAATATTGGTCATTTTTTACCCCTATCTTGCGTTTGTTATGTCTTTACATTCCGTTACTGTGTATATTTTATCCTATTTGTGTGTGTAAGCATGTTTCAGGACTTTAATGAAGAAACAGAGCTAATCTCGGTGAATTAACAGAGTTCGTGTTTGTTTTAAACTCGAGAAAGCATTCAAGAGGTGTGTTAGAGCAAAGAAGAGCTACCGGAGGGAAAAATGGTCATTTCCCGACATCGTTATCTCATTAAAGGGCAAAAATGTCATTTTCAGACATTATTACTTCACCCAAAACAATCAGGAGTCAAAGGTGACAAGTCTAGCTCAAATATGAAAAAATGAGTTTTTACAGTAAAGATGCATCATACCCTACGTCGTTAGAGAGAAAAAGAGGCAGATTGGACCTGAGCTACGCTCTTGGGCTATGCCTTGGTTTTTACCCTACGCTCTAGACCTATGCCCAAGCGTAGGTCCCACCTTGTGGCCACGTGATCCCTTTACGTGCTGAAGTTATTTCGGAGTAGTTTCTGAGTTTTCCAGTTTTGTCCCTGCTTCGATATTTTAAGTGATCGGTGATTCCAAACCACTACATACAGGCTTATACATATATTTACATTAGATTTTATAGACATTATTCATGTATTCTGAAATAACAGAAAAGGGAAAGCATTAGGGTTTCCCTCACTTGTCTATAAATATGAGAGGGTTAGGTTTCGAGTTCTAGTTCTGATTCTGATTTTCACGCATGTTCATTCATAGAATTCTCACGTTCAAAGTTCAGACTTGCTTCCATAGAAAAGAACCACCATTAAAGACCTAGAGATCCGAAGAAGAAGGTCATGAAGAGCGTTTTTACACCGACAATATAGACTCTCTCCGCCATGATCAACTAACTCGGTATATAGGGTTTTCTCGCAAAACCCTAGACAAGTAATGTAGTTCTAATTTTATATTCAATTGTAGAGAGGGGAAATTATGACTATACTGTGATGATTGTGTTATATGAGAGACCATTTTCATTCGTGATACAAGTCTATATATTTGAATTGATTCTTGTCATAGACTTTTCGAATATATTTATCTTACACAATCAAAATTATTCACTATGGGCTGGAACTCGGATGCTTAATCTGTGATTTTCTACACAATGGTGGTCATCAAACTCGAAACCCTAGGTTAACATAGGCTATGCCCTGACAAACTGATATAGGCATGCTTTAGTTTATTTTTATGCTTTAATTTACTTTTCTGCATTTACTTTATGTTAGTAGTTGGCATGCACTAATCAATTTAGTCTTAAGATGGGTTGTCACGATCCGGTTGAGAGTAATTCTTTTTGGGGTCAAACTGCTGGCGCGGTGTGACCTGATTCACAATCAATGGATTGCCCTCATGCAATTGAAATAGAATTTGAACTATATTATGCGGTTAGTGGTGGAGGAAACCCTAGTTTTCTCTTTCTCTGAATCATAACTATTATTCATTATTGTTTTATGTTTTATTTTCATTAGTATTATGTAATTAACAAAACCAAACTCTTTTCGAAAAAATATAATTTAATGTTTTTAGACTATTGAAGTGAATAATCCTCGTCTCTGTGGGATCGATATTCCCCTACTTAAGCAAAACTGTCTACAATAGATATGTTCGCTTGCAGAAGGGTAAAACCTAAAGTGTCGTTAAGGTATCATTTTTAATCATATATTTTGCACACACCTAACGCCCACCAGCATATTGGGTAGTTTGAAGTTTGAACTTTGATTTGAAGAGATCTGGTGCTCATCGGAACTCTAACTTGTAGAGCTTGAGGAGTTGCGGAATAATGCATATAAGAATTCTCGAATTTATAAAGCTCGGACGAAGGCGTTTCATGATAAGCATATTCTAAAGAAGGTCTTTGAGATTGGACAAAAGGTGTGGCTATTTAATTCGAGATTAAAGCTGTCTCCTGGTAATGATGGGATGGATCGTATGAAATTCGAAGGTTTTCCCCCATGGAACAGTAGAACTTGATGATCCGGAGACAGGAAAAAGATTTTTGGTGAATGGTCAATGGCTCAAGCATTATGTCAACGTTCAGCCAGCTGAGTGTGTTGTGGAGATGATCAATTTGACTGATCCAATACACGATCATGATCCTGGATACTGAGGAATGGCAACGTCGTGCCAACGACATTAAATATTGATTCTAGGGGATGAGAATTAGTTTTTGAACCTAGTTTTGTAGTTTGTATTTTAATTCGGTAATAGTAGGATTGAGTCGTAGGTTCATTAGTCGTAAGATCGATTCATAGTATCATCATTGCCATGATAGGTATGGTGAATTATTCATTGGATTGTATGGAATATACGGGGAGGAGTTGCGTTGAATGAAGCACGAGAAAGGACTGAAGAAGTGAAGCTAAATTATTATTTTTTGAAGTAGGGAGGGGTAGCTCTACCTACGCTTAAGGCTGGAGTCTTAAACTCCAACCAACGCCACTTCGTGTTTAAAAGGAATGGGTTAAAACATTTCCCGCTCATTCGTTTCCCGTCCAAATTCTCTCAAATCACTCCCAATCCGACCCTAAGCCAATTTCGAACCAATTCACGCCAAACTTACATCAAATCCGTCCTTAGATCGTTCGGATTCGCGTTAAGAACTCAAAGAATCTCCAAAACCCATTTTTGGAGAAATCATTAAATCTTTCGATTCGGTGAGTTTTTCTTCAGTATTTGTGTTTCTAATTACTCTTCTAATCATTATAAACTAGTATTGAATGAATCCCGTCAAAAACATGTTTTAATCCATTTTCAAAAGTCGTGATTATCAGCTTAGAGAATGGGTTGAATTTCAAATTTTTCGCATGTTTTTTATTTGGGGGTTTGTTTAAACGTCATATTGGGCTATTTTAGTGATGATTTTGAGTTTGATTCATAATTCGAAATGATTCGCTCATTATTTGTGAAAATCTCAATTGTAGGAATGAAGACAAAATCGTGGACTAAGGGTACGAGTTCTTCATGAGCGAGACCGAGGTTGCCTAACCCGGTACCAGCAGATAGATCATCGCCTAGGACCCGTAGAAGTTTAGTATTACCGGATGCGTCATCATCATCTTCAGAGGCGACACATAGTGAGCCTATGCATACGGCCGTCAAGACTGAACTGAGAAGAGTCAGATTTTATATTACACCATGTACAATGATCCATCGAGTCTATTTTATCCCCATCATGTACAACAGTGGTTACAGATATGATCCGAGAGTTCTGGCTCCACATGCAGTATTATCACGGAGAATTCAGGATAGAGACTGAGGTGAGAGGAGTCAGATTTCATATTACACCTCAGATTATCTCTAAGGCATGGGATATTCCTAATGCATGCCCATCAGAGTTGGCGGGTGAGTTTTCGCCTCTGCCAAAGCCTTTTCCTGGAGTGATAGAGATAGCCCGGTTGCAGACCGAGGGGAGTTATAGGGACAACAGGAACAACTGTATGAAGAAGTCGAATTATCATCTGAAGTTGTGGTTCGTGGATACTATTTTTTGGTCTCAGATACATCCTCAGGGGCACGTGACTCAGAGGTGGTAGTTATTTTTGATGCTACATTATGCTTTTGAGTTGGACCACTGGACTTTGATTCCCTAGATTTTATAGCGAGGACTATACCAGCACTATGTGGATACATGGACTACGACTAAGGTCGGGCAGAGTGGATTTAAGATGATATTTTTTACCTTGGTTATACGAATGAGGACGAATGATGGTGTTGAGATTGATGAGGAGGTGGACGTAAACCGGTATATTCCTAATGTCTACCAAGCAGCGTCTTGGAAAAACTAGAGGTCGAGACTTGTTGGTGAGGCTGTGGTACAGAGAGGCCGATGGTAGCTCCTGACGTGGTCGTACCATCGAATGTGCATGTTGAACTAGAGGTGGAACATGATGATGTCGTGCCACCTTAGGAAGAGGGAGTACAGGTTACTGAGATGCCTTAGGCTTCTGTCGGTGCGATAATGACGCTCACTTGTGCATAATTTGAGGAGTTAATTGCGGGGTAGGTAGCGCTCAAAGATGAGGTCCGTCATCTACGAGAGGTGTTGAGGACCAGTCAGAGGATTGCTGTGACCGATATGCAGTTGCACCGAGAGGAAACAACACAGCTTTGGCATGGTCAGAGAGTGTTGCGTCGCATAGAAGAGGCATAAATGTTTGATATGGGACTTGATCCACCATCGCCACCACCGTAGTCTGACGAGGATGATTAGTCTAGTTATAGTATAGTTTTTGTAGTTTTTTATATTTCTTTTATCACTCGAGTCGAATTGTTAGGCAGATAGTTGTGATGGGATGTTTCATGTTACCGCCTAAATGATCGATTTCTAAGTGTATTGTTTAATTTTTATTTTATGAAATCATAGATTCTCGTATTTATGTGATGATATTGTTCATATTTTGCATTCCCGGAACGATGATGATGCACGCGTTGAATAAGATGTGATTTTTGAGGTTTAGTCGAGCTTTAAAGTCACACAATAAGGACATGTGTGTGTTTAAGTTTGGGGGTAGTGTGAGGTCATATTGTATAATGATGTTAGAACATGGATATGAGGAGTTTGTAGAGGAAAATTGACCCGAAAAAAAAAAAACAAAATTGCAAATGACCAAGCCATAGCCTACGCTTGGGCTTAAGCATAGCCTATAAGCGTAGCTTGCTAAGCTTGGCCTTACATTTAAGTGTAGGGGCCAAACGTAGATTGTCCATAAAAAATTGAAATTTTGCCCGAGCGAGGGGTTTTTCAACTGGTTCCGCTCTTTTACTGTATTAGGTTTTAATTAGGGTATTTTTTAGGATTTTTATAGGAATGTTTAGTGAAATCCTTGTCCAAGTAGGAAGTGGAGTTTAAATACATGTCAAAGATGGATTATGAGTTGTTTCCATTTTCCAACTTCAGCTACGATTCTAATTCCTTTTCCTTTATGGACCTGAATCATTCATCTATAAATACAGCCCTTGACATCCATAATTATCACAATTCAACAAGAGCTTGTGCAAGAAATATTAGAGAGATGTCTTTTTTTATTCCTTCTTCTTACCATCCCGAGGGTGAGTATGTGATAGATAGTGATTATGAGATCGAATCTGATCCAAAGGAGATTCTTTATGATGCTTCTTCAAAGATTAGAGATGTGAGATGGAGGAATATGGAGTTGGATAAGGAGATCACAAATATGGAAGTCACCAGTGCACCAAGTAAGAAAACCACACCGCGTTCGTTCATGAAGTGTATGATGTAATTTGAGCTGATGTTTCTTTCGGATAGAATGAAAAACCCGTTCATAACACCCGGGGTGAGATTCCTACATGAAAGAGGATTAGGAAATTTGGAGAGGCCGGATTAAATGTGTATCCAAAGTTGGTTCGGTGATTATATGAACGGATGAAGATTGAAAGATCGGATGGATGAGAAGTGATCAAAGTAAAGATTGATGATTGGAGTTCACCTCTAGTGCTTGACGAAGAAGTCATTTCAAAATCTTGGAAAATCCCACTTTGGTGTCTGGATCACTTGCTTAAGAAGTTCAAGATAGTCCCTAAAGAGTGGTTACTCACGGAGGAAGACATGATTAAAGAGATATGTGCAATGAAGATTCCAAAACGTGGGCCAAAAGTGTGGATGATTACTATTTAA
Source organism: Cornus suecica (assembly GCA_963922005.1). NCBI lineage: Eukaryota > Viridiplantae > Streptophyta > Magnoliopsida > Cornales > Cornaceae > Cornus > Cornus suecica. The sequence continues at coordinate 19,036,542 of OY998248.1, read as the reverse complement.
ACCCAGAGTTATTGTATTTAGATTGTATGCTTGCATCTCAAGTATGTTCAAACCATAGAACAAGTTGGAAAGGACATACCATGATTAAAGTCTTATATTGCATGCTAAAAGGCTATTGGTTAGCAATACCAGAGTTGATGATGGGTAACATGACAATGGTGCATAGGATTATGAGTAGAAAAGTGCAAGGTTGGGATTTTATGGAGTTTTATCTCCTATATCCATTCTTGATATCGAGAATTATTGAGGAGCAATTGGGATATAGATTGGATGAGATGAATGAAAAGTGCTTGTCATTCACCAAGTATTATAAAGAAGCAAGTTTTGAATGGCTTGAGATGCCATCAAATATCAATGCTTATTGGCGATGTTTTCCAAGTGGAAGTGAATGATGGCTATGAGGAGCAAGGAAAGAATGGGAGTCATAGTTGGACTAGGGTTTATAGGTTTAGAAATTTTTTCTGTTTTTAGTTTTGTTTTGGTAGATAGGATTCAATTTTCAATTCCTAGAGATTGTAGGCCTTTAAGGCTAAATCTTTGCAATTTTTAATTATTAGGGATTGTAGGCCCTTAAGGCCAAATCATGGTTATTTTATTTTATTTAATAAAAGTTTCATTCCTTGTGCAATAAATGAGTAATGATTTCCGAAAAGCTATGATTATATTTTGTCTTCCCTTGCTATGATATTGGGTATATGTGTTGTGTTGAAAATTTTTACAGGTGACCAAAACCAAGTTTTAGGGGAAGATCAAGTGCTAAATTATGAAATTCCGGAATTATGCTTCAAGGGTAACTATATTAAGTCTCATGCGTATGATTGTGAACCATGAGGACATGGTTTAATTTAAGTCTGGGGGATAGGGTATAGTTAAGGAATGATAATTTTGAAAAAATATATATATATTTTGAAAAAATTTGGAGAAATTCTTTGTTTCCACGCATGAGTGTTTTGCATTACAAGTTGATTAAGTTCATGTTTATGAAGTATGAGTAGTATGTGATGCAATATTCCCACTCATGAGAGTAATGATTAGATTGAGTTAGTGAATTGATGTGGTTTACATGAGTGAATGAATTAGTGAAATTGAAACCGAGAAGGACGATCTTGACCTGTAAGCACATGCACACATTCACTATGAGAAAATCAGTTGATCTTTAACTATGTATTTGAAAAATTATCTTTGCCACAATAAAAGGGCAGAAGGGGTGTTGAAATGGAGGAAATCAGAAAATTTGTTAAAATATAAATATAATGCAAAAGGTAGTTCTTCGATCTGAGTAACCGGGCCTCATACCACAAAGTAGCAGAGTGTTCGCGTAAAAAGGGGAGAAAACTAATGAGCATAAATCCCAAGGAAGAAGCTCGAGCCCAGTTGGTTGGGATTAAAAATCCTCGCTGGAAAGTCCGGAGCTTAGAAAGACAAAAAGGGATAAAGTGGAATGAAACGGAAAGTAGTAGTTTTCCATATAAAAATGGCAAAGTTTAATCAATGAAGTAGAAGAAGAAAGGTTGGTCTACCATAGTAGAATGTTCACAGAAACATGGAACGTTGTCCGGATTAAGAGTAGAGATTAACGAAGTTATTTGCTTTAGTGGCGATCATTCTCAACATTAACTCAAGATAGTTGTTGTTTGGTAGTGAGCGGGAATGTTTGTATCCATGTTATCTTATACATTGTAGTGACTTGGTTAATAAGTATGTGAATACATGAATAACTAACCCTCACAATACTTCACTCATCCACTCGGTATTGTCGAGGGGTTTAAAAGGTTTGCTACACGTGCTAAGTGTAATCGTCGACCCTCATGAAAGCAAGGGATTAATATAGATTAGTATAGGGTAGTTAGAATAAAAACAATCATCGCACGGTAGTTTCAAAGTTCTCCTGTGTTCATTGCTAAGGGGCTATCAATATGTAAGTTTGGGAGTGTGATAGATGCCAAATGTTGTATATTTTAATCCCCTATCTTGCTATTGTTATGTCTTTACATTCCATTATTTGGTATTTTTATACGATTTGCATGTCTAAGCATGTTTCAGGAGCTTAATGAAGAAAATGAGCTAACTTTGCTGAATTAACCAAGGAAGTGCTTGTGTCTATCCAAAGAGAGAGTAAAAAAGGTGTTTTCAAGCAAAAAGTGTCTCCCGGAGGTAGTCTGAGTGGTACAACCCACCCAAGGTACATGCTACTAATCCTAGGTCGGCCTCTTGTCCCACATGGCTCTCACGCCAATCCGGGACCCCATCAAGCCCAACAATCAATTTTCACAACATGCTCATATCTTAATCATTCAAGGATATAACATGCATCAACATAATTATCATAATTACATATATGGGAATTTAAATGCAATGTGACTCAACACACCTCATGGTTCATACCCTGTCCACTAAGGTCAACAGATACACAATCTAACCATTCACTTTTGAGGATACCGGCTCATGAAGTAATGTAGAGTGTTGCACCGATTACTCCCTTGTGAGAATTGATACTTTTAACAAGGAAGATCGGTTGCACGAGATGACCCACAACTAAAGATCCGAAGATCGAATGCACGAGATGACCCGCGACTAGAGGATGGGACTATTGGCCACATATTGACTCCTAGAGGGGGGTGAATAGGGTCAATGACAAACGTTGAGACTTTTTCGGTTTGACTTTATTTTATAAAAATTACACTTCATTAAGCTCTTGTCAAACACTTAGTGATTTAGATAATCTCTTAAGTGACATTCACATTTCATGCTTGTAATCATGAACAATGAATTACACTACCAAATACATGCATAATGGATTCAAGCAGAATGAGAACTAATTCAAGCATCCTAGTGTGCAATTCAACTAAATTTGTATAAGCACTTTTCTCACATATATTTAGACATAATGCAAAGTGTTATTTATCGTAAATAATACTTTAAAGAGTTTATGAAAAGTAATTAAACATTTAGTGTAAATAAACTCTTAAAGAGAATGATATGTTGAATATGCATTTTTGTCAAACACTTGGGATGTGTATGAACTTTCAATGCTTATAGTTTATGGAACATTCTTTTTATCACACACTTGGTGTGCACATTGATCATGGCTAAGTAAATGAAGTAAAGGAAATATAATCTAAATCATGTCCTATTAAGTTCATAATCTAATCAACCACAATTAAGCATTTTACTATCCTCTTCATGACATCACAAGCAATTATAGCATTCATATGTAAAGTTCAATAATGTAGATAAAATTGTTTGTACAATAAAGAGGAATATGGATTTTTTTCAAGCACATGGAATTAATATAAACATTCAAGGCATTGGTTTGTTGAAGAAACATTTTATAAAACGCATGTTGTGCAACAAGATTTATAGTAAGATAAAATAGATGAAAGTCTAACCTATATTCCAATCATGCTCATAATCCAATCAATTTATTCAACCAACATTTTCTCATACTCCTCATGAATTTATAACCACAAGCAATTTCATAGCATAGCATCAATATAAAGTTCAAGAATGTGAATGAAAATTGCTTGTAAAGTAAAGAGTTTAAGGAATAGAGAAAATGTAATCCAAGACACCAAGATTTTACATGGTTACGTCCATGCCTTGAGAAAACCTCCCAAGGATTCCACTATCGTGTTTTTCTTACGGGTAAAAAACAAACCCTTACATGCTCCTTCTTCCGGGTGAAGAGACAACCTTGCTCACTCTTGCGGGTGGAGAGCTAACCTTCCATCACTCTTACTTCCAGGTGAAAAGCTGGCCTTTGCTCACTCTTACGGGTGGAGAGCCAACCGAATCCTCTCTTTTTAAGGTTGAGAGAAACCTTTACAAAGATTCAACAAGCCCATCCCAAGCTAAGACAACTTCTTGGTCTTTCACTCAAAAAGAATAGGAATTAAATTTTGAGTGTATACAACATATCTCTCAATAGATGGATATAGAAATTCAAAGCTCACTTCCTCACATGCTTAGAGTCATAAATGAAATACCCAATTAAAAAGCTCAACTCAAGTATGAAGAATGAATCACAAGAAGAAAATATGAATGATACTCATGTGGTGATTCATGTAAGAGTTTTCTACCCAAAAATGATTTCAAAATTGAAGCACAAATGATAGATTTTTCATACTCCTATCTCCCTCTTCTCCAACCCTCTTTTGGCTCATATATGGCATATATCTAAAGTATGAAACAATTCTAGCCGTTTGGGGGTGTTTTTGAAAAGTTTGAACCCTAAACTAGCCGTTAGAATTCAAATTTCAGACGTTGTAGTCGACTGAGCCTTTTGGGCACTGAGGCTTCAAAAATCCATTCCGCAGATTGTTTTTGTAACTTTCGACCTGGTGCAATCAACTGCCCTTTTGGCATAGTCGACTGGGAGGTTTTACCCAGTCGACTCGGCGGTTTAGCCCAGTTTCGACGTAGTTCACTCTTTTGGTCATAACTCGAGTTCCGTTCATCGGATTGAGGCGTTCTTTAGATTTTTGGAAATAGGACATCAAGCTCTTGATTTTAGGATTTTTAATCACTCCATTTAACCCATTTTTGAGTCTAATATACTCGTTTAAATGTGACGCTTCATTTCAAACTTCTAACCCACTTTACGATTTTTCGTAAAATCTTTTGGGATTTTTCCGAAATGACTTAGACACACTCCTAGGATTTATTAGAGACTTATTAAGGTCCTTGACATGCCTAAAGTCAATATTGAGATCATAAAATATTTTTCCAATTTAAACAAATTCTCAATATTAGACAAAAGTTTTTCATGGTTTAACAATTTTGTTCAAGGCTTTAATATGCATCTAGAATCCATTTCAAGTGATATGAGTTAAGTTAGTGGTTCTAGTAAAACATCTTTGTTGAGTTCTTCCATAGCTTATGAAAGCTTGAACTAACTCAACTTTAGCAAAGACTATACATAGAAACGTGTCTTCAATAATGTGCGTAGTCTATTGTTAATGATGCAAGGACTCGAGAATGATATGCATGGTCCTATATGTTATATGGTCAAGAGTTGAGCTTTCAAATAAGTTATTTCAAAAATAAATTTACATTTAATCTAGCACTCACCCAAGACTATTTTACCCATTTCTTTGATCTTCAATTTCTTTAAGTTTTGGGTTGATGTCTCCATCCTTGTCTTCAATGTCTTTTGAGCTCTAAGCACCTTTGCTTGATCTTCTCATGGATTCACTAGATCTCTTGAGTTTATCTTGAATCAATAACCTATTAAGCACAACTCAAGTAGACATTAAATTCACCACATTCAATAGTTTGTTATCATCAAAATGTCATGCTTATCCATGGTGAAAAACCTTGGGTCAACAGGGATGACCCATCCTATATCACAATTCTTGGACTTATTTTTTTCATAGGTTGGAAACACCTCCTGGCCAGTTGTTGCGATGATCCAACACAAGTCTACTCATGCATGGTTACACGACCGGGCATAAATCGACACTAATTGAATTACAACGCAAAAGGTGCACTCAATATGCAACTATGTCTCAATTAAACCATGTTTCATCATAATACATATTTTATATCATTTTGCAATATATTATGTCTGAAATGTTAACATGCTCATAATTCTACACATATAAGCATCTTATCACAACAAGCATTATTATCACACAATCATGCTTTTCAAGGGCCTAGTTTCTCGTCTACGTTATCAAGACTCAACAAGCATATATACATCGCATATATATACATAGACGCATACACCCTCGTACAAAAATTAAAACAACTCATTTTTCCCTACCTCAACCCTAAGCAAAGAGGGTAATCCAAGTGAGCAAAAGGGCGCAAGCAACACGATTTCAAGAATTCAAGAGAGCTTCCAAAAGACTCAAGGGTTGATTCACAATTCCTCCAAAACTAGCAATACACCATTTAATGAAAACAATATTACAATGGTGTTACAACAAATCCTAATTATCAAAAGTAGCTCCAACCATAAGAATTAAATTAAACCAAACCCTAATGATAGCTAAACTAGGGTTTCATGAAAAAAGAATTCAAAAGGATATGAAATTATGAACTCACCAATGGTTCCTTCACAAGATGAATTTTTGAACTACCACAAGTAAACTCACTTAATGGTTGGAGTTAATGCTCAACCTTCCCAAGAGTGAACGATGGAAGAGCAAAAATCAATACTAGTATATGGAACTTAAGAATTGAAATCTAGGATTCTTGCAAATAAAACCCTAAAAGGAGATAAGGAACTTACCCAAATGGAGTAGAAGACTTGTCAAGAACACCGCTCAGACCACACCACTCAAGGCTTCATCATCAAGAGAGCATGGAGTAGAGAAGAGGACAATTTTTTAAAGCAAAAACCAAGAGAGAAGGAGCTTGGCCAAAATTCCCTTGTGTAGAGAATGTATGTTTGTGTGTGTGTGTGTGTGTTCTTGGTGAGAAAGAGAGAAGAATATGAAGTGGTAAGCAAAGTAAGAGATAGAGATAGGGTTTGTGTGTAGAGAAATCCCATCCAAGGGCTAGGAAATGAGTTGGCTGAAAGAGAGAGATCCAAGGGCTCCTAACTTGACAACACATAAGTGTACCATCACCCCAACATACACTTTTTCAAAATTTCCCCTAGGGTTACCTCATAAATACAAGAGTGTCATTATGACTCTCAATTTACCCATTTACCCATGTCTTCCTATCACATTTACCACAATGCCACACACACACCAACACTTAGTCATTTCTCTACAAACTCCACTATGTCTTCCACATGTGAAAATACTAATTTACCCATTGGTCATTTATTTTTGAAATTTTTTCAATACTTTTCATTATTTACAAAATGAAAACATAACATGCAACTTACAATTTAATTACAAATAAATCACATAAGTCATGTTAAGCATATAAAAATATTAATCACATAATCACATAAGCCCTTAATAAAGAAAAATAAAAATAAGATAAAAGTTTTAATTATGACGTAAAAATACCGGACGTTACATATCCCCTCTTAGCCTCCCTTTCATCTCCTCTATTCTCGTCTATCTACTATTTATTCTCAATACCTTCTCCATATTTTTCATCTCTCTTTCTCTCGAACCTATACATTCACCTTCATATATCTATCATCACCTCCGAATCCACCACCATGCTTCATTTTCTTCTCACCCTAGCCCTTCTCATGTCTCCTAAGATCACTACGGAAGCGATCACGTTCCTCCACCGGTGGTTCCTCAAATCCACCTCCACTTCCTCATCCTACTCCATTTGTTGAGGAAGAAGAGGATGAGGATACACCCATGAGTCTTAATGCACTTATCCACGATCCTTCGGACCGTGCCGAGTACACTAAGCTCTATCACATTTGCACCATTTTCAGAACCTGAATCGTCCAGAACTCCACTTGCCAAGAGTTTAAGCTTCGACTTTTTTCCCTTTTTCAAAGCTGTTGGTTGGGGATTTTTCGTGTCGTTGTATCTCCCTTGCTATCCATGACTCATCAAAGAGTTTTATACCACTCTTGATGAAGACAAAGACCATCAAACCCTCACCGTTTGGCTTGCTGATATCAACATCTTTTTTGACGATGACAACATTCGTAGTTGGTTCAAGATTAATCAAGTTGGTCAAACTCTTTACCAACAATACGAATGGTACCAAGGACCAACCTTCGAGCCTTCGGATGCTATCAATGTCATTTGTGTCAACCCGGATACTATCTTGCCGACCGCCCGTCTTAACTCCAAGGACCTCACTCCCGAAGCCCGTTTGGTTCATAATGTGGTGACTTATACCATATTGCCCAAATCCGGTGGATGATGTTTTATTTCTTTTTTTGAAGCCTATATCATATTTTGCATTCTCAACCTTGCCTATATCCTTCGCAACCACATGATGACTTGCAAGAAAAAGTCGGACGCTCACCTTTTCTATCCCATTTTGATCACTCACATCATTCACAAGTTTCAAGTGCCGGTCGAAAATGAATAGATAACCGATGAGATTCTTTCAACGGATAAAACTCTTCTTAGCCAAATGAAGTTGGGTGTTGACATGGAAGGTATCCTTTTTAACAAGAAATCTGCACCACCCCTTTCAAGCCAAGGCCAAGCATCTTCCTCTCATGCTCAGCCTGCCACTAGTGAGCTCTCTCCTATTGATCTTCCAATCATTCATGTTGGGCCTTATACTCCCTTTTCAGATCCTCATATGTTTCTCCTTCATGAGATTTTGGGGACGGTTAAGAGAAATGAAGAGGCCATCTCGTGCACCAAAAAGAAAGTTCAAGACTTTTCGGATGACTTTGGATAACATTTTTCTGCCCTCAACCTCTCTATTGAAGAGCTTCAGAATGTTCTTCCTCATTTTGATGGTGACAAATGGGGAGAATGATTTGGGGTGTTTGTTGTTTATGGCCTTTTATCATTGCTATGGGTTATTATCTATGTTTTAGTCTTAGTTTATATTATCTATGTTTCATTTTATGTCGCGTTTTGGTCTCGATGTCATTCGTTCTTAAATGGTTGTAATTCAATTCCTGAATGAAAATGACACATTTTGTTTAAATTCCTTGTATGAATTTTTATGTTTTTTATGCTTATGTATGTGATTGAAAAATGCATGTAAACAGGGGGAGCAAAAGTGTCTCAACTATTATGCATAAACTGGGAGTGAGCGTCAAATAATGCTACCCTATTGAGGCAAACACGCAATGTTTTGTCATCATCAAAAAGGGGGAGATTGTTGGTTTAAGGTTTTTTCTTAGGACAAAAATATATGTTTTGATGATAACAAACCATTAGGACATGTTTAGTACTAATATCAAAATTGAGTTTAGTAGTTCAGGCAAATAGGAAACGAATTCAGAAATGAACGCTAACATAATTGGAAGAACAAAATGGTCAATTCATGTCAAAGGAGTTTAAAGATGAGGAACAAATACTTGAGGTAAATAGGTTGGTGAGTGAATTGTACAAAAGGTTTTATACTTTGATTTCACAACCTATAAGCTCAAGAGTTAAAAATTAAACCGGAAAAAGTTTAAGGTTAAACCTAGTTTTTAACCTATAAGCCGACTGATGTACCTCATCAGTTAACTGACACATAAGTCAGTCAACTAATAAGTATTTGTCAGCCGACTGAGAGGTCTAGAGACTTTGGCCTCATTTGAAGTTTATTTGTCAACCGACTAACGGCCTTAGTCAGCTGACTAACTCTCCTAGTCAGGCGACTAAGAGCTCCAGAGAGTTTTGCCTTTTTAAGAGGTATTTGCCAGCCTACTAATGGTGTGGTTTTCAGCTGACTAAAATAGGAAGTCAGCTTGCTCATGTGTTGGCATCATTCGACTGATGCCTAGTTTCAGCTGACTAATGGCTCTAAAAATGGCTAGTTCGGTGCATTTAATGCCTTCAACCACCACCACTCTCAACTCATTCTCTTGAGGTGTAATTCACTCTCTTTGCTTTTGACCTAAGTATATATATGATGTGATAGAGCTTGTTGAAGAGTACCTCTTATATTGCTCTCTTGAACTAAAAGCCCATTACTCTCTCATCATTTATCATTCTTTGAAAGCAAAAGTTTGAGCATTGAAAGCTTGTTTTCTCTCATTCATTTCTAATCATTGTAAGAAACTAGATAGAAAAGATCTTATGATTGTTCTCTTGAAATCCACTCTCATTTATTATCAAGAGACTTTAAGATCTAGAGTGAACCAAACACATCACTAAAACACTTGAGCTTATACTTTGTGTATCTTTCATAAAACCTCGGGGTTTTGAGTATTTATTGAGTGATAATCTTTATATATTAAATATTTATGATCCTTGGGTGAGTGAAGTCCATTGATCTTCAAAAAGCGGTTGTTCTCTTGTTTGTGAGACAAGCCTGTTAGTTGGCTTGTAAAAGGTTTGTTTTTCCACCTGTAAGGAGAAGTCATACTGAAAGGATTGGGAAGTCTCAAGGGGTATCTTAAGCCGAGGAGTAGGAGTTACCGAACCTCGTAAAAATCGCGGTGTCATCTCTCTATCTCTATCTTTTTAAATTTGATATCTTGCATGATTTATTTATCTCTTAGATATTCAACTTGCTAGTTAATCTCATGTAATTAATCACATCTTATAAACCATCATTTGAAGTATAAGTGAATGCCTATTGGTTGTCATATATTGCTTAAATCAAATTTATTCAAAAAGAGTTAAAGAATTCTTTAAAACCCTATTCACGCCCTTAAGTGAGTAACAGTATGAGTTTAGGGTTTTTGTTCAATTGATATTTGTAAACGCCCAAAATTAAGGCCCAAAGTTAAATTCAGTAAATTTAAAGGCCCAGCACCAACCATCAAGCATGTAATTATTGGGGCCCAACCCGTCAAAGATAAGGTTTTAAAGTTGCTTAGGGCTCAAGTTGAAAGCCCGTTAAGGTAGGGGTGAAAGTGATTGAATTGTAAAGGAAATCAAATCCCTAAAATAAAGGGGATTCAAGTGTTTGAGCAAAAATTAGCACTTACAATATTGTATGTTGTTTCTTGTGACTTTAGGACTTTCTTAATCAGTGTATGTAATGAGTTGTGTGCCGTGGGTGGGATTCTTTTTTCTTTTTTTTGCAATTGATGTAATATATTATTCCTTGTGCAAATTTAGGAAATTTTTGTAAGCTTTTTATGCAATTTTTGTTGAATTGTGTCATTAATATATGTATATTTTTGGGGGGGAATCAGTCAAATGTATTTTTCTACTAAAGCTTTGTGTGTTTGGAACATGTGTGTTGTCTTCTTATGTGAATAAAATTACATCAATATCTCTATTGGTGTTATTTTATTTAAACATAAAGTGTGTGTTTTGAGTGAACCATTCAATGTCTTCTTCATTTCTCGAGTACTAAACAAAGTTTGAGGATTTGGTTGGTAGAGATTGTTTTCGTCCGAAAGTAGTTATTGTAGGTTGGTTTATGATTCAGAATCAGGTATTGTATGTTTATCTGTTATGAATGTGTACTTACCATGTGTATGGGTGTTTAGTGCCTTGCATATTGCATGACGGATCTATATATCCTGCTCTGATATGCCTGGGACATGTGTGAATATTAATATATGTTTAATATATTAGTTGTTATACTATCTCATTTTCTCTTATGCACATGTACTTATCTTGTCTTCAAGTTTGGTGTCATGTATATTGTATGACGGATCATAGATCTCACTCTAATATGCATGGTTTTTGCAATTGTTTAGCAAATGGAAACAAGATATATAATTCAACTGCATCATTTGGGTGATTTTGACAAGCTTAACAAGTATGTTGGAGGTGATATTGTCACGCCCCGATAGTCCTAGAGTTCCAAACCATACCCGAGAAATAAGGGGAGTGACGTAAAGGGAAACAACAACTCAAAATTGAAAATGAAGGGTCCGGACTCCAAAATGAAGTGGTTGGTACGAATCCCAAAATGGCATTAATATTTCCAAACGGAGTCAAAGGGAGACCACACGAATCGACAAAATGCAATTTAGATCAACATAGCAAAATCTGAAAAATCGGTGTTGAGGTCATGTCGCGGCGTGCGCAAGTGGGGTTGCGGCGCACATGGGAGGAGTGCAATGCGCGCAAGGGAGGCGCATAGCGAGCATTCGACTGGGGCTGGGGAGGGGGCGCGCCCTTGGCAGGGGTGAGCTCACCCCTGAGGCACTGAAAAATTGGGGGGGGGGGGGGGGGGGGGGGAATTCAAAAATTAAAATTTTTAGCATTTTGCAAACGAAGTCCGTTTTCGGCATCTCCGATCCAAAAAATTCACAAATAATGGAAAATGAGTTCTAAAACCTTAGGGATTCAAAAACAAAAGTCACCAGAGCTCGGGGGTTAGGGTAAAATGTGGTTTTTGCCTAAAACAAAAAGAGGTTTTTTGGAAAAGTTTGTAAGAATCGATCAAACGTTCAACGGGATACTAAATCACATTAAATACATCAAATAACTTCATTTAACGTAAGATACATTGTCATTCATCAAATTACGCCAAATTCGTCCTGTAACGTCACCTTTTATAATGTTTGAACAAAACAAGCATTTTACATCAATGGTACTGAAGTGCACCAAAAGAATAAGGTTTTTCGTGCCCAAGTGCTCCAAGGGAGTACAACAATAACAACATGGCTAACATACTAGCCTCTCAAAAAAATAATAGTACTAGTTTGGTACATGTTTGCAAAAGGGTAAAAAGAAAGTATTTCATGTGACATGCTCAACAAAATAGCGGTACGCCACCAAATGTGTAAAAAAAAAGGACCAATCCTCCTAGAGGTCAGCAAGCCACTAAGATCTTCCCGGAGAAGGATCATCACCTAAAAAATATTTAAAGTAACGGGTTGAGTTACACTAGCTCAGTAGATCTGGAAGCGTCACCACTTCAATCTCGGGCGTCTAAGTGGTACAACCCGAACCCAATGGTGCATGCCACTAGTCCTAGGTTGGTCTTTTGTCCCACATGGCTCTCACACAAATCCAGGACCCCCAACGAACCCACAATCAATCCTCAATCATGCTTGATATCAAGATTAAAAAATTAAAGTGTATTAAAGCAATGACAAGCAATTTAATCAATAATATCATTAACAGAAATAGAAGTGCAACTACAATGCAACACAAATCATAATATTCAATATATCTCAAGGTTGAGCAATAATGTACAATAGGGGTGGACACGGATCGGATTGGACTGGATTGAGGATATTTTGGATCTAATCCACTACTACCAGATTTTTAATTTCCGGAACCAATCCAATCCATTTTTTTAACGAAATCAATCCAAACTGGACCATGGTGAACCGGATTAGTTCGGATCGGTTTCGCGGATTGAAACATAAATCTATATTAGCTAAATTGAGAAAATAAATTCATACACTGCACAATATTATGTGAACCACAAGTACAAGTTTAAAACAGGTGAAGACCAGAACAAAAGGCACACCCACCAGGTGATGACCAGAATAAATTCATACACTGTAGTATATTAGGACTTAAAAACATAACCATGAAACTGCAGTAGTATAAGGACTTAAAAACATAACCATGAAACTGTAATAGCACACTACAATGAAACTGCAGTAGCACACTGAAATGTCAATCCACCAACTCAAAAAAAATAAAGAAAATTACAAATATAAGAGCAAATGAAACTGCAGTAGCACCTCCACTTTTGATACAATGCTCTTTGTGATAACCATGGCCCAAAGAAATCAGGAAATGAGACTGCAGTAGCACACCCACCAAGTTGCAGTATAAGTAGTAAAACAGAGTCAGTAGGCACATATATTTTATAGTGAATTACTTCAAAACATATATATTTTATAAACATAATAAATTAATAGTGAAAAAATAGTTACCATCAATAATGTGACATTGCACGCATTCCAGTACTACCTTCAAAAGTCCTTAACTACTAGTTATGGCTACAAAAGTAAGATTGAATTTAGTTAATTATTAACAAATAATTATAAATAAATTATAGTGAATAAATAAAACATATTTAATTTATAGTGAAAAAATAAAGCATACTTGATTCAACATCAAAAGAGTCGATTGCTTCAATTTTCTCCAATTGTGCTTCAATTTAATCGGCAAATCCCCAATTCAAAGTAGTTTAACTGAGTTTAATTAATAAAACCCTCAATTCAAAGTAATGAAATTGACTTCAATTGAGTGAAATTGACTTCAATTGAGTGAAATTGAGCAAATCCCTCAATTCAATGTAGTTTAATTGAGTTCAATTGAGTGAAATTGATAAAAATCCTCAACTTAAAGTAGTGAAATTAAGTTCAATTGAGTAAATCCACAATTTAAAGTAGTTTAATTGACTTCAATTGAGTGAAATTTATAAAAATCCCCAACTCAAAGTAGTGAAAATAAGTTCAATTGAGTAAATCCCCAACTCAAAGTAGTTAAATTGATTTCAATTGAGTGAAATTTATAAAATCCCCAATTTAAATTAGTGAAATTAACTTTAATTGAGTAAATCCCCCAATTCAAAGTAGTTCAATTGAGTGAAATTGATAAAATTCTCAATTCAAAGTAGTGAAATTGACTGAAATTAAGTTCAATTAAGTAAATCCCCAATTTAAAATAGTTAAATTAACTTCAATCGAGTGAAATTAATAAAATTCCAAATTTAAATTAGTGAAATTGAGTAAATCCCCCAATTCAAAGTAGTTTTATTGAGTTCAATTGAGTAAAATTAATAAATTCTCAACTCAAAGTAGTGAAATTAAGTTCAATTGAGTAAATCTCCAACTCAAAGTAGTTAAATTGACTTCAATTGAGTGAAATTGATAAAATCCTCAATTTAAATTAGTGAAATTGAGTAAATCCCCCAATTCAAAGTAGTTATATTAAGTTCAATTGATAAAATCTCCAACTCAAAGTAGTTAAATTGAGTGAAATTAAGTTCAATTGAGTAAATCCTCAATTCAATGTAGTTCAATTGAGTAAATCCCAATTCAAAGTAATGAAATTGAGTGAATAGTAAATCACATTTTTAAAGAAGATATAGATATGTAAATAATACATTGTTAATAGTACATTTTAATGAAAATATTATAGATATAAATAGATAATTATTTAGTGTAAAATATGGCATTATGATTTAATTTGAAATAATATATTAGTGATATAAGATATTATACTTTAATTTAAAATAATATATTATGTGATATATTATTAATATAAATATATTAAAATATATGTGAATAGTACCAGACTGGACCAGATTAACCGGATTATCAAAAATGAAATCCAGAACCGATCTGTAAAATATTGAATTCGATATTTTTGGATCCATGTCCAATCCAATCCAAAATATCCGTACCGGATTTTCGAATTCGCTGGATTTTTGTCCACCCCCAATGTGCAACATGTTACTTTAGGCATTTCAATAAGCATTCATATCACACTTTTTACGTATTCAAGGGATCTAAATCAACGTCGTAGATACAAAATTTGCACAACACAAAAGATGCATTTCTCATTACTTTTCATTGAATTATATACATTTTCCCAATGGGCCTTTGGCCCATTAGGGCAACATTTTCAACTTTACATGATATCTTACTTTACACGTCAGCTATGCAGATTCTATATCATGCCATTGCCTTGAGCTACACGTATCTTCTAGAACCTCCGAGTCCCTTCAAAAAATGCTCTTCGGGTCGGGGCAACAATGGATATGATAGTCGGGTCGTGCTACTTCCCGGACCATGGGGGTGATGTATCGATCGGGTTATGATGCGGGCACAATGGTCGGGTCATAATCTCGGGTCTTTCCTGACTTGATCAGGTCAGGATGGACTTTTCCATGGGTCGGGAAAACTCACATGTACACAGGCCCTCTTTCATCTCATGGGCCTGTATTCAATGGGCCCATTAGGTGGAAGAATCTTAAGGCCCATTGAAAAGTCCTCGGAGTTGATGCGCGGGACGCGTGGCGGAAGATGAGGAGAAGCGTGCCGGATGACGCGGGACGCATTAAATGCTACAGCTGTCGTCATCATTATGATTTTGAATTTGTGGCTAGGACGGCATAGATTTGCGTGAGATGGGCCGGGTCATGTCGATCCGATACCCTGACCCGGGTAGACGAAAAGTCACACCTATCTATATAATCCGCATATGCCACACTTGCATCACTTTTGAATTTGCTCTCTTGCTCTCCCTTCTGCAATATTTTAAGCATTATTAGCAAGCACAAACCCACTTTCGAACCTATAAAATCCCCAGATTGCCTCATCAATTCCTGTGAATTTTAACGATCTTGGTTGAGTTTTGCACTGTGCGGAGTGTTTTGATCCTTGCTGCGAAGAGTTTGACCGGGCGCACACATCCCTGATCATCGGTACAGTTGCCGGTTTCTGTGAATCGTTTAGCCGGAGAAGAGTACAAGGGGATACAGCCGGAATCTTCACCTTTTGTAAGTTGTTCTTTTCAATTTTCTACCTTTCGTCAAGTATGTCCGGGAGTGATGACACCAGGTCGGTTAGCGACTTGCAAGTGGCAGACACTGACCTGACCGTTTCTGATCCCGAAATCTCGGTGAGCACCCCCTCCGTAGAGATTACTCGGGTTACTAGGTCTAGTCCCCCGGAAGTCAATCAGGAAGCGGGGGATCGGGCTGTAGAGGATGATGTCAAGACGGGTCAGGATGCTGAGGAGGAGGAGAACTTCTGTACTGACCCTCTCCCAGCCAAATATAGGAAAGACGCTCAACTTAGGAGTCTCCGGATCCCTGAAGGGGTTGAGGTTAGGCACTACCCTCGGGACAAGGATTTTAGGATCGGGGAAGGTCTGAAGGACGGGGAGATATTGTTTTCCTCATTCCACCTGGCCATACTAAAGTTTCCCATTCATCATTTCTTCCTCTTGACATTGGCCACTTTGGGTTTGGCCCCCCTTCAAGTCGGTCCCAATTTTTATAGGATCCTAGCCATGATCCTGTTCATTAATAAGGAATTGAACCTAGACTTAGGTTTGGCCGAGCTTCTTTTCTCTTATAAACTTCAAGAACAAAAGGATAACAGGGGTCGGTATAACCTGACTTCATATGTCAAGAGGAAATTGTGTGACAACGTCCCGACATCCAACAAGGGATGGAAAGAGAGGATGATAATAGTGAGTGGTCAGTGGAGGCATCCCGATGCTATGAACATCCCTGTCAACCATGTTTTCCAGCCAACCCGACTTCCTGAGTTTAAGAGTTTTCATACCCGAGCCTCTTGCCACTGCGAAATGTGCAACGATAAGTTGGGTACGCAAGTGATGGATTTCCTGAAGGCTCCTCGGGATAAAAGGGGTGTCGGGTATATAAGGACTCGATTTGAACTGTTGCGTGCTAAAGTGTGGAGTCAGGATTTAATGGATAGCCAGAATTGCCTGACTGGATCTGTATTGCAAGAGTTTGCATCGGGAGAATCAGCATCAAGGATCGCCTCGGGTTCTGCTGCGACTACATCAGGGTCAAGGAGGTTGAAGTCCAAGTCATCAGGAACCAAAAAGCTCAAGAGAAAGATGTCTGGGGATCAACGGAAAAGGAAGGCGGTTAGCCTGCCCCAACTTTCGATCAAGAGGGCCAGAAGGGTAGATATTGGCTCTACATCTTTCATTTGTGGGGTTGATATCCCCCCAGTCTCCGAAAATCCTGACGTCCCGCCAGTCGGCGAGAATCCAGCAAGCAGTCAACCGGCAGGATCCACCGGAGGGCCTGTTGGCACGCCCCCCCCCCCTCCTATTCCGGCAGAGCTTCATCCCATCACACCCCCGCCTCCGCCTACTGATGGTCCGCAAATTGGTGCATCGGATGCGGCCGAGGCCGGGGATAGTCGTGCCCTGGTTCCGAGCTTGGGAGGTGTGAGTCTGAGTCCTCCTCGGGCAGATCATTCAGTCAGACCCAGCTCTAGCCGAAGCGTTGCACTGGGTGTTCCTTCCTCAGTATCGGATGCCCGAGACTTAGGCTCTGATGACGAGGACCAGGATCGATCCCGACCTTCCAAGTTGCGTACTGCCATTTCCAAAAATGTCAGGAAACAGGATAATAGAGAGATCGAGAAAGCTGCTAAGAGTGGGAGACACGTTCCCCATGGCCCCCGATTCAAGCTGGATACTCGAAAGGGTCATCCATATCTGGCGGTGGCGGACCAGACGATCGATAACCCTGAAGCTCTGCGAGAGATGGCCCTGGGGGTGTGGACCCCGGCTGATAGGTTGGCCATGGGGCAGTACGATAGGATGAGCCTGGCTCTGGACGGGCCCGAGCTTGCAATGAAGGTAATAATTTCTCTACACTCGTGTATTTGGCTAATAATTTCTCTACACTCGTGTATTTGGCTTCTATTTCACCCCTGATCTTTTGTGCTAACATTCTTGCTTTCAGATGCTTCACGCTACACAGGCATATAATTGCAAGCTTGAGGATGATGCCCGGGTCATTAACGCCCTGAATCGGGATGTTCAGGTCCACAAAGTTGGGTGCGTCAAGGCTTTAGAACAACTCAAGAAGGCCAATGAGAAGATTCAGTCCTTGACATACCGGGCCGTCGCAGCAGAGGAAGGGCTCGCATCTGCCAAGGCGGCGACCTTAGAACTTGCAGCCGCCAAGGCAACGATTTCCGACCTTGAGGGTAAGGTTCGGGAGGCTGAACAGATGGCTAATCGAGAAGTCCAGGCTCGGGAAGCCCTAACTCTTCAAGTGCAGGCCATGACCGAAGAAATTGAGAAGTTAAAGACTTCGGGGCTGCAGTTGCTTGAGGAGAAGGTCGAGGTCGAGAATGCACTAGGCGTGAAGAGATCTCGGGTAGAGATGTGTCACAAGGGAGGTAACCAGATGATCTCTCATTTTGTGCTGACAAGCAAGTACCGTTACGAGCAGGGCTGGCGGGAATGCATAACTGAGCTTCAAAAGCCTGAGGGTGACAGATACATCCCGACCATAGAAGATCTTGATCTCAGCATAGGAGTGGGGCCTCCGTATGATGATCCCGAGGCGGAACCTGAGGACCTGGCATTTGGTGAGTTCTTTCAGGGTCCCTTGCCCTCTCCGCCTTGTCATTGTGGCCTGGATGAGCCTCAAGGACAATCCCTCGAGACCCAAACCTCAGGTGGCAATGAGGACCCTCCAGTGGAAGAATAGGGCTCTTCCCTTAGACCTTTGCTTTTTATTTTGCAACAACTTTATCAAAACTTTACTGTACCAGCCTTGGCCACTGGGGCCCTTTTAATATAAGTGAATTCACCTATTCAAATTTTGCTGGGAATATGTATGATCCAATGCTTCATTAATATTAATAAAAATTGGGATTTTGAATTGTAACTTGGTAGGACTACTGATGCCATCAGAAAATAATAGTCGGGCACCCTGGGTCCGCTGGTAAGTCTGTGGAGATCCCTCGGGCGCTTTGTGCCTATTGAAGGGGTTGAACACTTAGGTTTTCAGATAAAACTCGACCACTGGTGGGTCTGTGAAGATCTCTCGGGCGCTTTGGGCCCATGGAGAGATTCAACACTTGGGTTTGAAACTGATTTTTGTAAAACCCGACCACTGGTGGGTCTGTGAAGATCTCTCGGGCGCTTTGGGCCCATGGAGAGATTCAACACTTAGGTTTTCAGATAAAACCCGACCACTGGTGGGTCTGTGAAGATCTCTCGGGCGCTTTGGGCCCATGGAGAGATGCAACACTTAGGTTTTCAGATAAAACCCGACCACTGGTGGGTCTGTGAAGATCTCTCGGGCGCTTTGGACCCATGGAGAGATGCAACACTTAGGTTTGAAACTAATTTTTGTAAAACCCGATCACTGGTGGGTCTGTGAAGATCTCTCGGGCGTTTTGGGCCCATGGAGAGATTCAACACTTAGGTTTTCAGATAAAACCCGACCACTGGTGGGTCTATGGAGATCTCTCGGGCGCTTTGGGCCCATGGAGAGATGCAACACTTAGGTTTGAAAATGATTTTTGTAAAACCCGACCACTGGTGGGTCTGTGAAGATCTCTCGGGCGCTTTGGGCCCATGGAGAGATGCAACACTTAGGTTTGAAACTGATTTTTGTAAAACCCGACCACTGGTGGGTCTGTGAAGATCTCTCGGGCGCTTTGGGCCCATGGAGAGATTCAACACTTAGGTTTTCAGATAAAACCCGACCACTGGTGGGTCTGTGGAGATCTCTCGGGCGCTTTGGGCCCATGGAGAGATGCAACACTTAGGTTTGAAACTGATTTTTGTAAAACCCGACCACTGGTGGGTCTGTGAAGATCTCTCGGGCGCTTTGGGCCCATAGAGAGATGCAACACTTAGATATTTCTATTGATAATCATGGAGATGGTTTAGGTACGCTTAGATATGATCGGGAAGAAATTGAATTTCTATTGTAATCTTTCGGGCTCTAGTGGCCTTTCTTTACAGTAATTGAAAATAGAGTATCCCTAGGGATAATACCTCTTGAGTCGGGATCCATTCTGTGTGTTAGGCTCCCTTCGATTATCAAAGTTCCTGAGTAGTCGATAAGCCCCGCGCCCAACTACTTCAGTGACGGTGTAGGGTCCCTCCCATGGCTCTTGGAGTTTGCCCACGTGTCCAATTTTTCGTCTGACGACCATGTCGCCAACTTGGAATCCCCTCCTCTTTACTCTTTTATTGAAGTGATTCCTGACCCGTTGTTGGTAAGCTGCCAGCCTTATCCCGGCGATTTCTCTTTTTTCTTCCAGTAGGTCGAGCTCGTGAGACAAGCGTTGATTATTTGTTTTCTCTTCCCAGGCCAGTGATCTCAGTGTCGGGACAGCATACTCTGTCGGGATTACAGCTTCTGCCCCATATGCCATGGCGAAAGGTGTCTCACCGGTCGGTTGTCGGGGAGTGGTTCTATACGACCATAGTACCTCCGGCAACTTATCCAACCATGCTCCTTTGGCCTTCTCGAGCTTCTTCGCTAGTGTGTTGAAGATGGAACGATTGGTCCTTTCCGCCTGTCCATTGGCTTGCGGGTACCCTACAGAGGAGGTGTTTTGATTGATTCCGTGTTGGGCCAGAAACGACCTGACCGGTTCGCAGTCCAGGTTGGTGCCATTGTCCATCATGATGGTCCGAGGTACCCCGAACCTGCAGATGATGTGATTCCATATGAACTTGACTACGTGGCTCCCTTTTATGGAAGGGTAAGCCTCAGCCTCAACCCACTTGGTGAAATAGTCGGTGGCGAGGAGTACATGGGTATTCTTCCGGATGGCTTTTGGAAGTGGCCCGACTATATCCATTCCCCATCGGGCGAAAGGGTGCAGAACGATTGTCGTGTTCAAGAACTCCGGGGGCTGCAGTATAGCGTCACCGTGCATCTGACAAGCTTTGCATCTGCGCACATATTCCTCCGAATCTCGGGACAGATAGGGCCAAAAATAACCCTGGGACAGGATTTTATGGGCCAGCGACCAGGCACCCGAATGATTTCCACAAGCTCCAGCATGTATCTCCTGCATTACTGTCTCCGCCTCAGAAGGAGATACGCACCGCAGATACGGACCCGAGAAAGATTTTCTATAGAGCTGGCCCTGGATGATCGAGTACCGGGCTGACTTCATTCTGATTTTCCTTGCCTCTGCCTTATCAGTCGGCAGAGTCCCGAGACTTAGATAGTCGATTATAGGATCCATCCAGCTTGGTTCTCGGGGAACTAGACATATCAATTCATCGGGCTTTATGATGCTTGGTGTAGTGATGAAGTCGGTCAGGACTACTCGAGTCATGTCCTCACCAGCTGCGGATGCCTGATTCGCCAAGTGATCTGCGGAGGTGTTTTCTTCCCGAGGGATTTGGCTGAATGTTAACTTTTGAAAACCTTCTGATTCTTTGAGTACCAGCGCTTTGTAAGATTCCATTTTCGGATCCCTTGTCTCGTATTCGCCGGTTATTTGCCTGACAATTAGCTGGGAGTCACTGTACATGGATAGGGATTGGATTTGAAGGCTCTTGGCTAATCTTAGTCCCGATATAATTGCCTCGTACTCTGCCTCGTTGTTGGTGGCTGAGAATTGTAATTGCGTCGAGGCTTGTAGCTTAGTTCCGTCGGGAGTATGGATTTCCAGCCCGACGCCTGCTCCATTGGCGCACACTGAACCGTCCATGAATAACTTCCACGTTTCTAACTCAACGGGCTGATCGACCTCCTCGGTTTCCCCTTCCAAGAGGAAGTCGGCCACGGCCTGTCCTTTGATTGAGACTCTGGGTACGTAAGTTATGTCATAAATTCCCAGTTCAATGGCCCATTTGGAAATTCTTCCGGAAAGATCGGGCTTTGCCATAAGTACACGAATGGGAGTGGCAGTGGGGACAATGATATGATGAGCTTCGAAGTAATGCCTGAGACGTCGTTTGGCATTGATCAGGGATAAGACCAACTTTTCCTGTTTGTTGTACCATGTCTCGGGATCGGCTAGTGCCTTACTGGTGTAGAAGATGGGCATCTGGAGGTTCCTGTCCTCTCTGATGAGCACGGCGCTAGTTGAAACTGATGATACTGCCAGATACAAGAGCAAGACATCATCGGGCTCGGGTGTTGCAAGAATGGGAGGCTTGAGCATGTACTCCTTCAATCGGGACAAGGCTTTAGTCTGCTCGGGTCCCCACACTTCTCCCTTCCTTGCTTTGATCGCCTGGAAGATGGGTCGGCAACGGTCGGTCAGCCTAGCAATGAATCGGCTTAATGCCACAACCCTTCCGGTCAAGATTTGAACTTCTTTGTGTGTGGATGGCTCTTTCGTTTCGAGCAGAGCCTTCACTTGGGTCGGACTGGCTTGAATGCCCGACCGATCAACTATGTGTCCCAGAAACTGTCCCGATGACACCCCGAAGGAGCATTTTACTGGATTGAGCTTCATCCCGTGTTTCCTCAGGGTATCAAACACCTTACGGAGATGTCCCAAGTGGTCAGTCTTATTTCTGCTCTTGACAACCGTGTCGTCAATATAAGCCTCGATCACTGTGCCCATCATCCCTTTAAATATCCTGTTCACCAGTCTTTGAAAGGTGGTTCCTGCATTTTTTAGTCCGAAAGGCATGACTCTAAAGAAATAGGTACCTGTTTCCGTAATGAAGAAGGTCTTTTCCTCATCCCCTGGATCTATCGGGATTTGGTTGTAACCCGAGTAAGCATCCAAGAAGGTTAATCTCTCGTAGCCTGCAGTAGCATCGACCATTTGATCTATTTTGGGCAGGGGGAAACTGTCTTTCGGGCAAGCTTTGTTTAAGTCGGTGAAGTCGACGCAGACTCGCCATTTCCCGTTCTTTTTCTGTACAACAACCACATTGGACAACCACTCGGGATAATGGACCTCTCTGATGAATCCGGCTTCCAGCAACTTTGATACCTCGTCGGCTATGATTTGGTTCCTTTGGCCCCCCATTCGCCTCTGTTTTTGTCGAACGGGTCGAATATTTGGATCGACATGTAATGTGTGTCGGGCTATGGAGGGGTCGATGCCGGGCATATCGGTATACTCCCACGCGAAGACGTCATGATTGTCCTGTAAGAATGTTGTCAGTTCATTCAATTCACAAGTTGTGAGGCTTGTACCTGCGTAGGTGACCTTGTCGGGCCTCACAGACACCGGCTGCAGAAGCTCTGCCACGATCGGGGGGCCCGACTCCCCGTCCTGTAGTTGCTATTTGGACCCCAGATCCTGATTGTCTTCTCGGGATCTCTTTCGATCGGGTTTGTCCTTCATTTCTTTGATGGTGACGACGTAGCATTGCTTGGCCGCCACTTGATCCCCTCTGATGTCGATTATGTCGTACCCATTTGGGCCGACGCACCTCATCATTTGGTGGAGAGTCGACGGTACCCCCTGCATTCTGTGTATCCATCCCCTTCCCATAAGAAGATTGTATGAGGGCTTCACGTCCACCACCACGAAAGTATCGGACAGAGTTCTCTGGGCCGCCGTCACAGGTAGCCTGACCTCCCCGAGGGGCTCGACTTGTTTTCCATCGAACCCGGCGATTGGGTTTCGAGATGTCGCGATGTCACTCGGATTGATCTCCAACTTATCAAAAGCCCATTTGGTCATGATGTTGGCGCTGCTTCCCGGGTCAACCATGACCCTCCTCACAAGACATCCCGAGACCATCAGAGTGATGACTAGCGGGTCCTCATGCGGGACTTGGATGTCACGGAGGTCCTCCTGGGAGAAGAGTATCTAAGATTGCCCCGTTCGGTCGTGGACCTCGTTTATCCCAGATATCCTGGCGATTTGATGTGCTCTTCGCGTCTGCGTGCGCCTCAATCCTTCGCTGCTTTGTGGGTCGGGACCCCCATGGATCATATTGATGATCCTGACCGGATGAGCAGGACCCTGATTCCGCAAGTTATATTGCGCTGGTGGGTTGGCCCTTGGACCATCTCTCTGGATATAATCCTTCAGTTCCCCTCGGGCTATCATTCCTTCCACCTGGCGTCTCAGGTTTCGGCAATCGTTGGTCGTGTGGCCAAAATCAGCATGGAGGGCGCAATGCTTGGATCTATCCCTTTGGTCAAGGGGTTGCCTGATTGGGGGAGGAGTTTGGAAGATTCCTCGAGCTTTGTTTTCCTGGAAAAGCTTGGCAAGCGTCACTTTCAATGGAGTAATCTTTTCTTCAAGCTTCGCACGTCTGTCGGGTTGAGGGGGAAACTGAGATGAAGAGTGGCTCAGGGGATTCGAGCGTTTGCGGTTCATATCCTGTCGGGATTTGTCTGACGCTTTATCCTTTGATTTGACTTCCACACTGACCAGTGCTGCTCTCCTCTGTCGGGTTGCTTCTTCCTCTTCGATCCTCAAATGGCCTTGCGCCCTAGAATTGAGTTCTCCTATTCCCGAGGGAGGCCGCTTCACAAGTGATTGGTGAAACTTGGTCCCCGGGATGAGGGCCATCCTGAAGGCCTCCACGGCAAAGTGCTGGTCGCAGTTGTCGATGGAGGATGACTCGACATTGAATCGGGACATGAAGCTCTTGAGGGATTCTCCCTTTTCCTGAGTCATGGTGAAGAGGCTCGAGATGGTCTTCTTTTGCCTCTTGTTCCCGAAATACTGCGCCACAAAGAGGTCAGATAATTGTTGCCAGCTGCCAATGGATCTTGGCGATTGCTTTCTGAACCAGAGGAGGGGTGCATCGATAAGACTGGTCGGGAATACTTTGCATAGCAGGGCTTCGTTCTCGGCGTACATCGTCATCTTTTGGTGGATCTGGTAGATATGCTCCTCGGGATCCTTCGTTCCGTCGTAAGGAGTGAATCTGGGCATGACGAACTTCCTTGGGAAGGGTTCCCGGGTGATCTCTACACTGAAGGGCGACTGAACCGAGTCGGCAGAGGCTCTGAGGGCCTGGTCATCGGTGGATCTGGCTCTCAGATCATTCATGACTTTCTTCTGAAATTCTGCCATCATCTCTTGGAGCTTCTGCGACGTCAGAGGTTCGTCGGTAACTGGAGTATCGCCGGTAGCCGGGGCCTTGCCTGGCCGGTGAGATGTTTCACCATGCTCTTCTCGTGGTTCGGTCTCACCATGGGTCTGTGATTGATCGGGAACTATTTGTGGGATAGTTGCCTGATTCAATCTTGCGAGGAGTTCCTCGCTCCTCCTTTCCGCCGCCAGGCTCCTTGCCTCGGCGGCCTGGCTGCGTTTCTCAGCTTCCACAAGCTGTTGCAGGAGATTTTCAATCGATGGTGGGGCGCTCGGTTGTCCGGTGCCGGGAATCAATGCTTCCGAATGGGATCTGGTTACCGGCATCGTTATCTCTGGACATTGAGGATGGTATGGAAGGTGTATCTGGGTTTCACTCAGCTTTTTTGGAGGTAGGAAGATGGTCGGTGATCTGACCTAATTTCCCACAGACGGCGCCATTGTGTAGATACAAAATTTGCACAACACAAAAGATGTCTTTCTCATTACTTTTCATTGAATTATATACATTTTCCCAATGGGCCTTTGGCCCATTAGGGCAACATTTTCAACTTTACATGATATCTTACTTTACACGTCAGCTATGCAGATTCTATATCATGCCATTGCCTTGAGCTACACGTATCTTCTAGAACCTCCGAGTCCCTTCAAAAAATGCTCTTCGGATCGGGGCAACAATGGATATGATAGTCGGGTCGTGCTACTTCCCGGACCATGGGGGTGATGAATCGATCGGGTTATGATGCGGGCACAATGGTCGGGTCATAATCTCGGGTCTTTCCTGACTTGATCAGGTCAGGATGGACTTTTCCATGGGTCGGGAAAACTCACATGTACAAACGTTCAAGTTTTAGAGACTCAATAAGTATATAAATCATATATATATACATATGCACACACCCACACCCACGCTACTCAAGATTAATTAGAAACAGCGAGGGTGGAGGGACAACATAAGGCATAGGTGCATTGGCCAGTGGCAGTGGTGGAGACATCCCTAGTGGCATAGGTGTATTGGGCAGTGGGAGGGGTGAGAAGAGGCACAGTTGGCGTGACAACACAAGAAAGGGATACAAGTAGTTTTGTTGATATTCCAGTGGTTGCTAGTGAGGTATAACTTTGGTTTATTTCAATTTTAATACGATTTGTTCCACTATATAGTTGTGCCCTAACCATTTTATTCTAATTCATTGACAGGTTATCAATGTTACACCATCACAGATTTGTGACATGCCCACCTTACTATCACAAGCAACCCAAAACAACCAAGACTGGTGGTTTTAGGTACTTTAATTGTTGAGAACTATTTCAATTTATTGTAATTTGTTATATGAATGCATTTAAGGCACATATGGCTAACAAGTTACAAAATTCTTTTTTGTAGGTTATGTAGGGCTGTGAATGATAGATTGAAGCTAACCCAAAGACTTTTGAGAGGAATGACGCTCATATAATTTAGATTTAAGTTGACTACACTTGGTAAAGTGAATCTTAGGTGAACATTTTTTTTTGGCACAACATTTTTAGTTTATATTTTCGTTCGGAATCCTGGTGATTATATTTTGAATCATATCTGGGAATAAACAAATATTATACTTTAGAATTTACCAGAGATTTAACTTTGTTGATAACTGTTTTTTGTTGGTTAGACAAGTTTATCGAATGAGATATGTTTGGTGGCTGTGGTAATCCAGTGAACCCAATTTTGTTTCTGCATTAAATGTATGTATATGAATTATTATTTTTATTTTATCTTTTTGTTGACTTGATGTTGAATGGTTAAAGAGTAATGTGAACGTTCTGTTGTTGAGTGGTTGAATGAATATTGGTCATCCAGGTTAATACAGGTTGTTTTTTACCATTTGAGCTAAACACAGTATCGAACAAGTCGTTGAAGCGTATAATCAGAGCAGTTAATTGGCAGAAAAAATATCTGCAACTCTACATTAATTGAATATGTATCCGTAGTATAGATATTAGATATTTTCTAAATGGCATTTCCTGGATTTGTTCTTTAACGTAGAACAAACCAAAGTTGTCTGCATGAAAAGGTATAAAGTATCCATGTAGGACAAGACACTGCAACATATATGGTTGAATAGGCACCTAACCATATCCAATAAATTCAAAATTGAAATATAATTTATAATTTATAATTTATAATTTTGAAGACTTTCATTTTGATCATTTTGTTCTTAGATGGAAAAGGAGCCTCAACGGAAGAGTTTTTTATTTATTTTTTTGGGCAGCACCCATTTAATATACGTGTTAAATATGTTCAACTCTAATCCAATTCATGGGTTATTCGTATCGACCCATGTAATCCATTTAACCTATTTATTATAATATATTAAATTAAAATTGACACAATCCAACATGAAACGAACTATTTAATATATTATCAGCAAAATTAAATTGAATTTGACGCAATCTAGTAATAGTTTATTGATATATTTTATCTCATGACCAATTAGATAACATAAAAAATTAAAATTAAAAATAAATATAAATATAATCGTGTCAAACGTGTCATGTTCGGGTTACTCGTGTCGTATTCGGGTCAACCCTTATATTCTCGTGTCGTGTTTGGGTTGATTCTTCTATAACTTCAACCCTTTTATGGTCAACCCTAACCATTTTAATTCATGTCGTGTTCGTGTCATGTTACCGTGTCGTGTCTCATTTTGTCAACTCTAGTTTTGAGCACAAATTTTCAAGCAGGGGTCAAGTAGCCCTAAATGCAAACTTCAGGGTTTTATATGCCATTTTCCATATATAAATATATTGGGTAAATAGCTAAAAATACCCCTCAATTTTCTTCTCTTTCTCTACTATACCCCCTCAATTAATTATACCCCCCTCAACTTTCATTTTCTTGCACCATGGGTTTGCCCTCAAATTTTTTTACCCTTTTACCCTCCAAATTTTTTTTATTTCCACCTTACCTTTAATCATATCCTTACTATTATATTTCTTAATTCTTTAAATTACAAAAATATTATTTCTTTTAGTTACAATATTAATTATGCCATTTACCTTTAATATATTAGACTAAATATACTCTCAAATGTAATTTTTTTTTAATAAGTTCTAATTATTGTATTTGTAAATCAATTAACTTGATATTAAATTTTAGTTTGATTTAAATCATAAAAATCAATCCTAATTAATATATTCATAAATAAATCCAATTTATGAAAACAATATATATATTTTGAACAAAATATATATATTTCGGAATATATATATAATTCGTTAAAAATATATCTTTTCCGAATTCTTTTAAAAAATATGAATTTTTTCCGAAAAATAATTTTTTTGGGAAAAATATATATTATGTTCCAAACTATAATTTTTTCTGAAAAATAAATTTTATTGAGAAAAATATATATTATGTTCCAAAATATAATTTTTTCTGAAAAATAAATTTTATTGAGAAAAATATATATTATTTTCAAAAATATGAATTTTTTCCGAAAAATATATATTATGTTCCAAAATATGATTTTGAGTCATAATACCTAAACTACCATCAATAGTATAAGAGGGTTTAGTGAAATCAAACCTTCAAAAAAATTATTTTTTGAAAAAATATGTATATTTTGGAATATATATATATATATATATATATGATTCGTCAAAAGTATATATTTTTTGAATTGTTTTAAAAAATATGAATTTTTTATGAAAAATATACATTATTTTCTAAAATATAAAAAATATATATTTCGGAAAAAAAATCATATTTTGGAAAATAATATATATTTTTCTCAAAAAAATTATTTTTCGGAAAAAATCATATTTTGGAACATAATATATATTTTTCCCAAAATTTTTATTTTTTGGAAAAAAATCATAATTTTTTAAAACAATTCGAAAAATATATTTTTTTGACGAATTATATATATATATTCCAAAATATATATCATTTTCCAATAAAACTTAATTTCATTTAAATCATAAAACTCATTGTCCTAATTAAATTTTTTTTTTGCCCAAATGAAACTTTCTTTTCATAAAAATATATTCATAAATTGTTATTTATTTATGAATATATTAATTAGGATTGAGTTTTATGATTTAAATCAAACTAAAATTTAATAACAAGTTAATTGATTTACAAATAAAATAATTAAAACTTACAAAAAAAAAAATTAACATTTGAAAGTATATTTAGTCTAATACATTAAAGGTAAATGACATAAATAATATTCTAACTTAAAGAAATAATATTTTTGTAATATAAAGAATTAAGAAATATAATAGTAAGGATAGAATTAAAGGTAAGGTGGAAATACAAAAAGTTTGGAGGGTAAAAGGGTAAAAAAAATTGAAGGCAAGCCCATGGTGCAACATTTTATAAAACTTTAGGGGGTTTTAAGCTCATTTCATAGTTGAGGGGGGATAGTAGGGAAAGAGAGTAAAATTTAGGGGGGGTTTAAGCTATTTACCCAAATATATTCAATGATATTGATATAATCTACATGCTTAATTAGTTAGGGTATGTTTGGTAGGCGGTTATGGTCCCATTTTTTTGGTCTGATCATGGTTTTTTGATACCAGACCATGTTTGTTTTGCATTGGTCTCAAAAAATATAACCAAATCAAATTGAACCAAAAATGACTTTTTTCATACCAAGATTTTTGGTGATCCTATTTTGGTCTAGTTACAAAATTTATTCAAAATCTAACAAAAATGTCCTCCAATAATTAAACCACATCTAACTAATATATAAACCAAAATACAAAAATAAATAAATAAAATAATGAATAATAAATAAAATGAATTAAATAATATATAAAATTAATAATAAATAAATTAATAAAATATATTTATAAATTAATAAAAATAAAATAAAATATATTTATGCATAAAATAATAATATCAATGATAAATTAAATAAAATATGTTTAAAAATTAATATAAGTAAATGAATAAAAAATAAAAAAAATAATGAATAATAAACAAAATAAATTAAAGAATACATAAAAATAAAAAAAAAATAGATATAATAATAAATAATAATATAAATAATAAATTAATAAAATATATTTATAAATTAATTAAACAAATAAATAAATGATATTAAATGATAAATTAATAATATAAATAATAAATTAAATAAAGCATATTTATAAATAAAATAAAAATAATGAATAATAAACAAAATAAATTAAATAATACATAAAAATAATAATAAATAAATAAATAATAAGCAAAATGAATTAAATAATACAAAAAGAATAATAAATAATTAATAAATATAATAATAAATAATAATATAAATAATAAATTAATAAAATAGTTTTATAAATTAATTAAAATAATAATATAAATAATAAATTAAATGAATTATATTTATAAAAAAATAATAACAAAATGAATTAAATAATACATCATAATAATTAATAAATTAAATGAATTATATAATACATGAAAATAATAATAAATGAATAAATATAATAATAAATAATATTATAAATAATAAATTAATAAAATATATTTATAAACAAATAAAAATAAATAAATAATAAATAAATAATTAACAAAATGAATTGAATAATATATAAAAATAAGAATAAATGAATAAATATTATAATAAATAGTAAATGATAAATAATAATGGACTTTCAGACAGTTTGTCAAATATGGTCTGGTTCCAATTTTCTCAGATCAAGATCATCAGACCAGACCGCTTACCAAACAGACTTTCAGAACACAGACCGGACCGAACCAGACCGGTATCCAAACGGGCCCTTAGCCCCATTTGGTATGAGTTGATGGTTTTTTTTTTTGGGTCGAAACCAATGCGCTTTTTGCTCTGCAGCGTGTATGGTGTGGTATGTTTTATTTTGCACAATAATATTAATGATTGAAATGTTAAAAACAAAATTAAGCCAAACATGATTCCAATTTTAATAAAACACACTACAAGAAAAACATCTTACTACGTATTTGTTTCAATTAAAAATAAAACTCGAAAAAGAAAACGCAACCTAAACCAACCCTTAAATTGTGTCGTTTTATCACTAACACATTGCACCTCCCCATCATTTATAAGGTGACACTAGCAAAATTTAGAATCATAGGATATGACAGTTAAATAATAATATAAATATAATCAAATTCACAAATATTATAAATTTAAACCACTTTTATTATACAAGTATTTAAATTTATTATTTAAACAAGAATAATTATAAAAACTTGCAAGAAAAAATAACATGTTAATCTTTTTCTTTGATGAAATAAAAGTCATGTATAATCATATAAAACAAAAACTTTACTAGTTTAGATTTCTTAATTGATCGTATAAAAGTCAAACATTTCATCTTTCTCACATTAGTTCAATAACATAAGGACAAGAGACGACTAGTAAAAATAATAAATAAATACCATAATTCTCATCAATGAATTAGATCTTCCATAAACTCATCGTCATATTTATCACCCTCATCGATAAATAATATGGTCTCCCATTGTTCCTCTCGTGTCCTTTATGTGTTCCCTCCTTTTTGATTAAAAATTTATTAAAGAAGTGAAGTAAAGTAAAAAACGGGTGTTACTCACTGTAAGAACATTTATTGAAATTATTTATGTTTGACATGTTCAAGACAACAATCATATTGAGTGAATTATGGAGTCGGGTAGGTTTAACAGACATTGACAAGCTTCGTCAAATTCAAATCAAACCTAAAGAAGTGAAAAATACAAGAGAATTGAAGAGGAAGCAAGTTTGAATAAAAAGTGTCTCCCGAATGGCAAAAACGTCATTTTTTCAAATCGCAACTTCAAGAATCATAACAAGCTAGTCAAGGGGGTTTAAGTGGCACAATTATCAAGAAAAGTTGATTCCAAGTATTTTTCTACATCTGACCTATGCCCACAGCAACAAAAAATGGCTAGAAAGTGTCGTTTCTATGCCCGGAGCACACTCAGCATAAACAAGCCTACGCTCTAGACGTAGGAGCCCCTACGCCCCAGGCGTAGGGGTCTGGCGATTTTAATTATGGAAAATTCATGTTTTGCCCCCAATTTGTTCTCCTTTGAGGTGGTCGCGACTTTACACCTCGATACTCATGCCATACACAAAATATACATCAGAGTATAGGGTTTTACTTGGTTCGATGTGAAATTACGAAAAACGGAAAGGTTAGGGGTTTTTCCTTGACTTTGTCTATAAATACCAAGCTCTACAACAGAGGAGACTGAGCTTTTGGTGAGAGATCTCTGCAATTCTTCTACATATCATATTCTTCTGCAAAGAGATATATATAGAGAGAAGATTATTAAGTGATCATACATATTCTAGTTCTCTCTAGTTTTTGGATGATTATCTAATTGTGCTTCTACATCGAAGATCCTTATGCACAATTTGATGATCCGTTGCTGAAAAATCTACACACCAACTTGTGCAACGTGGTTGTTTAGATCCGTTTGAGAAACGGAGCCGTCTGAGTGCGGAGATCGGAGCAGGAGGCTTTGTGGTTCATTGATCCGTTAAAAAGTGGAGCCGTCAGAGTACGGAGCGGAGCGAGAGCTTCGTGGAGCACAAGGGATTCAAGGTTGTCAGACGTCAAGTGGAGAAAGGTAGATCTGGAGGGATTTGTAAGTCTAAAACTTCATAAAGTCTGTGTACTTCTTGATTCATATTGCATCAATACCCGAGCGTATCCGTGATTTTTACTTTGAGTATTTCCAAAGTTTTTCACGTAAAAATATCTTGTGTCTCTATCGCTTTATTTTCTGCACTTAAATTAATCTTTCCATGATTTATCTTGTTAGAGAATTGGATTAAAATTGATTTTTTCGTAATTAATTTTAATTTATCAATAAATCCACAAAAACCCTATTCAAACCCCCCCCCCCCCCCCCCCCCCCCCCCCCCCCCCCTCCTCTAGACTATTTTCATTGATCGTCTATAAGCTATTTTTATTGATCGTCTAGGTAATTCCACTCACGCAGTAGTGCGAGAATAGTACGATGTCTGTACTCAGGGATATCTATGGGAGAGAATTAGGTCAAACGTAATTCGCATCAAGTGACACAATAAAAAATGGAGTTAACTATGACGTCAAAATAAAAAATTAAACAGAAGTGTCAAACTTATTATTAAACCTAATTAGTGGTCACATATTTCCCCAAAAATAAAAAAATAAAATAACTATGACCTCAAAATCCAACTCTTATTCGGCATAAAAAAATGCTTAGTGAATTTATAAAGAGTTAGGATGGGTTGGAGACAAGGTAAATTTATACTTAGGAGAGAGTTAGGAAAAAGAAAGTAGAATATAAAAGGTAAAGTTTAGGAGTAAATCATACCAAATAGTAGTAGTATTTAAGACCAATCATTTCCTAAAACAAGAAATATGAAAACACTACCAAGCGACAAAATTCATAAAGTTTGATGCAACATGAAAACAAGGAAAAGAAAAATTACACATAAAATGGTAAAGGAGCACTTTTATTGAGAACAATGACTATGGGTCCGTTTGGAAACCAGTGTTTTCGTTTTCGTTTTTTTTCTCTTGAGAACAAAAAAAATTTTTGTTCTTGTCCTAAGGGTAATCCGGAAATAAAAACATGTTTGGTTGGGAATTTTGTCTAAAAGATTTTCAAAAACAAAAAACAAAAAACACGTTTGGCAGACCTTGTTTTTTCAGAAATTTTGATAACATAAACAGAAAAACATGTTTGGCAGCATCTGTGTTCGCTGGATTTCTGAGAACAGAAACACGAAAACATGTTTGGTGAGTTGAATTGTTTTTTAAAAGATTTTACTGAAATTTTGCCTATAAATGTTGGAATTGAGAAAATTCATACAACTTCCCCTAAAAATGACTAATAGTAATTTTTTATTTCTTATAAAATTAAGTAGCAATAAATATATAAAAGAGAAAAAAAATGACACGATTATTTTCATACCCACCATATCCTACATATATACTACTCCATAAATGTCAATAATATTTTACAACATCATGTCATACTTCTAAAGAAATGAATGTGCAAGTTGATCAGCTATTAAGAATTAAAGATACAATCAAAGTTGATCACTTATATGTAGTTTAAACAAGAATTTATGTCTCTAATTCGTTTACATGTCAATTTTTGAATTTTTTGCCAACTTCCTTCCTACATTCAACTGAATAAGAATCGTTGAGAGAGAACATATCACTACTAAGGATTTAATTATCATTGAAAACACAGGGACATTGTTTTTTGATTGATCAAGTAATTTGGTAACTTGATTTATGCAAAGATGTACAATTGTGATGTTTAATCATCACAATTCCATTTAGTTTACATGTAGACACACTACAAAAAATAAAGCTTTTAACGACAGACAATGCATGTCGTTAAAAACTTTTAACAACGCGAATCATCACAATTACAATTGACGACATGGATTGTATATCGTGAATAGTATGTAGTAACGACATGCATTGCACGTTCTTAATAACAATGTTTTTTACAACATACATTGCATGTCATTAAAACTCATTTTTTTAAAAATAATAATTTATATAATAGAACAACAATTTCAATTGGACACTTATTTCAATATTACAAATATGATTGTCCTTAATCTAAGAAAAGAATCCGCATCATAACAAAGAACCAAATATGACATCATATATGAATATTTATGAAGAAGAATAATCAAATATAATCTTTTTATTAAATCAAAATATCATGTTTCCGAAATACATAAAAAAACACCTAACTACAAAATGTACAAAAGAATAAAACTACAATTTTTAACAAAATAACCATTACTCTTGAACATGAATTAGTCTCCACTCGTACATATAAGTCTTGTCGGAAAATCCATCCTTCAATCACAATCTGTCAATTACATAAAATAAAAAAATATTAAAACAAGTGAGATATTATTTATACACATTAATAAAGAAAATGTGTTATTAGAGTAGAAGGAGAGGCTAATAAGTAATATGAAATCATTACCTAATACAGAATCAAGAAAGAAAAAGCATTTTAAGAAAAATTAGCAAATCAATTGCATGTTAAAGAGGCAAAAATTACTTAGAACAAAGATCACATTATGAAACTTGTTTCTACATATGTTTGTATATACATATGACTATATATATATATATATATACAAACTGCAAAGTGTCTACATATGAACCAAGAGATGAGTATGTACAGTCTGTGTATTGAAGTAGTTGAATAAGTGGGACTAAAAGATAAACTCAGCCTAGCTATTCACATGATCACAAATGTCAGCCTGTCCAATAAATATTATTGTCTATAATGTTCAATATTCGCAGATAAGTGGACATCATATATTTGATTAACTGCTGCAAACAATAGAAATTTTGTAGACTACAGAGAATTTTGTAAGAACCTACTTCAAAGACAGCCCATATATCATTTAAGTTGTCTGTGATAACAGAGGTAAAAAATATTTATGAGACCATAACATAAAAGAACTTCAAAACCAGATAAGGTAACAAAAAACAATTCATGCTCCAAACTACTAATTCATGTTCCATATATCATAAAAGTTTTATTGATTTCAAAACCAAACTTCCAAACTACTAATTTATGCTCTCAAACATCAGATAAGGTAACAAAAAATAAAAACAAGGGTAAAAAACATCTATACAACATTTTAAAAGATCATTCATACAAGCATGAAACTGCAGTAATGTGATAGTTTTTAGTAGTTTTGCGAATATTTCTCAACAATTGCAAAAAATCCAAAAGAAAATGATTGTCAATAAATCCAATATGAAAGTTCACAACATGACTATTTGGGCAAGAAAATCAAACCATGTAGCTAAAAAATTGACACAAACATATTTGTTTGTTGTTTCTTTCCTAGTCTTCCAAGTGTGATAGAGCATAAACATATTTGTTTGTTGTTTCTTCCCTAGTCTTCCAAATGTGATAGAACACCTTTTTTGTTTCTAAATTCTCTACACTCTCAAGTTGTAGTAAAATGTCCCTACCCTCAAAACGTATTTTAGAGCTTCAGACAATGTATATCTCTATATTTTCTGTTATTAATATATATATCTTATCCTCATCTTTTCAACTAACAAAACTTATCTTCAAATCCAAAATATAAATAACTGAAGCATTATACATTGAACCCATATAAGTACCTGCAATTTACGCTGTCGAATCAAACCATTCACACTCCTCTGCTCCTTCTCAATCTCTTCATCCTCCGGAATAGCATCAAGCATCCCATTCCTCGTCGGTCTTCGCCGCGGACTAATCAGAATGGTCTTTGTCAGCGTCACCGGCACACCAGAGCAACTCCCAGCAATGTACACCACTATCAACGGCGACGAAATCCCCAATTTTGGCTGAAAAAATGCCGACGACCCACTCGCAACCGTCGCAGCCGTGTAGCAATCCATACTCCACCCAGTCTTCGAATCGCCACCGCCACCACTCCACCCAACCTTGAGCCTCTCCAACGACCCACACAATATCATCTCCTCCTCCTCTTCCTCGAAGGACCGTTCATGAGACGATACATATTCAGATTCGGCATCTTGTAGATCGCCAGAGTCAATTCGTCCTCCGACTCGTCCATAATTGGTGGTATGAATCAGAGATTGGGGTTGTGATTCATGAACACGAACCCTAGAAAATTTATATCACGATTTCATGGCCGATTCGAGAGGGTGTGAAAAGATTCGCCTCCAAACCCTAGAAAAGAGCCTTGTCGGCAGAGAAGAGAAAGAAATGTCGAGAGAGTTTTTGGGAGATTTGAGAAATGTGTTTTTTTTATTATCATCCGGCTATAGTACAAAGAGGACAAAAGAACATCAATTTGATGTTCTCAATTTGGACGAAAATTTGCTCCTTGTTTTTTTACTGTGTTAAAAAAACATGTGTGCCAAAATGTTGCCAAACTCTCATTTTAGGGATAAAAAACAAAAATTAGGGCAAAAACACTCTATCCAAACACACCCTATATGTATTCGGGTGAATATAATTTTTGTTAAGAAGTGACTTCTGTTTTTTTTTTTTTTTGTCATTATAATTAGGGCTGGTACGGTTCCTTACCAGTTCCTGCAGGAACCGGAATCAGAACCAAATCAAAATTTTCAATTTCTTTAAAAGTACTGAACAATAGGGATAAGGAACCGAATTGTACCGGAACCGGAATTTCGGTTTGGTTCCGGTTCCTAGTGCTTTAAATAAAAAATTACAAAATATAGCAAAAATTACAAAATCACAAAGTTGCAACACTCTAAGCATACTGAAATATCCA
Organism: Cornus suecica; assembly: GCA_963922005.1. NCBI lineage: Eukaryota > Viridiplantae > Streptophyta > Magnoliopsida > Cornales > Cornaceae > Cornus > Cornus suecica. The sequence goes on along the minus strand of OY998248.1, from coordinate 18,999,351 downwards.
ATTATAAGAAAGAGTAAACTAAACTCATTCAAGAAAAGAAGATACAACCCAATTATCAAAGTGAACTATCAAGAAGTAAACTAAACGCAGTTTAAGAAATCAGGTAAACAAGATACAGTGAAATCACACAATTAGCATACTGAAATATCAAATTATAAGAACAAGTACACCAAACCCAGATCGGAAAAAAGAAAATCCATTTTTCCTCCCCCCCCCCCCCCCCCCCCCCCCCAGCTTTCTCACCAGCTTTCTCACCATCCAAACAGATTACAAATCTTACATTCTTACAGCTTCAAGACACTTACAAGAACAGGTAAACGAAACCCAGATGGAGTAATCAAGAAATTAAGTGAAAAAATGAAATCCCCCATATAGTGTATATACATATATGATCTAGGGTTCACGATCGAGAGTGAGAGGCTGAGAGACGAAGTGAGAGAAAGTAGTGACTGTCGACTGAGTGAGATCCAGGGTTTACGATCGAGAGTGAGAGGATGAGAGAGAGCGGCGCATTTTTTTGGTTAACCCTAAAAATGTAAGGGTGCGTTTGGAAATTAGTGTTTTCATTTTCGTTTTTTATCTCTTGAGAACAAAAAAAATTCTTATTCTTGTCCTAAGAGTAATCCAGAAACAAAAACATGTTTGGTTGAAAAAATTTGTCTAAAAAATTTTCGGGAACAAAAAAAAAACACATTTTTGAGATTTATTTGGAATAAAAAGTAGAAAACAAATTGTCAAATGGTGAGATTAAGTTTGACTTGATTGTCATCCCTTGTATAAACCAGTTGCAATGTACACTTCCAAATCTTCCATACAACAATGAACATGACCACTCTGCTATTGTTCAAAAGATTAGCATACAAGAAAATATATATATATAAATATATAAGTAGTAGCATGTATAAAGACCACATCACCCCAATTCGATTGGGGGTATCAAGTTGCAGAGGTAACTGTTTGTGTTGGTGGTGGTGTCGATTTGCAGTGGTGGGCATTTGTGGTGTGTCGATTTGTAATGGTGGTGGTGGTGGGATGGCGGCTGGTGGTGGTGGTGGGGGTTAGGGTTTGGAGGTTGAAGATGGAGGTTAGAGTTTGGAGGTTGAAGATGACGGTTAAGGAATCTACAACAAATTTTATTTTATTTTTTTGCTGAGAACAAACAGTGCCAAAAACAAAAAAACACCATTTTGGTGTTCTCAAATTTTGAACTAAGGGTGAGAAAACGATTTTTTACTGTTCACGAAAACAAAAACCATAAAAGGCTCCCAAGCGCGTTTTTGTTCCCGTGAACGGTGGAAAAAATATAAACAAAAATGAAAACACCAATTTTCAAATGCACCCTAAGACTCTTATTCTTATACAGTGTATATACTTATATGATATAGATATACTAGCACATAGCAGGTGCGGTGCACGTGATTCAAAAGATAATATTATAATTTTGTAGTGTAAATTATTTTTGTAATAAAAAAGAATAAAAATAGAAATAATTTATTTATTTAAATAACAAATAACATAAAATTAATTGATTAATTAAAAAAGCACACAAATATTTTCACAACCGGATACCAAATGTGAATGTGATTTTGGGCATAAATTATTCTTTGGATCAATTAACATATCAAAACAACCAAATTAAATATTAATTATGCTATCTCTTACCAAAAGATAAATTTAACCTCCAAGAAATTGAAAACAAATCAACCAAATTAGATATAAATTATACTATTTTTTATCAAAAGATAAAATTGACACTAAAAATTAATGAAAAATAATTTTAAACTTCAAGATAACTTTTTTGTATCTTCTTATTTACCTCAATAAGATACGTGTAGACGAATCATGTAAAGCTTTAAGAAACTCTAGGGGGCTTGAATGATTTGATTGGTCGAGAATAAAAATTTGGCATTTGTTTGGGAGTTTTGTAAGTAACCAATACGTTACATTCTCCTAATAATAAATCACACTGAATGATAGTGAAAATTATAATTAAATAATCTATATGTTGGGGGGCCTTTTGGATTCTTAACATCAATTCACTAAATTATAAATAAAAGTGGTATGCAATAATTTTGAAGGCCTTTTTGACTTCTTAACTTGTTGGGCACTTAATCAAATTTATTTGGCAACAAAAAACGGAATATGAAAAGTGCAATATGTAGACCTGTCAATGGATCGGATTCGGATCGGATCAGTTAAATCTAAATCCAATTTGTTAAGAAATCGGATTATCGGATTCGGATCATAATCGGGTTATCGAATTTTATTTTCAATCCATATCCGGTTAATATCGGATTCGGATCGGATTCGGATCATAATCGGATTATTGACAGGTTTATTGATAAGGATGATAAAAACTCCCAATCCGCGATCCGAATCCGATAATTCGGCGGATTTTCACTTAGTTAATTCATATTCGAATTTCTTCATTATAGAATATCTGATTCGAATATCTAATTAAAAAAATACAAAAATACAAAAATCAATAAATACTGAAACACTACATTATTCACACTTTTAATAATTGTATTTATGATCAATCATTATTAATAAATAATAAAATAATTAACAACTAACATTTATATACATGTACAGTATTAAATATATACACATAAAAATATCAAATATATATTTATATATATATAAATATATTTTATATCGGATCGGGTTATTATCGGATCGGATGACATAAATCCAAATCCAATTTGTTAAAAAATCGGATTATCGGATTCGGATCCTAATCGGGTTATCGAATTTTATTTTCAATCCATATCCGGCTAATCGGATCGGATTTGGATCGGATTCGGATCAAAATCCGATCCATTGACAGGTCTAGCAATATGTTTGATATCATAACCAAATATAAGGTACCTTATAGATTTTTGTGAAAAATTAATACGAAGCCCTTACAAATATAATAATACTAATACACTTTTTAATAATTTTTTTAATTCTTTTTGTATTTTAAAAGTTGATAAATGTATTAAAATACAGAGCCCTTACACTTCAAATAAGTAGTACCACATTTAATTATATTTTTTTATATTTTAAGAGGTGATAAATGTACAAAAAATATTAGAACACTTATATGTTAAATAGTAATACACTTTAATTATGTATCTAAAGCGATCATATTTCCTCTTAGTTTTATAAGAATGATATATATAAATTTGAAATTAATTATTATACTGAATTAGTAATTTAAAGAAGTTGTATCTTATTTCAAAATCTAGGAATAAGTGTATAAAAAAACAATGAAAGTCTTCACACTTTTATAAGTAGTATAAATATATATAAATATTTATTAGAGTTATAGATATAAATATTAGCTATATTTAATGGGAAGCTCAAAAAGTCTTTTGTAACTCTTAAATAGATTAACATATAGAAGTAAATGGTGAAATAAATATAATCAAAATTTTTTTATATTTAAAATATAGAAATATTCCTAGTGCCTCACATTTTTAGAATAAATAGAAATAGAAAAAAGCATGTGCAAAAATTTTAAATCTATAATAAATAATTTAAGTCTAAAAGAAAATAATTACACCATAATAGTATATATGAAAAATATATGGAACTTCTAACATTTGTCTTATTTGTAAATTGTGGATCAGTTATGATAGAACACACTTTTTTTTTTTTTTTTTTTGGATACATTACAAGATTACTAAAGTGACAACCAATCGTCACAATTTTTTTACTTTCTAGCGAAAAAGAAAAAGAATATGTTGACCTCCTCCCGTCTAACCCAAACACCCTCCTAAACCACCAATGGTCTCCCTTTGATTTTGCTACCTACATTGCATACTATTTAAGGTTAATTACAGTTGGACCCCCTCGAAATATGTCAAATAACATGTATACCCTCCGTTGTCTGATAAATTATAATTGAATCCCCTCAAGTCGATCAATGTATATTTCTGGTGACTGATAATGTGAAATTACATCTTTACCGATATCTATATTTCATTTAAAATATTTAAAAATGATTATTTTGTCAATTACCTATGTACAAAGGTAATCTAGGTCATATTATAAACTTTAAATGATGGTATTTTGGTCTTTTCACATATCATTTTGCATCTACTTGAGAGTATTTAAGACATTTCATATATGAAAAAGGATAGACATCAGCATTGACCGAGATTGACCACTCTTGTAGGGAGTATTTGTTATAACTTACAAATTTAAAGGGGTCTAGTTATAATTTACCAAACAATAAGGGGTCCGTCTATTATTTGCTATATCTCAAGGGGTTCAACTATAATTAACCCTAGTATTTAGCATCAATTCACCAAATAGCCATTCCAAAATATTTTGTTACATCCAAATAATTGATTTGGAATTGGAGCCCCCAATTCCAATTCCATAAGGAGAAGTTGTGATTTCCAATTTCACATATTCTTCAAACATTGACCCACTAAATATTCTCTTTCAAACAATAATTTTTTCACAACCACCAACATACATACATATACATAAATACCTATATATATACATACGTTTATATATATATACACACCCATATATATACAAATATATATAAACACGTTTATATATATAAACATATATACACATTTATATATACGTATGCATATATATATGAACTCATAAACTCATATATATACAAATATGAATACACCTGCACACAAATATATAGCCACACACACATATATACACATAAACACATACATATAAATTCACGCATATATACACATTCACATACATATACATACATGTATATATACATGTATGTGTATATACACACATACATACACATGTATATTATGAATAACTATACTTGTATACTTATATCTATATCTATATACATATTTGTTTATATTGTCTATTTAAATTTTATAGTTATGACATTTTACATTTAAATTTGGTTGACTTTGAGATTGAATTCCAATACACACCCAAACAATATATTTGGAATTGTATTTGTGGAATTAAGATACCATGACATTCCAATTCCAATTCAATTCCAAATCTGTGCACCCAAACGGACCCTCAACGCCAAATTAGTAACAAATACCTCAATTAAAACCAAGTAAAACAATTTTAGCATTGGCAAAAAATACTAAATCCCCATCTTAAGCATGCACCTTTTTTTCTTTTGGATAAATTTTAACCATTCTCTTTCTCTACCTTCTCCTCCAAAACTTTTGTCCTCTCTCAAAAGATAGGTACATATCTTGAAAAATCCATAATTACATATCCTAGAATTTATCTTAACTCCAAACCTCTGTTTTCTCCTCTCAAATTGAACGTATTGATTCACCCTCAAGTTTTTAATTATATCTACTCATTATATTACACAGTAGTTCCCCCCTCTACATCTATCAGTGATTTAGTAATTTTATGAATGACTTTTACGACCGCTCCTTACAATAGTCAATAGTGGTAAGGTAATTATAGAGCATCTCAATTGTTATTTTTTATGACTTTATGATCGTTTCTGGAGATGTGAACATGCCCCTAGCTCCTCTCATGGTTTCCATTTGCTTAGGGAACTAAATTAGTGTTGCGAAAAATATTTCACGAAAAATATTAATATCCAAAAAAAAGAGAGAAGAAAAAGAAAGAATTATAAGTATTCACAAATTGAAAAAAATAGTGACACTTGGTAGACGTTAATCATCATAAAATATAACATTGAAAAACTTCATGAATTTAATTTTTTAACACTTTCAAATAGGCAAAAAGAACAATATTCAAATTGAGTACCTTGGTGAAACTTTTGTAGACAGTTAAGAAAAAGCGAAGCACGTCGGGATGTCCTTCATCAAGTTGAAGTTCCTTTGCAATAATCTTTATCTCATAATGCTAAAAACAAAATAAAACCCATGATTACTCACAAAAAAAAAAAAAACCACCATAGAAAACTATAAACCCCCCAAGCATTTGACTAAAATGAAAACTTTCAAATCGAGAAGTAATATTATCCATTTAAACTCATTCATACCAATAAATAAAGAACATAAATTATAAACTATGTCAAATCAATTATCAAAATCTGAAACTAAATTGAAATTATACATTGTAAATAAGACCAGCACTTTGAGCATGGCAACCTAATGTTTGACACTTCCTTTTCACATGCCAAATCTGAATATTAAAGAATTGTGTATAAGACATACCTAATCGACGAAAATACCAAGGGTTGAAGCACTTTAAAAGACTTTGTGAATGAATCATAATTTAATAACATTATTAAATGGTTAATTATCAAAATGATACTATTATTGGAATAGAAACGGTTTAAATTTGATGCTAATTAATGATCATACAACTTCTTATATTCAAAACAATCATAGAAATTTTATTAGAAAAAAAATGTTTTAAAATTTAATAAAAAAATCTTCTATTTTTAAAGTAGTATATAACATAATATAGAAAAAATATTATTTTTTAATTTTCTGTTATTTTTTTATTGTTTATTCATGTAATATATAAATTATAACCATTCGAACTCTTAAATTACTCATCAACATTGTAACACTAAAATAATTAATAATTTGTGTAACTTTCATATAATAAATATAATAATAGTGTTGAGAAACTAAAGAGTCGTAAGTTATAAACATTAAAAATAAATACATATAATTGTATGTAACAAATTTATTAAGAGGGTGTGAGAAACTAAATTAATTTAAGTCATAATTATTATCATCCACAAATAACTAATACTGTAACAATTATAGCTCTTTCATAACATTAATACTATGTATTTTTTTTAAAAATATATATATAAATGTATAGAAATATTATGAGGGCATGTTTTTTTTTATTTAAAATATTATATTGAAGTGGAGAGAAATAATCCAAGGGGCTTACACTTTTAGAATAGTATAGATATACGGTTCTGGACTAATAAACTATGGCTTAAATCGGCCAGTCTATGGCTATCTATATATATATATTACCGGTTTTGATTTCGGTTCCGGTTCTTGAGAGCCAAGAACTAGAACCGAACCGAAAATATCACTTCTCCAAAAATGAGAACCGGAACCGAACCGGAAGCCTTAAGAACGGAATGGAACCGGAAGCCTTAAGAACCGAACTGAACCGTCGGTTCCGGTTTGGTTCCAGTTCTTCGGTTCTTTTGTGCACCCCTAATTATAAGGTGCCCGTTTGTATTAATTTTTCAAAAGTTTCTTTTTACTTTACTATTTTAAATGGTGTTAGAGTTGTTTTTTAAGAACTTTAATCTATGAGTAATATAGTGAAATCTCAGGGGAGGTCAGAATAATTTACCCTAAAATATAACGAAAGAATTAGGTCTAGACAATACGAGGATTTCAATCTTTCTTTTTCTATGGTATTTCAATCTTTCTTTTTCTACTTCATTGATCAAATTTTGCCAAAAAATTATTCCTTCCATCATTCCACTTTTCATCCCTTTTTATCTTTCTAAGCTCCGGACTTTCCAGCGAGGATTTTTAATCCCAACCAACTGGGCCCTAACTTCTTTATTGGGATTTATGCTCATTAGTTTTCTCCCCTTTTTACGCGAACAATGATATTGGTGATACCAAGGTCCGGTTACTCAGATCGAAGAACTACTTTTTGCATTTTATTTTTCAAAGAAAATTTTTAAAATTTTCTCCATTTCATCTATATCAACTCCCATCTCCCATTTTATTCTGGCAAAATTAATTTCTCAACTATATAGTCAAAGATCAATTGTTTTTCCCATAGTGAATGTGTGTTTGTGCTTATAGGTCAAAGTCGTCCTTTTCGGTTTCAATTTCACGAATCTATTCACCCATGTAAAACCACATCACCTCACTTAGCTCGATCTAATCATTACTCTCATGAACGGGAATATTGCATCACATACTACTCACACATCATAAACACAAACTCAATCAACTTGTAATGCAAAACATTCATGCGTAAAAACAAATTTTTTTTATTTTTTTTTATTTTTTATTTTTTTAAATTAATGAATTACACAACAAAAATTAGACACCATACCCCCAAACCTAAACTCAACATTGTCCCTAATGTTGGACAAACTCACACTTTGTAAACAAAAAGACAAGAGTGAAAAGGTATCACCTGACTCATGGTAGGTTGATCTGGTCAAACTTGCTATCAAACAACAATAAGTTGTTAGAATTCAAAACAAAAATTAAAAATAAAGTAAAAAAAATCCTAAAATAGATATGTACAACAAGACCACATAGGTCAATCCTGATAAACAGGATCACTCAGGGAGATCTCCTCCCCTTCTTGAGAAAGTAACTCTAAAAATGGTTTCAAACGCTGACCGTTAACTTTGAACACATCACCATTTTTTGGATTTTCAATCTCAATGGCTCCATATGGATGAACAATTCGAACAATGAACGGACCAGACCATCGAGATTTCAACTTTCCTGGAAACAAATGCAATCGAAAATTATAAAGCAAGACTTTTTGACCAGGTGTGAAAGTTTTCCTAAGAATACTTTTGTCATGCCTTATTTTCATTTGCTCTTTATAGATTTTTGTACTTTGGTAAGCATCATTCCTAATTTCCTCCAACTCATTCAACTGAAGCTTCCTATGGACTCCTGCTTTGTCAAGGTTAAAGTTGAGTTGTTTAATAGCCCAAAAGGCTCTATGCTCTAACTCAACTGGGAGATGACAAGCTTTGCCATACACCATTCGGTAAGGAGACATTCCAATAGGGTTCTTAAATGCAGTACGGTATGCCCACAGTGCATCACTAAGTCTCAAGGACCAGTCTTTCCTATTTGGGTTAACCGTTTTCTCCAAAATGTGTTTAATTTCTCTATTGGATAACTCAACTTGACCACTAGTCTGGGGATGATAAGCAAGTGCAATTTTGTGGGTTACACAATATTTTCTCATTAATGCTTCGAAAACCCTATTGCAAAAATGTTTCCCCCCATCACTAATAATAGCACGGGGTGTACCAAAACGTGAAAAGATATTATCTTTCAAAAACTTGACTACTACTTTGTGATCATTAGTTTTACATGCAATTGTCTCAATCCATTTAGACACATAATCAACTGCGACAAGGATGTACAAATTGCCAAATGAATTAGGAAATGGTCCCATGAAATCAATGCCCCAAACATCGAAAACTTCAATAATCAGAATTGGGTTTAAAGGCATCATATTTCGACGTGAAATACTCCCTAACTTTTGACATCGCTCACATGCTAAGCAATAAGAATGACAATCTTTAAAGATTGAGGGCCAGTAAAATCCAGATTGCAATATCTTTGCAGCGGTTCTCTTTGAACTAAAATGACCTCCACATGCATGATCATGACAAAAAGAGATTACACTAGTTTGGTCACAATTGGGGACACATCTTCGAATAATCTGATCAGGACAATACTTGAATAAGTACGGATCATCCCAAAAGAAGTGACAGACCTCAGATAAGAATTTGGATTTATCTTGCTTAGTCCAATGTGAAGGCATTTGACCTGTGACAAGATAGTTCACAATGTCGGCAAACCAAGGTGACTCAGATACAACAAAGAGTTGTTCATCAGGGAAAGACTCAAGAATAGGCATGGAGTCTAGGGATGTCTCAAGAATGAGCCTAGACAAGTGATCAGCTACTACATTTTCAGACCCTTTTTTATCTCGAATTTCTAGATCAAACTCTTGTAGCAATAGGATCCATCGAATTAAGCGCGGCTTAGCATCTTTTTTAGAGAAGAAATACCTAAGTGCAGCATGATCTGAGAAAATGAGGACTTTAGACCCTAACAGATAGGACCTAAACTTGTCTAATGCAAACACAACTGCTAACAATTCTTTTTCAGTGGTAGAGTAATTCAGTTGTGCCTCATTTAATGTCTTACTTGCATAATAGATCACATGGGGTAGCCTATTCACACGTTGCCCTAACACAGCTCCAACTGCATAATCAGATGCATCGCACATAATCTCAAAAGACGCATCCCAACTCGGTGGCTTCATGATAGGTGTTGTGGTCAACAATGTTTTGAGCTTCTCAAAGGCTTTCAGGCATTCGTCATCAAAGACAAAAGCAACATCTTTAGCAAGTAAATTGCAAAGGGGTCTGGAAATGCTGCTAAAGTTTTTAATGAATCGACGATAAAATCCTGCATGACCTAAGAATGACCTAATCTCTTTGACCGTACGTGGTGGTGGAAGATTGGAAATTAGATCAACCTTAGCTTTGTCAACCTCTATACCCTTCTTTGAAATAACATGCCCCAAGACAATTCCCTTTTTCACCATAAAATGGCATTTCTCCCAATTTAAGACCAAATTTTTCTCCTCACAACGTGTAAGCACGAGTTTCAAATGAATGAGACATTCATCAAAGGATGAGCCAAACACGGAGAAGTCATCCATAAACACCTCAAGAAAACGTTCTACCATATCAGAAAATATGTTGAGCATACACCGCTGAAAAGTAGCAGGTGCATTGCATAATCCAAATGGCATACGTCTATAGGCAAATGTTCCAAAAGGACAAGTGAATGTGGTTTTCTCCTGATCCTCAGGTGCAATAGGAATTTGGTTATATCCAGAATAACCATCTAGGAAATAGTAGTACTCATGACCGGCTAATCTCTCAAGCATCTGATCGATAAAAGGAAGTGGAAAATGATCTTTCCTAGTGACAGAGTTCAACTTCCTATAATCAATGCACACTCGCCATCCAGTGGTCATTCGGGTCGGTACTAACTCATTGGCATCATTTGTGACTACCGTGATACCTGATTTCTTAGGCACGACCTGAACAGGACTTACCCAAGAACTATCGGAAATAGGATATATGATCCCCACATCTAACAACTTCAAGACTTCTGCCCTAACGACCTCTTTCATGTTGGGGTTAAGCCGTCTTTGCATTTCTCGTGAAGTTTTAGCATTTTCCTCAAGATGGATACGATGCATGCACACGGATGGAGATATACCCTTAATGTCTGCTATAGTCCACCCAATAGCCGATTTATGCTCCCTAAGGACATTTAAGAGTTTTTCCTCATGTTCTTTATTTAACTCAGAAGCAATGATGACAGGAAGACTCTTATCTGGACCTAAGTAGGCATACTTCAATTCAGAAGGTAAAACTTTCAGATCCAATTTTGGAGGTGACTCAACAGATGAGACATGTTTAGATTCAATTGGTGAAAGGAGTTCTACCTTGGCTTTCCAATTATCAATGTCCATAAAAGGGACAGAATCTAACAAGGTATTCACTTCTTCACAAGCACTATCCAGATTAAAATCACACCCAAAGTGATTTAGACATGCCTCTAAAGGATCATCAAAACTTGAATGTTCAAAAGTCTCTTGTACTAAGCTCTCTATTAGATTCACATCACTTATATCCTCAGAGTCTGATGGTTGTCGGCTCACATTAAAAACATTAAGCTCAACAGACATGTTTCCAAATGAAAGTTTCAGGACACCATTCCTACAATTGATTAAAGCATTTGAAGTGGCTAGGAATGGTCGACCAAGGATAACAGGAATTTGGCTATTGGGATTAGCCACATGTTGAGTGTCTAAGACTATGAAGTCTACTGGAAAGAAGAATTTGTCAACTTGAATTAACACATCCTCAATGATACCGCGAGGTACTTTGACTGAACGATCTGCCAACTGTAGCACTACCTTTGTGGGTTTCAAATCACCAAGATCGAGTTGCTCATACACAGAGTATGGCAACAAATTTACACTCGCACCCAAATCAAGCAAAGCTTGCTCAATTATCTGGTTACCTATTGTACATGAGATTGTAGGACAACCGGGATCCTTGAATTTAGGTGGTGTGCGGTGCTGGATAATTGAGCTTACTTGCTCTGTAAGGAAGGCTTTTTTATACACATTCAATCCACGTTTAACCGTACACAAATCTTTCAAAAACTTAGCATAAGAGGGGACCTGTTGAATTGCATCGAGAAATGGAATATTGATTTTGACTTGTTTGAATATTTCCATAATCTCTTTGTAATGATGCCCCTTCTTAGGCTTTTGGAGTCTTTTGAGGAAATGGTGCAGTAGGAACAAAGTTCCTAACTGAAGGTTCTACTAGAGGATTGGGGACAAGATCGGGAATTTGGACTTTTTGGTCAACTTGAGATTCCATTTTGTTTTCCTTTTCTGGTTCATGGTTACCTTTCACAGTTTCCCTTCTTGGAATTTTGACTTGGTTGTCAACTTGTTTGCCTGACCTTAGGGTTATGATTGACTGGACTTGATCAGTTGGACCAGAGGTCGACTGTTCACTCACATGATATTGACCCTTTGGGTTGGGAATGGGCTGACTTGGAAATTTTCCTTTTTCCCTCTCTCCTACAACAGTGGCTAACTGGCCAATCTGTGTTCTAATTTAGAAATCGATTGACTAGTTTGTTGCATGAACTGTTGTAATGTATCTTCCAGTGTTGGTTTCCTTGGTTGTTGGGGGACATATGGATGAGAATTTTGGGACATGGAAGGATATGATGCTGGTGGTTGCCTTTGGGATTGCATATGTTGCATACCCGAGTTGTTTTGAGACTGATTTTGACTCCATGAGAAATTAGGATGATTTCTCCAATTGGGGTTGTATGTGTCAGAATAGGGACTGCCAAATGGTTTCTTATAGCCGTTTAGTGCATTAGCTTGTTCATTTATACACTCATGGAATGATGATATAGAGGGACACGTCTGAGCAGTATGAGATGGACTCTCACAAAGTTGACATGTCTCACTAATAACATGGATTAAAGAACTTTTTCCATTTTTCATCTCTATAGCCTCCACTTTTCTGGTGAGACTAGCTATCCTTGCACTCAAATCAGTTCCCTCACTCACCTCATAGACTCATCCCTTTTTGGTATCCATAGACATTGGTAAACTTCTTCTCTCAACCCTCCCTGAGTATTCCCAATGTTGGGAACTCTCAGCTAACGCATCTAGAAATTTCCAAGCCTCATTCTCATTCTTAGACATGAAATCTACCCCACCTCGTGACTCAATTAGTTGACGATTTTGAGCTGATAATCCATCATAAAAGAATTCAACTAAGCGCCACTTTTCAAAACCATGGTGGAGACACTTAAGTAGCAAATCATTGAATGTTTCCCAACACATGTAAAACTGTTCACCTTCTTTTTGAGCAAATTCCATGATATTTCGGCGAATGGAATTAGTTCTATGTCTAGGGAAGAATTTGGTGAGGAATTTTTTACAGAGTTCATCCCAAGATTTGATTGATTCTGGTTCCAACGAATATAACCAAGACTTGGCTTTCTCTTTCAAAGAGAACGGGAATAACCTCATCTTAATTGACTCTTCGGGAATATTCTGAAAATTCAAGGTGGAACAAATCTCTAAAAATTCCTTAACATGAAGGTATGGGTCTTCAAAGTTCGAACCTCTAAAAGTCGGCAGTAAATTGATTACTGCTGCCCGTATCTCCAAATGGGCATGTTGTGTAGCAGGCAAGACAATACAAGAAGGATTTGTGATATGTGCAGGAGTATAATAATCCTTAAGGGCTTTCACTTCATTCTGTTCTCCCTCCATCTTGACTTCAATGATCTTTTCAACACTAGAATTCCTTACACCTTTTCTAAAAGTTCTCTCAATTTCTAGATCTAAAGGTGTCAACTTTGATTTCAGAGATCGACGATCTAACATGCACTAGGAAGACTCCATGACTCAACAAACACACTACCAAAACAAGTATTTTCTTTATCTAAAATTTAATTCAAGGGTAGTGATTTATATTTTTTTTTAATTTCCTATATGAGAGATTATTAGGACTAATTCCAAAATAATCTTCACCTAGTTAGACAGCTCCTACTCCCTTTCAGAGAAAACTAATGGATGACCAGTTAAGGACCATCAAACTAACAACGAAGTAGTTCCCAGGAAAGTGTGGCGAGGCACTAGGTCTGCTTAATGCCGCGTCAGCCACACTCCTAGACAGAACTGTCCTACCGTTTATCAATTTGATAGTGACTCACTGGAGTTACCAAAAGTTTAACAATGTCCAAGAGGATCCTATGAGCTATATGAAAACCTATTGGCCAACGTCTACTTGATTTTAAATTAAACTAAATTTAGCCAAGGGTATACAAATGCAAGAAGATTTTTAACCTAATGGGCAAGGAATTGGTGATGAAATCCAATCCTTATCTTGTTAGAGGGTTAATGCCCTTACTAAAAGATTTATGCAAAATGCTAAATTAAAAATGCACATACAAACAAGTCAACAAAAATAAAAGTAAAGGGAGTGAGTGTGTGAACTTTCTTCTTTTTTTTCTTTTTTTTTTTTATAAATAAATAAAGAAAGAAATAAACGAAATAAAATAAAATAAATAAAAAAAATAAATTTGAAGAAAATGTGTACCTAAAGGTTATTTCTAGTGTTATTCTATCCTAAAGGTAGCATGCAAAATTTCACCTATATAAAAACTATGTTCACCTAATCTAAAAAAAAAAAATAATAATAATAATACTATTTACTAAAGATAGGGGTACTTACCTGGATTCCGCAATAATGCTAGTGAAGTTGGTACAAAGAAATCCAAGTATTTGCTTATCCAATGCATTCTCAAAAAAAAATATTACCTACAAAATTCAAAAAGTATCAATTACTTAAAAACAAATAATACAATAAACAATAATAAAAAAAATAATAATAAAAATTCTCAACTTAAGTAAACAAACGCTAATTTTATACTTAAGCAAAGAATAAAGAAAATAAAAAATAAATAAAAAATATTTTATTTTGCTACAGTAGCCGAAATGCTACAGTATTTTTTTCAATTTTTTTATTTTATTTGTTATCACTAATAAAAAAAAAAACGAACATCTAAATTCAAAAGTGAAGAAACACTACCTTACTATAGTACTATTAGAATTAGAAAGACAAAATTTTTTTTTTAAACAAAACAGTAGCTTAAAAAAAAAAAAATTTAAATTTTTTTTTTTTTACAGTTTTTTTTTCGCTACAGTAGAGGAAATGCTACAGTAGTTTTTGAATTTTTTTTTTTTTTTTTTTTTTTTTTTAAATTTTCGAAACAGTAGATTCAAGCAAAAAAATAGCTTATAAAATCTGTTTTTTTTTTCTTTTTATTTATTTATTTTTTTAAATAACTAGTAGAAGAATTAAATCAACTTAAATTTAATTAATTTCTTGTTGCTATTCCCCGGCAACGGCGCCAAAAACTTGATGTGTTTTAAAATATTACTCGCAAGTGCACGAATTAATTGTAATTTAGGTTATGCAAGAACGAGGTTGAACCCAAGGGAATGCTTTAAAGAGAACTTAATTAAACTCAAATTAATCTAAAACTAACCTAGTTTCTCAAATTTTGTTTGTTGAAGCGATTTTTATACTAAACATGCAATATAGAAATACAAATAATTAAAGTGAGAATAATAGGGAGAAAATACTAAGGTATCGGAATCCACCACCACTAATCCATAAACTTCTAATTATTCCTTTATCAATTCCAATTTTAGAGTAGTAATTTAGAAATCAATCTTATTACTTTCTCAATATTTAACAATAACGCACTAATGAAATATATTTTCAAGAAATAGATTTTCCTTCGCTTTAAAGTGTAAAATTCTAAGCATCCTATGTATGCAATTTAATGGATCACATAAGATCAAAGATTTTTACTTATAAACTCATCAAATCCAAGCTTGATTAATTGTGATAAGAATTCTTAACTACTATAAATACATGATATTTATAGTGAAAGGAATTTAAAACAATTAATACTATGAAACGAAAATCATAAGCATTTAAACCATACACATGGAAATTGATAAAAGACTAAAAGGAATTTATTTCATAAATGGTGGTTTCATCCTCAACCTTAGTTGAGGATTTAGTTACACATGCTTAAAAAGAAAATAACAAAGTAAGAACAATAAAACCCGGAATTGAAGATGAATTCTTCTCCTCTTTGGTGTCCTTCTTGCTCTCCTCCTTCTTCTTATTCCTCTTTCCTTTTCTTTCCTCTTCAAGATGTATCCATATTTATAAAGAAATATTTGAATTAAATTACAACTTGTAAAGAGAAATGAAATATTCTTTTCTTTTCTTTTTCATCACTTTCCATCACATTTTGTTCTTTTTCCATGTGCATTTGAATCATCCAACTTTCATCCATGTGCATTTGATTCATCCAACTTTCATCCATGTGCATTTGATTCATTTCTCACTTTACACCTATAAATGAAAGACATAAATGTAGATGTAATTTAATGACATTGAAAATGATTTATTCAACAATTTTATTATATAAATTAAGTTTTATGCATTTATCATTATTACACTTCTAAATTAATTAAAATAAATAGTTTTACATACTAACAAATATACATTTGGGGATAAAATATGTATGTAAAATGGACTTATCAGTTTGGTTCCAGTTCTTCGGTTCTTTTGTGCACCCCTAATTATAAGGTGCCCGTTTGTATTAATTTTTCAAAAGTTTCTTTTTACTTTACTATTTTAAATGGTGTTAGAGTTGTTTTTTAAGAACTTTAATCTATGAGTAATATAGTGAAATCTCAGGGGAGGTCAGAATAATTTATCCTAAAATATAACGAAAGAATTAGGTCTAGACAATACGACTTGTTTGGGAACATGGTGTTTTTGTTATTATTTTTGCTTGTGTAAGAACAAGAATATTTTGGTTCTTGTTTTGTTTTTTATCACCCTTAAAATAAGGACAAATACTTGTTTGGCAAAAAAAACATAACCCATGTCTCCTCCTTCTCTCACTCTTTCTCAGACACTAAACACACACATGAAGATTGAGGGGTTTGTTTAATCTGGTCGGTGGTGGAGGTTTGTGGTGGTTGATGGTCTTCATCTTCTCTCTCTTCCCAACATCAAATTGGGTCCAAAAAAGGGGATTTGATTGGGGTTTGTCTGGGTCGATGGTGGTCATCGGTAGGGGTTTGTGTGTGGGTCATCGGTGGCAGTTGGCGGTGGCAGTTCGGTGGTTGTCAAGACTTGCATTTTAGCCTTATTTATTATTATTTTTAATCCAAGTTGAGAACAAAAAAATACATTTTTTTTGTTCCCATGTTCTCAGCACTGTTTGTTTGTTTGGTTTTTTTTTTTCCTATTTGAAAACAAAATGAACAGTGTTTGGGTCTCCTAAACATGTTTTGTTATGTGAACAGTGCCAAAAGAACAAAAACAAAAATAAAAACAAGAACAAAAATAGACTTTCCAAACGGGACCTACATGTTTTTTTAATCATGAATACTGCAATGAGATATATTATAATGCTTTTAATTAAATCTATTTTTAACATATTTATTATTTTTAATACAAGTAGTGCGTTTTCCAATTTTTTTTTCTCAACAAAAAGAAAAAAGAAAATACAAACAAAGGCAAAAATAAAAATAAAAATAGAAGAAATACTGCAAAAGTATTTGTAATCTCAAAAGTATCTGAGAGTCTAGGAGAGAGAAGATAGCCCCCTTTTGGTACTCTCTCTCTCTCTCTCTCAAATCTCAATGGCTTCTTTGTATATCAAAACTTTCTCTCTAAACCCTCAGCTAGAGCTTTCCAATATTTCAAAACCCAATCTCAAACACATACAAAAACCCCTCTATCTCCACCCAAAACCCTTTCCTAAGCTTCATTTTCCCCCAAAACCTTGTCATCTCTTGCCTCCCCATTCACAACATCACATTCTTCACACACCCACTGCAAAATCTTCACATACAAGCTGTTCAGTCTCAATCCAGGAGAAAATTTCCATGTTTATTACTGAAAAGGTTGTGGTTTTGCTTGTTGGGTCATTCATTCTAATGGGTTCTCTCAGTGCTCGACCAGTAATGGCTGTACCTGCTCAGAAGAGCAGTTACAGTGAAACAATGGAGGAAAAGAGTGAGACCCAGAATGGAAAAAGTGAGGAAGAGATGTATGAGAAGCTGTTGAAGGATGACCCAAGAAATGTGGATGCATTGAAGGTGGTATTGTATGGGAAGATGTCAAGAGGGAAGCCAGAGGAGGCTGTGGAGTATGTGGAGAGATTGATTGATGTCGAACCGAAGAATGTCGAATGGCGGCTTTTGAGGGCTCTTTGTTATGAGATGATGGGGCAATTGAGCAAGGCTAAAAGGTTCTTCAAGGAGATACTCAAAGAGAGGCCTCTCCTGCTTAGAGCTTTGCATGTATGGTCTAGACCTAGTGCTTTCTTAATTATGCCTCTTATTTTGGTTATTCAGACATACTTATGCTGTAGAAATTATCTGTTTTATTTTATTTTATTTATTATTATTATTTTTTGTGTGTGTGTGGGAAATACCAATTATTTCTTGGAAATTGCATTGTTACTGATTTACCTTTTTTGAATAGGAGTTGGTGGCTGTTAAGTTAGGAACCATGCTGCAGTATATAGAGCAGAAATCTGCAAAAAATTCATTCTTATTCTGTTTTTTGGTAGACAAATTTACATTAGTTGTAATTCTTAGCAATAGTTCTGATTGTCCTCAAAGTACTACTGACTGACCCTCTGTGGAGCTCTCTTGATGGAGGTTGGCTATCTAAAACATGTTGCTAGGAATCAGTAGCTCCTGGCTAATTTCATTCCCACAGAAACAGCATTAAGTTCATGGAAGAGGACTGAGCGATAATTTTCAGCTATATAATTGCTCTACATGATTCTCTTCTGTTTGACTTGTAAAAAAAAACTACATGTATATAAATATATAATAATTAGAAAACCAACTAAGGAATTCTCTTCTAAGTTGTCTCTGGGTAAAGACTGCAAATGTGGGTGATCGGCCATTGGTCATCAGTGGGTGCAGGGATGGACCCAGAAAATTGTAAGTGGGGGCAAACTTTAACAAGAAGATAAAGATTTTGTAGATGACTACAATGATGGTTTCTTGTAATTTCAGGGGGGCAATTGGTTAATTCCATAGGTATATAATGCATATCTTAAAAATTTGTAGGTGATATATACTAAAAAAAGAAATCATGGGAGGCAGTTGCCACCACAAAGAAAACTTAGGTCCATCCCTGAGTGGCTGGGCCGTCGAACGCCATATAGGTAAGATACTGATTTTTAGTGTTTAAGCTGAATTGCTTATTTCTTAGGGTGAGAGAGAAAAGGGTAGGTGATTTAATGTTAGTAAGTCAGTGAAGGTCTTGCATTACACTGTGAGGCTTTTCCTGATTGCATACCAACTCAATCTACTACGTTGTTGGATATGTTAGAACAGCTATAAGGAAAGAAAGATAATACTGGTAGTCGCTATGATAAGTTGTTTGGTCTGGTTGGAAACTTGGAGTACATTTAACTTATTTACCAAGTCTTGCAATTTATGGGCAAAGAATACTGATTACACAGGGAGTTCATCTTTCCACTGCAAGGTTAGCTTTTTCCATGTTTCACTATTTTAAATTGCAACTGAATTAATGGAAGATTGCATCTATGAAAGAGAAGTGCCCCGTTCTTCTTGATGGAACTTGGAAGGCAAACAGATAGTGTTTTGGATTGTAAGTTCTCAGGAACATTTATTTTCCAAATGTCAGATATCTTTTTCCAACTTATGCACACGTGACCTCTAATATTCTCCACGAATCTCATGCATGCCAAAATTTAGTGGCTATTGCAAGTCATACTCCTTAGATTTGATGCTGAATGCACCATGGGTGTATCTCTAGGGATTTAAGCTCTGGTTATCTACAAAGGTTGCATGGATTATTTACATGTCCTCTCTCTAAATGTTAGCCATCGATTGTCATGACTAAAATTTCATATATTTATTTTCATTTTACGTATTTTTCGGTGCTTTTTTGTGTTGTACAAGGTTGCTAAGCTTAGGGGTGAGAGAGAGCGTAAGGTGCGAGTTTGAGGGAGGTAAGAAAGATATGTGATAGAAATGTATATTTAATATACTTACAGGTGTAGTAATAAAAAGTATGCAATAAACCAGTGAATGATCTAAAATCAATACCAATCAGAGGTTTATCTTGATTGATGAGTTCTAATAGAAGGCTACCATCGTATTATTAAACCAGTAAAATATTACCTAATACTTAAATCAAGTACAAGAGACATGTAATTAAGGTTCTCAATCATACACCTTTGGATTTTGAATACCCAATACCTGATTTGCTTCAACAATATCATGCACTGCAAAAGCCCTATCAATGAACATTAAGCAGAAGGGGGAAATAGAACAGTGTGATTGAAAGAGTTAGGCAAACCTTTTTGAGTCTGAAGCATAGTGAAAAGGGCATGTTTGAGGACTATATGCTTGCCAAGTGGTCCTTGTATCTTACAATAAGGGGCTATTACTGAGCCTTGATGAGCCTAGGTCTTTTCCAGGGACTAGGTGTGCTTATGACGACTGTGGTTATACTTTTATGTCGAACCTTTAGCAAATTGACATATAAACTTACAAGCCTTCAAATTTGCCCCCTTGTAGAGGCATCATTAAATTTTTTTTTAGAACGCTAGCTCGGTAAGCAGAAGTGTTGGAAGTTGGAAGGGAAAAAAAAGAGAGAAAAAGGAAAAGTAGAATTGTTGTAGCAAAATTGGTTTTGAACTTCATTCCCCCATTTTAAATTGAACTGCTTTTGGAAATATTCAAGTATGCCTTCGAATCAAATGGTATGAAATGATCCTACGCAAAAGTAATCATATGTGGTATCAGATTTGCTTTGTTATGTTCTTTATCTTACTTTTATCTCGGATATTATTCCACAGGAGCAAGAGGTTTCCTGAATATATTATCCATGTTCATATTGGTGGATTGTAATCCAAGTTCGCAAACGCCTTCATTTTCCCTTTTTTTCTCATATTTAGCTGATGGTATTTAGGAATGTCAATGACTGTTACCAGATTTTAAAGTTGCCACCGTTTCCTACTTGAATGACAGCAAAGGACCTTTAACAACACTGCATAGGCTGTACATTCAAGAAATCCTCTTAATGAATTTGTAAACGTGAGAAAATTGTAGATATCACTTTTTAGAGAACAATTACCTGCATTTTCAGTTTTTGTAGTGTGGTGATTGCTTATGGACAATGATACTGAGGCTAGGGCTATCCTTTTTGCAGGGTCTGGCAATGGTGATGCACAAAAATCATGAAGGTCCAGCTGTTTTTGAGATGTTGAACAAGGCTCTGGATGTTGCACGTCATGAAAATAAAGTCACCGAGGAGAGAAGCATTAAGATTTTAATTGCCCAACTGCATGTCATGAAGGTGATTGCCTGGAATATACTTCTCAATAAACCTTGGTTCCAAACTAAAGGATCTGTCTGTTCAGTTAGGCACTCGGATGTCTAATAGAAAACCATACTATTTCACTGTGCTTATACTGTGTTGGATGCACAAATCCACCTTTTTAGATCAGAAACAGTAGACAATACTCCTGGAGCCACTGCGAGTAAGAATGACATAAGTGTTGAAATTAACTGTGTGGATTGGCAGAAATATTCTCATGATAATGCAAAAAAAATATTTCTCTCTGTTTTTTACTTTCTTTAACTGTGTGCATTGCAGGGGGAGTTAGAGGAGGGCTTGGAGATTTATAAAGATTTGGTTAACAAGAACCCCAGGGATTTCCGGCCATACCTTTGCCAGGTAAATTTGATGATAATGTATTTGCTTATTGCTTCGATTTTATGAGTGTACCTGAAAATTTATTTATCACTCTAGATCAATGTGCATATATGGTTAAGAGTCTCACGAAGATGTACAAGTATGCTAATGTTGCAATCATCTTTGTCAGCAATTTTCATGGTATATGGTATGCTCCCATGTGAAAGATTTGGGTATCTGAGATCATCGTTATTTGTGGTGCTATGTACTTTGTCTAGATCACTGCTGGATAATGTCCCTATTTTCTTTGGCTGATAGAGCCAGTGGAGGGTAAGAGTAATTATATTTGAAAATAGAAGGTTGCTATCGGCTGGGGTTGCAGACCGATGCGATCAAGGGATGATTATTAAGTGGCTGGTTATGCAGGTTTTTTGCTGTAGAAGAGTTATAGACTCCTGAAGGAAGATGTGTAGATTAGGAAGAAAGATGAATTTAACAATGTCAGGTCAGTAGCTATTGAATAGCTTATAAGAAGGAAGATTCGGAGACACAGACAAATGATACTGCTGAAGAGGAAGGTCTTAGTCATGTTAAAAGATGCAGAGAATCCCTCAGAAAATGATGCTGGAAGAACTAGAAGAGGAAACGATGTAGAAGACAAATAGATGGGAAAGAAATCTCAATAACATTCTCAACAATAATCAATAATATTAAAAAGTCTCATAACCTATCAATCGTCCACATATATAGGTATAATATATACTAATAGAAAATATAATTATATCACTTAGATATGGAAAGTAGACTAACAAAAAATGTTTTACAATAGAAGTCTGGAATCATCTGCTACACATACGACTATTTTACGTGCATAGGCCATCCGACTCAGGATTTCCGTCACTTTAAGTCGTAACTTATATGCCTCAGGATTTCTGTCACTTTTAGTCGTAGCTTAAGGGGAATTTCTCAAAGGGTTCCAACTTGGGCAGGTGAATACCATAGGTTTCATTAGTTTGCCACCTATTATATGCTGGTAACACATTACTGCGGAACACACTATTATAAGATGATATGATATGGAGATTCACACTGTTCGAGTTGCTTATGTCGTATGGGGTTAGTATTTAGAAAGTATGAGGCATGAGAGGCGGACCTTCAAACATTCTTGTGGGGCGAGACCTATCATGTCAGAATCTAACATGATCAACGGTGGCTCTTTCCTGGATTGTATGGGATTGTCAAGAAGAGGGTATCATACAATCTAGTTCCCTCTGGAGTCTGGACATTGTATCTTGGAATATGTTGAATCTTGAATGTCCTTTCAAGATTAGAAAGTGGAAGAGGTTTGTTTCTCAGGGTCTTATATGGCGGGGGGAGGTGGATGAGACCAAATTTAGTACCTGTAACTTTAGCCGGTTTGATGTCCAACCATGCCGTATACTTTTATACAGAAGTCTTGAAAGATCATTCCTTGGAAGGAGGTTTAGAGGAATGAATGGGCTTCCTATGCAGGTCTTCTTTTTGTAGATAGAATACGAGCTAAGGGGAAAAAAAACAAAAGCTAAATTATCCTCCTAATAGGTGTTGTACCATGAGCATGCAAAATCGGTGGACCATCTCTTTGTGTATTATTGAGTGGCCGCAATTTGAGCTTGTTGAAGGATATAAATATTTAAGTTACACCCTCTCTAACAACTTAAGCTTTTAGAGTAGTTGGTTGTTAACATGGTATCAGAGCCAAAGGTCTCGTGTTTGAACCTCACCGCCACCCTTTGTTGAAAAATTGTTGTTTCACGTGTTGGATAAAAAAAGAAGGCCACACGTGAGGGGGCGTGTTGAAGGATATAAATATTTAAGTTACACCCTCTCTAACAACTTAGACTTTTAGAGTAGTTGATTGTTAACAGAGCTCTATTACTTAATTGTAGCGACCGCGACCTATGTGGGCGGTTAAGAGATACAAAGCAGTGAGCTATTACACTAGCAAGATACAGGGCGAGAAGGTGAATATGAAGTGCTTATATGTATCAAATCTCACATTGGCTTCCAATGGGTTTGTTGTAGCGTCCTACGTGAGCCAGTGAGAAACACTAGGCAAGGTACCACACTGGTGAGTTATGGGCTCAATCCCACGTCGCATGAGAAAATGTGAATGTGACGGGCTTATATGTACCATTGCTCGTGTTCAAATGGGAAAATCCCTTTTTTTAGTAAAATCTAACAATAAAACCGTGTAACTCACCTTGGTTAAAAGCAGTTTCTCTAACCTCCCGACTTCTTCCTCTCTTCTTTGGATTCCTTCTTCCTTGGCTTTGAAGACTAAAAGGCAGTTTCAGGGGGGGGGGGGTCTCTTTCCATCTTGTGGGGTGTGTAGGCTAATTCAGGAGAGGGGTTGGAGATTAGGAGGGTGAGGTCTTGCAGTAAGTCATTATTTGGTGGTTTGGGGGGGGGGGGGGGGGGGGGGGGGGGGGGCGCGGGGGGGGGGAAGATGAAGGGTGGTGTTTGAGGGAGGTTGGATTAGGAGGGGGATGGGGATGCAGAAGAATATTAGGGAAGGACCTTTCCAGTCTTATCATTTTTAGAGTCAGGAGTGGGAGGTATGTTCGTTTTTGGTGCAAGGGGCGTTCTTTCTAGAGGTTATTCAGCATTGCTCGTGATCGGCACCCCCTGGTTGTCAATCATTATTAGCTTGATACTGGTAGTCTTGTTCGGGATGTGCGTTCTATGAGAGAGTTTCAGGATTGGGAATTAGAGGATGTTTCTTGTTTTCTGGCGCTTCATTATTGTCAGAGTGTAAATGGAGGTGGTTTGGATTCTAGTGTGTGGACTCCCACTTCTCATGGGAGGTCTAAGGTCTCTTCCCAGTTCCGCTGCCTTTCGAGCCCCCGACAGAAGTCTTTTCCTTGAAAGGCGGTTTGACGTTCCAAAGCTCCTTTAAAGGTGGTTTTTTTTCGTTTGGACTGAAATTCGGGGCTAGATTCTCACGTTAGATTATTTAAGAAGAAGAATTAGTGCCATAGTTAACATTTGTTTTATTTTCAAGAGGGAAGATATGTCCGACGATCACCTCCTTCATTATCCATTTGCTTTTGATATTTTGGGATGCGCTTCTCAATCTGTTTGAGGATCAGTGGGTCATGCCTTCCTCTTTGAGAGAGGTGATGGATGCTTGGAGAGGATGCTTTGTGGGTAGTCGTGCCGTGTTTTTGGAGGGCAACTCCTCTTTGTCCTTGTTGTTTGCTGTGGAAGGAGCGTAATAGTCAATCTTGATGGGATTGAATCTTCTATGGGGGGCCTTAAGGATTTTTTCATTTCTTCTCTCTTTTGGTGGGTGATGGGTAGATTCTGTATGCCTATTGATGAAAAGGTTGATTTTTTGAGTTCTTTTTAGCCTTGGAGGCTTTGTTTGTAGTCTTATTTTGGGACGTGCTCCCCATTTGAGTGCGCTTTAATTTACTTATTAATTTTCAAATGAAAATTGTGCAAGCATAGACCCAAAGCGGACAATATCGTACCATGTGGTGAAGCGGACCTTACATGGTTTATCCTGTGGCTGTAGTAAGCTAAAGTGGACTGTGGATGAAAGAGGAAAAAACGAAGAGACCTGGCATATGACTCCCTTATATCTGATGTGATTCATGTAGGATGTTGTTGAAGGGAATAAGTAGTCTCTTTTTCAGTTGGAAGAGTGTAATCTAGGGTTTTATTCGGATCCATTATTGGTAAAGTTAACCAATCCTTGAGGCTTTTTTGGGTCTTATAGATCATATGGGTGCATGAAATTAGATTCTTTTACTTAGTTGTAAGGGCTTGTTGCAGCGAACTCGAACAAATTACTTGGGAGAAAAGACATCCTGTTGCCCACAATTACCTAAAGTCCTTTTGATATAGACTGATGCCAGATACCCCGTTTCAGTTTTGCAGTTGTCTATCAACAAACCTGCTCTTCCCTCTATCCATTACTTTTACGTTGATTGTTCTCCTTCAGGTAGCCATTCAATATACATAGTGTTTAAGGTTATGGTTGAGACGGAGTTGGTGATGAAGTTCTGAGACCATCTTATGTAACTATGGATGTGACGATGGTAAAAGATATTACAACCTATCTATAAAGATTGTTCTCATGATGAAACGAACATGCATGCTTATGTATGTTTGTGCGCGCGTGGTTGTGTGTGTCATGTAAAGAAATTCTGTATAGGCTTTAGGACTGAAAAAAATATAGGAAACTGTTGTTTACGAGGTTTGGTCTATTCAACTGTCAGGTTGATTGACTGAGCCAAAACAATGGCCAACCAAGAGATTAATCAATTAAACGCCCCGTTTTCACGAATATTTTGGTTTTCAGTCCAAAAAAAGGTTTTTACGCATTCAAAGCACATGTATAATCCAATATAAATAATGAATGCCTAATGAAATTTTACTCACGAACTCGAGAATTATAATTACCGACTCCATTTTGTAAATAATACGCCAATCCTAAGTTTCTTGCCTAAGAGTTATGAACCTCAAAAGTGAAAAAGGGTGGGTTTAAATCATAAATTAAATTGGTTGGAGCTGAGATCTGAAGTTAATGAAATGGACCGTTTTTAAGTTTCCGTGCTTAAAATTGTGCTTAGAAATAAAATAATGGAGAACAAAATCAACTGTTAAGTTCATTTGAAATCCAAATATTGCCATAAATTAACATAGTGAATATCATTTGGTTAATATCAAATGATATGAGATTTCTTTTTTGGTGGATGCATCTATTTTGTGTTTCTCTTCATGTTGGGATCATTTGTTTACCGCATTCCTTCAATGGTATCTTTATTCAATAAAGAAAAAACTTCCCATATAGTTGCAGGAAAAATGAAATAGGATGCTTTTCATATAGTCTGGCGCTCTAAGGCCCCTTTCAAGGTTGCTTCTTTCGTTTGGTCAGCCACTTGGGGTCGCATTCTCACTTTGGATGTGTTGAGACAACGGAATTTTATTGTGGTCAACTGGTGTTTCTTATGCAAGAAGGATGGGGAATCCGTTGATCACCTCCTCTTGTATTGCCCGATGGCATACGATTGTTGGTGCCTTCTTTTTGGCCATTTCGGTGTTCTGTGGGTGATGCTGGCTACGGTTCGGGATGTTTTGGCCTCTTGGAGAAGCATGCGAGTTGGGCCTCACGCTCATCCTTTTTGGAGGGTGGCCTCCTTTGTCTTTGGTGGGGCATTTGACTTGAACGCAATAGACGTTGTTTCGAGGGCATCAAGTCTCCTTTTGAGGCCATTAAAGATTATGTTATTTCAAATTTGTTTTGTTGGGTGGAGGGTCGTTATTGTATATCCATTGATAAGAAAATTGACTTTTTAGGTTCTCTTGGCCCTTAGGGGCTTCCTTTGTACATGGGATGTGCTCCCCGTTTGAGTGCCTTTTTATACACATGTCAAAAAAAAAATGAAATAGTTTAGATCTTTCAGGATATCAATTTGGTTAGAATTGTTATTTTAGTTTTATTCATTAAGGGTACTATTGTATTTTTATCTACATAATAATAAATAGGTGAGGTGTGGTAACCCTAAACATCTGACACTCACTTTTCACATACGTTTTCTTTCTTTCTCTTCTTCCTCTTCTTCTTCTACATTAAACCCTAGATTCTATAGTATCAGAGCCAAATCAAGCTAAACTAAGACCAGAATTCATTCAACTTCCGTTGTGCGTCTACAGAAGAGGCTGCCGTCAGTTTTTTGATGCTGACGTCAGTCTGACGACGTGCTGATGTCAGTCTGATGTCATTCTGACAACGTCATATTCACGTCCAAATTCATCCCAACATGTGCACCTGAATTTGCTGATATTTACGATGGATATGGGGCTGTTTTTTTTATGCTGTTTGAGGGCCGTTTCTGTTTTTTTAAGCAGGTTTTAACATCAGCCTAATATTCAAAATTCCTGCTGCTGTTTTCTTGATATATCAGCCTCATACAGTGCTTTTCGATGCTGTTTTTTGGGATTCTTTTTCTCTAGTTTTTTTGCTGCTGGTTTCTTGATGCAACAACCTACTACGAGGTGTTTTTGATGCTGCTTTTGGCTGCTTTTCAATGCTGCTTTTGGGTTCTTTTTCTCTAGTTTTGTTTGCTGCTGTTTTCTTGATGCAAAGCCTACTACAAGGTGTTTTTGATGCTGCTTTTGACTGCTGTTTGAGGAGATTCTTGGGTGTTTGTGAGTTGATCCCGCTCTACAATCTATTTGCCTTTCGTTTGACTTGTTAAGGATTCATAGCCGAGGCTAAGCCACAATCTTTTAAGGACAATAACATGCCTAAGTCAATTACTTCACAAAAATTGAATGGGGTTAATTATCTCGCGTGGGCTCATGTCGTTCAAGTGTTTCTACGTGGGTGAAGGAAATTAAAGTACTTGACTGAAAATCCTCCTTACGATGAGCAAAATACTAAAGATTGGGCGTGTGAGGATAGTATTGTTATGGGATGGCTATGGCATAGTATGGAACTCGAGATTGCTAGTACGGTTGCATTTTGTGACTCCTCTAAGAAGATTTGGGACTCAATTGCAAAGTCATTTTCGCATCAGAGTAATGTCCTTCGAGTTTATGAGTTATATGAGAGGATTTTTGCTACTAAACAGTATGGAAAAGCATTGTCGGAGTACTATAGTACTCTAGAAAATTTGTGGGATCAATTATTACAACATCGACCATTTACTACATATCTGGAGCAACAAAAACAACATTGGAAAGAGTTTATGATTGCTTCATTACTATCCAGTTTAGACCAGATCTTCGTGGCTTCAAAGACCAGATTCTAGCTAGTGAAAAGTTGCCTATAGCTGCTAATGCTTATTCTCGACTATTGAGATCATCTTTGGGGCAAGGTTCCATTATATCTCCTGTAGAGTCTTCTGCATTGGTTTCTAGCACTGTAGGTTGTAGTAATTCTCGTGGTACCCGTGGTGATCGTGGTAGTAATCGTGGTACTGGATGGTCTAATGGTCGTGGTGATAGAAAGTGTGATCATTGTGGTGGTACAAATCACACTGAGCCTTATTGTTGGGTGAAATATGACAAACTAGGACATGCACATCAGGTTATTGTTGGTAATACCCCACAACTGCTACAGTCTCATACTACATCTGGACATGTGACTTCTGATTCTGGTTCACGTGATGCACTCACTACTCAGCTTAGCGAGCTCCTTCAGACATTATAATTTGCTCCTCCATCCACATCAACTGTAACCTTGGCCAATTCAGGTAATATTGCATGTGTGGCCCAATCTTCTCTATCTTGGGTCATTGATTCTGGAGCTAGTTCCCATATGTCTGGTATATCATCCATCTTTTCTGATCTTCAATCTATTAAACATCATATAGTTTTAGCTGATGGTTCTTCTCGTCCTGTTTGTGGCAAATGTGTCCTTCACCCTAGCAAGTCGTTATCATTACCTTCTAGCCTTTATGTTCCGGATTTTCCTTTCAATCTCCTTTCTGTGAGCCAACTGACAAAGGCGTTGAATTGTTGTATAACATTTTCTCCTAATTCTTATGTTTTACTAGACCTTGGGACGAAGAAGATGATTGGTTCGGGGCATGAGAAGGACGGGTTGTATTACTTGGATCCTGGTGAACCTCATTATACCTCGTCATCAGCTTTGAGTGCAACGGTCTCTCCTTTTCAATGACATTTTTGTTTAGGTCATCCTTCTTTGTCAAAGTTACGATTAGTTATTCCAGCAATGAGTCATGTGTCTGTCTTAGAATGTGATGCATGTCAGTTGTGTAAGCATCACTGTAGTTCCTTTCCTAGTCGTAGTCATCGTCGTGAAACTGAGTCTTTTGATGTAGTCCATACGGACATATGGGGTTCTTCTTGAACCGCTAGTTTGAATGGATTTCATTATTTCGTTATATTTGTTGATGACTATTCTCGAATGACATGGTTATTTTTAATGAAAGAGAGATCTGAATTGCCTCGTATTGTGACTAAATTCTATAATGAAATTTTTACTCAATTTGGGAAAAGGATTAAAATTCTACAATCGGATAATGCATTGGAATATACACAGTCTATTATGGATTCTTTTTGTTCTGATCGTGGTATCATTCATCAAACTAGTCGTGCTCACACTTCTAAACAAAATGGTGTTGCTGAACGGAAGCACCGCCATCTGTTGGATGTTGCTCGTACTTTGTTATTTAATATGCATGTATCGAAACATTTTTGGGCTGATGCAGTTCTAACAACTTGTTATCTCATTAACCGCATGCCTTCTGTTGTTTTGAGTAACAAGTCTCCTTTCTCTCTTTTATATTTTGATCGGTCTCCTTTTCATCTCACTCGTGTTTTTGGTTGTGTAGCATTTGTTCATATTTTAGAGCTTGGTCATGACAAACTGTCCCCACGTGCTCGCAAATGTGTTTTTCTTGGCTACTCCAACACTAAAAAGGGGTATTGGTGTTTCAATTCTGAATCTTGACATTACTTTGTGAGTGCTGACGTCACTTTTTTTGAGTCCACTTCTTTTCATCTTCAGGCCAGAATTTGTCCTATAATCTGATTTCTTGTCGTGAGGGGGAGTCTTCTTTGTCTTTACTTACGCTTCCGATGCCGTTAACTCCATCTTCTAGTCCTTCTCTATCATCAAATCCTCCCTTGCAGGTTTACCAACGAAGAAAATCTCGGTCAGTCGTTTCTCATGGTCCGGACACATCATCTTCTGAACCAGAGGTTCTAATTCCTCCATCCACTCATATTGATGATTTACCAATTGCATTACGTCGAGGTAAACATACTTGTACTCAAAATCCCATTGCTAATTTTGTTTCTTATGATCGTGTTTCCTCTTCTTTGCAATCTTTTGCTTTTACCTTGTCTTTTGTCTCTACTCCTTCATCTTATCAGCAAGCCTTATCTATGTCTGGATGGAA
Source organism: Cornus suecica (assembly GCA_963922005.1). Taxonomy (NCBI): domain Eukaryota; kingdom Viridiplantae; phylum Streptophyta; class Magnoliopsida; order Cornales; family Cornaceae; genus Cornus; species Cornus suecica. The sequence continues at coordinate 18,968,880 of OY998248.1, read as the reverse complement.
ACAAGCTATGGATGAGGAAATGAGTGCCCTTCACAAGAATCAGACCTGGTATATTACTGTTCTTCCTTCCGGAAAACGAACTGTAGGTTGTCGTTGGGTTTACACTGTTAAATACCTTCCTGATGGTAGTGTTAAACGTCTTAAGGCACGTCTAGTTACCAAAGGGTACACGCAGATATATGAAGTTGATTACTCAGAGACCTTTTCTCCTGTAGCCCGTCTTAACTCTGTTCACATTCTTTTATCAGTGGCAGCATGTTGTTCTTGGTCTTTATATCAGCTTGATATAAAGAGAATGCATTTCTTCCTGGAGACTTATGAGAAGAAGTTTATATGGATCAACCACCGGGTTATGTTGTTGTTGGTAGTGAACACCTTGTGTGTCGGCTGCGAAAGGTTTTATATGGTCTAAAACAGTCTCCCCGTGCTTGGTTTGATAGGTTCAGTGCAGTGGTGATTAAGTTCAGTTTTCAGCGCTCTACTTTTGATCATTCTGTCTTTGTTCGTCATTCTTCTGTTGACACAATTGTCGTGATTGTTTACGTTGATGATAATATTATATCGGGAGTGATTCAGTAGGCATTGCCGAGTTGAAATGCCATTTGAGTAAGCATTTTCATACTAAAGACTTGGGTGTTCTTCGTTATTTCCTTGGGATTGAAGTTGGTCGTTCTCATCAGGGCATCTTTCTGTCTCAACGAAAATATGTTCTTGATCTTCTTTCTGAGACTGGTTTTTTGGGTGCTAAATCTATTGATACTCCTATGGATTCAACAGTCAAACTGGATGGGGAGCAAGGGGAGTTGTTTGCTAATGTTGGCTGGTATAGACGATTGGTTGGGAAGCTAATATATCTCACTGTCACTCGTCCTGATATTACTTATGCGGTTGGTGGTGTTAGTCAGTACATGTATGCTCCTCGTCAACCTCACTTTGATGCTATTTGTCGCATTTTGCATTATTTGAAAGGTGCGCTCGAGAACGGCTTATTGTATACACCTTCTTCTTCTTTATCTATAATCAGGTTTAGTGATGCTGATTAGGCTGGTACTCGTTTTGATAGGCGATCTACATCGGGTTATTGCACCTTTGTTGGTGGCAATCTTGTTAGTTGGCGCAGTAAAAAACAAGCAGTCGTTGCTCGTTCTAGTGCTGAAGCTGAATATCGTGCTATGGCACACACTGCTTTTGAGATGTTGTGGGTTCGCTTTCTTCTTCAGGAGATGGGTTTTAATGTTCCTACTCCTATGTCAATGCATTGTGATAATCAGATCGCTATATTTATTGCTAACAATCCGGTTTTCCATGAGAGTACCAAACATATAGAGGTGGATTGTTATTTTACTCGGGATTTACTGATGCAAAAACATGTTGTTACTCCCTATATTTGCTCTAGCGATCAATTGGGTGATATTCTCACAAAGCTGCTTGCTCGTCCCGCTTTCCAGCGCATATCTTCCAAGCTGGGCATGTTTAGTTTGTATGCTCCAGCTTGAGGGGGAGTGTTAGAATTGTTATTTTAGTTTTATTCATTAAGGGTACTATTGTACTTTTATCTACATAATAATAAATAGGTGAGGTGTGGGGTAATCCTAAACATCTGACACTCACTTTTCACATACGTTTTCTTTCTTTCTCTTCTTCCTCTTCTTCTTCTACATTAAACCCTAGATTCTATAACTTCAACTAATTTAATCTAGAATAAAGATTGAAGAGGGATGTTTGTGAATCAAAGCCATATAAAAAGATGATAATGGTTTGGACATGTTCCCCTAGAAAGGATGAGGTGAACACTAACAAGAACATGCAAGGTAAAGTAAAGGGAAAAATAATGCGATTTAACAAGTTGGTCCTAGATGTAGTGGAACGAGACCAACCCCAATGAGTTGTTTTCTGTTTTGGGAACTTTCAACCCCATGAGTTGGAACATAGGTTTTTTTTCTTTCTTCTGAGTTTTTGGTGGGAATCAAATGGAAATGGTAGACCAAACAAATGGAGTTTAGTCTTGCTATAAATAAGGTGGGTTCTGATCCAAATCTCTATCGACTCGGTGAAAGAAAAGAATAAACGGGAACCAAACAATACTGATTTATCTGTTCGGAAATATCTTCAATCAAACCATTAGCAGAAAACAAAAATTTGCATGGAGACAAATGGAACTATATTCTGAAAAGTAAGGGAAAAAATTACATGTAATGTTTAGCTGATCTGGTTTACCATTTGTGGAATTTGGGCAGGGAATAATCTACAGTCTGCTGGACAAGAAAACGGAAGCCGAAGAACAGTTTGAGATATATCGAAGCCTTGTACCTGAAGAATTTCCAGAGAGAGGATTCCTTGACGATGTTGTACTGGCGGCAAAGAGAGAATCTCGGTAGCAGCGCGAAAAGAACTTGAAAAGCTGAATTCTCATACAAGAAATAGATATTTTGCGCTTCCTCCTCTCTCAGGCCAATCATCGACTTGGCTCATACAGGAGGAGTCTGGAAATGTAAGATGATACCTATCTCTCTCTGTTCCTCTGTAGCTGTGTAATGTATTACAGTTGTACCTGCTTGCACAATTCATGTGTATTGTGTAAGCAATGCATATTTTGGTCATGTGTATTAGTTTTCGGGTTGGAAAATTTTGATGATAGTGCAAATGGTTTGAATTCCACAGTTGACTATGGTACGAGGTTCAGGTGGAACTAATTTGGGATTATAATACCCCAATTGATTGCACCTATCTATAACTGAATATATGTATACGGAGGATTTGAATTGATACCCAAAACATGTTTCTTTGAAGGGGAACAAATTGATAATGCAGTTGGAAAAGACTCGTGACTTGGTGCATCGGGAATCATTAGGTCTCATGTTCGATAACTATTGTGTTTTGTCTTTGTTTCATGCACATCAATGCTCTGGACACTCCTAAAGGCGTGTTGGAAAAATGAGATTGCAAAATAAGTAATTGGACGGAATTCACCAAGAGTAATTTAAACAGAGTTTTCCGGTAGTCAAAATGAATGAACGCGTTCAATTAACAAAGATTTATTCTTTTTTTTTTCCCATTACGACATGACAATCAAATCTGAATTCTCGGATTTTTCAAATAAAGCACCAAGCCTTCGAGTTTGGAATAGAATTGAATTTTGTACAATTGAAGAGCTAGTAAGCCTATTTATTTATGGTTTTTGGAACCGTATTTCCAGTGCTCGACTCGGTTATTCCAAATTATTTCTCATTATTAAGATCGTGTTCGATATTGTGTCTGACACTGAAATTTCATTGCCACTGCTAAACACATGTTACATTCACCGGGCAATCCAAAGAAATCGGTTAATGAGCATCTAAAAATCAGGTTAAATCTTTTTTTGGAGGGAATAAGTTGATCGGTTAACAATTCTATGGCTTTGAGGTAGATAGTAATAGTATTTCATAAAAATTCGCTATTCATTGTCAAAATTGTTATTCTAGGTCGTAGAATTACACAATTCTATAATTTGAGGTCCCAAAACTAATCTACATCGTACTAAAATGATGTATGGAAGTAAAATCGGAGTAGAATTGTGTTGAATTAGCATAGATTCGTAAACTCGAATGATTTTGCGATTCTCTATGATTCCACCATGCACATGTTTTACGCTTATTTTTTTAGACTGAATAATGTCGGGAGAGATTGGGCCTTCCGTAGAAAAGGCCTAAATAATAGTCTGATTCTTGTGGCCCAAAAGCAGACACTAAAAGCCCAAAAATATGAAAATTAAAATCAAATCAAATCAGAACCTAGTTTTGGTAACCTTTACTGTTCGTACGGTGTAAGTAAAAAGATAGGGTTTACTTCAGTAAACCCCATATATTATTAAATTTAATTAATTAATCCCTTTTATGTCCGGATTGTCCATATGATTTTTAATTTTATCACTTTTGCTCTCTCACTCTCATATTTTAATTAAAATACTTAAACTACCCTCAATATATATATATTTCAGAAAAAAAAAAATCGGAAAAATATATATATTTCGGGAAAAAATATATATTTTTCGGAAATATATATATTTTGGAAAACAATATTTATTTCAGAATATATATATATATTTATTTTGGGAAAAAAATATTTCCGAATATATATTTTTTTCCGGAAATATATATATTTTCTAAAATATACACATTTTAGTCAAAATACCTAAACTACCCTCAATGTAAATATTTCAGAATATATATATATATATATATTTCGGAAAAGAATATATAATTCCGAATTTGTTTTTTTTTGAAAAAATATATATATATTTCAAATTTTTTTTTTCGGAAATATATATATTTTGGAAAATAATATTTATTTTAGAAAAAAATATATTACGAAAATATATATATATTTGGGAAAATAAATATATATTTCCGAAATATATATTTTCTGAGAAAATCTATATTATTTTCCGAAATATATATATATATATTTCGAAATTAATATTTTTTTTTTCTGAAATATATATATTTTCAGAAATATATAAATGAAGTATAGTTTAGGTATTTTGACTAAAATATGAGGGTGATATGCTACCCTTTGCATGTTCCCTCGGGAAGACCACACCAAAAAAGAAAGGCAAGTTAGATAGGGTGGAAAGAGATTCTTCAAGTTAAGCCACAAACTTCTCCTCAGTCGTGCATTAATAAGAGAGGTAGTCTAACCCTACTATAACACAATCTTTCTTTCTCGCCTCATTCTGTTCTTGGACTTTCTTTCTTGTACCAAGTACACTTCACACAAACCAAATCCCTTTGGACTAGGAGCTAACCCTGAATCAAACTAAATCCACTGGCATATGGGCGCATACCTTAAATCTAGCCCGAATTGAGGACGTTGGAACCATAACCCCCTTCTAAAATCTGGGGATTCACTCACGTTTTCACTAATCAAGATACATTATGAGCCTTTTCCTGACAAAATCGATAACTAGTGGAGAATTCCCAGTGGGATGAAGGAAAGACAATCTTCTGAGCAACTTCTTTCTATATGTATAAGTTATTTATGAGAGTTGCAGCTTCGGAGGATGGGAACCGATCGTACGAAGCTGCCTATGCCCTTTCTTTGGGTTTGTTTTGCCTATGAAAATATAAAAGTAAAACAAAAGTTAATCTTCCCTCTCGTCTATACCTCTGCCCTTATGAATACTGGATCGTGAGGATCTAACTTTATTGAAGCCAAACCTGGAGCTCAATAGACTCTCTCCATACCCGAGTCAACTTGCTTACTAGCCGCCCTGCCAAGTTGCTGATCGGTTCCCAAACCTTGATAGATTTAGGACACTAGGCTGGGATAATAAATAATGATAATAATAATAGTGTGTGTAAATAAGTTTTTAAAGTTGATCTAGTTTTCCCTATCGCAAGTGCACGAATCAATTATAGTATAATATATATGAGATAGGGTATATCGTATCCACAGAGACTATTGAATTCACAACTTCTTTATAATTATTGTAACTAAATAATGAAAGATAATTTGTTTGTTTTGGTGAAATTACCTAGACGATAGTGAAAACAACCTAGAGGGGGTGAATAGGTTTTTTGTCAATTTTATGATCAATTAAAATTATTTAGCGGAAATTCAATTTTATACAGTCACAAACCCTAATTCCCAATTCAAATATCAAAACAAATCAATCAAGCAAATATGAATATAAGTGCAGAAATTTAAATCATGAGAAGACATAGAGATTTTTACGTGGAAAACCTTGGAAAGACTCCAAGTAAAAACCACTGATACGCTCGTGTATCGATGCACTATGAATCAGAGAATTTGTATAGACTCTATGAAAATAGAACTTACAACCGTTGTAATTTGCTGTTCTTCACCCGACGTCTAAAAGTCTAGATTCACTCGCGCTCCATGAAGCTTTCGCTTCGATCTCTGCACTCTGACGGCTCTGCTTCTCAATAGATCAAAACACCACGAAGCCTCCTGCTTTGATCTCCGCACTCAGACGACTCCGTTCTTCAATGGATCAACGCAACCACGTTGCTATAAACGGTGTGTGAATTTTTCAGCAACTATACCATTCAATCGTGCATAAAAATCGTCGATGTAGAAGCACGATTGAAGACGTCTAAAAACAAGAGAGAACTTATGTATCTCTAATCACTCAATAATATTCTCTCACCATATGTATATCTCTGTAGAAGAAGAAAATGAAGCTGTAGAAAACTTTCAGAGAATTCTTAAAGACGTGCCTCATCTTGTTGTAGACGTGAGTATTTATAGGCGACGATGAATCAAACCCTAAGTTTGTCCTTTCTCGTAATTTCATATCCAAACCAAGTTAAATCCTCTTTTCTAGTGTATATTATGTATATAACACGTATACCAAGGTGTAGGAGTCGTTCATGCATCATAGGAAACAAAACAAACATCACAACAAAATTTACCCAAAATTTTGCCGCAGCTACGCTTTAAGCGTAGCTGGCCTACGCTTCAAGCGTATGTCCAAGCATACCTCCAATCATAAAAATGTGTTTTCCAGCCACCTTTTGAAACTGAAAGCGTAGGCATTTTTGTTAAAACCACTTTTCTTCGTAATTGCGCCAAAATGACCCTTTTGAACACATGATACCTTTTGCTTGAAATGACGGCTTTAGAAAATGTCGTTTTCGCACTCCAGGAGACATTTTTCCTCAATATGCTCACTTTCGTACTTCACTTGTATTCTTCATTACTTCAATGCTTGATTATGCCTTTGACGAAACTTATCGATGTCATTGAAACCAAAGCAACCTATCTAACACTAAACATGATTATTGTCTAGAATATGTCATAAATAAACAATACACAAAAGTGTTCTTACTATCTCCCCCTTGGCATTTCTGAGATAAAATCATGTTTTACAATATAGCCTCACAAATAACAACACAACATCTATACCTATGAAAACACACCAACAAACATATATATAAACTGTCACCTTGCTTTCATTACGACCAATCTTATAACCACAACACTGGACAAACCATTAAACGCAAGTGTAGAAAACATATATAAACCAACATAATGATCATCAGAAAATCATAACAACTGTTAGTTACTAATTAACCCTAGAGGGGGAGTGAATAGGGTGTTCAAAAATATTTCTAACTCTTTTCGAAAATGGAACAAACTATATTCAATAATCAATTTCTTCAATAATCAAGTGAATGATTCAATTCAATTTATCTAACAACTTATCACAAGACTAATTATAGGATACAATATATTCAAGTAAATATAGCATGCAAATTACTGAAATAAAGAGAAAGAGATAGAGAGATTGACACCGTGATTTTTTCGAGGTTCGGTAACTCCTACTCCTCGGCTCAAGAACCCCTTCTTGAGACTTTTCCCGATCCTTTCACTATGGCCCTTCCTTAACAGGTGGAATGACAAACCTTTACAACACAAGCCTCTCGAGCCTGTCTCTCAATCAAGAGAACAACCCTCTCTTGAACAATCGTTGGACTTCACTTGTCCGAGATCACAAATTCGTATGTAATCAATAAAATCACTCAAGAAGAAAAACACTCAAAACCCAAAGGTTTTTATGGAAGATAAATCAATATAAGCTCAAGTGTTTTTGGTGATTTTTCAATAGCTCTAGAAATGTATTCTCAAAGGATATGATCAATGAACAATATTTGGAGAATAAGAAGAGATACTAGAGGTTTTGATTTTCAAAGATTTTTGCAGAAAATCAGATTTTCAAAGCTCGGTTTCAATGGCTTTTTGCAGAAAATTTTATGTTGAAGATGAAGACTTCTTTTTCTTTGTTTTTTAATCTCTTATCTTACAATATACACATATCATTCTATATATAACAATGCTTTAGGGTTTTGAGAGTGAGTATTGAATTAAAGAAGTCAAGAGCCGTTTGAAATCCATTAAACATGATGCATAAATCATGGAAAATGTTTTCTGTTGAAACTGCAGAAATTGAGGAGCTTTTAGTCGACTACTTCATTGCTTTAGTCGACTACATTGGCTCATCTAGTGGACTAGATTGAGTTCTAGTCGACTACAAGATGTAGTCTAGTCGACTCAAAGGTCTTTTAGTCAACTACTTCAAAATGTATGAAAAACATAATGCTCTTGATTGTTTTAGTCGACTACTAGAAAATACAAAGGATTCTTCTAGTCGACTATAACTTGAAAAATACTTGTTTAAAACATTTTTCTTTCCGCTTAAGTTCGGTAAATCATTTTTCTTTCCATTTGAGTTCGGTTCATTTTATACTTAAGCTTATAAGATAATATTGACACATAAAATTACCTTGTTACAATGATCGCTCCCCGACCTATCTACCCCGAGTCTTGAGTCATCGACTTTTGCCTTTGCCATTGAATATTTGACTTTCCATTTTTGCGCTTCAATTTCTTTCTCGGCTTTTCACTTTTATTCAAGCTTTCTTTCCAAGCTTGCTTTCCGAGTCATTTTCTTTCCGAGTCGTTCACCTGTCTTTTGTTGAAAACATGAACTCAATAATTCATTAGTATCAAACACTCTTTAATGGTTTGTTATCATCAATTTTGGAATTGTTTGCCGAAACTAAATTTCAAAGCCAACAATCTCCCCCTTGATGATGACAAAACCTTTTGTGTTTGCTTGGCATTGGTGAAACATCAAGTAATGCTCCCCCTCAACATGTGCATAAAATATTTATTCAAATGCTCCCCCTTTGTAAATGAAATTTTCAGTTTAATGGGCATTTTGATACAATTAATATATAGGCACACATTTGAGATAATTAATAAACATCATTCCATAAATAGTTCAATTTAGTACAAGCCGTTATACTGATGAAAACAGGAAATAGTAAACATGTCGCAAATAAACACCAACAAGCCACACAAAAACATAAATTGCTAATGTAAGATACTGAAATACATGATAGTGCAATAACATAATTTCTCCCCCTTTTTGTTAGCATCGAGGGGCGCGTGAGCGAGGAGTCAGGCGTCCGATAGTAAGGTCATCAAGTGACCCTGCGAGAGCAGTGATACGGCTAGAAAGTCCATCCTCAAAAAGAATTAAACGCTCATTGATCATTCGAATGGCTTCCAAATTTTTGTTCATGGTTGCATCAAGGCGCTGAAGTGTCTCCGCATTGCTCTGAACAACCCCAAGAATTTGGTTGAGAAGAGCAGCCTGAGCACTATTCTCGAAGGCCTGAGGATCCGAAACACTTTCCAACAGAGGAACCGAGGAAGAGGCTTCATGACGCTATGCAGAACTGCTAGGGGCTGGGAGCGAACGAGGGATAGGCGCACTCTCAGTAATGAAATTCCCTCCCGTATTAGAAATTATATGCATATGCTTGACATGAGTGGTGTCGAGAAAAATAGGATGATGCTCGGACACCTCATTAGGAAATGAAAAACCTTTCCGCTGAAGTAAATATGAGATATGTGCAGGAAAGAAAAGTGGGTCGGATGGCTTGCGCTGACATGTAAGGATGACGGAACGGAAAATAGTAGCTAAATCAACGCGTGTTCCTGTCATGACGCTGTAAACTAGAAATGCCTCCATACGAGACACACTACTACGACTACCAGTTTTAGGCAAAATAGAATAAGTAATGACATTATGAATTAATCTTGCATCAGGTAGTATCATAGAAGTGAGAAGACCGGCGTTCTGCGTAATTTCCTTGTCGATGCAAATAGTCCGAACTGCCTCAATACAGTCGAACCCATCAGCCTTGTACCAATCCTTGGAGAAGTGGCGGATACCGCCATTCAGAAGTGAAAAAATACAATTGATTTCGCGGTCATCAACAGTCACTTTGTTACCAATCAAATCAAAATGAAGAGTAGAAAGAAATTTCTCCTTGTGATTCTTAAGAGAAGTGTATAACGTTTTGACAATGCGAGGAAGAACCGGAATGTCAAGAGAAATGAAAAAATCCCAACCGATTGCTCGGAACAAATCGAAGGTTCGAGCCCCAATTTCATTGCATAGAGCATGAGTGACAATACGACATGGTGTAGGAGGATAATGATAAAAAATGGTAATGAATTGATTTCTATCACTGTCATCAAGAAGAAGAACCTTAAGGAGCAGAGGTTAATTCGAATCCTCTTGCTCTACAACCGTAGGAATGCGTGGATTGGTGGAGCTTTGGCCTCCATCAATGCGTGAACATTTCCGGTGTATACCGTGAGTTTTCGGTGTCATTGTAGAAGATGATGCGACAATATATAGAAATATATAGATATTTAATGGTGTATATATATATGAGTGAAGGTGAATGAAGGTGAAGAAAATGGGTGAATGAAATGGGTGGAGGATAATGGAAATGTGAAATTGATAAGAAATAATGATGGTGTGAAGGTGGAAATGGTAGTATGAGAGGTATTGAGAGGAGAGAAAATGGGGTTGGGTGAAGAGTGAGGGAGGCGGATGAAAAAGATGAAAGAGGGGTTAGGTTTTATAGTGGGTTGAGTTGACTAGGTCTAGGTGAGTCGGTTAGAGGGAAGGGTTGAGTCGACTAAGGGCTTGGTTTTAGTCGCCTAGAAGGGAGGTTTAGTCGACTAAGGGGGCATGTAGTCGACTAGGCTAAGAAAATGCTCAAAACTGGTGATCACTGATTGAAGTAGTCGACTAGGGCATTTTGTACTAGCATTGGTTGAGTCGACTAAGGTAAGGAAACATGAAAAATATGATAAAAATAGGTGAAAATCTATGAAATAAATAGGCAAAAATATGAAAGAATTTAAGGCAAAACATCAAAATCCATGGCCATACCGATTTATCTACGAATTTTAGAAAATGATTCGTCCGCGAGTGATTTAGTGCAAATATCTGCTAATTTATTTTTAGTGTCAATAAAAACCAATACAACGTCACCTTTAGCAACATGATCACATAAAAAATGATGCCTAATCTCTATATGTTTGGTGCGTGAATGTAGAATCGGATTCTTTGAAATACAAATAACACTCGTATTATCGCATTTAATAGGCACATGTGTGAAAATAAGACCGAAATGTAAAGAGTTTGAGCGCAACTACTACCAGCTGCCACATATTTGGCTTCAGCCGTAGATAATGCAACGGAATTTTGCTTTTTACTTGACCAAGATACTAGTGAGTGTCCTAGAAAGTGGTAAGTGCCGCTTGTGCTTTTTCGATCAATTCTACATCCCGCAAAATCGGCATCCGAATAGCTAATAAGATCAAGTGAGGTTCCGCGTGGATACCAAAGCCCTAAGTTAATTGTACCACTTAGGTAGCGAAAAATACGCTTCACGACAAGTAAATAAGATTCTTTAGGACATGATTGAAAACGAGCACATAAGCATACACTAAACATTATATCTGGTCTACTAGCAGTAAGTAAAGCAAACTACCGATCATGCCTCTATAATTAGTAATGTCAACACATTTACCATTTTCATCTTTATCAAGCTTAATAGAGGAACTCATAGGAGTTATGGCATGTTTGGTAACCCCCATACCAAATCGCTTTAGCAAATCTTTAGTGTACTTGGATTGGCTATGAATAAGCCATCCGAGCTTTGCTTGATTTGCAACCCTAAAAAAGAAATTCAACTCACCCATCATGCTCATTTCAAATTCATTTTGCATACTTGTAGCAAATTCCTTACATAAAGAATCATTTGTTGAGCCGAATATAATGTCATCAACATATATTTGGACAATCAACAAATTATTCTTAATGGCTTTTGTAAAAAGTGTGTTGTCAATTTTCCCTCTTGTAAAGCCATTTTGAGTCAAGAACCCGCTAAGTCTCTCATACGAAGCTCGAGGAGCTTGCTTTAAACCATATAGAGCTTTAGTTAATTTGAAAACATGATTTGGAAAAAGATTATTTTCAAAACCGGGTGGTTGCTTTACAAAAACTTCTTCTATGACACCATTTAAGAAAGCACTTTTAACATCCATTTGATAAAGAGTAAAGTTTCTATATGACGCAAATGCAAGAAGCATTCTAATTACTTCTAATCTAGCTACCGGTGCAAAGGTCTCATCGTAGTCGATGCCTTCCTCTTGATTATATCATTGAGCTACCAATCTTGCTTTATTTCGAACAATTACTCCATTCTCATCCTTTTTATTTTGAAAAACCCATTTCGTACCAATAATAGTTTGATTTTCGGGTCTAGGAACTAAACGCCAAACTTGATTGTGTTCAAATTGATTTAGTTCCTCTTGCATTGCTACGATCCAAGAATCATCACATTGAGCTTCGTGGAAGTTCTTGGGTTCGATTTGCGATACAAAAGCCATGTGGTTGAAAAAATCTTTAAGTTGAGATCTAGTACTAACCCCTTTTGAAGGATTACCTATGACTTGATCAAGAGGATGATTGTGTACAATCCTCCATGCTTTAGGCATTGAGTTGGTCAAGTCATCATTGGATTGATGCTCAACTTCCGTCATATCCTTTTGGCTACTTGATGAGTTGGAGATATTGAGAGAATTTAAATTATCCTCAATCCCAACAACCTTATCTTCTTCTAGGTCAATTCTAGGTGATGGTGATGAGGGTGATTCATCAAAGACAACATGAATAGACTCAACCATGGTTAGAGTCCGTTAGTTAAAAACACGAAAGGCTTTACTCCTAAAAGAATATCCTAGAAAAATTGCTTCATCCGATTTGGAGTCAAATTTTTCTAGGTTATCTTTATCATTTAGCACAAAACATTTACACCCGAAAACTTTGAAATACCTAATATTGGGCTTTTGACCATTCCACAACTCATAAGGTGTTTTCCCCAACTTCATCCGAATAATGACACGATTAATTATATGGCAAGAGGTGTTTATCGCTTCCGCCCAAAGACTTCAGGGAAGGTTGTGTTCATTCAACATGGTTCTAGCCATCTCTTGTAGAGATCGATTCTTTCTTTCAACTACACCATTTTGTTGAGGAGTTCTAGGGGCCGAGAGATCGTGAGATACACCGAGGTCATCACATAATTTCTCTAAGTCATGATTTTCAAATTCCCTACATCTATCACTTCTAATTTTCTTGATTTTCAAATCTTTTTCATTTTGAATGATTCTATAAAATTTATCAAGAATGAAGTGAGTTTCATTTTTATGAGCAAGAAAGTGAACCCAAGTGTATCTAGAGTAGTCATAAACTATAACAAGTACATAGAGTTTCCCGGCTAAGCTAGCCGTTCTCTCTGGACCAAAAAGATCCATGTGAAGTAGCTCTAATGGTCTAGGAGTGGTAATGTCTTTCTTTCTCTTGAAAGAGGACTTTATTTGCTTGCCAATTTGACATGCACTACATATTTTATCTTTCGAAAAATTTAGTCTTTGGGAGGCCTTTGACTAAATCATTTTTGGATAAACGATGAATGAGGTCCATGCTAGCATGTCCTAGACATCTATGCCATAACCAACTATTTTCACTAGATGTGACAAAAGATTTAACATCTTGTTCATGCAATTCACATAGCAACAAAGTATACAAATTTCCATTTCTTTTGGCATTGAACATTTGCTTCCCATCTTTCTCGATTATGCATGCATTTGTCCTAAAGATAACATCATAGCCCTTGTCACATAATTGACTAATACTAAACAAATTATGCTTCAAACCATCAACCAATAACACATCATCTATAGAAAGAGAAGAGGAAATACCGATTGAGCCAATTCCTATAATTTTTCCTTTAGAGTTATCTCTAAAGGTTACGTTTCCTCCTTCATATGGTTTTAGAGAAATGAACTTTGATTTGTCTCCTGTCATATGCCTTGAGCATCCGCTATCAAGAAAACATTTTTCTTTTGATGCGGACTTGAAGCATACCTACAAAACAAGTTCAAGTAACTTTTATTGGTACCCAATCAGTTTTGGGTCCATTTTGGTTAGATAGAGACGCAATAGTTCCTTTTGGAACCCAAATTTGTTTTGTTACAACATTCTCTTTTCAGGTGAGCATGCAATAGTCCCTTTCGGAACCCAAACCATTTTTGACATAATTTTCTTCTTTTTATGAAGGCATACATTAGCTTTGTGTCCCTTTCTATTGCAAAAGTAGCAAGTAACATGTTTATGATCATTTGAAGATGGATGAGAATATTTCCTTGTAAATGTGTGCCTAAATGTTTTTCTCTTTTTCAAAATAAGAGCATCTTTGTCAAAAGCATCATACCCTAGACCATGTTTATCAAATGATCCTCTTTGTCTTCCTAACATAATACTAAGGTTCTCTTTTCCTTTTGTAAATTTAGCTAAGATATTTATTTGATCATCTATAGTATTTTTCAACCGATTATTTTCCTTTTCTAGCTCAATGCTTTTGTCATTGCTTGAAGTTTCTAAGTTGGAACTAGTAGAGCTACATGAAGATTTTGATATCTTAAGAAGAATATGTTTTCTAGCTAATTTCTCAAATTCATCTTGCAATTCTTCAAACGCATCTTGTAATTCATTATAATCAAGGAGAAGTTCATCATAAGATAGTTTAGATTTATCTAATGCATATGAATTTAGATGTATCTCTTCTTCATTTTCCATGAAGCAAATGTTTGTCGTTTCCTCACCATTTTCCCCTTCATCCAAGTCACACGAGTCATAGTCATCCCATGTGGCATTCATAGCCTTCTTGCTTGGTATTTTCTCATTCTCTTTCTTGAGCTTCAAGCAATCACTTTTGTAGTGTCCCGACTTTCCGCAATTGAAACACGTTGGGGGTTCCCTTTTGCTAGGCTCACCTTTCGGTTCGGTTTTTCTCATGAATCTACCTCCATTGACTTTCTTTCTTTGAAGGTATTTCTTGAATTTTTGAGTGAACAAAGCAATGTCCTCATCCACTTCTTCTTCACTTAGCTCATTGGCTTCATTTTTGGTGGAGGCTTGCAAAGCTATCCCCTTTCTTGGCTTGGTGTCGTCTTCACGAGATTTCAACCTGATTTCCCAATAGAGTAGAGAGCCAAAAGTCTCATCGAGACTCATGGTGTTGAGGTCATGAGCTTCTTTGATTGCCGTTACTTTTGCATCCCATTTGGCCGGAAGGCTTCTAAGGACTTTGCAAGCCGTATCGGATTTGGGAACAATTCTACCAAGATGCTTAAGTCCATTCAAAATATTAGTGAAACGAGACATCATAGAATTGATATTTTCATCTTCCTTCATGGCAAATAATTCATATTCATGCATAAGTATATCAATTTTAGATTCTCTAACTTGAGTAGTACTTTCATAAGTTACTTCAAGTTTATCCCACATTTCTTTGGACGTGGAGCAAGTAGAGACACGATTAAATTCATTTGGACTTAAGGTACAATTTAAATTTACCTTAGCTTTAGCATTAAATGACATAAGTCTACGCTCATCATTATCCCATTCATTTGGAAATTTAGGGATAGTTTTTCCATCTACTATTTTGGTTATAGTGAAAGGTCCATCAACAATAACTTGCCAAATTTGATAATCAATAGCTTGAAGAAAGTCTACCATTCTAGTCTTCCAATAACTATAGTTTGAGCCATCAATACATGAGGGTCTATTATTAGATTGTCCTTCAACGTGAGTGACTAAATTTGAGGCCATGATCGTTCTCTAAGACGATTAAGTCTACAATTAATAGAGATTAGGCTCTGATACCAATTGTTAGTCACTAATTAACCCTAGAAGGGGGGGGGGGGGGGGGGGGGGGGAATAGGGTGTTCAAAAATATTTCTAACTATTTTCGAAAATGGAACAAGCTATATTCAATAATCAATTTCTTCAATAATCAAGTGAATGATTCAATTCAATTTATCTAACAACTTATCACAAGACTAATTATAGGATACAATATATTCAAGTAAACATAGCATGCAAATTACTGAAATAAAGAGAAAGAGATAGAGAGATTGACACCGTGATTTTTTCGAGGTTCGGTAACTCCTACTCCTCGGCTCAAGAACCCCTTCTTGAGACTTTTCCCGATCCTTTCACTTTGACCCTTCCTTAACAGGTGGAATGACAAACCTTTACAACACAAGCCTCTCGAGCTTGTCTCTCAATCAAGAGAACAACCCTCTCTTGAACAATCGTTGGACTTCACTTGTCCGAGATCACAAATTCGTATGTAATCAATAAAATCACTCAAGAAGAAAAACACTCAAAACCCAAAGGTTTTTATGGAAGATAAATCAATATAAGCTCAAGTGTTTTTGGTGATTTTTCAATAGCTCTAGAAATGTATTCTTAAAGGATATGATCAATGAACAATATTTGGAGAATAAGAAGAGATACTAGAGGTTTTGATTTTCAAAGATTTTTGCAGAAAATCATATTTTCAAAGCTTGGTTTCAATGGCTTTTTGCAGAAAATTTTATGTTGAAGATGAAGACTTCTTTTTCTTTGTTTTTCAATCTCTTATCTTACAATATACACATCTCATTCTATATATAACAATGCTTTAGGGTTTTGAGAGTGAGTATTGAATTAGAGAAGTCAAGAGCCGTTTGAAATCCATTAAACATGATGCATAAAACATGGAAAATATTTTATGTTGAAACTGCAGAAATTGAGGAGCTTTTAGTCGACTACTTCAAAATATTTTCTGTTGAAACTGCAGAAATTGGCTCATATAGTCGACTAGATTGAGTTCTAGGCGACTACAAGATGTAGTCTAGTCGACTCAAAGGTCTTTTAGTCGACTACTTCAAAATGTATGAAAAACATGATGCTCCTGATTGTTTTAGTCGACTACTAGAAAATACAAATGATTCTTCTAGTCGACTATAACTTGAAAAATACTTGTTTAAAACATTTTTCTTTCCGCTTGAGTTCGGTAAATCATTTTTCTTTCCATTTGAGTTCGGTTCATTTTATACTTGAGCTTATAAGATAATATCGACACATAAAATTACCTTGTTACAATGATCGCTCCCCGACCTATCTACCTGGAGTCTTGAGTTTTCGACTTTTGCCTTTGCCATTGAATATTTGACTTTCCATTTTCGCGCTTCAATTTATTTCTCGGCTTTTCGCTTTTATTCAAGCTTTCTTTCCAAGCTTGGTTTCCGAGTCGTTTTCTTTCCGAGCTTGTTTTCAGAGTCATTCACATGTCTTTTGTTGAAAACATGAACTCGATAATTCAATAGTATGAAACACTCTTTAGTGGTTTGTTATCATCAATTTTGGAATTGTTTGCCGAAACTAAATTTCAAAGCCAAAACAACAATGCACACATAATGATCATAATTCTCCCCCTGAGAATAAACTCCCCCTTGCTAAATACTTCTCCCTCTTAATCAAACAATTTTAACCAAACAATCTCTCCCCTTACTTAATACTTCTTCCCCTTTTTGCCATTGAAATGTCAAGCAAAGAGAGTATATGCCATAGCAATAATGTAGAGACATGCAAGGAATTACTCAAGGAAAAACACCAAGATACAGAACTCTTATCAGATCATATCCAAATTCTCTGAATACCAGAAATCTCTACTATGCATGACCCTACTACTAATGCATGAATGCAAAATGTCATGAATAAAAATAAAATAAAATATTTTTGTTTTTAGAAATCTGTGAGCAAGGCAGTAGAGACAAAAAGCCAATCATTAACACATCATATTCTTAGATTTAACGCAACCATTATACATACGGTATAGAAGAAAATCAGCACACATACCTTGTAAATTCAAGAACGCACAAGTCAATTTTTGCAAATATATATATATATATATATATGAAGATTCTCATGTGCTAAGGTAAGATGAAAATAATACATACTAAAACTGAGAATCTCCCCACCAACCATGATGATAATTCAATCCAAGATCCAAACTAGAAGGCAAAAATAAAAGATACTTTCTCTTTGCCACACAATTTCCTCCTTTTTATCTTTTCAACTTTTTCACCACATCCCTTTTTGTCTTTCTAAGCTCCGGACTTTCCAGTGAGGATTTTTAGTCTCGACCAATTGGGCCTGAGCTTCTTTCATGAGATTTATGCTCATTAGTCTTCTCCCCTTTTTACGCGAACACTCAATGCTTACTGAGGCAAGAGGCCCAGTTACTAAGATTAAAGAACTACTTTTTGCATATTTATATTTTAAACATCTTATTCTTTTCTCGTTTCAACATCACCACAACATTCATACACATGAAAAAAAATATTTCATGCATAGACCAATCTAGCATAGCTTATGAACCTTCATGCCACTTCGAGTTAAATGAACAAATTAACAGATTCAACAGGCATTACAATCATCACCGAAGCAACTAGCACCTAAGATTAAGGTTTTGTAAGATAAAATAATCATGCCAAGTGATCATCCAAAAATCTTAGGTCAGGCTAAGACCACTTCACATATGCATAATGAGACAAGTAAATGTGAAAATAGAGTAAAATATGACCACTTGTGTACTCTAGCCAAGCTCAACAGTCTAAAAACTTTTATTGTCATTTATTTCAAAATAAAATGCATGCATGAATAAATATAATACAAATGCATGATTACCTATCAATTCTACGAAAATAATGCAATGTGTTCCTAAAATGATAAATAATAAGATTTCTATTCAAAAGAAAGCATACCAATAGATTTCCTAAGATTAACATGCTTTTGAAAGATATCTGCTATCTGAGAATCCGTGGATATAAACTCTAGAGACACTATACCATCTTCAACAAGATCACGAATGAAATGATGTCGAATATCTATATGCTTTGTCCTAGAGTGTTGAACAGGATTTTTAGAAATATTTATTGCACTCGTGTTATCATAGAACACAGTCATTGTACCTTGAGAAAAACCATTGTCCTACAACATCTGACGCATCCATAAAACCTAAGTACAACAACTACCAATTGCTATATAGTCAGCCTTAGCAGTGGAAAGAGAAACACAATTTTGCTTCTTGCTATGCCAAACAACTAAGCAATTTCCATTATAAAAACACCCTCCGCTGGTACTTTTTCTATCATCAACATTACCAGCCCAATCTGTATCAGAAAAAGATGCGATATCAGTATTAGTACCTGATGGATACCACAGTCCATAATTCACAGTCCCTTTAACATACTTGATAATGTTTTTCACAACAGTAATATGAGACTCCTTAGGACTTTCCTGGTAACGTGCACACAAACCAACACTAAAAGCAATATCAGGTCAACTGGCAGTTAAGTACAACAAACTCCTAATCGTACTCCTATAAAGTGTAGGGTCAACATCTTTGCCTTTAGTATCTATGCTAAGCTTGAAACTGGTACTCATAGGAGTGCAAACATCTTTAGCCTTTTCCAAACCAAACTTCTTTACTAATTCCAAGGCATAACGAGTTTGAGAAACAAAAATCCCATCATTTAATTGCCTAACTTGAAGCCCTAGAAAGAAGTTCAATTCACCAATCATGCTTATCTCAAATTCATGTTTCATTTGATCTCCAAAATAATGAACAAGCTGATCAGAAGTGGAACCAAATACAATAACATCAACATAGATTTGAGCAACAACGGTATCACTCTCAATTTTCTGAATAAATAGTGTTTTGTCCACTCCCCCTCGAGCAAAATCTATTCCCAACAAGTAATCAGTCAACCTCTCATGCCAAGCTCTAGGAGCTTGCTTTAGCCCATACAAAGCCTTTTTCAGCCTGTAAACATGATCTGGACAATGAGGATCTTCAAATCCTTTGGGCTGCTCCACATATACTTTCTCATGAAGAACACCATTAAAAAATGCACTCTTTACATCCATTTGATACAACTTGAATCCAAGATGACAAGCAATAGCAAACAAAATCCGAATAGATTCAAGCCTAGCAACAAGAGCGAAAGTCTCATCAAAATCAATACCCTCCATCTGAGTATATCCTTGAGCAACAAGCCTAGCCTTATTCCTAACAACTGTACCATTTTCATCGTTTTTATTCTTGAGAATCCACTTGGTACCAATCACGTTTATCTCTTTCGATCTAGGCACAAGATACCACACATCATTCTTAACAAACTGCTGAAGTTCTTCTTGCATAGCATTTATCCACTCACTATCTTGAAGAGCTTCTTTGACATTTTTAGGTTCCAAGGAAGATGTATAACATGCATACGAAACCTCATTCCTAGTCTTTCTTCGTGTCACCATCATCTGATCAACATATCCTATAACATTATTCAAAGGATGATACAACTTTACCCTTGCAGATGGTTCCTTAAAAGGTGTAGGCTGAACATCACCAATTTGATCATATTATTTTGCAGGACTTGAAGTATCATCATTAACCACATTGTCCTCTTTTTCAACCTCAGAAGAATCATTATCCAATATAAAGAACGACTCACCATCTTCCCCCTTAGCAGATATCGGAGACTCATCAACACATGAGTCATTAACCACTATAATTGCAGATTCCAGCATAGTTTGAGTTTTAAGGTTAAACACCTTATATGCTCGACTAGTTAATGAATAATCCAAAAATATTCCTTCATCACTCTTAGACTCAAACTTCCCAATAGATTCACGATCTCTAAGAATATAACATTTTGCTCCAAAAATCTTGAAATATTTCACATTGGGTTTCTTGCCATTCCACAGTTCATAAGGAGTTTTTAAGTTGCCAGACCTAAGATAAACTCTGTTTGAGGTGTAACAGTCTGTGTTCACCACCTCGGCCAAAAAATACCTAGGAACATTCATACCCTGTAGCATAACATTGGCCATTTCCTGAATAACCTTATTCTTCCTCTCAACTACTCTATTTTGTTGAGGAGTCTTAGGTGTTGAAAATTTATGTTTTATTCCTCTCTCTTCATAAAACACTTCAATTTCTGAATTTTCAAGCTCCCTTCCATGATCACTCCTTACTCTAGAAATGGAACAATTCTTCTCAGTCTGAATTTTTAAACAAATTCTCTTAAAACTTTAAGGAACTTCAGACTTTTCACTTAAAAATCCAACCCATGCAAACCTTGAGTAATCATCCACCATGAAAAAAAAAATACTTATTTCCTCCTTTGCTGATTGTCCTAGTGGGACCCATTAAATCAATATGCAACAACTCTAAAGGTCTAAAAGTACCAATGACATTTGTCTTTTTGTGCTGACATCTGGCTTGTTTACCATTCTGACATGATCCACACACAATCCCTTTTGTATAACCAAGCTTAGGGACTCCCTTAACAATTTCACTCTTAGTAATTTTTGTTAATTCTTGAAAATTAACATGTCCCATCCGTTGATGCCAAATTTCAACTTCATCAAGTTTAACTCTATTGCATGACAATTCAGAACTAGGAACAATAAAATAGCAGTTATTAGTTGAACGCATACCTTCCATTACACAATTCCCAGAAGAGTCAATGATCGGACACTTATCGGGAGAAAAAGTGACCTTATGATTGTTATCACATATCTGACTTATGCTCAACAAATTTGCTTTAAGACCCTCTACATAAAGCACATCTTCTAGTTTAGGTAGACTAGGAATCAAAACCGTACCTTTTCCTTTAACATTTGACTTATTTCCTTCACCAAACGTTACTATCCCACCATGACACTCCTCGAGAAATCCAAATAATGACTTATCTCCAATCATATGCCTCGAACATCCACTATCCAGATACCAAGAAGTAAACTTGCATGCTCTAAGAGCAGTATGAACTACAAAATAATGTAGCTCGCCTTTACGAATCCATGCCTTCTTCATCTTCAGAGCTCCATTCGCCAATCTTGACAAATTCTTCATTTTTTCATTTAGCATACGAATTTGATCTTGAACATGATCTCCATATTGAAATCTTTGTTCCTTCACTAACTTTAACACCTTCCCTCACAGCTTAGAACACTTAGGTTGAATGTGACCTCTGACACCACAATGGTGACATACAGGAATGAACCTCTGAACTCTATCAGTTAACCTCCTATGATATCTAACAGTAAGAAAAGAATTGCTTTCAATAAGTCTTTTGAAATAGGCTTGAACACCAGGATTCCAATTTGAATTTCCTTGTGAAGAACTAGACGCTACATGGGAGGCCTTTACAAAGGTGGGTTTTGCAATAACATTCGAATTCAACATTACTCCAACAAAACCCAAACCCTTTATATTTCCCGCAGGTTTTCCAACACTCAACATATGATTAAGCTTAAGAGTTCCACTAGACCACTTCTGAATAGTCCAGTTAGCATCTTTCAGCTCATTTTCCAAACTGTCAATCTTAGTAGATTTCTCAACCATTTCCTTATTGAGATCATCTACTAATTTCAAAACTTAAGTTCTTTCTAGTTCAGATTTATTCAACTCCTCAATCAACTTGGTCTTACGAGTCTGTAGAAGATTTTGAGTTTGAGAACTATTGGCTATTTCGTCTTTTAAAGAATGTAATTCTTTATCCATGTTAAGACTTTTAGTCAATAGTTTCATGTGATTTTTATGAAGTTGTCCAGTCTTATCAAGTAATTTGTCATAAGACTCTTGAAGCGTTTCATCACAATCTTCATCACTCTCAGAACTTTCTTCTTCAGACATCACCAAACTTGAAGCAACTTCTTTAACCTCATTGCTCTGTGCAATAAACACAGTGAAATTCTTAGAATCATCACCTACTTCTGATTCTATCGCATCACTAGCTGATCCTTTGTCAGAGTCATCATCCCAACTGACAGCTAATCCTTTGAATTTTTTCAGAGTGTTTGGACACTTTGAAACTATATGACCATATCCTTGACATTCAAAACATTGAGGCTTCTTCTTTCTAGGATCAAGCTTGTCCTTCCTAGTTTAAGTCTTATTTTGACTTCTAGACTCACTCAACTTATCCCCAAATTTTTGTCATTGGCCATTCTGTTTAGCCTTAACAAATTTGTTCAACCTCTTAGTAAACATGGCAATATCACTCAAACTCAACTCATTTTCTAAAGATTTAAAAAATGCTCTCATCATTGCTTTCTAATATGTGTAATTCAACCCATCAAAAAAAAAGGATCTAGATATGGAACCTCTTTCACGAGGCATCTCCATCATCTAAGTTCACGATCTAACCCTTGGTAGTTAACCTAAATCAGGGCAATCATGTTTTGATACCAATTGAAATTACCTAGACGATAGTGAAAACAACCTAAAGGGGGGGGGGGGGGGGAGAATAGGCTTTTTGTCAATTTTATGATCAATTAAAATTATTTAGCGGAAATTCAATTTTAAACAGTCACAAACCCTAATTCTCAATTCAAATATCAAAATAGATCAATCAAGAAAATATGAATATAAGTGCAGAAATTTAAATCACGAGAAGACATAGAGATTTTTACGTGGAAAACATTGGAAAGACTCCAAGTAAAAACCATAGATAAAATCACTTTTGAAGTGTAGTTACGCATCATAGGAAACAAAATAGACATCACAACAAAATTTACCCAAAATCTTGCCGCAGCTACGCTTGAAGTGTAGTTGGGCCTACGTTTCAAGCGTATCTCCAAGCGTAAAAATGTGTTTTCCAGCCACTTTTTGAAACTGAAAGCGTAGGCATTTTTGTTAAAATAACTTTTCTTCGCAACTGCACCAAAATGACCCTCTTGAACCCACAATACTTTTTGCTTGAAGTGACGGCTTTGGAAAATGTCGTTTTCGCCCTCCAGGAGACATTTTTCGTCAATATGCTCACTTTCGTTCTTCACTTGTATTCTTCTTTACTTCAATGCTTGATTCTGCCTTTGACAAAGCTTATCGATGTCATTGAAACCAAACCAACCTATCTAACACTTAACATGGTTATTGTCTAGAACATGCCATAAATATACAATACACAAAAGTGCTCTTACAATTGGTTTTCTATAACTAATTTGACAAGAAATAAAATAACATAAAAGTAAAGATAAATTTTGATTTTGGTGTTTGAAAATAGTGGAGATAAAGATCTAGGGTATTTCTAACTCCACCACCAACCGCATCATATATCCTTCTAATCATTTAATTGTAAAAGGCAGTTCCTCATATGTGAATCAAATATAGGGTCGCAAATATTAGCAAAACCCTATTCCCAAAAATGGAACAATTAATCCATCATTGTCATAATCCATCATTGAACAAGCATAACTAGTATATGCATATACTCTAAACTACTCATACTAACATAAATTAAAAGCATGTCACTCATTATCTTTTCTAGGCATGGTTTGTCTAAATAAAGATTGCATGTTAATTACCACCATTATGTAGAAAATCATGAGTTAAGCATATGAGTTCTAGTCCATATTGAATAACCATGATTGTGCAAGATAAAACATTCATTCAAGCTAAGACAAGACATAGAATAAATGAATAATCTTATTTAAAATCAAACGTAATCACTCATCTACACAATCATCACATACGTGTCCTTCAGTTTCCCATTATACAATTAAAATAAGAAAGAATCTACATTACTTCACTAGGGCTTTGTTAAAAACCCTAGATACCGATTTAGTTGTTCATGAGAGTGGCAGTCTGCATTATTGATGTAGACACGCTTTCCATGGTTAATATTCTTGCACAAATCTCTAACAGTAGTATGTCAATTCAACGTATCAAGACTCCAATATAACATACCCCATTGTAAGGGAGACTCATCTCTTTTATAGAAAAAGGCATATTTCTTTGGTAATCTGATTGCTTCACGGTTAAGTCAAGAATGTGTATCGTGATATTCCTTGAAGAATGGTGTTAAATCTTATCAAATATGGTCAATATTATGTCCAAGATAGTCCAGAGATCATCCCATATTGATTTTGGCCGAAACGGGTCCCACTGTTGTATATACAAGTTGTTGATGTGGCCTGGCCGTTTTTGGTCTCACCGAGTACTTGGTGAAGGTTTCACTGAGTACTCGGTGACTTCAGGTTCTTGCGCAAATGTGTGCAAGGGAGCCAAACTCACTAGTCATTATTCTTGTTTTGCGCAAGTTGGTGCACTTTCGCACATCACCGAGTAATCGGTGAACGCACTACTGAGTACTCAGTAGTTCTTTACCTTGTATTTTCTTGTTTCATCTTCTTTGCTCCGTTTCTCTTCTCGGATTCATTCCTTTTCACTTCTTTTTCATCGTTGACTTATTTTTGGGCCTTCATAGGTCTTTACTCCATGGTTTTGGCTCTCGAACAATTTTGAGTCATAAATTCAGTTATTTCACCGAATTGAACTCGCTTTACATGACATAGCCCTAAAATGTCTTAAAACACGAAAATCGTATAAAAGCACCAATATAATGATAAACAAAAACATAACAATGTATAATTAGGAGCCTTAAATGTATGATATTTGGCTCCTATCAAGCCCCCAAACTTCAACATTACTAGTCCCTTAGCAATCAATTCAATAATTGTTTTTCAAAATCCGTGATGATTGTGTTTTTAGTACAATAAATTAAACTATCTAACTAATCCTTTTCTTTCGTGAAGGTGTATGATTACACTTAGCACGTGTAACAAACCTTTTAAACCCCTCGGCAATACCGAGTGGATAAGTGAAGTCTCATGAGGGTTAAATATACTACCCATAAATTATTTCATTCTTCATTCTTGTATGCTCATGAAATAAAATAATCATTAATCATGCAAATGATATAATTTCGTTAAAATAAAATGCATACAAGTTATCCCTACTCACTCATAAAGAATAATTATCATGAATTAAATTTAAAAGAATGGTCCCCACAGTGGTGAAATAAACTTGCTAATTTCTACAGTTGATCCACATAGGTCTCTGTGTTTGTGTGAACATTCTCTATAGTAGACTAATATCCCTTCTTCTACTTCATTGATCAAGTTTTGCCATGATACAACTTCAATATAATTTTTTTTTTCATTTTTATCCCTTTTTGTCTTTTTAAGTTTCCAGACTTTCCAGCGAGGATTTTTAGTCCCAACAAACTGGGCCCGAGCTTCTTCCATGGGATTTATGCTCTTCAGTTTTCTCCCCTTTTTATGCGAACACTCTACTACTTTGTGGTAGGAGGCCCGGTTACTCAGATCGAAAAACCGCTTTTTGCATTTTTATATTTTTCTCATAGATTTTTTTATTTTCTCCATACTACTTGTTCATATATATTTTTTTCTTTTAATCTTTTCTATTCCTCTTCTCCTCTTGTCATTGAAACAAAACTATTTTTTCAACTACATAGTTAAAGATCAACTAGTTGTCCCATAAAGAATGTGTGCGTGTGCTTTATAGGCCAAGACTATCTTTTTTCGTTTCGATTTCACTCATTTATTCACTCATGTGGACCACATCTTAAAAATCAATTTAATCAAACTATTACATACTCTTGAGTGGGGTAACTGCATACATAATATCTTTCTAGTCATAACATGTACACAAATAAACTCATATAAAATCTCAATCACATATTTCGAATGAAGAACTTAATAAAATTTTCAAAATTTTTATTTTCTCATTCCCTTAAAGCATCTAATAACTAATTCCTCCCCCCAAACTTAAAGCGAACCATGCCCTCATGGTCTAAAAATAAAAATAAAGTAAGGAAGAAATTGTTACCGCCCTTGAAGTGTAATTTCAGTTGCTTTGTTATATTGCTCATATCTCCCCCAAACTTGTTTTGGATGATCTATTCAAAAATAAAACACTATGCAATAACCAAGAGCATATCCAATAGAGAGAGATAATAATTAAATAAACCAAAATATAAAAGATAAGCAACAAATTTTTAAGGGAATGAAATTTTATTAATAAAAGCACACATGATTTGGCCTTAAGGGCCTACAATCCTAAAAAATAAAATTGCAGAAAAATAAAATAAAATAAATGCAAAACATAGATAATACCAATCCTAAACGGATTTGGTGAAAAAGAAATAAAAAGAAAAATAAAATAACAAAATACTAGAGAATTCTACATCCATTCCCTAATCCTACGAATTATTCCTCTATTCCCCTCTAGCCACTTTTGTTTATCATGAGATCCTTCTGAAGCTCATAAACCCATTCTTGAGGCAGTTCTATATCATCCCATGTAGCTACTTGTTGTTGTTGTTCTTCTCCATCATTAAACATTTTAGCATAAAAGTAAGAAGATATGGATATATATATTCCGCTTTGGTATGAAAAATGCCATCACCTACTGCATTCTTATTTAATTTGGTTATAAGGAATGGGTAAGGGAATTTCCATGTAGCTGCCGTGAGATTCCTATAAAGATTGATATGCCAAAACATACACCCAAGAATGATCTTCGGTAATGAGACCCAATACCCCATATGAAAACAGTAAAGAATCTTAATCATTGCTTCATCCCGCCAATGACGATATTAATTGGGATAAATCTGTGATGCGATAACTGTGTCTAGAAACCAATAGTTGGGATTCAGTCTTTGCTTGATGAGTGATACTTCGTCAGCATGTGCATAATAGTTTGGACATATCACGTTGATCATCTTGGGGATGGTAGGTGTGAATGGTTTAGGTAAAGGCAAAAATATTTCACGTAACTCCTCAGGACACTCATGCGGAATACCCCATGCTTTCGATATTGTATTGGTAGTGACATCAAAAGTCCGTACTTTAGAGTCTAAACAAATTCAGAGGATGAGTTCTCATTTGGTAGTATGCCCCATAGCCGAATAGAACTTTTTCACAATTTGGGGATATGCTACTATAGCGGTTGGTTTCAATAAGCCGGTCAGTCCTCGTGCATCTAATTGATTAAAACCACTTTGCATTCTTGGGGTATTTATGACCTCTTCATCGTACATAACTTCATATGCTAGCGAACTATACCCATAAATTGGTGAAACTTGTGTTGGGTTTGGAGAAATAGTAGTACATCCCATAAGTTGTTATTCCGTGGGATAGGTTGAAGAACCTACTGACTCTACTATCCTATCTTCATCATCGAAAATTACTATGGGCATAATGTTGATAGAAGCTCTGCGAAAGGTAGATCTACGTGTTGATCTCATTGTGAATAGAGAATAAAGAACTCTAGGGAGAATTGTTATTACCAATACTAAGGCTTTATATTTATAGATTTTAAATCAAGTACTTGTTAGGAGATGACTGATTCAATTTACAGCAGAAATATGGAATAGGAATTGTAAGAATGGAAAGTATTGACAATGTAATAAGATTTAGTGCAAAATATTTCCTAGTTAAAAATGATTTCATATTTATGAAAATTTTAATAAAATTCTATTTTCTTTATTAGAAGCTACTAAAACTATATAATATACTATAATATTATAGTCAAAGTCTTATTTTGAAAGGAAAAATAAAAAAACATAATTATATATATATATTTCCAAAAATAATAATTTCCAGGATCCACCGAGTACTCGGTGGAGAAACTACCAAGTACTTGGTAGTCCATGTACCAAATTCTTTCAAAACATTTTTTTCTTTAATATAAATATATAAATATATAATATATATAAGAAGTTAGTATATAAAATTAAATAAAATATTTTAAATGAAATAAAATAAATATATATATATATAATACATAAATAATTATATAAAATTAATTGAAATTGAGGTATATATTTATATAAGTTAGAATTTTATAAAAAACTATTTTTGAAAAATGTACCCTCCCCCCAAACTTATATCGTTATGTCCTTATAATGGAAAAATAGATAAAATCAAAGTAATTTGCTCGCCAAATACCAAAATATCCATTTTTATTAATTTTTTAATATTTTGCGTTGGAGTTCGAGTACAAAAATGCAAATAAAAAGAAATAAAGCAAAAAATACAAAATAACGATTCATGGTTCGGCCTCAGGTAATATCTAGAACATAAATCTATGCCGGCTCATGATCGATTACTCTCAAAATCCTAAGTCTCGGATGGTGGTGGTGGTGGGTGAGAAGTGGACGCGGAGCCTTTTTCCATCAATGAATTGATACAAGGGAGTTATGATAGATAAAGGAAGATCGAAACATGTTTCAAAAAATATCTCTCATCTAAAAATTCAAGTGTAGAGTAATGAGAAATGAGGGCATTTGGGTATATAGAGAGAAGTGAAGAATGAACCAAAAGAAGTCTGACCCATTTTTTCACTACTGCTCCATCGAGTACTCGGTGGAAATTCTACCGAGTACTCGGTAGTTCTTTCAAAATCATTTTGTCATACCGTTTCAGATTCTAAATTTAAAGTAAATAACTATAAAGACAATCACAATATATATATATATATATATATATATATATAAATCAAATACTAATTATATATACCTATTCAAGGGAACACAAACTCTCTCGTTTGGGGCCCTTTTTAACGTCGTTGGCCCGATGTTCATAATTATATTAATCTTTATCGTAAGTGGGTTCTATCAAATTGATAGAATCCATATAGTCTAATTTGGGATTAAGTTTTATGAAATGTTTCAATTGTTCACCATATTCCTTGTATCTTGGTTTTTTCCTCGGACACTTAAGTTTTAATATATTACTACTAAATAATTACTCGTCTGAGAAATAATCCATTAATAGAGTATTATCCATTGTAGATTCTACCACTATACTTGATAGATGATCTGCCACTACATTTTCCGTACCCTTTTTATCGCGTATTTCAATATCGAATTCTTGTAATAGTAGTATCCATTTAATAATTCTGGGTTCGGAATCTTTTTTTGTTAATAAGTATTTCAATGCTGTATGGTCTGAGAAAATGACTACCTTGGTTCCTAATAAGTATGATCTAAATTTGTCCAAGGCAAATACTACAGCTAGCAATTCTTTTTCAGTAGTAGTGTAATTAATTTGAGCATCAACAAGCGTTTTACTAGCGTAATATATTACATGTGGTAATTTATGTTTTCGTTGTCCTAAAATTGCTCCTATAACATAATCAGATGCGTCACACATTAATTCAAATGGTAGAGACCAATCAGGCGGTTGCATTATTGGGGCAATTGAGAGTAATTTACGCAACTTCTCAAAAGATTCTAAACATTCTTTATTGAAATCAAAAGTTAAATCTTTAGCTAAGAGGTTGCATAATGGCCGAGATATTTTAATGAAATCTTTAATAAATTGTCTTTAAAACTCGGCATGACCTAGGAATGATCGAATTTGTTTAATAGATGTAGGAGGGGGTAGATTAGAAATTAATTCATCTTTAGCTTTGTCTACATCTATCCCTCTTTTTGAAATAATATGTCCTAGGACTATATCCTCTTGAACCATAAAATAGCTTTTCTCCCAACTTAATATTAGATTCGTCTTTGACATCTTTGTAATACAAGTGCTAGATGTTTTAAACAATCTTCAAAAGTAGTTCCAAACACCAAAAATTCGTCCATGAATACTTCTAGAAATGTTTCTACCATGTCCGAAAAGATTGATATCATACATCTTTGAAATGTTGCAAGTGCATTATATAAGCCAAAGGGCATTCTTCTATATGCGAACGTACCGTAAGGACAAGTGAATATGGTTTTTTCTTGGTCTGCTGGATCAATTGCTACTTGGTTATAACCAAAATACCCATCTAGAAAACAGTAATAACTTTGTCAAGCTAAACGTTCTAATATTTGATCAATGAATGGTAATGGAAAGTGATTTTTCCTTATATGTGAGTTTAGTTTTATATAATCGATACACACACTCCACCCAGTGGTGGTTCGTTGTGGGATTAACTCTCCTTTTAAGTTTGGCATGACTGTGATACTAGATTTCTTTGGTACCACCTGTGTTGGACTAACCGATGAGCTATCAGATATGGGGTATGTAATATCCGCATTGAGTAATTTTACTACTTCATTCTTTACCACCTCCTTCATATTAGGGTTTAGCCTCGTTGCATCTCTCGTATTGGTTTTGCATTCCCTTCTAAGTTTATATGATGCATGAAAATCTATGGATTAATTCCATCCAATTGCTTCTTTGTGGTCAGATAGTACTTGAACTAATTTATCTTCTTTTTTTGTAGTAAGTTATGAAGAAATTATTACGAGAAGAGTATTGTTCGGACCTAAGAAAACATATTTGAGTTGTTTAGGTAATTTTTTAAGTTCTAATTTTGGTGGAGATGTAAGTGACATAATAGGTGGAGTACTTGAAATAATACGTAATGGCTCATGAAGTTGTTTCCAAGATTCCCCATATTGTCACGCCCCAAATTTCCGAGGACTCCAAAAACTGAGCCTAAGAGTTAAGGGAGTGAATGCGGAAGTAAAAAGAAATGAGAACAAATGAATTATAGTCATAAAACACTCACACAAGGGTAAAAACATCATTTCCCACCTAAAATACATCAACAAATTACTCAGGATCAAAATAGAAGTGAAACGACATAAACGGCCATTCAAACACCCCATGTTCACCCGAGGGTAAAATGGTCATTTCAGGGGTAAAATAGTAATTTCAAAGTATAAGCTCTAATTTTGGACCTAAAATAAGCTGTAGGAACAAATGGAATCAAATTTAAAGGTGTGAGGTGGAAACTACGACATTTTAAAAATCGGGCGTTGCGACGTGTAAAGGTTTAAAACATACTGTCACATTCAAACAATCATTACGCCCTCAAAAATGACTTGAATGAAGTGAGTCAAAAGCCTAACATCAATATCTTAAAGTATTTGTTTGAAAAATCTAAATAACACCTCCATCCGATACCCGTAGCTCGAGATATGAGTGAAATAGTAAAACAGAGTCAGAACGGGGCTGAACCACCAGGTCGACTGGCTAGTGACCCATCTGACTGGCTGAGTGACCCAGTTGACTTGCTGAGTGACAAGAGGAACATATTGATACATGTTTATCAACCTAATGCCCAACAAAATATAAGTATGGTTCGCCACACATGCACAAAAGGCGAACATAATGCCCCACATCCACGGAAAGACTACAGAACTCTCCTAACGAAATCATCACCTGAAATATTTATAAGGCGTGGGGTGAACTCACTAGTCCATTAGAGGAAGCTTCATTGCCTCAATCTCAATAGTCCGAGTGGTTCAACCCAACCAAGGTTCATGCCACTAACCCTAGGTCGGTCTCTTGTTCCACATGGCTCTCACGCCAATCCGGAACCCCATCGAACCCAACAAATAAGTTTCCCAACATGTTCACAACATAATTTTCTAAAATTATAGCATACTTTAATATCAATATCATAATCACACAGATATGATAGTTCACGTGCAATATGACTCAACACACCTCATATTACACACTTACCCAATATAGGTTAACAAATACGCACTCTACTCGTTTACAACAAGAAAGAGTACCACACCGATTCTTCCCAAGTGATTTTAACACTCCTCACTTTCAATAAGGAAGGCAGTTGTACGAGATGACCCGTGACTAAAGATTCGTATATCGAATGCACGAGATGACCAGCGACTTTGAGAATGAGACGACTCACCCTATACCCAATTCCCGGACTCATTATATCCGTAGGTTGGGAACACCCCCTGGCTAGTTGTTGCGATGATTCAACGCAAGACTACTCACACATGAGTACACAACCCATATAGACTGACACCCATGTTTTTAACACTGCATGGTGTACCCCAAAATGCATGAAGGTTTTCAATTACAACCATATGCCATCACAATACATGTTTCTATCAAATAGCATTATAGTGGATCCAAATTATCACAAGGCTTATAATTTCACATTTATTAAGCAATAAACCACAACATGAATTTATATCACAAAATCATGTTCTCAAGGATCTAAATCATAGTTTAAGTTGTCAAGACCAGCTCGTATATATATCTATGGCATATATACACATAGACGCACACACCCTCGTACAAAGACAAACACAACTCATTTTTTCCCTACCTCAATTCCAAACAAGCTAGTTCAAGAGTGTCCAAGAGAGGTCCAAGTAAGCTATCAACTCAAGTGTTCAAGGGAAGAGCTTCCAAGCTTGCAATACACCATTCAATGAATAATAAGATTACAATGGTGTTTTCATAAACCGAAATTATCAAAGTGACTCTAACTATAAAACAAAACCAACCCTAATGATAACAACTTAGGGTTTTATGAGAGACATAATTCAATAGAAGGGATTCTTGAACTTACCACAAACTCTTCCACAATAGGAGCCAAGAATCACAAGATGAGCTCCAAGCTTTCAATAGTCGAAACAAGCGGTGAAAAGGTTCAACTTATGGCCCTTAACAAGATTCAAGAGAGAAGGGAACCAAATATCAAAAGTTGAACACATAAATTCATAAAATTACATTCTAGGGTTAAATTTGTAAAAATCAAGAGAGTGAGAGACTTACCTCAATACCTAGTGCAAATGGAAGAGGAGAACAACCCAAGCAACTCCCATGTTGAATATTTCCTCAAACTCCAAGTGGAAGGAGATGAAATCAAGGAGGAAATGGTGAAGTGGAAGAGGGATGGAGAAGTGTAGAGATATGTGAGTTGTAGAGAAAATATCAAAGTCTTGCAATGAAATACTTTGATATTTGTAGAGATCCTCCACTCACCCTCTCACAATCCAATGGTTGAGGTTAAAGCTAGCAAATTGAAGGTTTAATCCAAAGGCCACCAAGTGGTCTTGTAAGTTAAAGACCATGAATAATGGATTATTGCATTTGAGTGCCAACCAAACAAGGCCCTATGATCCAAGGGTTGAGAATAAAGATGGGAGAACAAGATCAAGGGCTAGAAATGAGACATCACTTCAAAAGTGTAAAATGACCAATATTTTCCCAACTTAGGGTTATTCACAAGAGTGCCACCAAGACTCTTAAATACCCTTCTACCCTTTGTCATCACTAAGTGCTAAAAATGTGAAATTACTCATTTATCCTTCGGCTATTTCATTCCCGAAATTATTTTTATTATTCTCAAAATAAAAATACAACATGCAACTTACAATTTTTATATCATATACAACATCTAAGTCATGCTAAAACACATAAACACATTAAGTACATAATCACATAAGCACTTAATTGTTTAAAATAATTTTTTTAATTAACACGTAAAAATACCGGACGATACAACCTCCACACCTTTGGAGATTTCGTCCTCGAAATCAAGACGTATCTATAGTAGAAAACAAGTCCGGGTATTTTTCCCGAACTTCCCGCTCACGCTCCCAAGTCGCCTCCTTGACTCCGCGATGGTGCCACAAGACCTTAACTAAAGGAATAGTTTTGCCCCGCAAAACTTGCTCTCGAGCATCCAATATCATCATAGGCCGTTCCTCGTAGGACACGTCCTTGGCAACATCGACATCAACCCAACTTAATACATGAGAAGGATCCAACTCGTACTTGCGAAGCATAGAGACATAAAAAACATTATGAATCCTCAACAATTCCGGTGGCAATGCTAAACGATACTCCACCTCACCGACACGGTCAAGAATCTCAAAAGGTCCAATAAAATGTGGAGAAAGCTTTCCATTCTTCTCGAATCGCATCAAGCCCTTCCGAGGTGAGACCTTTAGAAACACATGATCCTCGATCTCAAAGAATAAAGGATGCCAACGCCAATCCGCATAGCTCTTCTGTCGGCTTTGTGCCGTAACCAAATGCTGTCGAGCAATCCTAATCTTCTCGGTTGCCTCATGAACCATATCGGGTCCCAAAAGTACAACATCACCAACCTCGGCCCAATAAGTCGGTGAACGACACGGTCTACCGTACAATGCCTCAAAAGGTGCCATCTGAATAATGGACTGATAACTATTGTTGTACGCGAATTCTTCCAAATGAAGATGATCTTCCCAACTGCCTCTAAAATCAATAGCACAAGCACGAATCATGTCCTCAAGAATCTGAAAGGTACGCTCTGACTCACCGTCCGTCTGAGGATGGAAAGTGGTAGTAAACCATAACTGTGTATCCAAGACTTTCTGAAAAGCCTCCCAAAATCGTGACGTGAATCACGGATCTCGATCCGAAACAATAGTCACGGGAACCCCGTGAAGCTTGACAATCTCCTTCACGTACAGCCTACTAAGAACCTCTACGTTATCCATCTCAAGGATGGGTAGAAAACGTGCAGTCTTCGTCAATCGATCAACGATCACCCATAGTGCATCCTTCTGATTCTTCATCTTTGGTAGCCCTGTCACGAAGTCCATGCAAATATGCTTCCATTTTCACTCTGGAATCGGTAACGGATTCAATAACCCAACAGGTCCTCAGTGCTCAACTTTAACCTGCTGACAAGTAAGACATCGGCTCACAAAATCTGCAACTGATTTCTTCATTCCTTGCCACCAATAATGATGCCAAATATTATGATACATTTTCGTGCCACCTGGGTGAACAGCAAGCCTGAAACTATGAAACTCTCATAAAACCTCCTCACGGCAAGTCTGCGGTACATAGAGTAAACCCCTAAAATGATAACCTCCGTCGGAGTGCAAAACCCAATCATTAACAACCTCGCCACTAGCGATACGATTGCGAATTGAAGTAATGCTATCATCCTGTCCCCGAGCCTCAATCACACGGCTCATTAGTGAAGGTTGTGCCACCATGCTAAACAAAGTCACCATTGTAAAACTCAAGAGAGTGAGAGACTTACCCCAATACCTAGTGCAAATGGAAGAGGAGAACAACCCAAACAACTCTTATGTTGAACACTTCCTCAAACTCCAAGTGGAAGGAGATGAAATCAAGGAGGAAATGGTGAAGTGGAAGAGGGAAGGAGAAGTGTAGAGATATGTGAGTTGTAGATAAAATATCAAAGTATTTAGTATTTGTAAAGATCCTCCACTCACCCTCTCACAATCCAATGGTTGAGGTTAAAACTAGCAAATTGAAGGTTTAATCCAAAGGCCACCAAGTGGTCTTGCAAGTGAAAGACCATGAATAATGGATTATTGCATTTGAGTGCTAACCAAACAAGGCCCTATGATCCTAGGGTTGAGAATAAAGATGGGAGAAGAAGATCAAGGGCTAGAAATGAGACACCACTTCAAAAGTGTAAAATGACTAATATTTTCCCAACTTAGGGTTATTCACAAGAGTGCCACCAAGACTCTTAAATACCCTTCTACCCCTTGTCATCCTTTTTAATTACTAACATGCCACTCACGCCCTAACACTTAGCCAAAATATCTACACTTTTCACTAAGTGCTAAAAATGTGAAATTACTCATTTATCCTTCGGCTATTTCGTTCCCGAAATTGTTTTCATTATTCTCAAAATGAAAATACAAATGCAACTTACAATTTTTATATCATATACAATATGTAAGTCATGCTAAAACACATAAACACTTAATTGTTTAAAATAAATTTTTTAATTAACACGTAAAAATACCGGACGTTACACATTTAATGCAGTTTATATAATCGTAACGTCCTTATTTTTGAATTGTACTTGTTCATCTCTATCAGTATCCTCTCCCTCAGTTATTATTGTTTCAAGTTATATATTTTTAATATTTCTTGCGGCACTTCTTCGACTAATTCATCTATCTCATCAACGTTAAAACAATCAGTTTTTTCTGGAAGTTGGCAATTTGTATTAAACACATTTAATCTTAGTTTCATATTCCTAAATGATATATCCATTAATCTTATTCTATAATTAATGCACACGTTAGTTATTGCTAAGAATGGTCATCCTAAGATTACAGGTATGTGTTTCTTTGGACTATGAACAGGTTATGTATCTAAGATTATGAAATCGACAGGGAAATAAAATTTGTCTACTTGAACTATCACATCTTCAACTATCCCTCTTGGCTATTTGATTGATCTATCTGCTAATTAAAGTACAATCGTAGTATGATTTAATTCTCCTATTCCCAATTGTTGGTAATCTGAATATGGTAATAAATTGACACTATCACCTAAATCAAGGAGAGCCCGGCTTACTTCTTGATCACGAATTATGCATTATAATGTAGGTTCTCCTGGATCTTTATATTTGGGTGGTGTATCATTTAAAAATAAAGAACTTATTTGTTCAGTCAACACTATCTTTTTATGTACCTTAGCGCTGCTTCTATGCTATTGCGTACATAAATATTTTAAGAATTTAGCATAAGGTGGGATTTGAGACATGACATCTAATAAAGGCAGGTTGATTTTTACTTGTTTAAATACTTCTAAGATTTCATTATTTTTATCGCCTTATTTGCCATAATAGTTTGATTCTCGGAGACGTTAGGAAATGGTGCTTTTGGCTCATATTGCTTCTCCGTTGGTTTTTCAGGTATTTCTTTAACTGGTTCATCTTCTGTTGGCTGTGATATTTCTTTAGGAATATTTTCCAAAACTTCTTCATGTGCTAGTCTTTCCTCAACTCTATTGTCCACTATCCTACTACTCCTTAAGGTTGTGATTGATTGAACAGTTTCATGCGTAGGTTCTTTCAAAGTTTCTAACTCAATCATATGTTTCCCTTTAGGATTCATCACTGGTTGACTCGGTAATTTACCCTATTCTCTTTTATTAAGTGTGTTATCTATTTATCCCATCTACACTTCTAATTTTAAAATAACTTGTGAATGTGTATGTAGCGGTTGGGTATTAGCTTCTAAATTACCAAGGGATTCTAAGACTTTATCCTCAAAACCAGATGATCTTTGTGGTGGATTAGGATTTTGAATTTGATTCCTAAATTGAGGTTGGTTTGGTTGAAAAGACAAAAATCCTTGTGTATTATTTTGAAATTTTGGATGGCTATTGAATGGTCTTGGATTTTGATTGAAATTCTGAGTATTATTGAATGGTCTTGGATTTTGATTGAAGTTTTGAGTTTGGACATGATTTTTTACATTTTGAGAACGATAAGATAAATATTGATGGTTTCATCAGCCTTGATTGAAAGAATTTGAATATGGATTATTATTGGTAGTTGTAAAGGCTGCGTTAACATCATATAATAGTATATCTTCTTTATATGTCATTGGACATCCGCTAGCTAAATGGGAAGGATTAGAATAGATCAAACATACTTATATGTCTAGGAGTATTTTGAGTAACATTTAGAAAGTTGTCCAATTTTCTACTTATCTCAGCTACTTGAGCCGTAACATTGTTAGTTCTTTCTATTTCTTTGACATTTTCCATTCGTCTAGGGTTATTAAGTATTGATCTAGCTCTAGCTTCTGACGCATTTTGTTGTGAATTTTCACTCAATCTTTCGAATATTTTCCATATGTCTTTGATTGGTTCTAATGCTAATGCTTCTCGGCATGCTGTATCTATACGATGTTGTTGTATCTCGCCTAGGCCATGATAGAAATTGCACACCAAATCGTATTTTGTGAATCTATGATGTGGACATTTAGCCAAGATTTCTTTAAAACGTTCCTAAATTTCATGGAATTGTTCACCCGAAATTTGGGCAAAGTTTATTATAACTGTTTGGGCTTCGTGTGTCTTTCCCATAGGGTAGTATTTATGCAAAAATTCTTTTTAAAGGTTCTCCCAATTAGTTCTCACTCATTGTTCTAAACTATTATACCATCTTTTAGCTTTTTCTTTGAGTGAAAAGGAAAATAGTTGTCACGCCCCGAATTCCTAGGACTCCGAAACCCGAGCCTAAGAGCTAGGGGAGTGAATGCGGAAGTAAAAAGAAACGAGAACCAACGACATACAGTCATCAACACCCACAAAAGGGTTGCAATGAATGCTCAGATACCATGCTGTCACGCCCCAGAAAGGGTGACGCAAGCCAAGCGACCACTAGAGTCAACAATAACAAGAATATACATGGAATAATAATAAGGAATATACGCCATGCCAACACGAATACTAGAAACTCAATAGTATCCTCAGATACCAACAGACACGCTCCTAAATCCCTAAGACTCCCGAATTGGGACATCCAAGGAATCTAGGATGTGATCCCTAACATGAATGACCAACTAAGACATCATTAACCATGAAAACATATTGGTTGATGATAGAAATGGTATATTTAATACCCAAATGACTAATAAAACTAAGCAGCGGAATCTAACGAAAATCCGGCAGAGTTCCGTATCCAGACAACCAAACACAACACAATAACCTGCCCAAAGCAATTCAATAATCACAATGGCTTCCAAGCCCCACATTCATCAATCCTACTAGGGCCGAGGTAGTGGAAAGAAACCAAAACTCCTCCAAACCCTCTAACATCAACAGAGCCACAAATGCTCGAATAAGAATACAGTAAAACACCTAGCTGTGCAGAATAGATACAATAACCATCAGAAAGAATAAATACAGGAACTAAATGATACATCAACAGGGATATGCCAACAGACTGGCTCCCAAAAGAAAATACATAACAATCCCATAACAATGGGTAGAGAAACTGAAAGCGGATACTTATCGTCCCCAAACCCAGTCGTGCTGCAACCGTAACCGCATCACCCAACGCAACTCCAAACCTGTAACAAGAAAACCAAGGAAAATTTCCGTTGCACCCCATCCTGCCCATAGCCGTATATTTCCTGCATCCTGGCGTGTGAATACCAGGGGGCAAATGAAATACCCCTGTGAGCAAATAAGCTCAGTGGGAAAGAATACTCTAACTACCCCATCCTCTGGTAGTTTAGGTAATGCTAAACTATCTATCGATATATATATATAGCCCAACTAATCCCATCCACGCAAAACTCAAGGCACACGCACTCATATACTACCGTACGTAAGTATATAACAGGGATATATATATATATATATATATATATATAAGTATGCAACCTGAGTCTACAAGGTACAACTAAGGCTCATACTCCAAATACCAACACCGGTAATCTACACTACTCTCACCAACATATACTAGGTACACAACACCTGAGTCAAACCTCACAAATCATCAATTACTCACAACAAAAATCAGAAGATCCAACAGAGGAGATCACACTCACCTCTAATATCCACATGAAATAAAATCCACCACTAGTACCAAGGTAGACTCAAATCCCACACCCCGATAACACAGGAAGGAAAACACCCACGTCCTTGCGACTAACACAATCATCATCAATATATATATATATATATATATATATATATATATATAACAACCCTCATCCCATCCCTAGATAAAATCTACCTCTCATGGACTAGGTCACCTCAATCATATCACCACATAACACCTCAATTGCTATCTCCAACAATGTCAATAAATCACCAACACTCTCACTAAGGATAAGAAAAACCCCGTAAGAGTCAAGAACCCAAGCAAGGGAAAAAAAGTCCCAATGCCAAACCAAAATATAACCGAGACCACAACGTCAAGGTTAAGAATACCCGAGCAAGGAAAGAACACCCAAAAGTGAACAAGGAAACCAAAAGCGAATGGCCGAGAGTGAAAGTAATAAAAAGATGAATCCCAGAGATTCAATAGTTTTTAAGAAAAATGTTTTTAAACTCGAACCAACCCATTTGGTATCCATGCCCCTAACGTAATAAAAACTCATATCACCTAGGTGGTGACACCAACAATCAAGAAAAGTGAAAGGCAACACTATATGTGTGCACTGAACAACACCAAGCCTCAATCCGAGACTTGAGCATGATAGGAAATAAAGGTGAAACAATGGAACACCTTTCAAAACTCTACAAGATAAGATATTGAGAAAGAAGTCTCGAAATCTCAGAATCCCAAGAAAATAATAAAATGGTTTT
This sequence comes from Cornus suecica, assembly GCA_963922005.1. Taxonomy (NCBI): domain Eukaryota; kingdom Viridiplantae; phylum Streptophyta; class Magnoliopsida; order Cornales; family Cornaceae; genus Cornus; species Cornus suecica. The sequence continues at coordinate 18,928,376 of OY998248.1, read as the reverse complement.
ACTTTTAAGAACCACATAGTAAAAATGACCGTCTTGCCCCCGGTCTCCGTCAATTGCCATCACCGGCTTTTAGAGTTAAAAATCTTTCCAAAGAAGATCCTAAGATCGTTTTATAAAGTGTTAAAACTTTTCATTTCCACGGAGGTGGGTGAAAACGGGTTTTTCCTTTTAAAAACAAGGAGTTTATTTCAAAACTTAGAAAATACCGTTTTCGAAATGACAGTCAAATAAGAGAAACACAACTCTATGAATTCCTGTAATGTCCGAGAGGACAGTAAAGGAAGAACAACACGTTGGACTCACGGAAGACAACCATCCGTTTCCAACTCCACAATTCAATGACACCACGAGGAAGAGGTTCGGCACCACGCCTAACCAATGGCTCAAGGAATGACGCACAAGTCAACGACTACGTACTAGCGTACAAAACACAGTACAAGGAATGCTTAAGGGAATGGACTAAGCATAAGAATCAAGACTGTCAGACTACAGTACCTCGAGTACTTAATGAATCCCTAATCATAACCTCTTCTCATCAATCAAAATCTCACACAACTCATCACTCGCCTTCTCTAAGGCCTCAATTATCAATTGACACAAAAATCATCCCTAACCTCAAATCCCCAAAAGAGTTCACACAACTAACCACGATCACCAAACTAATCACAATCACAAGGCTACTAACCACAATCACAAGGCGACTAACCACAATCACAAGGCGACTAACCACAATCACAAGGCTTCTAACCACAATCTCTAAGGCCTCAACTCAAAGTCAAGCCTACGATCCACCACTAGCCTCAACTAGCCACATGGATCACTATGCCAACACGCATAACCTCCTCCAAGGGTACTAAAGTATACAACAAGTACAAGGATATACGTTCATTATACTTATTAATTATGACATATTATCATTTTCTTTCACATTAATTACTTTCAACTGAGCATTTATAAAATATGAATTTAATTTACAATATTCATAAATAGCATGCTCCAACAACACATGTAATATAGCACATATACATGTCAAATGAGATCACATAAATAGTGTGCAGTGTAATGTGACTCGACACTCCCCGTGATACTCACACATAACACACCCTTCCCAAGGGTAACGGATACAGACTCTGTCCACATACTTTTGAGGATACAAGCTCATCAAGTAGTGTAGAGTTACCACACCGACTCTTCCCAAGTGATTTTTCTCTCTATCACTTCAACAGGGAAGACGGTTGTACGAGATCCCAGCTTGCAACTCCGTACGCCATGACTACCATAAAGTCAAGAACATGAGCCTCTACCTGGACTCCTAACTCACATTTTCCGGCTTTTTAGTTCAGTAGGCGTCATACCTCCTGGCCAGTTGTTGTGATGATCCGACACAAACGTCTACTCGTGCCCCACGCACAAAGGAAGTAGACCACACCAAATGAACTCTCTCTGCCAATGGTGAAACCGTGCACTACATGCACCAACACCCATGTGCTCACACGACATGGTGTACAATCAAATCATAAATATGTAATGCATCATATTTATAAAAATACCCACATGGTAATATAAGTCTCAAAATCTCTTTTCATGCTTTAAAATACAATAAAGCAATTAAATCATATGAAAATAGTTTCATATACATTTCATGTTTTCAAAATATATTTTCTTTAATTCCTTAGAAAATATTTTCAATTTCAATTAACATACCTTTTAAAAATAATTTAAACAAATAATCCACGTAATAAAAGGGGACCTAGAATAGCGTCCAAGTCTCTCACGTTCAACGTTTACAAAATCTTCTAGCTCATTTAATTCTCGAGGGAATTTCTAAGTCGTCTATTCCTATTCAATTCAATTAGGAATATATTTAATCTCGTAGGAAATAATTTAATAAATTTTATTAAATTAATTCCTAAGTCCAATTCCGATTCTAAACGAATTATAGATATTTAAATTAACGATTTAAAGTATCTATATTAAATTAAATAAGGGTTTTACACCCCTAAACTACTTCAATAATACGGAGTGATAAATATAATTTCCCACCTAATTTAGGTTTACCGAACAGTCCGAAACAACACAGTATCGGCGCCAGAACACGAAGCCCGCCGACCAAAATCGTCCAAAAACTATTTCGAATGTATCGAAATGTCTGTCCCGACAACCTATACGATATATATGAAGCCCATTAATAATAGGTTAATTAATTGGGTTAAATATAAAATACCCCAAACGAAAACTATAACCTATAAATGCGATTTTCGGGCAAATCGTTCAACGTAAAATCACGAAATTAATATATGACAAATACTACGTAGGTACAAAACTACTCACCGAAAATTGGCTCAAACCGATCACCGGAATGTCGCCAAAAAATTGGCCGAAGCTCAGCCGAGTTCGCCCCTGTCGAACGACTGCTCCGCCCCTGCTGCGTGAACCAGCCGCAGCTACTCGCTCCTCCGTGCAAGCCGTCGCCAGCCACGGTCGCCGCCGCCTCAACCACCGAGAACCGCCGTCGGCAACTCCAGTCGTTCAACCTCCTCTCACTCTCCATCGTGGTCAGCCTCACACGGTCTCTCTCTCTCTCTCGCCGTGACCGGCGAACATGGTGAATGGAGAAGATGTAGTCATCGCTGCTCCTGACCAGCCGCTGCTATGCACCACAACCAGTCGCCTCCAGCCGACGCCTCTCTCCCTCCGGTTCTCTCTCTCTCGCCATGACCGGCGAAGATGGAGAAGAATGGCATGGTTTCGCCGTGTGAGGAGAGAAGAGGGATGCAGGTCTGTGTAGTAGGTTGTGTCGTGTAGAGAGAAGAGAAGGAGACTCAGTCAGTGTGCAGAGAAGCAGAGTGTCTGTGGTTGCATATACAAATATACATATATATGTACTATATTGCACAACTGACCCCCAAATTATCCATAATTGCAGAATGACCCAACTTCAATATATATATATATATATATATATATAATTAAATATATATACATAACATCTCCCAACAATTACCGGAAGCCTCCAATTAATATTGAGTCAACCCGTAAGTCCACAGGACGCCCAATAACCAAATTAGTCTGAAAGGGATACACCGGGTTAGGAACCCAACAACCGGGACACCGAGAAAGTAAATTAATATGCTTCACACCGGATCCGTAAAAATACTAATACTGTAACCGAAATAATCGAAACGATACCGTGTAGTTGAGAATAAGATTTCGCGTAGTCGTCAAAGAGAAACTGTAAAGTCATACAGTCGACTTTAAAACTAAACGCGAAAAATTTACACGCGAAATACCAAGAATAATATGAACGTCATGAACAAGTGACGTCATAACCGAAATTAAGATAAATATAATTTCAGGAAAAAGGAAAATAACACGGGGTGTTACAATAGTCGCACAGGTAAGGCATCAGTGGGCATCCCATTCATTTTAGTTGTCGAACTAATTTCTATAAACTCAGTAATATGTTCATAAGGATCTTCATGTTAATTCCATAGAATTTAGGTAACATATTCAAAATACTAGCTTTAATTTCATAATGGGACGCTGTTTTTCCTGGTATTATAATGTCCGCTGGTGATTCGAAATTACAAGGTGTGTAATAATATTTCAAGGAACTTAGTGGTTGTACTTGAGGATCACCCATATCGTTAAAATTTAATGTATCTTTTTCAATACTTTGTTTATTAGTTCTTAAGTTTTTACGATAAGTTCTATCAACTTCAGGATCAAAAGGAGCAAGTTCTTTAGATATGGAACACAAACTACTCATACAATGATGAAATAATTTTTATAAAAATAAACTAATCTAAATAATAAACTGAAAATAAATAAACAAAATAAAAGAGAAATTAAATAATAAAATTCAAGATAAGATTGAACAATAATTTAAGATACGATTAAAACTCACAAACGGTCCAGCAAAACAATCATCACCTCTTTTTTGGTTCCTTCTACTAATCTTAATGCACCTGTCGAAAATCACACAATCTTGTCTCTTAAAAGAAGAAAATTGTAGCATCCGGTATTTTTACGTGCTAATTTAAAATTTTTTATTAACACTTAAGTGCTTATGAGATTATGTGCTTAATGTGTTTATTTACTTAGCATAACTTACATATTTTATGTGATATTAAAAATTATAAGTTGCATGTTGTATTTTCATTTTGAGGATAATGAAAATTATTGAAAACGATTTCGGGAAAGAAATGACCGAAGGGTAAATGAGTAATTTCATATTTTGAGCACTTAGTGGAAAGTGTAGAGATTTTGGCTAAGTGTTGGGACATGAGTGGCGTGTTGGTAATTTGAGAGGATGACAATGGGTGGAAGGGTAAAGAGGCTTGATGACATTCTTGTAATTAATCCGAGGTTGTGATGAATTTGGTCTTTTCACACTTTAATGTGTTGTCTAATTCTTGACCATTGATTCAAGTTTTCCATCTTTGATATTAGCACTTGGATAATAGGGCCTTGTTTGGATGATACACAAATGCATTAATGCATTAAATTTTGGTCTTCCATTAGCAAGACTAAGTTGTGGCCTTTGGATGCTCTCTCACCTTTCCTAGTTTTAACCTTCACCCTTTGATTTAAAAGTCTCTTAAGGGTTTTATATTTATACATTTGTGTGTATTTTCTTCTCTTCCATTCTTATAATATCAAAGACAACACCAAGAGCTCTTACTTATCCCTCTCACGTTCGTTTCTTCTTCCTTGGTTCTTCTTCAAGAACATCATTGTTGGGTTGGAATTTGAAGAACCTTTGAACTTGAGAGTTGTAGAGGGTGGCCTTATCTTTCATTTGATCTAGAGTTGGTAAGTGTTCTTCACTCCTTTAGGGTTTTTCAATTTCAAACCCTAGAATTAATTCTCTTAAAGTTTTGTGTTCAATTATTGATTTTTGGCTTCCTTCATTCTTGAATCTTGTTAAGGACCATGAATTGAACGTTTTCACCAATTGTTTCGGTTATTGAAAGCTTGGAGCCCATCTTGTGATCTTTGGCTCATATTGTGGAGGAGTTTGTGGTAAGTTCAAGAATCCTTTCTCTTGAATCGTGTCTTTCATAAAACCCTAAATTTGGTATCATTAGGGTTGGTTTTGTTCTTGTGGTTGGAACCCTAGCTCACTTTAATTTAAGGTTTTGCGTTAATCTCAAAATTATTGACTCCATTGGGGTTCAATGTATTGAAAACACCCTAAATTGACATTGTTGTTATTTTCTTGAATTTATAAAGGCTTGGAGAACCTTTTACAAATTTCCATTAAAATCATATTTGAAGCCATTATTCATTTTCTTGCCCGGTTGGTGGGTTGGTATCATTGGACTCAATTGTTGCGTTCCTTGAACTCGAGTTGGAATTGAGATAGGGGAAAACGAATTGTGTTCGTCTTTGTACGAGGGTGTGTGCGTGTATATATATATATGCCGTATATATATATACGAGTTGAGTATTAGCAACTTAATTGATGAATTTGGCCTTGAAAGCATGATTTTATGATATAAATGCTTGTGGTGATTTATTGCTTATAAATGTGAAAATATAAGCATTGTGATAATTTGAGTACAATATATTGCATAAAGAAATAAGCATGTATTGTGATGACAAATGGTTGCGATTGTGAACCTTGATGCATTTTGAGTATACCATATAGTGTCAAAACATGGGTATTGGATTCTACGGTTTGCGTAAACTATGTAGGAGTTGTCTTGTGTTTGGATCATTGTAACAACTAGCCAGGGGGTACTTCTTGCTCCTATGGAACTAATCTTCCGAGAAATGAAGACGATAGGGGGAGGACTTGTCCAAATCCTATGTCACGACCGCGTCGTGTAAACGGTCTTCCTTGTTAAAAGTGTGAAGTGTCAAAATCACTTGGGAAGAATCGGTACAATAAATCTACCTTCCCTTATGAGAATAAAGTAAAGGGTTAGAGAATGATCCCGTTGACCCTTAGAGTAGGGTGCGTGTTGTGTGCGTACCATGGGTGTGTTGGTCGCATTGCATCTTAACTGCTATATATATGTGATTGTGGTTTGATGATTGAAACATGCTATAATTGTGAATAATTATGTTGTGAGCATGTTGGGAAACTTATTTATTGGGTTTGATGCGGTTCCGAATTGACGTGAGAGCCATGTGGAACAAGAGACTGACCTAGGGTTAGTGGCATGAACCTTGGTTGGGTTGAGCCACTCGGACTATCGAAATTGAGGCAATGACGCTTCCTCTACTAGGCTAGTGAGCTCACCCCACGCCTTATAAATTTTTCAGGTGATGATTCCATTGGGAGAGTTTCGTCCTTTTGTGCATGGGTGGCGAACCATACTTATATTTTGTTGGGCATTAGGTTGATAAACATGTATTAATAAGTTCCTTTTGTCCATGTAAATCAAACGTGTAAAACTACTTTATTTTGATCCGGCTAGCATGTTAGTCAAGGTGTTATTATCTATGTAAATCCCCTGGAGCCCTATACGCGGGATTATATTATTTTGGTGCACTTTGGTGTCGGAAATGTAAGACTAGTTCGTATTATGAAAACTATGTCCTATTTTTCCTTGGTGCGGCGTAATTATTCAATGTATAAATTCTTTTATCTTGAGTGTGATATGAATAATAGATATTGAATGTGGTTATTAGGTGTTCGGCCGAAAATGACATTTTTCTAGGTTTTCAAACAAACCCTTTCGTTTTAAACGCAAAAACCCATTTTTGCCTACCCCCGTAACCCCCTGTAAACTTCCTTGTTTTCAGAAATAGATTTAATTAAACTCATTTTCTTAGAGATTTCAATCTTTAGAAACCAGCGGTAGTTAAAACGGAGATCGGGGGCAAGACGAAAGATTTTACAAAAACTTACAAAAATCATTTTTATGCTAAGTTTACATTTTACGCGTTTTCCGAAGTCTCGGTGACTAATTTTGGGTTTCGCTAAGGAAAAACTCAAATTTTTGATATTTATGATTTTTCGGGATTGACGGCGCGAAAAACGAAGCCATATTGCAAAATATGAGATTTTGCATGTTTAGGAAAATTGTTGAAAAACCAGTGACTGATGCTTCCCACACTTACAAACAATTTCACTTTTCAAAAAAATTTCATTTTCTTAAGTTTTGGCATGCCAACCAGCAGCAGGCCACGGCATGCCATGCCATAGCCTGCTGCAGCGGCATGTGACGTCCAATGTTTGAAAATCCGTATTTTCCTCCTCGCACATCGGAATGGACCTTTGTTTGTTTTTATGGGTTTTCCTATGTCCAAATTATTGAGATAAAATTTGAAATGACCATTTTAACCCTGAAATGACTATTTTACCCTTGGTGAAAGAGGGGTACTTCCACTTTAGTTTTGGGTCGGTGTTGTCTGACACCATTTTCGAAATTTAATATCTCTTTCCTCATGGCTTCAAATTAGGTTCCGTTTGTTTGTATGGCTTGTGCTAGGTCCAAAATTTGTATTTATAGTTTGAAATTACTATTTTATCCTTGATTTGACCATTTTACCCTTGGGTAAACATGGGGGGTTGGAATGATTCGTTCAAGGTACCGAGTGTTACGGTTTACCTCCTTTTCGATCCTGTGTGATCTTTTTGGCATCTTTGAGATGTTGTATGTCTATTTTACCCATGTATGGGTATTTGATGACTTAAAAAGGATTTTATTTCATTTCCATTATTTCCATTTTTGGCATATAGAAGAATTCTAAATTCTTCTATATGTAATACCAGAAAGTTTCTTTATCAAATGCCTTTTTTAGTTTAGAACCCAGCCGTATAATCAAAATTGGATCGATTGGCCTGAACCTTACTTTTGTTTCACTGCTCGTGTTATCCTGAAGCTGCCTTTAAGTGATTTTCTTGAGCTTATCACCAATACTTTTTTTCTTTGAGCTTAACCTTCTCACTAGTAGATAGATATTCGAACTACTGAAGTTTCTAACAATCCCATTCTTGAGTTCTATCCTAGAGTTCGCTACGGACTATCTGATGAGCTACTAAGTATGAACTTAGGACAACTAACACCGTTACGTGAGTGGCTCACTACTTTATCTTTCCACTACTTCACCTGCTAAAAACCTCATTTTGCTAGACTTTTTGTAGTTATCTTTCCCCGCCTATCGTTGAATTTTATCCTCCCGCCATTCCTTTTATCGATTTGAGCTCTGTTGTCCATTTGTTTGAAATAAATTGTCTTTGCTTGGCATGGCACCTTGCTTTCGCACTTGGCCCTGAGCTGCGATAACTACCCGCCTATAGAGAAATTGCATTACTTGAGGTATTTCATACTCTCGGAAGTGAACTACGGACTCTCGTTCTTGACTAGTTTACCCACCTTTTTCATTAGCTACTAGAGAAAGAAAGCATAGGGTGTAGTCTCTCAATAGACTAAATTAGGTAGTCCTGGAGTGGGACCCTTTTAACCGAGCTCTTTTATTAATAGATCCGGGCTTGGGGTACCTTTATCTCAACTTTCAGTAGGCAGTTTCAAGACTAGCCGCGCTCTACTTCTTGCATAAGAAAACCAAGGGATACCCTAGTGCTTTTCCTTCTTTCTTGTATTCTGAGCAGCTATTACCCACTGCGCTACCTGTAGGATGTTCTCGTTGTAAATAACTATGATCCTTAGATTGGATCCGGGCTTTGCCCATGGTAGTGCAACTCTATCGCCATCCCTTTTTTAGCTGATCAAATAAATGACCCATCAAAGTCATTTCATGAGGAAACCTTTCCCTTATTAGAGTACGCTCGCTCATCCCTTGGTCGATTCAGTGCTTTTCCTTCTTAAGTTCAGGGATAAAGGGTTAGCTGAATATGAATAGTCAAATTATGACTTATTATCAATACGCTGCAATATCTTCCTTAGATAAGGTCTCTACGACTTTAAGTAGTAGACAATTTGACAAAGTCTGGGGTTTGAAACTTGGGTAGAGGTTTGAGATTTGTGAAGAAAGAAGGTTGGCAAAGTTAGTGTTGCCATAGGTGTTAATTCCCTGAAGTCCCCTGAATTTTTCTTCTAGACCCTCTATCTTGCTGTCTATCTTGGTTTCTTTCTCCTGTTGATCTTTCTAGCTTGCTTCTGGGATTTCAGTGGTCGTGCTTACAACTATTCTTGAAACGAGGTTGGTTACATTCCCTGTTACTTGTGACTTTACTGCCCCTATCTGGATTACCCTAGGCGGCTAAGGTGGAACTTGAGGTGTTCCCATTGCTATTAGAATTGCTATCATATCACTGAGTTCATTGATTTTCTCTTTCATTTACCGCATTTCCGTGCTCATAGCTTGGTTTGTATTTGCTTCAGAAAGTTCTTCTATTCTTGGAGACTGATTCTGAGTACGGATATGACTGCGGATAAGTAGCCTTTCTCGACTTCTGTGATGCTTTGGCAGTCTCCCTATTTGAGGAGGTACAACACCTTCCAGTTTAGTATTTTCTTACTATCCCCTTCCTTCCTTAGATTAGCTTTTGGTAACTATGATCTCCTTTGGTTAGAGAAATTTTCCTGATCTTTCTTTCATCTGGTCCTTCTCTAGTTGAGGAAATTGCAGTATTTGTTTTGGGAAAATCCTTACTCGTATATAATATAGTAATATATAAGGCTCTTTTTGAAATACGTGGGCTAATAACTATTCCAATAATTCTTTCTGACAAGATCTCCCAAATAGAATAGTCTTTGTAGGTGTCCTGAAGAGTTCCCTGAGAATGCCAGTAATAAGCACAAGAAAGCTCAATCGGAGGTGGCTTTCAGGCTTTCCTTTCTTTAGGAACCTATTTCCTCTGCACAGATGAGCTGAGCCACTGCCTTTCTATTCTCTTTCAGATTGAACCTTCTTGGTGTCCAAGGTGACTAGCAATAGAGTGGGTCCTTCATTCGTTACGTGCGAGAAAGGCTTTCCGTGTCTCATACATGAAAGTCTATGTGTGTCAGATAAACCTTTATAGTAAGCATAGAAAGAGAAACCACAGGAGCCAGCTTAGTCCCATCAGTACAGCATATGATACCTGTCAGGAATGATATCCACCACTTCACTTGAATTCTTTATGAGATTCCCCATAGGCATAAAAAGAAAGGGGATGACAAGGATCCAATATCAAAACACTAGTTCGAGCAACAAGTACTTCTTTCAATACAGGATTTATTTCTTTCTTAGCTAGGCTCGCATTCTGGTTTTGACCATCCTTTCCTATTTAGACTTACTACTAGCTTGGGCTTGTTCTTGACTGTAGCATGAAATCCCCTCTACCAAAACAAGGCATGATATGAGCTTTATTCGATCTTGGTAGTTACTATATAGATGGTATGGATGGATTCCTGAAGAGGTATGAGCGGTAGGGATCGAGATGAAAAGTCAAGTCAATAAGGATTGAATGAACTAATTGGGTGAGGCAACCCCTTTTTTCATTGAAAGTGTCTTCTCCACTAAGCAATTGAAAGAACCAGGAGAGGAATTAAGTCTTGTCCTCTGGTGATTGGTTTTAGGTGATCTGTGATCAGGGAGCCGAGGGAATTCCATTCCTCTAGACACGTCGTGCACAATTACCATGAGGGAAGCAACTCAAATCATACTAACTCCTAATTCAATATGGAATTCCAGACACGAGGTAAGTTCGGTGCTAAGATATGCCCGGTTAGTGAATAAGGAATGAAAGGTTCACTCCCTAGATTCTGTTTCAATGAAGTATCGGCCAATGTTGGGTTGATCGATCAAAAACTACATTTTAGAAAGTTATTTTATCAATATTGGGGTGAGTATGGATGGGGTAGCCGAACCTGAGGTATTTTATGTATTATCAAAAATGCTTTACTGATCGTCTTGAAAGTTAGCAGCCATCTTACACGAACCCATGTTACGTGAATTAGCTTTCACCATTAAGCTATAATATAGAGATACGACCAATTACGCAATCAAATGTATACTCTAAGTAAGCAATAAAAGGGATGGGCCCTCGATGGTCGGCAAGGCTGGAGCAAAGATGTCAGCCAACTAGTCTGCAGTTTCGATCAATCAATTTCGTTGTGCCAACTATCAAAATCAATAAGAAAAAAATACATCCAATTAAGCAAGTGTCACGCCCCTAAATTCGTAAGACTCCCAAACCGGGACATCCAAAGACTCCGGGGTGTCATCCATAAAATGAGCGAACAACTAAGAATATCAATAACCATTAAAATGTATGGAATAATGATAAAAACGGTATATTTCATACCCAATTGAATGATAGAAATACAATAGTGGAATCCAACAAAAATCTGGTAGAGTTTCGTTTGTAAATGGAACATCTAGAAACACAAACACAACAGAATAACCTGCCAATAAAAAATCGATAACAACAATGGCGCACGACCTAACATTCAACACATCTACTAGGGCCGAGGTAGTGGAAAGAAAACCACCGCTACCTCTACACAACCTTCCATAATCAACTGAGTAACAATACTCGAATAAAAATACACGAAGCATATGACGATGCCGAAGAAATACCGTGACATCCTAAAGTAAAGGAATACATGAAAGAAAAGATACACCGAAAGGGAATATGCCAACAGACTGGCTCCCAAGAGAAATTCATGGCAATCCCATACAACATGAGTAAAAAAACTAAATGAATAAGAAGATAGTAGCTAACTATTGTCCCCAATCCAACAGCGCTGCAACCGTAACCGCATCACCCTGCGCAACTCCAAAACCTGTAATGAGGAAAACAAAAGAAAGGTGTCATTGCATCGCATGCTGCCCGTAGTTGAAACATTTCATGTAAACTGGTCTGGGACAACAAGGCATAAAATCCCGGGGTGAGCTTATCAAAGCTTCGTAGGAAAATAATATCATAACCGTCACATCCTTTGACCGTCCAAGTAGTATTAAGAAACCCGTGTACATGCATCTACCCTAGGTCAATCCGTAATCTTACATGGCATTCACACCACTGCAAGACCCCAAATAACCCTATAAATAACCCAATCATGTATCAGGGAAGCACGATAAGGCATGAACCATATAATACAATGCTAATGATAAATCACTATCACATACACATGTACAAAACACAGTCTAGTATCTATATATATATAAATATAAACATATATAAATACCCTAAAGGTAACTAATCATATCCTAATTTATGAGTATATATATATATCTGTAAGTATACAATTAGTCTCACAAGGTACCACCAAGAATCGTACTCTAAGTACCAACACTGGTAGTGTACACTACTCTCACAAACGTATGTTAAGTACACGAAATCCAAGTCCAAACTAACAAATCACCAAGCGCTCACAACACGAACCAGAGGATCCAAACAGGGAGAATTACACTCCTCTAATATCCACAAGAGAAAATATCCATAAATAATACCAAGGAAGGCTCATAACCCATTCCCCAAGAGCACATGAGGGAAAACACTCACGTCCTTGCGTATTAGCATAGTCATCATCAATATATATATATATATTTACGAACAATCATTCCATTCCTAGAGAAAATCTACATGTCAAGGACTGAATCACCTCAATCATATCACCATATGAATCTCATAATACTATTTCCAATATGATCAATAAATCACCAACACTCTCACTATGAATAAGGAAAGCTAGCCGATCAAATAACAGAGAGTACATGAATGCTACTCTCATGAACAACCACATAAGGGTTAAGAAACAAAGCAAGGGAAAAGAGATCCCAATGCTAACCAAGTGATATCCGAGACAACAATGTTAGGGTTAAGAACACTACAAGTATTAAGGGAAAACACCAGGACAAAAGAAACCAAAAATGGATGGCCGGGAATGAAAGTCATAAAAAGATGAATCCTAGGGATTCAATAATTTTAAGAAAAAGGTTTTAAAACTCGAACCAACCCATTCGGCATCCATACCCCTAACATGTGTAAAACCTAAATCACCTAGGTGGTGACATGAAGCAACCAAGAAGAAGAAAAAAGGCAACACTATGTGTGTGAACTAAACAACAAGCCTTATGCCCGAGACTTAGAAAATGAATAGAAACAAAGGTGAAACAAGAAGACACCTTTCAAAACACTGTAGGTTGAGATATTGAGAAAGAAGCCTCGGGATCTCGAGAAATGTTAAAAAATAGGTTTTCTTTTAGGAATCCATATAGTGAAAATGAGCGTTTTTCCCCCGGTCTCCGTCATTCGCCATCACCGACCTTTAAAAGTTTAAATCATTTTAAAGAAGATCCTAAGATCACTTTTTAAAGTACGAAAACTTGTCGTGGCTACGGGGGTAGGCGAAAACGGGTTCTTCTTTCTAAATACGAATGAGTTTCTTTTCAAAACTCGAAAAATGCCATTTTCAAAAGATAGCTTGATAAGAGTGACTACAACTCCAAGGAAGAACACAATTCCTAAGGACGCTAAGGGGCCTAAATGGCCGTTGCCACGAAAACAACTAAGTTCAATTGTCAACTAGTCTAACTCAACCAAAATCTCAAAAGTACGGTTCATAATCCATTACTCAAAATGTGAAAGGCACCTAAAGACCTATAATACACAATCAACTAATTTCAATATTTCATCATCCGCCTTCTTTAAGGCTTAAACTCAGAGTTGACGCTAAAAGCTATCACTAACCTCCACTATCCAAAGAGGTCGCTAACCCAACAACTTAACTCTCAAAGGGCCTAAAAGTACATAACCACAAGTATAAGAATTTACATTTCATTATACTTTAACAATTACTGTATGTAATCATATTTTCACATATCCACTTTCAGTTGAGCATTATATCAAAATATGAATTCATTTATCAACATTCATATCAAACATGCTCCCACGTCACAACAATAATATGATAGTGTACATGTAGAAACAATCATATAATAGAAACTCAAATGCAATGTGACTCACACACCTCATGGTACACATTTCGCCCAATACAGGTTAATGGATACATACTCTAACCTTTCACGCTTAAAAAGAGTACCACACCGATTCTTCCCTACTGATTTTGACATTTCTCACTTTCAACAAGGAAGAGCGGTTGCACGGGAGCCCCACTTGCAACTACCGCACCCTAAGATCCGAGAGTGACACATTCCACCACGACGGGGAAACAACCAACTTTATATCCCCATTTTTTGACTTACTAGTTCCGTAGGTGGGAAACACCTCTTGGTTAGTTGTTGCGACGCCAACACAAATATGTATCTCATCATATTTATGAAAACATTCGATTATCCGACACAAGTCAAACTCATCATAATACATGCATTTATGTCATTGTGCAATATATTATGCTCAAATCATTACATGCTCATAATTACTCACATATAAGCAATAATCCATAGGAAATCAATTTCATTTATGTTAATATACTTTTAATTCAATTAAAGCAATAATCCACAATTTTATCAATTTCATCTCCTTTAACATGCTTTTAATTTCGTTAAATCAATAATCCACAATTATATGGGGAACTAAAATAACGTTCTATGTTCACGGATTTCACGTCACACAAATCACATAAATTAATAAATGGTTCCACTAATTAAAGAAAATAAAAATGTACACAACCGCGCCTACACGTATACACTAAACTACGTCTAGCGCTACTAATTCGAATCACCTAAATGGAACTAGCCTAATCCACTGTCCGAGGTCACAACATAAATCATCTCTCTATATATACATATATTTATACTCGTATACATATATATATATGTATAAACATACAAACATGATAATTAATCCTAAATAGGATTTCTAATTCATTTGATACAATTAGCATGCTCAAATTATAGTACCACATATAAGTCTAGAGTCATCTGTAGTGATAGTGATTTCCCATACCTTTCAACACGTGTCTACGGACTTGTAATACCTCGCGTTTCCTTTCTTCTTTCTTGAATTTTTTTCCAAGTGTTAACGTTTTGTGACGTCACTCATTAATGACATCTTGTGTAATCTTGGTACGTGTAAATTTTTTGCGTTTATGCTTTGGACTTAACAGGACAACGTCGTGGACTTTCATTTCCGGCTCTGTGATTTATTGTTCGTTAGCGACTACATGGGTTCATTGCAACATTTTTTAGTTGGAGTTTTGGCAATCATGTTGTGTTCCTGAACGTGTTACTTTAGTTTGTTTTAGACGTTCCGGTGTAGCATTTATGTGGTTATATACTTGTGTGCTTAGCATATTTAAGTGGTGCATTTCGATAGGTCTAATTACATTAATTGTTTGTTGTATTTTCATTTTAAGAATAATGAAAATTGTTGGAAATGATTTTGGGAAAGAAATGACCAAAGGGTAAATGAGTAGTTTCATATTTAGAGCATTCAGTGGAAAGTGTTGAGATTTGACTAAGTGTTGGGGTATGAATGGCATAATGGTGAATAGAGAGGATGATAAAGGGTAGAAGGATAATTAAGAGGCATGATGGTACTCTTGTAATTAACCCTAAGTTGGGAATAAATTGGTCATTTCCCATAATAGTAAAATGAATAAAGGATTCAAGTGGTTTCTCACTTATAGCCATTGATCTTCTTCTCCCATCTTTGTTCTAAACCCTTGGATCATAGGGCCTTATTTGGATGACACTTAAATGCAAGAATGCATTATTCTTAGTCTTTCACTCGGCAAGACTTCATGTCAACCCTTGGATCCTTTATTCATTTTCATTGCCTTATTCTCAACCCTTGGATGTTAAGGCCTTGTTTAGCAAGTGTATAAGGGTGATGTGTTTTGGTTTAAGTCTTCCATTGCAAGACTTGTTTCTAGCCCCTGGATTCATTTATTTTTTCCCATATTTGTTTTGGACCCTTAGATTGTGAGATGGGTGAGTGGAGAATATTTACACATCTAAAGTCTTTCATTGGAAGACTTCATTGTATTTTTCTCCATTTTGTCAAATCTTTTTCCTCTTGGTTCTTCTCCACTTATGGGCTGATTTCATCACCCTAAGTTGGGAGTTTGATGTGGGCATCAACGTGGAAGTTGTTCATGGTGTTCTTCTCTTTGGTTTGAGCCAAAGATTGGTAAGTGTTCTTCATTCCTTGTGTGTTTTCCATTCAAACCCTAGTTTTGGGGTTCTTGTTAAACCACTTGATGATTCTTATTCTCCTCTTGTGTTGGAGATTGATTCATTGTTAGGGGACTATGGTAAAACTTTCCACCGAATTGCTCCTTTAATTTTGGTGTTGGGGAAGAGGTAGGGTTTCTTTGGCCTTGCTTAGTGGTTTGTGTTGCTGTTCACTTGAGGTAAGGGAAAACTTCTTAAGTATCTCATCTTGTGATTGGGTGGGTGTGTGAATTTGATTCTAGGGTTCCTAACCTTAAAGGTAATTGCTAAGTATATCCTTGAAAAGTGTGAAGTTAGGGTTGAGGATGTTCATGTAAGTTAACCTTTGTGTATGGAGTACTTGTTATGATATTGATAAGATTATGATGCATGCTAGTTATGTGGTTGTTCTTGAGATTTCCCATATTAAAGTATGCTAATGTGCCTATATATGTGTGTATGTATGTGGGTATAGTTGTGTATATGTGTAAGTGTAATTATACATATGTATATGTAGGTGTTAGGGATGTAGCCTTGGTAGTGAGATTAGGCTAACTCTTTTGGTTAACACCTTTGAGGTTATATTAGGTGATTGGTGTAACTCGGCATCTCAACTTAGAGCGAATATCTAGTTTCCCTTTTGCGAATGATATTTACTATTTTGGGAAGTGATGTTATGTTTGAGATGTGATTTGTGAAATATTTTCTTTAATTGAGTTAAGAACATGTTTAAATGAATGAAATGTTATCCTTGTGAAATAAAAGGACATCTTGGTGATTTGGAACATGAATGGTGCATGAGAAAGCATTCTTGTTGATTTTTGCTTATAAATGTGAAATTGTAAGCATTGTGATAAATGGAGTCCAATATATTACAATTGAGAAAAACATGTATTGTGATTGAGCATGTTCTGAATCATTTTTTATAAATGTGAAATTGTAAGCTTGATGGTTTTATTAAGTACAATATTTTGCAAATAAGAAAAACATATATTGTAATGGGACATGATTGTTATTGAGAACCTAGATGCATATAGAGTACATCTTGTAGTGTCAAATCATGGTGTTGGTATATGCGGGTTGTGTAATTATGTGTAGGTGGTAGTGTTTCGAATGATCGCAACAACTGGCCAGGAGGTGTTTCACACCTACGGGACTAGTAAGTCCGGAAACGTGATAAGGGATTGGGAGTCGTAAGAGAGGCTCATATTCTTGACTTTGGTGGTCATGTGGCACAGAGTCGTAAGCTGGGCTCTCGTACAACCATTTTTCTTGTTGAAAGTGTGAAGTGTCAAAAGCACTTGGGAAGAATCGGTGCGGTACTCTACATTACTTGATGAACTTGTATCCTCAAAAGTAACCGGACACAGTACATATTCGTTTACCTGTGTTGGGCGCATAGGGTGTATCATGAGGTGTGTGAGTCACATTGTATTTGAGTTGCTATTATGTGATTTATGTTTACATGTGGATCATGATATTACTCTATGTGGTTGATGACCATGTTTAATGTGAATTTCGATATATACAATTCATATGTTATTAAAATGCTGAAGTGAAATTGAAGGATGTGATAATATGATTTGCAAGCCTTGTTTAAAGTATAATGTGAGATAAATGCTTATACTTATTGATATGTGCTTATATACCTTATAGTGGTGATTTGAGTTGTTTATTGCTTTCTTGTGATAAGTAAAGTCAGTAGTGGACAATGGACTTGAATGTGAGTTAAGACCTTTGAGAAGACAAGTGATAGTTCGTGATATTGGTTGATTGTGTAGTGATGGCCATTTGATCTTAGTAGAAATCTAAGTGAGGTGGTTTCAAATGTGAAATAGATGTTTGAAAGAATTGGACGAGGTCTTGATTTGAAACTAGTTGGTTTCGTGGCAACGGCCACTAGGTTCCCTTTAGCGCTCTTGAGGGTTGGAGTGTCCTTTGAGTTGTAGACATTCTCGATTAAATCGTTATGGAGTTTAGGGATTTGGAAGTAGAGCTAAGTATGGTTGGATTAGGGTTAGTGTTCTTGTGTAGAGCCACTTCCCTTTTTCCTTGGCAGTACCATTTACTTGGGTTCTTCATTTCCTTGCTCCATTTAGCGTCTCTAAATTCTCTTTGGTTTTTTCGTTGGTGTTTTGGCTTTTAAGTGAAAAACCCATTTTCGCCATCCCGTGACCCTACTAAAACTTTGGGCTTTAGATAATGATTTTGAGTCATTTAAAAATATTTTGACACTTAAAAAATAGGTAGGATGCTAAAACAGAGACCGGAGGCAAAACGGTCATTTTATCGCAAATTCTTACGTACCGCGTGATAGTTTTCAAAAATTCATATCTCCTTCTTCGTATATTGTATCGAGGTGAATTGTTTTTTGTTAGAAAGATAACATCTTGAATTTGTGTTTAACATTTTGAAAAGGTAGTTTTTTGAAACTTCAGTTTTGGGTAGAATGTGGGTGTATTTGAGGTTTGGAATAGTAATCACAATAGCATGTTCGCACCTTACTTTCCTGCACGCGAGACGGTTTTCAAAAATTCATATCTCCTTCTCCGTTTATTGTATCGAGGCTCTTTTTGTTTTATTGAAACGCTTACATCTTGAAATTGTGTTTAGGCTGTTGAATCACTTGAGTTAACATTTTTTTTAGTGATTTATGTTCGTTTGAAGGTGATAGTATATTTTAAACGTTTACCTGTTGCGGCCTTTCTTTAGAAATTCATAGTTTTTGATTCGTTTACTCGAATTCATTTTCGTTTATTTCTATAGGCTTGTTAGAGCCTACTTTATCATATCTATCTTTATTTTTTGAGTTGAGGTCCAAATGCCTAGGTTTTGGCGCCTGAACTCGTGTTTTATCTTAATTTTATGTTTAGGGTCGACGTTGTTCAACACCGTTTTCAAAACTTCATATCTCTTGCCTTGTGGCTTTGATTTATGTCCCGTTTATTTCTACGGACTGTCCTATATCCAAATATTTGATACAAAATTTGAAATCATTTATTTTCACCTGAAATGACTATTTTACCCTTGGTTAAAGAGGGGTAATTTAACTTTCTGTTTGGGTCGGCGTTGTTCGTTTCCATTTTCAAAAATTCATATCTCCCGCGTCGTTGCCTTGAATTCGGTTCCGTTTGTTTCTATGGCTTGACCTATTTTCAAATAGGTGGGGTAAAGTTTGAAAGTACATTTTTGTCCTTGAAATAATAATTTAACCCTTTGGTGAACATGTGACCTTTGAGTGGTCGGTGTGATTTGAAATTACCTAGATGATAGTGAAAACAACCTAGACGGGGGTGAATAGGCTTTTTGCCGATTTTATGATCAATTAAAATTATTTAGTGGAAATTCAATTTTAATCAGTCACAAACCCTAATTCTCAAAAACAGATTAATCAATCAAATATGAATAGAAGTGCAGAAATTTAAATCATGAGAAGACATAGATATTTTTACATAGAAAGCCTTGGAAAGACTTCAAGTAAAAACCACGGATACGCTCGGGTATTGATGCACTATAAATAAAAGAATTTGTACACACTCTATGAAAATAGAACTTACAACCGCTGTAATTTGTTGTTCTTCACTTGACGTCTGAAAGTGTAGATTCACTCACGTTCCACGAAGCTCTTACTCTGGTCTCCATACTCTGATAACTCTGCTTCTGAACAGATCAAAATCACCACGAAGCCTCCTGCTTCGATCTCCGCACACAGATGACTCCGTTCTTCAACGGATCAATGAAACCACGTTGCAATAAACGGTGTGTGAATTTTTCAGCAACTATACCATTCAATCGTGCATAGAAATCGTCGATGTAGATGCATGATTGAAGACGTCCAATAACAAGAGAGAACTTGTGTATCTCTAATCACTCAATAATATTATCTCACCATATGTATATCTTTGTAGAAGAAGAAGATGAAGTTGTAAAAAACTTGCAGAGAATTTTTAAAGACGTGCCTCATCTTCATGTAGACTTAGGTATTTATATATAATGATGATCCAAACCCTAAGTTTGCCCTTTCTCATAATTTCACATCTAAACCCTATATTCTGGTGAATATAATGGATCACTTTGATGTATATAAGTCGTGGACAAATCATAAAACCAACCCATGAACAAATCATACATCGTAGCAAAATTTACCAAAAATCTTGCCACAGCATAGATGGGCCTACGCTTTAAGCTTAAATGGCCTACACTTCAAGCGTAGGTCCAAGCGTAAAAATGTGTTTTCCAGCCACTTTTTGAAACTAAAAGAGTAGACATTTTTGTTAAAACCATTTTTCTTCGCAATTGCGCCAAAATGACCCTCTTGAACCCACGATACTTTTTGCTTGAAGTGACGGCTTCAGAAAATGTCATTTTTGCCCTTTAGGAGACATTTTTCCTCAATATGCTGACTTTCGTGCTTCACTTGTATTCTTCATTACTTCAATACTTGATTCTGCCTTTGACGAAGCTTATCGATGTCATTGAAACCAAACCAACCTATCTAACACTCAACATGGTTATGGTCTAGAACATGCCATAAATAAACAATACACAAAAGTGTTCTTACAATCTCCCCATTGGCATTTTTGAGACAAAATCATGTTTTACAATATAGCCTCACAAATAACAACATAACATATATACCTATGAACATAGACTAACAAACTTACATATAAACTGTTACCTTGCTTTTATGATGACCAATCCTGTAATTACAACACTGAACAACCATTAAACGCAAGTGTGAAAAATAAATATAAACCAACATAATGATCATCAGAAAATCATACCAATAATGCACACATGATGATCATCATTCTCCCCCTGAGAATAAACTCTCCCTTGCTAAATACTTCTCCCTCTTAATAAAACAATATTAACCAAACAATCTCTCCCCCTTACTGAATATTTCACCCCCCTTTTTGTCTAGAGAGATGGAAGGAAGTAATCAAGAAAAAACACCAAGATACAAAACTCTTATCAGATCATATCCAAATTCTCAGGGTAACAGAAATATCTACTATGCATGACCCTAGTACTAATGCATGAATGCAAAATGTCATGAATGAAAATAAAATAAAATATTTTTATTTTTAGAAATCTGTGAGCAAGGCAGTAGAGACACAAAGCCAATCATTAACACATCATATTCTCATATTTAACTATACCATTTTACACACGGTATAGGAGAAAATCAACGCACATACCTTGTAAACTCAAGAATGCACAAGTCAAGTTTTGCAAATAAATATATATATGAAGATTGTTATGTGCAAGTACTAAGGAAAGATGAAAATAATACATTCTAAAGCCGATAATCTCCCCACCAACCGTGATGATAATTTAATCCAAGATCCAAACTAGAAGGCAAAAATAAGTGATACTTTCTTTTTGTCACACAATTTCCTCCTTTTCATCTTTTCAAAATTTTCACCATATCCCTTTTCGTCTTTCTAAGCTCTGGACTTTTAATAAAAATAATATAAATACATGATTACCTATGAATTATAGGAAAAAAGAATGCAATGTTTTCCTAGAATGATAGATAAGAAGATATATATTCTAAAGAAAACATACCAATAGATTTCCTAAGACTAATATGCTTTTGAAAATCTAATGGTTTTGTAAAGATATCTACCAACTGAGAATATATGGATATGAACTCTAGAGACACTATACCATCTTCAATAAGATCACGAATGAAATGAAGTCGAATATCTAAATGCTTCGTCCTAGAATGTTGAACAGGATTTTTAAAAATATTTATCTCACTTGTATTATCACAAAATACAGTCATCGTGCCTTGAAAAAAACCATAATCCTGCAACATTTGACGCATCCATAAAACCTGAGTACAACAACTACCAACTGCTATATACTCAGCCTCAGAAGTGGAAAGGGAAACATAATTTTGCTACTTGCTATGCAAGGAAACTAAGCAATTTCCAACATAAAAACACCCTCCACCGGTACTTTTTCTATCATCAACATTCCCGGCCCAATCAGTATCAGAAAAAGATGTGATATCAGTATTAGTACCTAATGGATACCACAGTCCATAAGTCACTGTCCCATTAACATACATAATAATCCTTTTCATAGTAGTAATATGAGACTCCTTAGGACTTGCATGGTAATGTGCACATAAACCAACACTAAAAGCTATGTCAGGTCAACTGACAGTCAAATACAACAAACTCCCAATCATACTCCTTTAGAGTGTAGGATCAACATTTTTGCCTTTAGTATCTATGTTAAGCTTGACAACTAGTACTCATAGGAGTGCGAGAATCTTTAACCTTTTCTAAACCAAACTTCTTTACTAATTCCAAGTGTTGACCTTGAAATTCTATTTTAGACAATAACTCTTATTTTGATATTAACAAAACATTCAAAATCGTGTTTGATACTAATATGACTTTGAGCTAAGTATTTCAGCAAGTACAGGTAAATGATCCGGAAAGATCATTAATACCAAAAAATGACAAGCGATAAGGAAACTCAAACGTAAACTCGGAAAAAGGACAAAAAGGTCAAAGAAAGAACAAAAGCTGGACTCAAGACCTGGGGTAGATAGGTCGGGGTGAGAATATTGTAACAAGGTATCTTATGCATTGATTGGTCTTATAAGCTCAAGAAATTAAACAAACGAACTTAAAACGGATAAAAAACGGACCTTGAAAATATTTCTTGGAGTCACCCAGTCGACTGACCGAGAGCCCAACCGACTGCATGAACCAGTGAGCTAAACATTTTTATGATTGCCTGTGGCAGTCGACTGGCCTGTCCAAGGTAGTCGATTGGCCTTTTTGAGGTAGTCGACTGACCATAGCCGTTGGGGAAAATATTTTAAATCTAAGCATGGAGGCAGTCGACTAGGTGCCGGTAAGCAGTCGAATGGGTGCTTTAGGATTTACAGAAAAAATATTTCTAAACAATATTTTTGCCCAAAAACAAATGGTATTGCTTGCTACTTTTCAGATCCTACTCTCTAATATGTCTAGGGTGAGATACACTCTCCTAACCCTAGTGATGCACTATATAAAGAAAGAGATATGGATTGAAAATCTAAGAGTTCTTGTGTGAGAAATTTTTCTGAAAATCATTCATCTCTTATTTTCTCTCAAGCACTTTCTGGAAAATCTTTTGATAGCAAGAAAGATATAAATCTCGTTTTTCACTCAAATCATTTTTGAAGATTTAAACTCAAGCTTTGTGGTTATTCTCTTCTTGAAAATATCTTTTGAGAATATATATATATATCTTGAGTTCTTGAAATATCACCTAAAAATACTTGAGCTTATATTGATCTATCTTCCATAAAAACCTTAGGGTTTTGAGTGTTTTTGTTTCTTGAGTGAAATATTGATTGCATGCACAAATTTGTGATCTTGGGTGAGTGAAGCCCATTGTATCAAGGGAGGATTGTTCTCTTGATTGTGTGAAGAGCTAGTTAGCTCTTTTGTAAAGGTTTTGCTATTCCATCTATTGAAGGAAGAGCCATAGTGTGAGGATTGGGAAAGTCTCAAGGATGGGGATTCTTTGAGTCGAGGAGTAGGAGTTACCGAACCTCGTAAAAATCACGGTGTCAATATCTCTATCTCTATCTCCTTACTTTGTGTTCTTGCATTCTAAATTTATATTGTGGTAAATTGATTGTTAAAATTGAATTGGAATATTCATTGCATATTTACCTTGTAAATTAATATAAAGTTTTTGTAGAATTTGTAAGTAAGAATTAAAAAGAGTTAGATTATTAATTTAAACCCTATTCACCCCCCCTCTAGGGTAAATTAGTGACTAACAATTGGTATCAGAGTCTAATCTCTATTATTGTTAGACTTAACCGTCTTAAAGAACGATCATGGCCTCAAATTTAGTCACTCATGTTGAAGGACAATCTAACAATAGGCTCCCATGGTTTGATGGTTCAAACTATAGTTATTAGAAAACTAGAATGATAGACTTTCTTCATGCTATTGATTATCAAATTTGGCAAGTTATTGTTGATGAACCTTTTACTATAACAAAAATAGTTGACGGAAAAACTATCCCAAAATTTCCCAACGAATGGGATAATGATGAGCGTAGGCTTATATCATTTAATGCTAAAGCTAAGGTAAATCTAAATTATGCCTTAAGTCCGAATGAATTTAATCATGTCTCTACTTGTTCCACGACCAGAGAAATGTGGGATAAACTAGAAGTAACCTATGAAGGTACTACTCAAGTTAGAGAATCTAAAATTGATATACTTATGCATGAATATGAATTATTTGCCATGAAGGAAGATGAAAATATCAATTCCATGATGTCTCGTTTCACTAACATTTTGAATGAACTAAAGCATCTTGGTAGACTTGTTCCTAGATCCGATGCGGCACGCAAAGTCCTTAGAATCCTTCCGGCCAAATGGGATGCAAAAGTAACGGCAATCAAAGAAGCTCATGATCTCAACACCATGAATCTCGATGAGATATTTGGCTCCCTACCCACTTGGGAAATCACATTGAAATTTCGTGAAGATGACACCAAGCCGAGAAAAGGCATAGCCTTGCAAGCCTCTACTAAATATGAATCCAATGAGCCGAGTGAATGAGAAGTGGATGAAGAGGAAAATGGCGAGGAAACGGCAAATGTTTGCCTCATGGCAAATGAAGAAGAGGTACATTTAAATTCATATGCACTAGATAAATCTAAATTGTCGTATGATGAACTTCTCTTTGATTATAATGAATTGCAAGATGTGTTTGAAGAATTACATGATGAATTTGAAAAATTAGCTAGAAAATATATTATTCTTTAGAAAGCTAAATCTTCATGTAGCTCTACTAGTTCCAAGTTAGAAGTTTCATGCAATGACAAAAACATTGAGCTAGAAAAGGAAAATAATAGGTTGAAAAATACTATAGTTGATCAAATAAATGTCTTAGCTAAATTTACAAAAAGAAAAGAGAACCTTAGCATTATGTTGGGAAAACAAAGAGGATCATTTGATAAATGTGGTCTAGGGTATGATGCTTTTGACAAAGATGCTCTTATCTTGAAAAAGAGAAAACCATTAAGGCATACATTTACAAGACAATCAGCTCATGCATCATCAAATGATCATAAGCATGTTACATGTTATTATTGCAAGAAAAAGAGACATAAGGCAAATACATGTTTACTTAGAAAGAATAAAGTGATAGCAAAAATGATTTGGGTTCCAAAAGGAACCATTGCATGCTTACATAGAAAGGAGAATGTTATACCAAAAATGATTTGGGTTCCGAAAGGAACTATTGCATCTCTCTCTAACCCTAGTGGACCCAAGATAAATTGGGGACCAATGAATGTTACTTAAATTTGTTTTGTAGGTATGCTTGAAGTCCGCCTTAAAGGAAAAATGATTTCTTGATAGCGGATGGTCAAGGCATATCACGGGAGATAACTCTAAAGGCAAAATTATAGGGATTGACTCAATTGGTATATCTTCCTCTCTTTCTATAGATAATATGTCTTTGGTTGATGGTTTGAAGCACAACTTATTTAGCATTAGTCAATTGTGTGACAATAAATATGACGTTATTTTTAGGACCAATGCATGCTTAGTTGAGAAAGATGGGAAACAATTGTTCAATGCTAAAAGAACCGGAAATTTATATACTATGTTGCTTTATGAATGTATTCATTGATTGATGAATGATCATTGTTCATGCATCACATTCTTTTGATTATTGAAATTGCATGAGAAAAGTGACACAATGATTTAGAGATAAATTATTTCAAAAGGGTGACTCTTATGAAAGTATCTTTTCATTGTGCTTTCAAGTGTTTAAAGATTTTTGAAATGAAGAAGAAATAAATCTTCCTATGTGCTATAGCTTTACAAATCTTGGAAAAGGGCATATAATTTATTATTGCTAATCAAAGGAAGTTATATTGGTTTTCTTGTCATTTCTTGAAAATTGAACATGAATGATGCATATCATTGTTTACTATGATTCATTTATGAAATAGAGTTTCATTCCTATTATTAATTTCATATTGATTCATTTACTTGTTAAATAATGATGAGCATATCCTACTATTTGAATTGACAAATGAAATTCATGATAATGTTCTTGAATGATAAATTCAATTGAAGCATAGTGGATGTAAAAGATCATTCTTTTTGTGCTAATGTGCTTATAATGAATCATGCCCATAAATGTGCTAACACAAATGGACCCTAGAGCAAAAAGGGTACCAAAGAAAGCTACTTGAGTGTGTTTTGTAGGTGTGGATTGATTCCTTACTCAAGAACCATTGATTCTTCAATTGTGATGCCATAACTCAAAAGGGGAGATGAAATCAAGGTCTCTCACAAAATGAGTGGACAATAAAAATCATTAACAAGCAACTCTAAGTAAAATGGTTAAAGCTAGCACCATGGTACATATTTTCTAACCAACATTACTAATATGCTTTCATTGATGTGTTTTAACATGACATACATATACTTATTCAAGTATGTTGAATTGTTATTGATACGTTATGGAATAAATTTGATGATTGGTAATAAGGGTGGTTGGCTACGTGGTGCATGAAATTGACTATGCTTTTGATGAATTCTTGAGAGTAGCTTGTTTTGAAATGACTTGGATATATGAAAGAAAGTCTTGATCATACATGAAATTTAAAGAATATAGTCATGACCATCTCTAGACCATCAAAGATATTTCACTTGATTTTGGTTGATTACTTGAGTAGCTATGTCTTGATATTTGTTCATGGGCCTTCATGATTTTAGTGCTTTATCTAAAATTCTCTTGACATGACATATTGCACATTTATTTGAGGTGTTTAATTTTGAAGTGAAATTTGGACAGACTTGGAATATATGTTTAATCAAATATGTCCACACTAGTAAACCTCAAGAGAGCATATTTTCTTTGAATGATCTATCTAATGCAAATGAGGATAAGGAATATGTGATGAAATTATATGCGATTAAATGATTCATCATCCTCTATTATATAACTTCTTAGTAATCATTCTAGAGGTATTTGCATAAAGATTTTCATAAAAATGATATTCATGTGCTTAGCCTTTGTTGTTTGAAATTGTAACATTGGTTGAAACTATTTAATATATGCTTGGATCTTTATTATGGAAAGGTACTATAGGTTCCTCTTTGAAGGAAGCATGTTGAAAATATGGAGATATTGTGCTCAAATGTTGTTATCTTGAATGTTTATTGAAAAACATGATTCATGAGTTTTATGTGCACATATCATGAAAGACATATGTTTTTAATGTTTTAGCATTATTATGATTTTCTCAATGATATATAATATTTTCTATATCTTAAACTTCTATATCATTATCATACATGCATACTCTTGTATATTTTATAATGCATATTAATGTTGCAATCCATGTCTAAAAGTGGTGACCAAAAGTTTTGACCATTATTATCCTAAGATCTTAACCAAGAAGGATATAGATTATTCTTTGCACATGTGAATGGAATTAAATTTCTAAGAATGCCACATGCCTCTTTGCATGAAATGTTTTTATCTAATGCATTCTCATATGATTTTAAAATGAAAAATTTTCATGTAGAGAATCACAATGCTTTGAAATGTATAAGTTTTAGAAAATGGATTTTAAAACTATCATAAGCCGTGCTTAACTTGAAAAATGCTCAAGGAGGGTGTTTTGAATGGATTTAAGTGATTTTCTTATGAATGACGGTTAGTTTAGAACCTATATTGACAAACATTATTTTTGTTGTTTATCATTTATAACTTATCACAAATTTGGTTATAAGATTCACATTGGAGTATTATGTTTACCAATATTTGATGTGTTGTGAAAAGACGTTTATCACAAACATGCAAACTATTTCAAAATGAGCATGATAGATAAACTTATCTTCTTTTTGGATAAAATCCATTTAAGTGTCATGAACATGATTTCAAATACGTTTTGACACTTTGGTTTTGGGACTCTATGGTTTCCTTGGTTGACTACTCTTGGACTTAGATGATTAGTAACATAAATAAGAGTTTAAATTATATGTTATTTTTTTCATTATATTGGTTCATCTCTTATTATTTTAGATAAGCATTTTTACCATATATATAAGAGATATATCTTGTGTTTTTAGCACTTGTAAAGATTACATATCTTTGCCATTACATTAAAGCTTTCGAAGACATGCACTGATGAGAAATATTGAGATCACCTTCATGATTATAATTTTCTTCGTCAATATTCTCACAAAGTTTATCCAAAAGAACTCATTGTGTAAAATTTCATAAAGATATGGAAATGCCTTTGAACATTAATGTGTTAGCATTTGTCTTATGTATTTTTCACTTGCTTATTTTAGAATATTCATCTCTTAGTCATCATCATGATTTTTACTCTATTCACATTACATTCTATGATTAGATGTTGTATATGTGTTTATTTAGTTTCATGTGATTAAGATGAAGGTGTTGTTGACTTATTCTTAAGTGCTCATATGTGATTTTAGGTGAATCTTCATACATGACTATGTGATTTTAAATGATCTAGTAATTGAGTGTTTCTTGCTTTCATATAGTATGTTGAATACTTATGATTTGAACTTTCATTCAAATACACTTACTTGAACATTAAGTCACTTTGCATTTGAGTCATTCACTTGATACGTGTACTTGATATATTAAAATCTATGTTGATCATATATCCTATTTTTCTATGAAAATTAGGCAAATGTTTTAGTCATCATTGATGACTTGTGCTAGCATGTCCTCATTGCCATCATGAATGCTAAGCTATGTTTGTAATTTGATAATCATCTTAAACATATTCATGAAATGTGTGGATAATATAAGTTTGTGTTACTTCAAATGATATATTCTGTTATCACAATTCATTTGTGCCACTAGTTTCTCTTATTGTACTTAATTGTATCTTTTTGTTTTGATGATGTCATAGGGGGAGAAAATTAGTTGGTATATATATGTTGTATGCACATTATTAGGGGGAGCTTTGCTCCTTGGTGATAAGGGAAGAAATCCCAAACTTTATGCACATAACTATGTGCTTATTTTCAATCATGTGCCCATTAAATGCGATAATATAAGTGCTATGTGTATATTAAAGAATCCTTTTCATCGTTCACGAACTAAGCATATCGAGATTAGACATTACTTCTTACGTGATCATGTTGCTAAAGGACGTTGTATTTGTTTTTATTGATGTATTAGCATGATAAATTCTTTATTCAACCGTCACTTCCCACATTTTTATGTTGCCAAAGGGGAAGAAGTTAGTTGTTTTCGTTTATGCAAGTCATGTTTATGTGTGGCTCCATGCAAGTGTATGAAATTGAAAAAATATATTTACTAAGGGGGAACATGTAATTCACACATTGAGGGGAGTATCACTTGATACTTCACCAATTATACGCAAACACGAAATTTTTGTCAACATCAAAAAGGGGGAGATTGTTGGCCTTGAAATTCTATTTCAGACAATAACTCTTATTTTGATATTAACAAAACATTCAAAACCATGTTTGATACTAATATGACTTCGAGCTAAGTGATTCAGCAAGTACAGGTAAATGATCCGGAAAGATCATTAATACCAAAAAGCGAATAGCGATAAGGAAACTCAAGCGTAAACTCGGAAAAGGACAAAAAGGTCAAAGAAAGAACAAAAGCTGGACTCAAGACCTGGGGTAGATAGGTCGTGGTGAGAATATTGTAACAAGGTACCTTATGCGTTGATTGGTCTTATAAGCTCAAGAAATTAAATAAACGAACTCAAAACGGATCAAAAACGGACCTTGAAAATATTTCTTGGAGTCACCCAGTCGACTGGCCTAGAGCCCAGCCGACTGGATGAACCAGTGAGCTAAACATTTTTATGATTGCCTCAGGCAGTCGACTGACTCATTAGGCAGTCGACTGGCCTTTTTGAGGTAGTCGACTGACCATAGCCGTTGGGGAAAATATTTTAAATCTAAGCATGGAGGCAGTCGACTAGGTGCTGGTAGGCAGTCGAATGGGTGCTTCAGGATTTTCAGGAAAAGTATTTCTAAACAATATTTTTGCCCAAAAACAAATGGTATTGCTTGCTACTTTTCAGATCCTACTCTCTAATATGTCTAGGGTGAGATACACTCTCCTAACCCTAGTGATGCACTATATAAAGAAAGAGATATGGATTGAAAACCTAAGAGTTCTTGTGTGAGAAATGTTTCTGAAAATCATTCATCTCTTCTTTTCTGTCAAGCACTTTCTAGAAAATCTTTTGATAGCAAGAAAGATATAAATCTCATTTTTCACTCAAATCATTTTTGAAGATTTAAACTCAAGCTTTGTGGTTATTCTCTTCTTGAAAATATCTTTTGAGAATATATATATATCTTGAGTTCTTGAAATATCACCTAAAAACACTTGAGCTTATATTGATCTATCTTCCATAAAAACCTTAGGGTTTTGAGTGTTTTTGTTTCTTGAGTGATATATTGATTGCATGCACAAATTTGTGATCTTGGGTGAGTGAAGCCCATTGTATCAAGGGAGGATTGTTCTCTTGATTGTGTGAAGAGCTAGTTAGCTCTTTTGTAAAGGTTTTGCTATTCCACCTATTGAAGGAAGAGCCATAGTGTGAGGATTGGGAAAGTCTCAAGGAAGGGGATTCTTTGAGCCGAGGAGTAGGAGTTACCGAACCTCGTAAAAATCACGGTGTCAATATCTCTATCTTTATCTCTTTACTTTGTGTTCTTGCATGCTAAAGTAATAATGTGGTAAAATGATTGTTTAAATTGAATTGGAATATTCATTGCATATTTACCTTGTAAGTTAATATAAAGTTTTTGTAGAATTTGTAAGTAAGAATTAAAAAGAGTTAGATTATTAATTTAAACCCTATTCACCCCCCCCCCCCCCCCCTCTAGGGTAAATTAGTGACTAACACCAAGGCATAACGAGTTTGAGAAACAAAAGTCCCATTATTTATTTGCCTAACTTGAAGCCCTAGAAAGAAGTTCAATTCACCAATCATGCTCATCTCAAATTGATGTTTCATTTGATCTTCAAAATAATGAGCATGCTGATCAGAAGTGGAACCAAATACAATATCATCAACCTAGATTTCACCAACAACTGTATCACTCTCAATTTTTTGAATAAATAGTGTTTTGTCCACTCCCGCTCGAGCAAAACCTATTCCCAACAGGTAATCAGTTAGCCTTTCAACCCATGCTCTAGGAGCTTGCTTTAGCCCATACAAAGCCTTTTTCAGCCTGTAAACATGACCCGAACAATGAGGATCTTCAAATCCTTTTGGCTGCTCCACATACACCTCCTCATGTAGAATGCCATTCAAGAATACACTATTTACATCCATTTGATACAACTCAAATCCAAGATGACAATCGATAACAAACAAAATCCGAGTAGATTCAAGCCTAGCAACCTGAGTGAAAGTCTTATCAAAATCAATACCCTCCATTTGCGTATATCCTTGAGCAACAAGCCTAGCCTTATTCCTAACAACTGTACCATTTTTAACCTTTTAATTCTTGAAAATCCACTTGGTACCAATCATGTTTATCTCTTTCGGTCTGGGCACAAGATACCACATATCATTCTTAACAAACTGCTGAAGTTCTTCTTGCATAGCATTTATCCACTCACTATCTTAAAGAACTTCTTTAACATTTTTAGGTTCTAAGGAAGATATATAGTATGCATACAAAACCTTATTCCTAGCCTTTCTTTGAGTCACCATCATCTGATCAACAGATCCTATAACAATATCCAAAAGATGGTACAACTTTACCCTTGCAGATGGTTCTTTAGAAGGAGTAGCCTGAGCATCACAAGTTTGATCATGCAATTCTATTAAACTGGAACTACCATCATGAACCACATTATCCTCTTCACCAACATCAGAAGAATCATTTCCTAACTAAAAGAACGGCTTATTATCTTCCTCCTCAACTGATGTTGGTTGCTTATCAACATATGAGTCATCAACCACTACATTGGCAGATTCCATCATCGTTTGAGTTTTAAGGTTAAAAACCCTATATGTCCGACTTGTCAATGAATACCCAAGAAATATTCCTTCATCACTCTTAGACTTAAATTTTCCAATGGATTCACGATATCTAAGAATATAATATTTTGCTCCAAAAACCTTGAAATATTTCACATTGGGTTTCTTGCCATTCCACAGTTCATAAGGAGTTTTTAAGGTGCTAGACCTAAGATAAACTCTGTTTTCACCGCCTCGACCCAAAACTACCTAGGAACATTCCAACCTAGTAGCATAACATTGGCCATTTCCTGAATAACCTTGTTACTCCTCTCGACTACTCCATTTTGTTGAGGAGTTTTAGGTGCTGAAAATTCATTTTTTTGTCCTTTCTCTTCAGAAAACACTTCAATTTTTGAATTTTCAAACTCCCTTCCCTGATCACTCCTCACTCTAGAAATGGAAAAATTCTTCTCAGTCTGAATTCTTAAACAATTCCTTTTAACATGTCCCATCCGCTGATACAAGATTTCAACTTCATCAAGTTTAACTCTATTGCATAACAATTCAGAACTAGGAACAATGCAATAACAATTATCAGTTGAACGCATACTTTCCATCTTGTAATTCCCCGAAGAGTCAATGATTAAAGACTTATCAGGAGAAAAAGTGATCTTATGATTGTTATCACATATTTGACTTATGCTCAACAAATTTGCTTCAAGACCCTCTACATAACGCACATCTTCTAGTTTAGGTAGACCAGGAATCACACCCGTACCTTTTCTTTTAACATTTGACATCTTTCCATCACCAAAGGTTACTATCCTACCATGACACTCCTCGAAAAATCAAAAAAACGTCTTATCTCCAGTCATATGCCTTGAAGATCCACTATCCAGATACCAAGAAGTAGACTTGCATGCTCTAAGAGTAGTATGAACTAAAAGATAGTGTAGCTCACCTTTGTGAATCCATGCCTTCTTCATCTTCGGAGCTCCATTCGCCAATCTTGACAAATTCTTCATTTCTTGATTCAGCATTCGAATTTGATCTTGAATATGATCTCCATTGTGAACTCTTTGTTCCTTCACTGATTTCAACACCTTCCCACGCAACTTAGAACACCTAGGTCAAATGTGACCTTTGACACCACAGTGGTGACATACATGAACAAACCTTTGAACTCTATCAGTCAACCTCCTACGATATCTAGCAGTAAGAAAAGGCTTGCTTTCAAGAGGTCTTTTAACATAGGCTTGAACACCAGGATTCAAATTTGAATTTCCTCGTGAAGAATTAGATGCTACATGGGAGGCATTTACAAAGGTGGTTTTTGCAATAACATTTGAATTCGGCATTACTCCAACAAAACCTAAACCCTTTGTATTTCCTATTGATTTTCCCATACTCAACATCTCATCAAGCTTAAGGGTTCCTTTAGACGATTTACAAAGAGTTAATTTAGCATCTTTCAGCACTTTTTCCAAATTCTCAATCTTAGTAGATTTCTCAACCACTTCCTTATTGAGATCATCTACCAAATTCAATGCCTGAGTTTTTTCTAGTTCATATTTCATAAATCCTCAACCAACTTGGCCTTTTGAGTCTGTAGGAGATTTTGAGTTTTAGAACTATTGACTAATTCATCTTTTAAAGAATATATTTCTTTATCCATGTTAAGACTTTTAGTTAACAGTTTCATGTGATTTTTATGAATTTGTTCGGTCTTATCAAGTAATTTGTCATAATACTCTTGAAGCGTATCATCACAACCTTTAACACTCTCAAAACCTTCTTCTTCAGACATCGCCCAACTTGTAGTAACTTCTTTGACCTCCTTCCTTTGTGCAACAAACACAGTGAAATTCTCAGAAACATCACCTACATCTGAGTCTGTCTCATCACTAGCTGATCCATTGTCAGAGTCATCATCCTAACTGATAATTAATCCTTTGGATTTATTCAAAGTGTTTACACACTCTGCAGCTATGTGACCATATCCTTGACATTCAAAACATTGGGGTTTCTTCTTTTTAGGATCAGACTTGTCCTTCCTAGTTTTAGTCTTATTTATATTTCTAGACTCACCCAACTTATCCCTAAATTTTTATCCCTGGCCATTCGTTTTAGCCCTAATAAATTTGTTCAACCTCTTAGCCAACATGGCTATATCATTCAGAGTCAACTCACTTTCTTCATTAGGTTCAACATGATCCTCCCTAGTGGTTTTGAAAGCTATGCTTTTCTTTTTTGTGCCACTCACTAGCCTTCTTAGGGGTTTTTTTGAACATCTCCATCTCATAAGATTTTAAATTTCCTGCCAATTCTTCAACCTTAATTTCTTTAAGACTCATGACCTCTGAGATGACAGTGAGCTTAGATTGAAAATGTTTAGGTAGAGACCTAAGGATTTTCTTTACTATGGTAGTCTCATGAATAGGCTCACCTAGGTTATGACAACCCGTTACAATATCAGTTAACCTAGCCTCAAAATCGACGTAGACTTCATTCTCCTCCATCTTCAGCTGCTCAAATTGAGAATTATGAATTTAAAGTTTCGATTGTTTAACCTTCGAATTTCATTCATGAGTAACATAGAGAATGTCCAAAGCTTCTTTGGCAATTACGCACGTAGCAATCCTCTTGAACTCACTCAGAGTAACAACATTGTATAATGCATTCAATACTTTTGAGTTCTAATTCGCACTATTCATCTCAACAACAGTCCACTCGCTTGACGGTTTTGCTTTCACTTTATTCATCGTATCGTCTTTCACAGTGGGGGGTGAGTATCCTACTTCTATAGCATTCCACGCTCTCTCATCTAAAGATTTTAGAAACGCTCTCATTCTCGCTTTCCAATATGTGTAATTCAAACCATCAAACAAAGGGGATCTAGATATGGAACCTCCTTCACGAGGCATCTCTATCGTCTAAGTTCACGATCTAACCCTAGGTAGTTAACCTAAATCAGGGCAATGACGCTCTGATACCAGTTGAAATTACCTAGATGATAGTTAAAACAATCTAGAGGGGGGAGGCTGAATAGGCTATAAGTACAAAAATTTAAATCATGAGAAGACATAGAGATTTTTATGTGAAAAACCTTGGAAAGAGTCCAAGTAAAAACCATGGATACGCTCTAGTATCGATGCACTCTGAATCAAAGAATTTGTACAGACTCTATGGAAATAGAACTTACAACCACTGTAATTTGTTGTTCTTCACTCGATGTCTGAAAGTCTAGCTTCACTCGCACTCCATGAAACTCTCGCTCCGATCTCTGTACTCTGACGACTCTGCTTCTCAACAGATCAAAATCACCACAAAGCCTGATGTTTCGATCACCGCACACAGATGACTTTGTTCTTCAACGGATTAATGCAACCACGTTGCAATAAATGGGGTCTGAATTGTTCAACAACTAAACCATTCAATTGTGCATAGAAAATGTCGATGTAGAAACACGATTGAAGACGTCCAATAAAAAGAGAGAACTTGTGTATCTATAATCACTCAATAATATTCTCTCACCATATGTATATTTCTTTAGAAGAAGAAAATGAAGCGGTAGAAAACTTGGAGAGAATTTTTAAAGACGTGTCTCCTCTTCATGTAGACTTAGGTATTTATAGACAATGATGATTCAAACCCTAAGTTTGTCCTTTCTCGTAATTTCACATCCAAACCCTATATTATGGTGAATATAATGTATATAGCACACACTTTGATGTATATAAGTCGTGGACAAATCATAAAACCAACCCATGAACAAATTAGACATCGTAGCAAAATTTACCCAAAATATTGACATAGCTACGTTTCAAGCGTAGTTGGGCCTACGCTTCAAGCGTAGGTCCAAGCGTACCTCCAAGTGTAAAAATTTATTTTCTAGCCACTTTTTGAAACTGAAAGCGTAGGCTTAAGCGTAGGCATTTTTGTGAAAACCACTTTCTTCACAACTGCGCCAAAATGACCCTCTTAAACCTACGATACTTTTTGCTTGAAGTGACGGCATCGAAAAATGTCATTTTCGTCCTCGAGGAGACATTTTTCCTCAATATGCTGACTTTCGTGCTTCACTTGTATTCTTCATTACTTCAATGCTTGATTCTGCCTTTGACGAAGTTTATTGATGTCAATGAAACCAAACCAACCTATCTAACACTCAACATGGTTATTGTCTAGAACATGCCATAAATAAACAATACACAAAAGTGTTCTTCGAGAGTTGTTTAATCCCTTTCACTTTCATTTGGTGTTCGGTAACCTTTGCGACTTCCCTCAGGTTGAAGTAACTATTTTACCGTTGTGTTAGGTTTACGGATTATGGGTAGTGAGATGTGAGGTGATTGATAATATGAGTTGATACTGATTGGAGTTTATGGAGGTTGGTATGCTCATGATCTAGGAAGTGTGAGTGTTATCTTTCTAGGAGTGTTATGAATATGAGTGTTTCTCCCATGTTTTGGTGATAGGTGTTGTGTTGATTGTCAGTGTTGGAGTAGCGAGTACGAGTTATAGTGATCCCTGAGGTTGTCTTTACTATATGGCTTGTATTGGTTGTATTACTCTCTCTATATATATATATAGATGTGCATTTATTATATGTTGTTATGCTATGGTTTCACTACGTGCTAGTTGCCCTATTTGTTGATGTATGGTAGGGGAATAGAGGGAAGTGTTTTCGGGGTCTCGTATTGGCGTGAGTGCCATGTGGGATATTTGACTGACCTAGGTTAGATCCATGTACACGGGTTGGTTCGCACTTGACTTGGACGGTCGGAGTATGTGACAATTACGATTCCTTTCTCCTACGGGGCTTTGATGAGCTCACCCCGACATTATTTTACCTGGTGTCCCAAGCACCAGTTTGCATGAATTGTTTCGGCTACGGACAATATGTGGTGCAACGAAACCTTTCCTTTGTTTTCTCGTTGCAGGTTTCAGATATGTTAGGGTGTTATGGATGGCGTTGCGGATTGGGACGTCCTTATATAGAGTTGTTATATTTTAGTTTCCTTTACTTGTCCCCTGTATTGGGACCGTTGTTATATTTCTTGGGAGCCAGTTGTTGGCATATCCCTTCCTTGTATTTGGTATCATTATATCGTTGTAGAGATGTATTCTTTTGACATTTCAAAAGGGAATATGCCAACAGACTGGCTCCCACGAGAAATACATGGCAATCCCATACAATATGGATAAAAAAACTAAATGAATAAGAAGACAGTAGCTAACTATCATCCCCAATCCAACAACGCTGCAACCATAACCGCATCACCCTGCGCAACTCCAAAACCTGTAACGAGGAAAACAAAAGAAAGGTGTTGTTGAACCGTATGATACCTGTAGTCGAAACATTTCCTGTAAACTGGTGTGGGACACTAGCGATAAAACATATGGGTGAGCTCATCAAAGCCCCGTAGGAAAATAATATCATAACCGTCACATCCTCTGACCATCCAAGTAGTACTAACAAACCTGTGTACATGCATCTAACCTAAGTTAGTCTGTCATCTCACATGGCACTCATGGTACTGCAAGACCCCAAATAACCCCATAAATAACCCAATCATGTATCAGGGAAGTACGATAAGGCACAAAGCATAGAATACAACGCTAACAATAAATCACTATCACATACCCATGTACAAAATACAGTCTAATATATATATATAAACGTATATATATACCCTAAAGGTAACTAATC
Source organism: Cornus suecica (assembly GCA_963922005.1). NCBI lineage: Eukaryota > Viridiplantae > Streptophyta > Magnoliopsida > Cornales > Cornaceae > Cornus > Cornus suecica. The sequence goes on along the minus strand of OY998248.1, from coordinate 18,890,629 downwards.
ATATCCCGATATATGAGTACATATATATATATCTATAATCATACAATCAGTCTCACAAGGTACCACCAAGACTCGTACTCTAAGTACTAACACCGGTAGTCTACACTACTCTCACAAACGTACATTAAGTACACGAAACCCAAGTCCAAACTAACAAATCACCAAGTGCTCACAACACTAACCAGAGGATCCAAACAGGGAGAATCACACTTACCTCTAATATCCATAAGAGAAAAAATCCATAAATAATATCAAGGAAGGCTCATAACCCACTCCCCGAGAGCACAGGAGGGAAATCACTCATGTCCTTGCATATTAACATAATCATCATCAATATATATATATATATATATATATATATATATGCGAACAATAATTCCATTCCTAGAGAAAATCTACATCTCAAGGACTGAATCACCTCAATCATATCACCATATGAATCTCATAATATTATCTCCAATATGATCAATAAATCACCAACACTCTCACTATGAATAAGGAATGTTAATCGATCAAATAACGGAGAGTACATGAATGTTACTCTCATAAGCAACCACATAAGGGTCAAGAAACAAAGCAAGAGAAAAGAGAGCCTAATGCTAACCAATGGATAACCGAGACAACAATGTCAGGGTTAAGAACACCACAAGTGTTTGGGGAAAACACCCAGACAAAAGATACCCAAAAATGGATGGCCGGGAATGAAATTCATAAAAAGATGAATCCTAGGGATTCAATAATTTTAAGAAAAAGGTTTTAAAACTAGAACCAACCCATTCGGCATCCATGCCCCTAACATGTGTAAAACCTAAATCACCTAAGTGGTGACATCAAACAACCAAGAAGAAGAAAAAAGGCAACACTGTGTGTGCACTAAACATCAAGCCTCATGCCCGAGACTTAAAAAATGAATGGAAGTAAAGGTGAAACAAGAGGGCACCTTTCAAAACACTATAGGTCGAGATCTTGAGAAAGAAGCCTCGGAATCTCGAGAAATATTAAAAAGTAGGTTTTATTTTAGGAATACACATAGTGAAAATTATCGTCTTGCCCCCGGTCTTCGTCATTTTCCATCACCGACCTTTAGCAGTTAAAAATGTTTTTAAAGAAGATCCTAAGACTACTTTTTAAAGTACGAAAACTTGTCGTGGCTACGGGGGTAGGCGAAAACGGGTTTATCTTTTTAAATACGAATTAGATTGTTTCCAAAACTTGAAAAATGCCATTTTCAAAAGACAACCTGATAACAATGATTACAACTCCAAGGAAGAACACAATTCCTAAGGACGCTAAGGGTCTTAAATGGATGTGGCCACGAAAACAATTAAGTTCAATTGCCACCTAGTCTAACTCCACCAAAATCTCAAATGTACGGTTGATAATCCATTACTCAAAATGTGAAAGGAACCTAAAGGCTTATACTACACAATTAACTAAATTCACAATTTCATCATCTGTCTTCTCTAAGTCCTCAATTAAAAGTTGACGCTAAAAGCTATAACTAACCTCTACTATCCAAAGAGGTCGCTAACCCAACATACTTAACCCTCAAAGGGCCTAAATGTACATAACCAAAAGTATAAGAATTTACATTTCATTATACTTTAACAATTACTGCATGTAATCATATTTTCACGTATCCACTTTTAGTTGAGCATTATATCAAAATATGAATTCATTTTTTAAAATTCATATTAAACATGCTCCCACATCACCTGCAATAATATCATAGTCTACATAATAGCAACTCAAATGCAATGTGACTCACACACCTTATGGTACACATTTCACCTAATACAGGTTAACGAATACATATTTTAACCATTCACGCTTGAAAGAGTACTGCACCGATTATCCCCAAGTAATTTTGACACTTCTCACTTTCAACAAGGAAGAGAGGTTGCACGGGAACCTCAGTTGCAACTCTCGCGCCCTAAGATCCGAGAGTGTCACATTCCACCACGATGGGAAACATCCAACCCTATATCCCTATTTTTTGGCTTACTAGTTCTGTAGGTGGGAGACACCTCCTGGCCAGTTGTTGCGACGATCCGACACAAATCAAACATAAATATGTATCTTATCATATTTATAAAAACATTCGACTATCCGACATAAGTCAAACTCACACATGGTTACACGACCCACAAAGACTAACACCCATGCACTCAACACGACACAGTGTACTCAATATTCATACATGGCCTCAATAAAAACCATGTCTCATCATAATACATGCATTTATGTCATTTTGCAATATATTATGCCCAAATCATTACATGCTAAGCAATAATCCACAACATATCAATTTAATTTATGTTAACATGCTTTTAATTCAATTAAATCAATAATCCACAATTTTATCAATTTCATCTCCTTTAACATGCTTTTAATTTTGTTAAATCAATAATCCACAATTATATGGGGAACTAGAATAACGTTCTAAGTTCATGGATTTCATTTCACACCAATCACATAAATTCAAAAGCGGTTCCACTAATAAAAGAAAATGAAATCGTACACAACCGCGCCTACATGTATACACTAAACTACATCTAGCGCTACTAATTCCAATCACCTAGATGGAACTAGCCTAATCCACTATCCAAGGTCACAACACAACTCCTCTATATATATATACATATATATAAATATATATATATATATATGTATAAACATACAAGCATGATAATTAATCCTAAACAGGAATGCTAATTCATTTTATACAATTAACATGCTCAAATTATAATATCATATATAAGTCTAGAGTCATCTGTACCGATAGTGATTTCCCCTACCTCTCGACGCGTGTCTACGGACTAACCATCGCTCCCACAACCGAGCCGGATATACCGACACATCACCAAAGACGTACGCTCAATCTCTCCCAAAATATTCACGCCCAAAGTGGGCCCCATCGTGAACAGTACTGGACCCCAAAAATGGGTCCTGCAACCAAAGATCTCCGTTTGAAATTCCGAATACACCGAAATGTCCGCCTTGACGACCTATTAAATACATAGGAAGCCCATTAATAATAGGTTAACAAATTTGGACAAATCTAATAAATACCCAATTAATTTTCGTACCTATTTTCTCAATTTTCCGACAAACCGCTCAACGGGTTAGCACCAAATTTGAGTATGTCCTCGTACACAGGAAGACGATCGAATACCCAAAATTTCCTCATAAATCGTAGCCCGAAAGCTATAGAACTTTTGGCTAAAATGTTTTCCACCCGCGTCACGCCAAACTCGGCTGTTCGGCGAAGCTCACCATCGCACAACCACCAGCCCACAACGCCGTCCCTCGCTGTCGTCCTCACCTTTCTATCACCATCGTCTTCTAGGCGTCGCCATCAGTGACCACTAGGTCACGTGACTTCCTCTACCGCTACCCTTACCCCCCCTCTGTCTCCCTCTCTCCTTAAACTAGAAGATGGGGAATGATGTGAAGCTCGTCGCGTGAAGATGGAGGTGGAAAAAGGGGAAGAAAAAGAAGTGTCTATAGTGATGGCGTAAAGAAACAACCGATCCTCTATCTCTCTCTCTATCGGCATAAATATATCTATATATATCTAATTTCATATATATTATAAATAAATATACCCACATATATATATAATTATAATTAAATATATATACATACAACAAATCCCAAAAAATACCTGATCAACCCCCAAGTGTGATAATGCGAACCCGTAAAATCTACGCGATGCCAAATAACTTATGTAATCCAAAATAATTACAACGGGGTATAAAACCCAATCATCAAAATCTTAAACGTCGAACAATTAAAACGTGTTTCCACCTAGTCGAAGCACTAACGTTAAACGTCAAAATAAAACCGCATAGTCGACAATAAGAAAGTCCATGAAGTCATCGAGGAGAAATCGTAAAGTCATCCAGTTAACTTTAAACGCAAACGCGAAAATTTTACACGTGAAATAGTGAGAATAACCAAGACGTCAAGAACAAGTGATGTCACAACCGAAAATAAATCGAAAAGAATTTCAGGAAAAGGGAAATGAATATGGGGTGTTACATCAAGTCCTTGTCTCCCTTCGATGCCTACAACTTAGTGAAATCCCTTATTTTGTATACCAACAAAATTAAAGAAAGATGGCAACCCTCTTCCTCAAGATGTTTTTAAATAGAAATCAGGAACAAGCCTAAACTCTTAGTCCCTTGGTAATAAAGGAAGAATGGTAAGGCGCCAACTCCTAGTCTACGAGTTTTCTTCCAACTCTAAGAATTGTAGTATCTTTTAGTTGAATGGGATCTTACTAGAGAAGTGGCAATGGGTTCAGTGGTGCTATCAAAAACTCCTTCTATGCGACATCACACTTGTCCCTTCTCTCAACTTCAGTCCACTTTCTCTAGGATTTGAAAACCACTATAAATAAATCTATGTTATACCTCGTTCAAAGAAAATAATTATCAACCTCAAATCTCCATGCTTCTAGTCCGCTGGCTCTGGGGAGTAGGGGCTGAAAAGAGCTCTTTGTATAGGTTGGGTTTGCTGCGCTTTGATGCTTACCTTATTATGGTAAGGTTTGATAAATGAGCTTTTAAGCCCTTTTGCTGGATTGTTGGTCTGCAACCCCACCTTGTATAATGAATAAGGAGAGGCATGTTGATGACGAAGCCACTCTTATACTACTCCTTACCTCAACCCCCTGCTATTTAAAGGGCAAAGTCACCGAAGCGAGTATAAAGGCTAAAGAGTTATATTTAAAACGCTACTATGCATCCTTACTCATAGTATAAAGGCTAAAGAGTGTAAGGTAGATTTGGGTATAACAAGACTTGTACCTGCGACCATTAGGTTAAAAGCCCAATGCTCTACCAAATGAGCTATACACCCCAAACAATATGTAGTAATAAATAAGGATTGGTGTAGAAAAGAAAAGAGGCTGGCCCCTCTTTTTCTCATAATAATAAAAGAGCGCGGCTCTGTATGAGGCTTGTACTGCAGAACAAGCGTGAAGAAAACGTAAGGACACACATTAACACTCCTACAAGAAAACAATGGCCTCGATAATGAGCAAGAAAATGGATACGCGTCGCTAACATCCTATCTAGAGTGAGGGGTTTTATAAAGCTCAGTCTGTTGCTTCTTGCCCCTTCTTGAAAACTCAAGGAAAGCTTTAATCGATATGAGAAAGATGCGCTCAGGAGTAGAATACTCGAAAGTCGGTCTTAGTCAGCAAACACCTTTATTAGTAAGGTTGTTTGTTTTAACTCATTGAAGATTCTATCTATAAAAGAAGGTCAACGGGGGATATTCAAATTGTTCTCATTGACACCATCTATGAGAACGGGATGTCGTCTTTCTTTCCAGTCGCCATACGGTTTGCCTTAAAGCCCTTAAAGAAGGAGAAGGGGAGAAACAGTTATCTATGTAATTACGGTCTTTATTGGCCATTGTTCCAGTCGAGCACTCTATTTTCTTTATCCAATTCCGTCTTACCAACCCACAAAGGGTTATGAGGATGGACTAGCTATGAAGAATGAATCTATATATGTGCACAAAAGTTGCTGGCCAGCGTCCACTCAACTGTTTGAGCACAATGCAGTGGTGGTTGGTTCCAATTAAACAAAGGTAGAATGCTTGGTCGAAGGTCCGGTACAGTAGGTAGCGGGCGTGTTTTAGCTCCCGAACGAGAATGAGAAATAGATGATGCACCATCCTTGCTACTACGTACATTGACCTTGACTTGACATAATCATCTAATTGAACCCACAATCAAAGAAGGACCACAAGTGTAACGTCCGGTATTTTTATGGGTTAATTTAAAATTTTTATTTAAACAATTATGTGCTTATATGCTTAATGTGTTTAATTGTTTTAGCATGCCTTACATGTTGTGCGTGATATAAAAATTGTAGGTAGCATGTTGTATTTTTATTTTGAAATTAATAAAAATTATTGAAAATGATTTCGGGAAAGAAATAACCGAGGGGTAAATGAGTAATTTCACATTTGGAGCAATTGGTAGAAAGTGTAGAGATTTTGGGTAAGAATTAGGGCTTGAGTGGCATTTTGGTAATTAGAGAGGATGGCAAGGGGTAAAAGAGTATTTAATAGTCTTGATGGCACTTTTGTAATTAACCCCAACTTTGGAAGAATTTGGTCATTTCCACCTTTCATGTGTTGTCTAATTCCTAGCCCTTGATCTCATTCTCCCATCTTTGTTTTGGACCCTTGGATTATAAGGCCTTGTTTGGTTGGCACTTAAATGGAATAATCCATTATTTTTGGTCATCCACTTGGCAAGACTTTTTCTCAACCATTGGATGGTTATTTGATTTCCATCTTTATTCTAAGCCCTTGGATGATAAGGCCCCGTTTGGCAAATTAATGAGTTTTGTGAGTTGTGTCATAAGTCTTCCACTTGGCAAGACTCATTTCTAGCCCTTGGATTCATTTCCCTTTTCCTAGCTTCATTTTGAACCCTTGGATGGTGAGAAGAGTTAGTGGAGAATCTTTACACTTATGAGTTTCTCTCATTTGCAAGACATTCTCTCATCCACACAAAAATATCTATCTTCTCTCATAAGGTTCTTGCTAAGTTCTCCCTCACTTCACTCCTTCTTCCTCAAGTAGTCAAATTCTCTCTCCCTTGTGATGAGAATTTGAAGGGGGTTTGTGCATGGAAGTTGATGTTGGTGCTCCAAGCTTCCTTTTGAGCTAAAGCTTGGTAAGTGATTCTTCCTCCTCTAGAATTTCTAGTATCAAACCCTAGTTTCTATTATTGAATTCTTATATTCAATTTTTGATTTATGGAGTTGTCTATATATAGCTCTTGCTTGAGACTCCATTAAAGCTTAGCTATCGGTTGAATTAAGCTATTTGTTGGGTTTGGAGGAAGTTGGGTTGATTCGGTTCACCTTGGAGGCTTTGCTTGTTCTTGGTGTTCTTGCTTGGAATTGAGGTAGGGGAAAAACGATTTGTATTCGTCTTTGTATGAGGGTGTGTGCGTCTATATGTATATATGCCGTATATATATATGTGAGTTGGTCTTGGTAGTTTAGACTATGAAATATGCCTTTGAGAACATGATTTGTGCTATAAATTATGTTGTGATTTATTGCTTAACAAATGTTAAATTGTAAGCCTTGTGAGAAATTGAATACAATATAATGTTATTTGATGAAAGCATATATTGTGATAGCATATGGTTATGATAAGAACCTTTATGCATTTTGGGGTACACCATGTAGTGTTAAAAGCATGGGTGTAGGGTTTATACGGATTATGTATTCGTAAGTGTAAGTAGTCTTGTGTCGAATCGTCGCAACAACTGGCCAGGGGGTGTTCCCATCCTACGGAATAATGAGCCGTGAATGGGGTATAGGGTGAGTCGTCTCATTCTCGACGTCGCGGGTCATCTCGTGCATTCGTTATACGAATCTTTGGGCACGGGTCGTCTCGTGCAAACCGCCTTCCTTGTTGAAGTGAGAAGTTTCAAAATCACTTGGGAAGGGTCGGTGCGGTACTCTTTCTCGTTATAAATGAGTAGGGTATGTATTCGTTAACCTATATTGGGCAAGCTCATATTATGGGGTGTGTTGAGTTATATTGTACTTGAACTATCCCATATGTGTGATTATGATATTGTTATTAAAGCATGCTATAATTGTGGTAAATATATATTATGAGCATGTTGGGGAAAAACATATGTGTTGGATTCGATGGGGTTCCGGATTGGCGTGAGAGCCATGTGGGACAAGAGACCGACCTAGGGTTAGTGGCATGAACCTTGGTTGGGTTGAACCACTCGGACTACCGAGATGGAGGCAATGACGCTTCCTCTACTGGGCTAGTGAGCTCACCCCACGCCTTTTATATTTTTCAGGTGATGATCCCGTTGGGAGAGTTCCATAGTCTATCCGTGGATGTGTGGATGTATGTCCGCCCTTTTGTGCATGGGAGGCGGACCACACTTTATTTTGTTGGGCATTAGGCCGATAAACATGTTCCCTCTTCACATGTAAACTAAACTTGTAAAACCATGTTATTTTGACCCGGCTAGCATGTTAGCCGAGGTGTTATTGATTATGTATATCCCTTGGAGTGCTATGCGCGGGGATTGTGTTCTTTTGGTGCACTTCGGTGCCGGATTATGCATTATGATCAAATTATAACATGTTCGCCTTCGAGCGTTTAAATATCATTCTTGAGTATTTTTACTTGGAGTTATGAATGTAAATTGGATGATTTTCCATGAATTGCAAATACTAGGTGTTTAGCCGAAAACGGCGTTTTTCTAGGTTTTCAAACTAACCCTTTTCGATTTGAATGGAAAAACACGTTTTCGCCTACCCCCGTAGCCCCGGTAAAAATTTCTTGTTTTAGGAATGATTTCAAACTCATTTTAAGAAGATTTTGATCTTTATAACCCGGTGGTCGTTAAAACGGAGACCGGGGGCAAGACGGTTATTTTTACGGATTTTTAAGAAGCGTCTTTGATAAAGATAACCATTTCTCTTCTTATTCCTAGTTAGGGGGATTTTTCCTCATTTATAAAGTCCCAAGGACCAGTTGAGATCTTCCTTGATAGTTTCTAAGGGTTTGGGACTGTATGGGAGCCAAATTTGAGGTTTTCTGGTCTAGGCAGTCGACTGGCCCCTTTCGGGCAGTCGACTGGGTGAAACGGAGGAAACTTTTTCTTCAAAACTTGACGTCACTGGTTCAGCCAGTCGACTGGGTCCTTAGCCAGTCGACTGGGTCCTCATTTTTCTTCAAAACTTGAGGTCACTGGTTCAGCCAGTCGACTGGGTCCTTATTTTTCTTCAAAACTGGAGGTCTCGGGTTCAGCCAGTCGACTGGGTCATTAGCCAGTCGACTGGGTCCTCAGTCAGTCGACTGGGTCATCAGCCAGTCGACTGGGTAGTTCAGTCCTGCTCTGACCTGTTCCACTATTTCGCTCATATCTCGAGCTACGGGTGTCGGATTGAGGTGTTCTTTAGCTTTTTAGAAAGCTGACTTAAAGAGCTTGATGGTAGACTTTTGAATCGCCTCATTTGAGTCCTTTTTGAGGGCGAAATGGTCGATTTAAGTTGACAGTAGATTTCTGCCTCTAAACGTAGGAATACCTATTTCAAAATGTTGTAGTTTCCATTTCGTACCTTCAAATTCGGTTCCGTTTGTTCCTATAACTTCTTTTATGCCCAAACCTCGTATTTATACCTTGGAATCACTACTTTAGCCATGTGATGACCATTTTACCCTTTTGTGGGCGTTTAATGATTGAAGGTCATTTGTTCTCATCTCTTATTTCTTCCGCATTCACTCCCCTAGCTCTTAGGCTCGGATTTTGGAGTCCTAGGAAATTTGGGGCGTGACAACAAGCTCGGGGTTCGATGAAACAGAAAGTATGAGCATTAAGAAAATGGGGTTAGAAGTGAAAGAAAGAGCTCGACATTCATTTCTGCATTCATATTCATATCTAAGTCTACTAAAAGAATGACCAGCCTCATCGTGGTGATTAGAGAACACACCTGATCGTTCATCTCTAATGTGATACCTTCCCTCCCATTTATATGTTCAGTGGGATCAGTTGGCTAGAGAGGGGCTATTCTTCTTCAGGGGAGACAAAGTCGTCCGTTCTACTAACCGAACCCTCAGTTTGGACGTCTTCGTCAACATGTTCCCTCCCAGTTATATGATTCGTGTGAGGCTTTTTTCTATGAAGATATTGGACTTCCCACATGCATCATCTATTTCCATGGAGTGGGATTTTCTAGCTATTTTTCATGATCTCACAAATTGGAACATGTTTTTTTACCTTCCAAGGGAATCCGATCCATACATCCCCTATCCCTGCAGCCTCTCCTCCTATCACCGTCCCCAACCAACCACTACCTAGACCATAACCACCATAATACCTGCCATCACTATTAGTGTTACTAGTGAGAGGCCGAGTGCTTGTTGAAGTGCCATGAATTGCCTTTGAGTGATGTTGTGCTACGAAGAGAAGATCCATACGATGGTAATGCAGAAGAAGCCAGTTGTCTATTTATTGGGCGGCGATGATGATGAAACAACTGTTGTTGCAGGCGATGGATTTTGTTTTATGAATGATGGCTATGAGAATGGAACTTAGGGATTGCTTTGATCGACTAATTTTTAATCTTTTTGGGATCTAGGGTTTGAGGCTAGTGTTTTGAAATGATGTATTACTGTATCTATCCTTCGGATTATTTGTGTAGGGGATTTTAATCTCCTGTTATTTTTGTAATTTCACTTTTTTGTTTATAAAATTTATTTATTTAATGAAAAAAAATTCCCTTAAATATTTAGTCAAACTATTTATTATTTTGACATGAAATCAGTAAGGAAAAGAATGGAGTTGCATGACTTATTTTCTAGCTATTATTTTCTGAACCAAAGTACCCTATTTATAGAGTATGAATGGTTACTAATTTGAGTCCAAAAGTCACCACTGAACAGACACATACTTTAGCAATAGATGTGACTATTTGTGAATATGTACAACTTTTAGCAATAGGTATGTTAACCATATGTTATTGAGTTACTCCGGTGGAATCATACTAGATGTTATGAAAACCTGAGGATGCACCCTAGTGCCTTTATAAATTTATGTGAGCGATTGAAGGGATTAGGGTTAAGGGACTCCAAATGGTTAACGACAGAAGAACAGTTAGCGATATTCCTCCTAACTCTTTGTGCACTACACAACTTCATTAGGATATACAGACAGACAGATGATATATTTGACGGTAGAGCGGGTATGACCTCAGGTGAAGGGAATGGGATTGAAGATGATTATGAGGAACATGTTACGTATGTAGGGGGTACAATGAATGATACTCATGATGCAATAGCTAACAAAATTTAGGCCGATTGATAGATGTTTTATTTATATCAAATTGAATAACTGTTTAGGAGCATTTGTTATGGCTTTTCTAAGTTCTGGATAACTATAATAACTTATAGGGTTAACTTTATTTACACCCCATCAGGTTTGTTTCTACTTCAATCACACCCTCTAGGTTTGAGAATCTTCATTAACACCCTCTAATGGTATGAAATGTCTAAAACACCCATAAATCAAACACCCCTTAAATAATTTTTAATCCTCAAACCAAACACCTCAACCACCACCACCACACTACACCACCATCCCCGCCGCCACCACCACTAGTAGCCATGCTGCCCCCCTTCAACTATGTTGTAACACCCCGTGTTATTTTCCCTTTTTCTAAATTTTTTTCCGATTTATTTTCGGTTGTGACGTCACTTGTTCACGATGCCTTTGTGGACTTTCTTATTATTGACTACGCGGTTTCATTTCAACGTTTAACATTTGGTACTTTAACTGGGCGGCGACACGTTTTATTTGTCTGAAATTTAAGGTTCCGAAAATTTGGTTTTATACCCCTAGTTATTTATATTAGCTTATATTATTTATTTGGCATCCCGTGGGTTTTCGAGTTCGCGTGATTTCATTTGGGGGTTGACTCGGTATTTCTTAGGATTAGTTATGCCTCTGTATATTATTAATTGTAATATATATATGTGTGGGTATATATATATATATATATTTTTATGTAAATATATATATAATTATAAAAAATATATATCAGATTTGTATGTATTTGTCTTATGGAGACGAGACAAACCGACCATCATCTACCTCATTCTTCTCCCTCGTCACAAACCCTTCACCATCGTCTTCTTCCTGGAGGTAGGTCGCTGACCTGGAACAACGACACCGTCTGGGCTGGCGATGGTGATCGCACTGCGGCGAGGTGGTCGACGCGCAGGGATGATGCCAGTGGTGGCGCGGTGGACCATCCATGCAACAGTGGTGTTTTCGGTCGAACTTCACAACATATTTTTGGTGCCTTGCCGAATTCCGATTGCTGAAATTTTTGAAGGGTAGCTTCGTTTTGGTGCCGTATACGATATACTAAAAATTGGGCTCGATCCGTTGAACGGTTCAACAGAAAATCACGACACATAGATTTGTTCAATTTTGTTAGGCTATTGCTAATGGGCTTCGTATATATTGTATAGGTTGTCGAGCCAGTCATTTCGGTTTGAACGGAAATTAATTTGGACAACTTTGGACGACATACCCCATTTTCGGGCACCGGTACTATTCACGGTGGGCCCACTTTGGGCGTGATCATTTTGGGATGGATTTGAGCGTATATCTTGGGCGACATGTCGGTATATCCGGCTCGGTCGTGGGCGTGATGTTTAGTGAGTAGACAGGTATCAAGAGGTAGGAAAATCACTATCGGTACTGATGACTCTAGACTTATATGTGATATTTTGATTTGAGCATGCTAATTGTATAAAATGAACTAGAAATCCTGTTTAGAATAAATTATCATGCTTGTATGTTTATATATTCCATTTAGGTGATTAGAATTAGTAGCGCTAGACATAGTTTATTGTATACGTGTAGGCGCAGTTGAGTACGTTTCCATTTTCTGTGATTAGTGGAACCATGTATGAATTTGTTATTTATGGGACGTGGCTTCTCAACTTAGAACATTATTCTAAGTTCCCCTATATTTGTTGATTATTGCTTTAATAAATTTAAAAGCATGTTAAAGGAGATGAAATTGATTTAATTGTGGATTATTGCTTTAATTGAATTAAAAGCATGTTAAAAGAAATTAAAATTGATATCCTGTGGATTATTGCTTTTATGTGAATAATTATGAGCATGTTAATGATTTGGGCATAATATATTGTATAACATGATAAAACATGTATTATGATGTGATGTGAATAAATTGAGAATTTTTGCATATTGAGTACACCTTTTCGCGTGAGTACATTGGTGTTGGTCTATGCCGGTCACATAACCATGTGTGAGTTGACTTGTGTTAGATAGTCGAATGTTTTCATAAATATGATGAGATACATATTTGTGATGTTGGATCGTCGTAAGAACTGGCCAAGGGGTGTTTCTCACTCCTACGAAACTAGTCTTCCGAGAAATAGAGACGGTAGGGGGAGGACTTGTTCCAAATCCTATGTTCATGACCACGTCGTGTTGACGATCTTCCTTGTTAAAAGTGAAAGTGTCAAAAATCACTTGGGAAGAATCGGTACGATAAATCTACCTTCCTTCATGAAATTGTATCCTTAAAAGTGAATGGTTAGAGAATGATCTCGTTAACCCTTGGAGTTAAGGTGTGTGTGGTCACATGTGTACCATGAGGTGTGTGAGTCACATTGCATTGAGTTGTCGTTATGTGATTTATGTTTACATGTGGATCATGATATTATTATATATGATTTTGGAGCATGTTAATGTGGATTTTGAGATTTAATTCATATGTTATTAAAATACTCAGCTGAAAGTGGATAATGTGAAAAATATGATTTACATGTCTTTTTTTAAAGTATAATGTGAGATGAATGCTTATACTTATTGATATGTACTTATATGCCCCTTATGTGGTGATATAGGTTAGTTTAAATGGCTTTCTTTTGAGGAGTTAAAGTTGGTAGAGGACTATAGACTTTATTGTGAGTTGAGGCCTTTGAAAAGGGGGGTGAAAGTCTTGTGGTCTTGGTTGGTTACGTAGTACTGACCAAATAGATGTTTCTTTTACCCTTAGAGGAATGTATCATTTATCATACTTTTGAGGTTTTGAGTTTCGTTAGACGAGGTGATGATTGAACCTGTCTGGTTGCATGGCAATGGACTCTTGATTCTGTTAGTGATCTAGAGAGTCGGTATCAAATATGAATTTGAGTTTTGAATAAATTGAAAAAGGTATTGATTGAAACTAGTTAGTTCCTTGGTAGCGGTCACTAGTTTCCTATTTTCATGATCTTAAGGAATCGAAACGTTTTTAATAAGTACTCGAGGTACTGCAGCTTTACATTTTGTTTCTTGTACTTAGCTCATTCTCCTAAGCATTTCTTTCACTCTCCTTTGTATACTAGTATATGGTTTTGACTTATATGTCACTCCTTGAACCGTTGGTTATGGTGTGGTGTCGAATATTTTTCTTGTGTTGTCATTTGATTTCATGGGGTTGGAAACGGATGGTTGTGTTTCGTGGATCCAATGCGTTGCTCTTCCTTATTGTCCTCTTGAACATTATAGGAATCCTTGAGTTGTTTTTTTGGTTGGTTTGAGAGTGCGTTCTCTCGGTATGATTGTTTCATATATTCTTTCATTTTAAGTCTCGGGTATGAGGCTTGTTGTTTAGTGCACACACGTAGTGTTGCCTTTCCTCTTCTTTTGGTTTCCTTGTCCAGGTGTTTTCCTAGTCACTTGTGGGTGTTCTTAACCTTGACATTGTTGTCTCGGTTATCCATTGCTTTGTTTCTTGAACCATTTATGGTTGTTCATGAGAGTAGCTTTCATGTAATCTCCGTTATTTAACCGGTTAGCTTTTCTCACCTATAGTGAGAGCATTGTTGGTTTGATTAACCTTATTGAGGATAGTATTATGAGATTGATGTTGTAATGTGCTTAGTGGCATTGATGAGGCAATATGATTGAGGTGAATTTGTCATTGAGAGTTAGATTGTGGTAATGTGTTTAGTGGCCTTGATGAGGAGATATGATTGAGGTGATTTAGTCCTTGAGAAGTAGTTTTTCTCTAGGAATGGGATGATAGTTCTTATATATATTGTAGCTTCCGGTATTTTTACATGTTAATTTAAAATTTTTCTTAACATTTAAGTGCTTATGTGATTATGTGCTTAATGTGTTTATTTGCTTAGCATGACTTACATATTTTATGTGATATTAAAAATTGTAAGTTGCATGTTGTATTTTTATTTTTGAGAATAATGAAAATTATTGAAAATGATTTTGAAAAATAAATGACCGGAGGGTAAATGAGTAATTTCATATTTTGAGCACTTAGCGGAAAGTGTAGAGATTTTGGCTAAGTGTTGGGACATGAGTGGCGTGTTGGTAATTAGAGAGGATGACAAGGGGTGGAAGGGTAATTAAGAGGCTTGATGGTACTCTTGTAATTAACCCTAAGTTGGGATGAAAATTGTCATTTTACACTTTTAAGTGGTGTCTAAATTCTAGCCATTGATCTCCTTCTCCCATCTTTGTTCTCAACCTTTGGATCATAGGGCCTTGTTTGGTTGGCACTTAAATGCAAGAATGCATCATTCATAGTCTTTCATTTGGCAAGACTTCATGTTAGCCCTTGGATTAAACCTTTCTCTTATAGTTTTAATCCTACCCATTGGATTATAAATATCTAAATGAGTCTTATACATATATATGCATATATGTTGGTTAAGTCTTCATTCTCAAAGACAACACTCATACAAACTCACGTACACATTTTTTTTCTTCTCCTTGGAACCGGCCACACAAGCTCTCTCTCTTGTTCTTGGTTGCAAGCTCCTTTTCTCCTTCCTCCATGCTTGGATATTGATGAGCTTGTGAATAGAGTTGGGTGGGTTGGTGTTCTTGATCTTCATCTACTCTTATTTAGTAAGTTTGCTTTCACTTCTCTTGATTTATCTCTAAATTCAAGTTCTAGCTTCCATTGTTGTTAAAACTTTCTACTACTCTCATGGATTCTTGTTTTTTCCATGGTTGAAGTATTGTTAGACCATTTAGTAATTCTTTTCTCTCCATGAATTATTGTTGCTAGTTGGAGAGACTTGAAATCATAAATTGGGGAAAGGTGATGGTTCAAGCTTGGTTGATACTCTCTTGGTTCTCTCTTGAAATCATGTTGTGAATGAGTTGATGGTAAGTCTTTTACCTTGATTCATTTTATTTTTGGTTGGAACCCTAGCTCACTTTAATTTAGGGTTTTGCATTAATCTCAAAATTATTGCCTCCATTGGGGTTCAATGTATTGAAAACACCCTAAATTGATATTGTTGTTATTTTCTTAAACTTATAACGGCTTGGAGAACCTTTTTCAAATTTCAGGAAAAATCCTCTTTGAAGCCATTATTATTTTTCTTGCCCGGTTGGTGGGTTGGCAAAATTGGACTCAATTATTGCATTTCTGGAACTCGACATGGAATTGAGGAAGGGGAAAAACGAATTGTTTTTGTCTTTGTAAGAGGGTGTGTGCGTCTATGTGTATATATGCCGTATATATATATATACGAGTTGCGTCTTGACAACTTAGACGATAATTTAGGCTCTTGAAAGCATGAATTTGCAATGTAAATGCTTGTTGTATTTTATGGCTTATAAAAGTACATTTGTAAGCATTATGATAATAGGAGTACAATATATTGCCTAATAAAATAAGCATGTATTGTGATAGAGCATGTGAGAAATATTGCTTATAAATGCGAACTTGCTTATAAATGTGAAATTGTAAGCATTGTGTTGAGTTGAATCCAATATAACACAAATTGAGATAAACATGTATTGTGATGTCATATGGTTGTGATTGAGAACCTTCATGCATTTTGAGTACACCATGTAGTGTCAAAAACATGGGTGTTGGTTTATACGGGTTGTGTAAATGTGTGTGAGTAGTATTGTGTCAGATCATTGCAACAACTGGCCAAGAGGTGTTCACGCCTACGAAACTAATAAGCCGAAAATGTGTTACCAGTTTGGGTATCATAAAAGAGGCTCATATTCGTGACATTTGGGTCTAGGGGCACTGAGTTGCAAGTTAGGCTCTCATGCAACCGTCTTCCTTGTTGAAGTGATAAAGAGAAAAATCATTTGGGAAGAGTCGGTGTGGTACTCTACATTACTTGATAAGCTTGTATCCTCAAAAGTAAATGGACAGAGTGTGTATCCGTTAACCTGAGTTGGGCGTTGTGTGTATCATGGGGTGTGTTGAGTCATGGTGCATTTAGACTATCATATGTGTGATTATGATTTTGGTTTTGAAACATACTATATTTGAATGACTATAATGTGAGCATGTTGGGGAAAATTGCTTGTTGGGTTCGAAGGGGTTCCGGATTGGCGTGAGAGCCATGTGGATCAAAAGACCGACCTAGGAGTAGTTGCTTATACCATGGGTGGGTTGTACCACTCGGACTACCGAGATTGAAACGATAACGCTTCCTCTACTGGGCTAGTGAGCTCACCCCACGACTTATATATTTTTCAGGTGGTGATCCCTTTTCGGGAGGAATGTAGTCTTTCGGTAAAGACACGGTGTGGATTTCGCCTTTTCTGTATAAGGAGGCGAAGTACCTATTCCGTAGAGTAGTAGTGTAATCCACATGTTACTCTTGTTATAAAACTTGTAAAAAAATGCTAGATACATATCTTTTGCCGGCTAGCATGTTACCCGAGTAGCTTGGATGATGTACATCCCTTGGAGCGCTATACGCGGGGATTATATTCTTTTCGTGCCCTTCGGTGCTGGAAATGTAAGACTAGTTCATGTTATGAATACTATGTATTATTTTGCCTTAGTGCGGTTTAACTATTAAATGTATAAATTCTTTTATCTTGAGTGTGATTTGAATTATAGTTATTGAATGTGGTTATTAGGTGTTCGGCCGAAAATGGCATTTTCTAGGTTTTCAAACAAACCCTTTCGTTTTGAACGGAAAAACCCATTTTTGCCTACCCCCGTAACCCCGGTAAACTTTCTTGTTTTAGAAATAGATTTAAATAAATTCATTTTCTTAGAGATTTCAACTTTTAGAAGATGGCGATAGTTAAAATGGAGACCGGGGGCAAGACGAAAAATTTTACGAAAACTTACAAAAATCACAAATATGCTAAGTTTATGTTTTATGCGTTTCCCGAGGTCTCGGGGCTATTTTTGGGTTCCGCCAATGAAAAACCTACTTTTTCAATATTTATGATTTTTTGGGACAGACGGCACGAAAAACGAAGCCATATTGCAAAATATGAGATTTTGCATGTTTTGAAAACTTGTTGCCAAAACCAGTGGTATCAACACCCAACACGTCGAAAAAATTTCAAGTTTTCCAAAATTTTAATTTTTTTTGAGTTTGGGGCATGGAAGCCAACAGCATGCCGCGCAGGGCTATTGTGCGCACGCGGCATGGCATGCCATGGCCTAGTATCTTCAAAAATATGCATTTTCCTCCTCGCACATCGGAATGGACCCCCGTTTGTTTCTATGGGTTCTCCTATGTCCAAATTCTTGATGTCCAAATTCTTCATTTTTATCCTGAAATGACTATTTTACCCTTAGTGAAAGAGGGGTACTTCAACTTTTGTTTTGGGTCGGTGTTGTCCGACACCATTTTAAAAAATTCGTATCTCTTTTCTCGTGGCTTCAAATTAGGTTCCGTTTATTCCTATGGCTTGTGCTAGGTCCAAACTTTGTAGTTGTAGATAAAAATTACTATTTTATCCCTAAGTTGATAATTTTACCCTTTGGTAAACATGGGGGGTTGGAATGATTTACCATTTTTTTTTGGTAAACGAGTGTTTTGGTTTACCTTTTTTTTTCCCGTGTGATCTTTTTGGCATATTTGTGATGTTGTATGTCTATTTTACCCTTTTACAGGTATTTCATGACTTAAAAAGGATTTTATTTCATTTCCATTACTTTCCCATTCACTCCCTTAGCTCTTAGGCTCGGGTTTTGGAGTCCTAGGAAATTAGGGGCGTGACATATATATTGTACATATATATATATTGATGATGATTATGTTTGTACGGAAGGACGTTAGTGTTTTCCATCCTGTGTTCTCGGGGAGTGGTTTATGAGCCTTCCTTGGTACTAGTTATGGATTTTTCTTCCTTTGGATATTAGAGGCGATTGCGATTATTCCAATTAGAATCCTATGGTTAGAGTTGTGAACACTTGGTGATTTTTTAGTTGGACTTGGGTGTTGTGTACTTAGTGTACATTTATGTGAGTAGTGTAGACCATCGTCATTGGATTGATTGGTACGAGGCATAGTGTTCTCTTGTGTGTCCATACTACGAGTCTTGTACATATTTGTTATATATATATATATCTATACATATACATATATGTATATATAGGTGTGCGTCTGCCACGTGATAATGATTTATCGTTAGCATTGTATTATATTCTTATGGCGTATTCTACTTCCTTGAGTTATGATTGGGTTATTTGGGTTCTTGTAGTGGCATGAGTGCCATGCGAGATGACGAACTGACCTAGGGTAGATGCATGTACATGGGTTGGTTAGTACTACTTGGACAATCAGAAGATGTGACAGTTATGATTACATTTTCCTACGGGGCGTTGATGAGCTCACCCCGGGGTTCTTTTTCCCTGGTGCCCCACACCAGTTTACAGGAAATGTTTTGACTACGGGTAACATGGGGTGCAACAACACCTTTATTTTGTTTTCCTTGTTATAGGTTTTGGAGTTGCGCAGGGTGACGTTGTTACGGTTACAGCGCGACTGGATTGGGGACGATAGTTATCTACTATTTTCCTTATCATTTAGTTTCTTTACCCATGTTTTATGGGATTTCCATGTATTTCTCTTGCGAGCCAGTCTATTGCAATACTCCTTATTGGTGTATCTTTTATTTCCTGTATTTATAATTTCAGGATGTCATTGTATCTCTTCGGCATCGCCATGTGCCTTTTTGTATTTTTATTTAAGTATTGTTGCTCAGTTGATTATGGAGGGTTGTGTAGAGGTAATGGTTGTTTCTTTCCACTACCTTGGCCCTAGTAGATCTATTTAATGTTGGGATGTGTGTCATTATGGTTATTGTACTTGTTATTGGCAGATTTTCTGTTGAGTTGTGTTTCTGGGATGTTTCATTTACAGATCGAACTCTGCCGGGTTTTTGTTGGATTCCGCTGTGTATTTCTATCATTCAGTTGGGTATGGAATATGCCACTTTATTAATTATTCCATACATTTTAATCATTATTGATATTCTTAGTTGGTCGCTTATTGTACGGATCACACCTCAGAGTCCTCGGATGTCCCAGTTCGGGAGTCTTAGGATTTTAGGGGTGTGACAGATTGCCCTCCCCCCTCAACCCCACCCGTGTCTTCCTCTTTCACTATATACATATATCTATATATAAATATATATTTTATTTATAAGTGGAAGGATCCATCATCATCAGCAATCATGTCATCAACAATCACTCAAACTCTCGTGCTTTTCTTCTATGAATCGCAGGTTAAAGCTCCAAACCCAAGCAATCCCTAGCATCTCTATTTGTCCAAAGGTATTATATCACGCCACCATCGCCCTAGCCCGATGCGCCGCCGCCACCACCCCCCAGCTCATCGCACCCTCCCGCGGCAAGCCCCCAGCTGCCCCACCATCATTTACAACACACATAGATAGATAGATAGATAGATAGATAGATAGATAGATATATAGATATATATATAAATACACACATATATAAAATTTAAATATATATGTGTGTATAAATATATGTGTCTATATATAATGTTTAAATATATGTGTATATATATATGTATTTAAATATATGTTTGTAAGAATTAAAAGATTAAACTTGTTTCCAAACATATATTTAATTTTTTTATATATGAGATTCAAACTTTTCAAAATATATATATATGAGATTCAATTATTTTTATTATGAATATGTGAAAATTGAATATGTGAATTAATTGACTAATTTGAGCATATAATAAATTTTGATCTAATATTTTAATTTAAAAATATAAATTTAAACTCTTAAAAAAGAGGAATAAATTTATGTTAAATTATTTAACAAATAATAGAATAATATTTAAATATCTTTTTATTTTTATTTTTGAATTTTTAGAAATGGGAGGGGTCAAATTGATAAAAGTTATATCCTTGTTTCCAAACACCACCTTGTTAACACATTGAGGGTAGTTTAGGAATTGAAAGAAATTAGGATGATGTCATGCGTGAAAGGGTGTAAATAATGTGAATTTGAAAAAATAAGGAGTGTAAATGAAAATTCTCAAACCTAGGGGTGTGATTGAAGTAAAAGCAAACCCGATAGGGTGTAAATGAAGTTAACCCTAACTTATATTATCTAAGTTCTTGATAACTGTAATAACTAATATTTTCACAATTCTGTTATTTTCTAACTTACTATTGCCAGTTTGTGGTTTAAAAATAGAAATGTATCAGGTTTTGGGGCACGACCACAATGTTTCTGTGGTAGGGGTCCTATGATTCTTTATCGGGTTGAGACAAAACAAAATGTGGGATGCTACTTTTATAGATGTCCAGAATGGAATGTATGATTTTTAATACACAGGGATTAACAAAATAGTTGCTTGGAAGTAATTATAATTACATTATATGCTTTGAAATTGTAGAAACATTATAAAAGTTTTATATGGTTGGATGACATCACCGCGGGTGTTCAAGGAATTGAACAGCAGAAGGAAAATGATTTGGACAACATAGTTGGTGTTATTCAACATGAACAACATCAACAGAAGTACATTACATATGGTGGTTGTATTTCTCTAAGTTGTGTGTTCATATATATGTATTTTATCGTGCTTCTTGTAGTTATTGTTATTGTAATTGACTAATGATATTCCATTTACTTATTTTTATTTGGGTATGTAATAAGTATATTCACATATGCTTTTACATTGGATGATTGTAAAATATTATTAAGATTTCATCACGTAATATATGTTGGAGGACAATGTCTTGGATATTTCTTGTGATATTGGATGGCTTCGAAATTGAGTTATGTTTTAGATATGTCTTGTGATAATTTTTGCTATCAAGTGAAAAAAAAAAATTGGACTTGTCATTTTTATGTGGAGGTGCTACCGAAATGTTTTCATTTCCAATACATACCAACGACTCAATAATATTGTTGACTTCAATTTGCTCATGATGAATGATATGTGCCGAATGTTGTCCATTTTAGGCCCCTATCTTGCTATTGTTACGTCTTTACATTCCATTATTTGGTATTTTTATGCCGTTTGTGTGTCTAAGTGTGTTTTAGGAGCTTAATGAAGAAAACGAGCTAACTTTGGTGAATTAACTAGAGAAGTGCATGTGTCTATTAAAAGAGGAGAGCAAAAGAGGTGTTTACAAGAGAAAAGTGTCTCCTGGAGGGCATAAATGTCATTTTTTAGAGCCGCAACTTCAAGAATCATAACAAGGGATTCGAGGCGGTTTAAATGGCACTAATCCCATGAAAATTTGGTTCCAAGGGTTTTGCTACGCATGACCTACGCATCCAGTAGCTAAAAGTGGTTAGAAAGTGCTATTTTGACGCAAGACCGACGCAAAACATTTTTTCCTACGCATGACCTACACATCATGTGTAGGCCTGGGCTACGCACCATGCGTAGGGGTTTGGCGTGGGTAAATGCTGAAAATGAAAAAATTGACCCTGACTTGTTTTTCTTTGTGGCGGTTGTGACTTCTACACCTCGATAGATGTGATATACATATAATATTCATCAAATTTTAGGGTTTTGCTTGGGTCAATATGAAATTACGAAAAGGGGTTAACCTTAGGGTTTCCCTCGACTGTTGTCTATAAATACCGAAGTCTACTATAGATTTTGGGAGCTTCTATGCACGTATAATTTTCAGATCAGCCTCTGGAGATTCATATCATTTCAAAGGTGAGAAGCCATATAAGAGAATAGTGAGCGATTCTATATCAACGTTGCGGTCTCTATTAGCCATGATCATCTAAACCGGTATCTAGGGTTTTCTAGTAAAACCCTAGCCAAGTAATGTAGTTTTTATATTTGTTTTTAATTGTAACAAGGAGAAGCTGTGACTATACCATGATGATTGTAGTAGATGAGTGACCATTTTTATTCTTGATACAAGATTATATATTTGTTCTTGATTCTTGTTTTAGATTGAATGAATATATTTTTCTTAATATATATTATTTTCTACATAATCCATGATTTTCTACACAATGGTTCTTAACACTTGAAAACCTAGGTTTACACAGGTCATGCTTCGGCGAGGTATCATAGACATGCTCTAGTTTAATTTCATGCATTAGTAGTAGATTAGAGTAAAGTAAATAGAATGCACTAGTTACACTCTATTCGGAGATGGGTTGTAGCGAATCCAGTTGATGGTATCCTTTTTGGGAGCATATTCGACTATTTGTGGTACATTCTGATTCACGGGAATAGATCCTCCTTTTACAATTATGCAAATTGAAAATTATGTTATGCGGTTAGTGGTGGAGCGATGAAAACCCTAGTTTTCTCTCTCTCTTGATAAAACTCTCAATTTAAATTTTGTTCTTCTTAATTTAGTCATAATTCTCAAAATCAAATCAAACAACTTTTTCAAACATAATTCAATATTTTTGAACTTCTGAAGTGAATAATCAAGTCTCTGTGGGTTCGACATTCCCTTTCTCAAGCCGTTTCTATACTATAATTTGACTCGTGCATTTACGATAGATAAAACTTAAGTCGTCCCAAGGGGTCATTCTTAAGCATTATTTTTAGAACCCCTGGGTGGACATCAAGTTTTTGGCACCGTTGTTGCGGACTTGGCATTATTCTTTAGCTTTAGTAGTTTAGTAATATTACGTTATTGTAGTGTACTGAAAGTTGAAATTTTTGTGTGATTGAAAGGTACTACAAAAAACATAAAGGGAGATAGCGGAGTAGCAAGAGTTGCTTCGTCGGACCTCTTGTGAGTTTTAGGTTATCTTAATTTCGTGCATAATTTTATTATGTTCTTTCTATTAATAGTAGAATAATTTAGAATTAGTTGACTTTGTTTTCATATAAAAAAAATTTCGCTTAGTGTATAACCGATCGGCAATCACTTTTTGATCCCAATACCGCTTTAATACCTTTTGACCCTGAGATCGAACGAAATTTTTGTCCAAATCGTTTAGCTAGGGAATTAAAGCATCGTCAAGAATTGGGTCATGAAGGATGGCCGACCATAATGCCAAAGCACAAAAGGCCCCAACTACGTCTTTGAAGGGATACTATATTCCTACTGTTCATGAAACATATGCTGAATTTGCAGAAGAAGAGGGAGTCTGACACTATAAGATCAAATCTAGTGTCATTAATATGTTGCCTAACTTCTTTGAACTTAGGAATGAGGACCCATATCAACATATTAATAATTTCTTAGAAATGGTCTCAACCGTCAGAATTGAGAATCTGAGTCGTAATGCATTCCGTGTGCGATTATTCCCCTTTTCTTTGAGAGAGAAAGCTTAAAGATGGTATACCACTTTGGGGAAAACTGTAAAAATTGATTAGGAAACCTTAAAAGCTAAATTTTTTGAAAAACATTTTCTAATAGGTAGAACCCATGAAGCGTAAGAAGCAATTACCCACTTCAAAGAATTTCCTGGTGAGCAATTCCATGATGCTTGGGACAGATTCAATGAAAGTTTGCGAAAGTGTCCCCATCACAAATTCATTGAGCAAGACATTGTGCGTAATTGTTATCTTGGAATTAGTGCCACACATAAGAACCTGATTGATGCAGCAGTGGGAGGACAATTTACACTGAAGCTAACTTGAGAACTCTTGGAGCTGTTTGATAATGTGAGCGATTACTCGATTCAGCATGAATTTGAGATGCGTGCTAGAGATGTACTCGAAAGAAGATCTGATAAAACATTTATCATAGATAAAAATAATGATGATATCAGAGAATTAATAGCCATATTAGGAGAAAAGTACGATAAATTCATAAACCTGAGTCTGTCAGCCCCATGAGAGGTCATAGAAAAAGGACCTGATCTTTCCCAAAATGAGTGTCAAACTAATGAGGAAATTACTACTGATGCTAATGCAGTATGGACCAATTCGAACAATACTCCTTTTTCTAATTCATACAATCTGAATTGGCGAAATCAACCACATATTTCCTATCGTTCTCAGAATGTGGAAAATTCTCAATTAAATTTCTCTCAGAACCAACAATCCTTCAATTCTCAACCACAAGTGATGACTCAAAATTTTCAGCCTAATTCTCAAGGCACTCGACCTTTCAATTACCAAGCTCAACCTCAAAGAAGTCAAATCCCACCACCGAGACCATAGGGTTTTGATACAGATGAGCTGTCAAAGAATTTAGAAGGCATTCAGAACATGCTAGGCTCTCACGTTTAGGCGTTAGCAAAGCTGGATACCCAAATAATGCCATGAACAGAAGAGAAGAAGGAAGATTGCCTAATCAACCGATGGCCAACCCAAATAATAAAAAACTTATGGAGCTTGGATCCTTTGTCAATAATACTTGTGAATTAGTTCAAGCCATCATAACTTTAAGAAGTGGAAAGGTAATGGAGACTAGGGTTGAGGAGCAACATATAGAAAGGGCGAACAAGAGAAAGGCAACTGAAAAACTTCTGACATATCAACCTTAGGTGGAGGAAGATATTGATCATACATTACCAGAAGGCAAGTTATGAGGAAGCAGTGCCATTTCCTTAACGTCTTAGAGAGCCATCTAGATATGGAAAGCATAAAGAGACTGACATGCTGGAAACTTTTTGACAAGTTAAGATCAATTTGCCTGTCTTAGACATCATAGCCCAAATTCTACCTTATGCTAAGTTCTTGAAGGACCTTTGTACCCAAAAGCGAAAAACCAGAGCGAAGGTCCCAAAGAAAATCCTATCAACTGAAGTAGTGAGTTCATAGATTTTAAGTAACAAATCGCCTAAGAGGAAAGATCCCGGTGCTCCCACTATTCCGTGTGTCATTGGTGACAAGGAAATTGGTAGAGCTCTTCTTGATCTAGGTGCGAGTGTTAACTTGTTTTCTTATTCAATTTATCAACAGCTAGGGTTGGGAGAGCTCAATCCCACCTCGGTAGTGCTTCAACTTGCGGATAGATCAATCAGGCAAGTGAGAGGAATTCTTGAGGATGTCATCATTCAAGTGGACAAGTTCTACTTTTCGGTGGATTTTATAATTCTCGATACAGAACCTGTCCAAGACTAGAAGAAGCATATCCCTGTGATTTTGGGACAACCGTTCTTGGCTACAACTAATGGGTGTATTACCTGCAGAACAAGGGCTATGAGCTATTATTTGGAAACCTGAAGATGCAAATGAATGTTTTTTATTCTAATCATCAACTTCCGGAGTCGGTTGACTGCTTTTGAATTGACGAGGCTGACGAGATTGATGAGATTGTAGAAGATTTTGCATCACAAATCTTGGAGAAAGATGTGTTGGAGTCTTTTATGACTGGAGTCTGGTTGGAGAATGAACCAGATGATTGGGATGAGCAGATAAAGATGGATTATGAGGATATTGATGCAATTGAGACTGCATTATACACTCAACCATGGAGAGCGCCGATTGAGCCGCTTCCCACGATCTCGAATACACCACCAGTTCCATCTTTAATAACTCCTCCTACCTTGGAACTCAAGGAATTACTTGAAAAGCTTAAATATGTCTTTTCAGGACCAGATAAGACTATTCCTATGATCATATCATCAAAGCTGACAAAAGAATAGAAATCGAGTCTAGTTAAGGTCTTAAGTGACAATAAAGAGACAATAGGATGGAGCGTTGCTAATCTGAAAGGAATAGATCCCTCGATTTTGATGCATCACATACACTTAGAGGAGGATGGAAAACCATCTAGGGAGATGCAATAGAGATTGAACCCGAATATGAAAGAAGTGGTGATGAAGGAGGTGGTAAAGCTATTAGATGCGGTATTATTTACCCCATATCTGACAGTACATGGGTGAGTCCTACACAGGTGGTGCTGAAGAAATCAGGTATCACAGTTGTACCTAACTCGAAGGGTGAGTTGATCCCACAGTGCACGACCACAGGTTGGCGTGTGTGCATTGATTACAGAAAACTCAACTCTCATACTAGGAAAGATCAATTTCCATTGCCATTTATTGATCAAATCCTAGAGAGATTGGCTAGATAGAGCTATTACTACTTCTTGGATGGATATTCTGGTTACAATCAGGTGGCGATTGATGTTGTTGATTAGGAGAAAACCATTTTTGCTTGCCCATATGGTACATTTACGTATAGGATAATGCCTTTTAGTTTGTGTAATGCGCCAACTACAGTCCAAAGGTGCATGATGTCAATATTTTCTGACATTGTGGAGAAATTCCTGGAAGTGTTCATGGATAATTTTTCAGTCTTTGGAGCAACCTTTGAAGATTGTTTAAAACATCTAGCACTCGTGCTTCAGAGATGTATAGAGATGAATTTAATTTTGAGTTGGGAAAAGAGCCATTTCATGGTTCAAGAGGGTATAGTACTTGGCTATATCATATCAAAAAAAGGGATTGAGGTTGATAAGACAAAAGTTGAATGAATTTCAAAATTGCTTCCTCCCACGTCTGTTAAGTAGATAATATCATTATTGGGCCATGCCAGGTTTTACAGACAATTTATTAAAGATTTTAGTAAGATCGCTCGACCGTTATGCAACTTATTAGCTAAAGATTCGACTTTTGTCTTTGACGAAGAGTGCCTTCATGATTTTGAGGAGTTGCGTACTCAACTCTCAACAACCCTAATTATTCGTCCACTGGACCGGTCCCTGCCTTTTGAGCTAATGTGTGACACTTCTGCCTGTGCCGTAGGTGCGATGTTGGGTCAAAGGAAGGAGAAGTTACCATATGCAGTGTATTATGCTAGAAAGACTCTGAATGATGCACAGATCAACTACACAACAACAGAGAAAGAGTTGCTAGAAGTGGTGTTTGCCTTTGACAAATTTTGATCATATTTATTAGGAACCAAGGTAATAGTTTATTCGGATTATGCAACATAAAGGCATTTGCTAACTAAGAAAAGCTCCAAACCCAGGCTTATTAGATGGATTTTGTTGCTACAAGAATTTGATTTGGAGATTAAGGATAAAAAGGGTTCAAAGAATGTAGCTGCATATCATTTGTTAAGGATCATTGTAGAGACTACAAAGGAAACTACTTCTCTTAAGGATTCATTCTCGGATGAACATCTATTCAGTATGGATGTCGTGGAGCAGATATCGTGGTATGCTGATATTGTGAATTATAAAGCCACGGGTTAGATTCCAAAAGGTTGGTCTAAGAATGAAAGGGACCAATTCTTCAGTCGGGTTAAATTTTATATTTGGGATAATCCGCGATTATACAAGTATTGCTCTAATCAAATTATAAGAAAGTGTATCCCTGAAAGTGAGGTGTAGAGTATTTTGAAGTTTTGCCACACGCTAGAACGTGGAGGGCATTCTAGAGCTCAGAAAATAGGCCATAAGGTGCTGCAGAGTGGGCTCTATTGGCCAACCATATTCAAAGATGCATTTGAATACTTTAAAACGTGTTTACGATGCCAGAAGTTGAGATCCATATCCCAACGTGATATGATGCCTCTAACCCCGATTTTGATCGTTGAATTATTTGATGTGTGGGGTATAGATTTCATGGGACCATTCCCGAAGACGGTTGATAAGGAGTATAT
Source organism: Cornus suecica (assembly GCA_963922005.1). Lineage (NCBI taxonomy): Eukaryota > Viridiplantae > Streptophyta > Magnoliopsida > Cornales > Cornaceae > Cornus > Cornus suecica. The sequence continues at coordinate 18,862,297 of OY998248.1, read as the reverse complement.
AGGGTATGGATTTTACCATTTCCCATGAAATCTATGTGTCAAAATGGGTGGAGGCTATAGTTACCGCACATGCTGACCATCGGGCAGTAGAGGAATTTGTGCGGTCGAATATCTTCTCAATATTTTGTATACCACGTGTGATAATTACTAATGGCGGAAAACACTTTGATAACCATTTTTTCTGTGCTCTGTGTCGGAAGTACGACGTCAATCATAGGATTGGTAGACCATATCATCCCAAGACGAGTGGACAAGTGGAAGTTTCTAACAGGGAAGTAAAGAATATCTTAGAGAAAACAGTGTGAGTGGATTAAAAGGATTGGCCTCAAAGGTTGAATGATGCATTGTGGGCTTATAGGATTGATGAGACCAGAATAGTTGGTATTCTGGGTGTTAACAAACCCTTAGTTAGTCTTTTTGTTTTATTAATAAGATATTCTTATTTAAGTTGCATGTTTAAGCATGTTTTAGGGGTCTTAATGCAAATTTGAGTTAATTTCGGATTTTTAGCAAATGCGCCTGATCTGGAACACTACTCGGAGGATAAATGCACTAAATTTAGAGAAATGTACAAGTCAGCAAACCAGAGTACAAGTTTTTGAAGCACAAAATCACAGATTAACTAAATATTAAAAATCAGGGACCATCGATCAATTGGTGGACTCCTCGATCGATCGGTCACAGCCGACCTTGGGATCTGTACGAAGTATATCAAGGGGCAAATTCGTCCATTCACCATTGATACTTGGTCCTCGCACCAAGTCTTCTTGGAGTGCAATCAAAGAACATGCCATATCTGCACCAACTGTTTTCTATAAATATATGAAGACTTCATGAAGAAAAGATATCTTTCATTATAGAATAGATTGTTCAATAAAAAATTTATCTCTTTGAGAGACGCTATCTTCCTCAAGAACTCAAGAACCCTCCAACCAATCATGAAACTGGTGGCTACATCAACAATGAAGTATCCTCTTTCCATGAGTGGCTAGTCGGTATCTAGGGTTTCTAACGAAACCCAAGTCGAGTAATGTAGACTTCTATTTATTTTTATTGCAAAGAGGGGAAGTTGAAGAACACTTATATGATGATTATGTTGTGAGAGACCGAACGAATTACCTAAATAAGATTTATTTATTAATTCTCTTCTTAAGTTGAGATTGAATTAAAGATTTATCTTGAACAACCATGTTTTTACTAAGGGCAAGAAATCCAAGGTTTAAATAATGGGTTCTACATAATGGTACTTAATGGCATGATAAGGTTTTAGGTGCATACAGTTCATACTAAGAGGAGATGATCATTAGTGTGTTTTTAATTTCATGTTTCAGGAGTAGTTGTAGTACATAATCCATACAATGGTCATGTTAATCAAAGATGAATTGTAGTAAACTAAACTCGATTGCATTCTTTTTGGGATTAGGCAATTGCTTGTAGCGTTACTAATTTGATTCATATAAGTTGTATCTCCCTCTTGCAATAGAATAATTAAAGGAATACATTACAAGGTTAGTGGTGGAGTTGGAACAAAACCTTAGACTTGTTTATCTTGAGTGAAACCGAAAACAATTATCTTTTTATTTATTTTATGTTTAGTAGTTTAATCAAACAAACCAATCAAACAACTTTTAAAAAATATAATTCAATTTGCTACTTTATAATTATTTGAAATACAACTTTAATCTCTGTGGTTCGATACCCTCTCTACCAAACTATACTATATACTACTCGCGTACTTGCGACTGAGAGGTAAAACTAGATCGTGTTAATTCTTAATTTTAAACACTTTTATTTTCATACGACTAGAACCGATCAAGGACTGCATACAAGACTCCGATAGGTATGACACCGTATCGGCTTGTCTATGGTATAACATGTCACCTCCCTGTTGAGTTAGAGCATCGAGCATATTGGGCAGTTCGAAGATTGAACTTTGATTTTAAGAAGTCTGATGCTCAGCGAAAACTCCAACTTGCAGTGCTTGAGGAGTTAAGAAATAATGCTTATGAGAACTCTCAGATATATAAAGCTCGGACAAAGGCGTTTCATGATAAACACATTTGAAAGAAAGTCTTTGAGCTCGGCTAGAAGGTTTGGCGGTTTAATTTGAGATTAAAGTTGTTTCCTGGTAAGCTTCAATCGAGATGGGATGGGCCGTACGAGATTACGAAGGTTTTCCCCCATGGAGCAGTAGAATTGGATTATCCGAAAGCTAGAAAACGGTTTGTGGTAAATGGGCAAATGCTTAAACATTATATCAAAGTTCAGCCAACTAACTGTGTTGTGGAAACAATCGATTTGACTGATCCAACACACTCACATGATTCTGAATAGTGAGAAATGGCAATGTCACGCCAACGACATTAAACATTGGTACTAGGGAATGAAAATTAGTTTTTGAACCTAGTTTGTATTTGTAGTTTATAGTTTAGTTCATTAGTGCCTTATCAAGTCGTAATATCGTCGTTGTCACAATAGATGTGTTGAATCATTCAATAAGATGTATGGGATGTACGGGGAGTAATTGCATGGAATGGAGTATGAAAAAGTTGAAAAATTTAATATGGGAAAAATCTTGCAAGCCAGAGAGCTACGTGATCGGTGGCCAAACCTTGATTAGTTTAGCCTACTAGGGTAGAATAATAAATAATGATAATAATAATAGTTTGTGCAAATAAGCCCTTAAAGATGTCATAGTTTTCCCTATTGCAAGTGCACGAATCAATTATAATATAGTATATATGAGATAGGGTATATCGTATCTACAGAGACTAATGAATTCACAACCTCTATAATTATTGTAACTAAATCATGAAAGATAGTTTGTTTATTTTGTTTTCTATAACTTATTTGACAAGAAATAAAATAACATAAAAGTAAAGATAGATTTTGGTTTTGTTTTTCAAAACAATGGAGATAAAAGATCTAGGTTATTTCTAACTCCACTATTAACCACATAACATATCCTCCTAATCATTTAATTGTAAAGGGTGGTCCATCATAAGTGAAACAGATATAGAGTCACAAGCATTGGAAAACCCTAATCCAAAAAAAAGAATAATTAACCTTAACCGAGCTACAAACCATCTTCGAACAAGTGTAACTTGTCACGCCCCTAAAATCCTAAGACTCTCGAACCGGGACATCCGAGGACTCTAGGGTGTGATCCATAAAATGAGCGAGCAACTAAGAATATCAATAACGATTAAAACGTATGGAATAATGAATAAAATGGCATATTCCATACCTAATTGATTGATAGAAATACACAGCGGAATCCAACAAAAAATTGGCAGAGTTTTGTCTGTAAATGGAACATCCCGGAAACACAACTGAATAGAAAACCTGCCAATAACAAGTACAATAACCACAATGGCACATAACCCAACATTCGATAGATTTACTAGGGCCGAGGTAGTGGAAAGAAACCACTGCTACCTCTACACAACCCTCAAAAATCAACTGAGCAACAATACTCGAATAAAAATACAAAAACTCACATGGCAGTGCACAGGAGATACAGTGGCACCCCGAAATAATAAATATATGGAAATAAAAGATACACCAATAGGGAAGATGCCAATAGACTGGCTCCCAAGAGAAATACAAGCTAATCCCATACAACATGGGTAAATAAACTAAATGATGAAGACAGTAGAAAACTATATTCCCTAATCCTGTCGCACTGTAACCGTAACCGCATCACCTTACACAACTCCAAAACATGTAACGAGGAAAACAAAACAAAAGTGTCGTTGCACCACATGTTGTTCGTAGCCGAAACATTTCCTGCAAATTGACATGGAATACCAGGGGTATAAAACACCCTGTGAGCAAAGAAGCTCAGTGGAAGAAACAAAATCCTAACTACCACATCGTCTGACTGTTTAGGTATTGCTAAACCATCCAACAAGATACATAGTACACTACAATCCCGACCACGAATCACAAGGCACACACTCATATACTACCATATGTAAGTATGTAGGGGATATATACATAGATATATAAGTACGCAACATGAGTCTTACAAAGTACATCTAAGACTCGTACTCCAATTACCAACTCTAGTAGTCTACACTACTCTCACAAATGTATTCCAAGTACACAATACCCCAGTCCAAACTGACTAATCACCAAGCTTTCTCAACGCTAACTAGATTATCTAAAAAGAGAGAATCACAATCACATCTAATATCCAAAGGAAGGAAACATCCACAACTAGTACCAAGGACGGCTCATAACCCACTCCTCGAGAACACATGAGGGAAAACACTCACATCCTTACGTACTAACATAACCATAATCAATATATATATATATATATATAATATGTGAACTATCATCCAATTCCTATATAAGATCTACACCTAATCACATTAATCATATCACATCGTTAATACCATTAATCACATCATCACATCAACCTCATAATACTCACCTCAATAAGGTCAATCAAATCACTAACGCTCTGACTATAGGTAAGGAAAAAGAAACCGATAAAATCACGGAGAGCATACGGACACTACTTTCATGAACGACCACCTAAGGGTCACCAAAACAAAGGAAAGGAAAAGAATTCCCAATGTTAAACCAACGGATAACCGAGACAACAATGTCAAGATTAAGAACACCACAAGTGTTTAAGGAAAACACTCGAACAAAGAAACCAAAAGAAGATAAAAGGAAACACTACGTGTGTGCACTAAACAACAAGCCTCATACCCAAGACTTAAAATGAAAGAATGTATGAAACAATCATACCGAGAGAACACACTATTAAACCAACCAAAACAACAACTCAAGGATTACTATAATGTCCAAGAGGACAATGAAGGAAGAGCAACGCATTGGATCCATGGAACACAACCATCCGTTTCCAACCCCATGAAATCAAGTGACAACATAAGGAAAAAATTCGACACCACACCATACCCAACGGCTTAAGGAGTGACATATAAGTCAACAACATATACTAGTATACAAAGGTCAGTAAAAGAAATGCTTAGGAGAATGAACTAAGCACGAGAAATAAGGCTGCAAAACTATAGTACCTGGAGTACTTAATAAAATCCCTTAGACCCCTTAAGATCATAACAAGGGAAAACTAGTGGTCGATTCCACGGAACTAACTAGTTTCAATTAATACCTCTTCCGATTCATTCAAACTTCAAATTCACATTTGATACTAACTCTCTAGGTTACTAATGGAATCGAGAGACCGTTACCACACCACCAAACAGGTTCAATCATAACCTCGTCTAACGAAACTCAAAACCTCAAAAGTACGATAAATGATACATTCTTCTAAGTGTGAAAGAAACTTCTATTTGGTCAGTACTACGCAATCAACCAAGACCACAAAACTATTACCTGCCTTCTCAAAGGCCTCTACTCACCGTTGATACTACACAATTTGTAATAACACTTTTGTGTATTGTTTATTTATGGCATGTTCTAGAAAATAACAATATTAAGTGTTAGATAGGTTGGTTTGGTTTCAGTGAAATCAATAAGCTTCGTCAAAGGCATAATCAAGCATTGAAGTAATGAAGAATACAAGTGAAGCACAAAAGTGAGCATATTGAGGAAAAATATCTCCTAGAGGGCGAAAACGATATTTTCTGAAGCCATCACTTCAAGCAAAAAGTATCGTGGGTTCAAGAGGGTCATTTTGGCACAATTGCGAAGAAAAATGGTTTTAACAAAAATGCCTACGGTTTCAGTTTCAAAAAGTGGCCAGAAAACATATTTTTACGCTTGGACATACGCCTAGAGGTACGCTTGGACCAATGCTTGAAGCATAGGCCCAGCTATGCTTGAAGCGTAGCTGCTGCAAGATTTTGGGTAAATTTTGATGTGATGTCTATTCCGTTTCCTATGATGTGCGAACGACTCCTACACCTTGGTATACATGTTATATACATAATATACGCCATAAAAGAGGATTTAACTTGGTTTGTATGTGAAATTACGAGAAAGGGCAAACTTAGGATTTGATTCATCATCGCCTATAAATAGTCACGTCTACAACCAGAGAAGGCACGTCTTTAAGAATTCTCTGCAAGTTTTCTACAGCTTTATTGTTCTTCTTCTATAGAGATATATATATGGTGTGAGAATATTATTGAGTGATTAGAAATACACATGTTCTCTCTTGTTATTGGACGTCTTTAGTCATGTTTCTACATCGACGATTTATATGCATGATTGAATGGTATAGTTGCTTAAAAATTCACACACCATTTATAGCAACGTGGTTGCATTGATTTGTTGAAGAATAGATCCGTCTGTGTGCGGAGATCGAAGCAGGAGGGTTCGTGATGATTTTGATCTGGTGAGAACATAGATCAGAGCGAGAGCTTCATGGAGCGCGAGTGGATCTAGATTTTCAGACATCGAGTGAAGAACAACAAATTACAATGTTGTAAGTTCTATTTTCATAGAGTATGTACAAATTCTATGATTCATAGTGCTTTGATACCCGAGTGTATCCGTGGTTTTTACTTGGAGTCTTTCCAAGGTTTTCCACGTAAAACTCTCTGTGTCTTTTCATGATTTAAATTTCTGCACTTATATTCATATTTGATTGATTGATCTATTTTTGATAATTGAATTGAGAATTAGGGTTTGTGACTAATTAAAATTAAATTTCTGCTAAATAATTATAATTGATCATAAAATCAACAAAAACCCTATTTAGACCCCCTCTAGGCTGTTTTCACTATCGTCTAGGTAATTTTAATTGGTATCAGAGCATGGTTGCCCAGATTTAGGTTAACTACCTAGGGTAAGATCATGGACTTAGACGATGGAGATGTTTCGTGAAGGAGGTTCCATATCTAGATTCCCTTTATTTGATGGATCGAATTACACATATTGGAAAGCGAGGATGAGAGTGTTTTTTAAATCTTGAGATGAGAGAGCGTGTAATGCTATAGAGGTATGATACTCACCTCCCACTATGAAAGATGATGTGACTAATGAAGTGAAAGCAAAACCGTCAAGCGAGTGGACTGCTATTGAGACGAATAGTGCGAATTAGAACTCAAAAGCGTTGAATGCGATATAAAATGTTGTTACTTCGAGTGAGTTTAAGAGGATTGATACGTGCGTAATTGCCTAGGAAGCTTGGGACATTCTCCAAGTTACTCATGAAGGAACTTCGAAGGTTAAACAATCGAAACTTCAAATTCTGAATTCTCGATTTGAGCAGCTAAAGATGGAGAAGAATGAAGTCAACGACGACTTTGAGGCTAGGTTAATATATATATAACAGGTTGTCATAACCTAGGTGAGTTTATTCATGAGACTACTATAGTAAAGAAAATCTTTAGGTCTCTTACTAAACATTTTTTTATCTAAGGTCACTGTCATTTCAGAGGTCATGAGTCTTAAAGAAATTAAGGTTGAAGAATTGGCTGGAAATTTAAAATATTATGAGATGGAGATGTTCAAAAATCCCCCTAAGAAGGCTAATGGCACAAAAGAGAAGAGCGAAGCTTTCAAAACCACTAGGGAGGATGATGTTGAATCTGATAAAGAAAATGAGTTGAGTTTGAGTGATATTGCCATGTTTGCTAAGAGGTTGAAAAACTTTGTTAAGGCTAAACAGAATGGCCAAGGATAAAATTTGGAGATAAGTTGGGTGAGTCTAAAAGTAGAAATAAGACTCAAACTAGGAAGGACAAGTCTGATCCTAGAAAGAAGAAACCTTAATGTTTTGAATATCAAGGATATGGTCATATAAATGCAGAGTGTGCAAACACTCTGAAGAAATCTAAAGGATTAGCTATCAGTTGGGATGATGACTCTTACAATGGATTAGCTAGTGATGCAATAGAATCAAAAGTCGGTGATGATTTTGAGTATTTCACTGTGTTTGCTGCACAGAGTAAGGAGGTTAAATAAGTTATTTCAGGTTTGGCGATGTCTGAAGAAGAAGGTTCTAAGAGTGATGAATATTGTGATGAAACGTTTCAAGAGTCTTGTGAGAAATTACTTGATAAGACTCCACAACTTCATAAAAATCACATGAAACTATTGACTAAGAGTCTTAACATGTATAAACAATTACATTATTTAAAAGACGAATTAGCCAATAGTTCTCAAGCTCAAAATCTTCTACAGATTCAAAAAAGCCAAGTTGGTTGAGGAATTGAAGAAATATGAACTAAAGAGAACTCAAGTTTTGAAATTAGTAGATGATCTCAATAAGAAAGTGGTTGAGAAATCTACTAAGATTGATAGTTTGGAAAAAAAGCTGATAGATGCTAACTTGACTATTCAGAAGTGGTCTAGTGAAACTCTTAAGCTTAATCATATGTTGAGTGTTGGAAAACCTGTAGGAAATTCAAAGGTTTTGGGTTTTGTTGGAGTAACGCCGAATTCAAATATTGTACTGAAAACCACTTTTGTAAAGGCCTCCCATGTAGAGTCTAGTTCTTCACAAGGAAATTCAAATTGGAATCCTGGTGTTCAAGCCTATGTCAAAAGACCTATTAAAAGCAAGCCTTTTCTTACCGCTAAAAATCATAGGAGGTTGACTGATAGAGTTTAGAGGTTCGTTCCTGTATGTCACCACTGTGGTGTCAAAGGTCACATTCGACCTAGGTGTTCTAAGATGCAAGGGAGGGTATTGAAGTCACTGAAGGAATAAAGAGTTCAACATGGAGATTATGTTCAAGTTCAAATTCGAATGCTGAATGAAAAAATGAAGAATTTGTCAAGATTGGCGAATGGAGCTCCGAAGATGAAGAAGGCATGAATTTGTAAAGGTGAGCTACACTATCTTTTAGTTCATACTGCTCTTAGAGCATGCAAGTCTACTTCTTGGTATTTGGATAGTGGATGTTCGAGGCATATGACTAGAGATAAGTCATTGTTTGGATTTGTCAAGGAATGTCATGGTGGGATAGTCCTTTTTGGTGATGGAAAGAAGTCGAAGGTTATAGGAAAAGGTACGGTTATGACTCCTGGTCTACCTAAACTAGAAGATGTGCTTTATGTAGAAGGTCTTTAAGCAAATTTGTTGAGTATAAGTCAGATATGTGATAATAATCATAAAGTCACTTTTTCTCCTGATAAGTGTTCGATCATTGACTCTTTTGGGAATTGCGTGATGGAAGGTATGTGTTCAACTGATAACTGATAACTGCTATTGCATTGTTCCTAGTTCTGAATTATCATGCAATAGAATTAAACTAGATGAAGTTGAAATTTGGCATCAACGGATGGGACATGTTAACAGTGAAATTGTTAAGGGAATCCTTAAGCTTGGTTATGCAAAAGGGATTGTGTGTGGATCATGTCAAAAGGGTAAATAAGTCAGATGTCAGCACAAAAAGACAAATGTCATTGGTACTTCTAAAACTTTAAGTAGTTGCATATTGATTTAATGGGTCCCACTAGGACCATAAGAGAAAGAGGAAATAAGTATATTTTTATCATGGTGAATGATTACTCAAGGTTTGCATGGGTTGGATTTTTAAGTATAAAGTCTGAAACTCCTGAAAGTTTTAAGAGGATTTGTTTAAAAATTCAGACTGAGAAGAATTTTCCATTTCTAGAGTGAGGAGTGATCATGGAAGGGAGTTTGAAAATTCAGAAATTGAAGAGTTTTGTGATGAGAGAGGAATAAAATATGAATTTTCAGCACTGAAAACTCCACAACAAAATGGAGTTGTTGAGATGAAGAATAAGGTTATTCAAGAAATGGCCAATGTTATGCTCAGGGTAGAAATGTTCCTAGGAATGTTTGGGCTGAGGCAATGAACACAGCGTGTTACACCTCAAATAAAGTTTATCATAGGCCTGACACTTTAAAAACTCCCTATGAATTGTGGAATGGCAAGAAACCCAATGTGAAATATTTCAAGGTTTTTGGAGCAAAATGCTATATTCTTAGAGATCGGGAATCCATTGGGAAATTTGAGTCTAAGAGTGATGAAGGAATATTTCTTGGGTATTCATTGACAAGTTGGGCATAAAGGGTTTTTAACCTTAGAACTCAAACGATGATGGAATTTGCCAATGTAGTGGTTGATGACTCATGTGTTGATGAGCATCCAACATCAGTTGAGGAGGAAGATAATGAGTTGTTCTTTCAGTAGGAAATGATTCTTCTGATGTTGGGGAAGAGGACAATGTGGTTCATGATGGTAGTTCTAGTCCTATAGAATTGCATGATCAAACTTTTAATGCTCAGGCTACTCCTTCTAAAGAACCATCTGCAAGGTAATGTTGTACCATCCTTTGGATTATGTTATAGGATCTGTTGATCAGATGATGGTGACACAGAGAAAGGCTAGGAATGACGTTTCATATACATGTTATACATCTTCCTTGGAACCTAAAAATGTTAAAGAAGCTCTTCAAGATAGTGAGTGGATAAATGTTATGCAAGAGGAACTTCAGCAGTTTGTTAATAATGATGTGTGGTATCTTGTGCCTAGACCAAAAGAGATAAACGTGATCGGTACCAAGTGGATATTCAAGAATAAAAAGGATAAAAATGGTACAGTTGTTAGGAATAAGGCTAGTCTTGTTGCTCAAGGATATACTCAGATGGAGAGTATTGATTTTAATGAGAATTTCACTCCGGTTTCTAGGCTTGAATCTATTCGGATTTTGTTTGCTATTGCTTGTCATCTTGGATTCAAGTTGTATCAAATGGATGTGAAGAGTTTATTTTCGAATGGTGTTCTTCATGAGGCAGTATGTGTGGAGCAGCCCAAAGGATTTAAAGATCCACATTTTCCGGGTTATGTTTACAGGGTGAAAAAGGTTTTGTATAGGCTAAAGCAAGCTTCTAGAGCTTGGCATGAAAAGTTGACTGATTACTTGTTGGGAACAGATTTTTCTAGAGGGGGAATGGACAAATCACTGTTTATTTAGAAAATTGAGAGTAATACAGTTGTTGCTCAAATCTATGTTGAAGATGGTATAGTGTCTCTAGAGTTTATATCCACAAATTCTTAGTTAGCAGATATCTTTTAAAAACCATTAGATTTTCAAAAGCATGTTAGTCTTAGGAAATCTATTGGTATGTTTTCTTTAGAATGGATATCTTATTATCTATCATTCTAGGAACACATTGCATTATTTTCCTAGAATTGATAGGTAATCATGCATTTGTATTATATTTATTCTTGCATGCATTTTATTTTGAAATAAATGACAATAAAATTTTTGAGGCAGTTGAGCTTGGCTAGAGTACAAAAGTTGTCATATTTTACTCTATGTTCACATTTACTTGTCTAATTATGCATATGGGAAGTAGAGGTATCATCCTGACCTAAGATTTTTGGATGATCACTTAGCATGATTATTTTGTGTTACAAAACCTTAATCTTAGGTGCATGTTACTTCGTAGGTGATTGTAATGACTACTGAATCTGTTAATTATTTATTTAACCCGAAGTGGTATGAAGGTTCATGAGCTATGCTAGATTGGTCTATGCATGAAATATCTTTTACATAAGTATGAATGTGGTGCTAATGGTGAAAGAAGAGGAGATTAAATGATAAAAAACAAAAATAGATGCAAAAATCAGTTCTTCAATCCAAAAAGGAGAGATAACTGATGAGCATAAATCCCAAGGAAGAAGCTCGGGCCCAGTTGGTCGGGACTAAAAATCCTCGCTGGAAAGTCTGGAGCTTAGAAAGACAAAAAGGGATATGGTGAAAAAGTTGAAAAGATGAAAATGAGGAAATTGTGTGTCAAGAAGAAATTTTATTTTTGCCTTCTAGTCTGGATCTTGGATTGAATTATCATCACGGTTGGTGGGGAGATTATCAACTTTAGTATGTATTTTTTTCATCTTACCTTAGTGCTTGCACATGAGAATTTTCATATATATATTTGCAAAACTTGACTTGTGCATTCTTGAGTTTACAAGGTATGTGTGTTGATTTTCTTCTATACCATGTGTATAATGGTCAAGTTAAATATGAGAATATGATGTTAATGATTGGCTTTGTGTCTTTACTGCCTTGCTCACAGATTTCTAAAAACAAAAATATTTTATTTTATTTTTATTCATGACATTTTGCATTAGTAATAGGGTCATGCATAGTAGAGATTTCTATTACCTTGAGAATTTGGATATGATCTGATACGAGTTCGGTATCTTGGTGTTTTTCCTTGAGTACTTCCTTTCATCTTTCTACAATTTTGCTATGTCATATACTCTCTTTGCTTGACAGTTCAGTGACAAAAAGGCGAAGAAGTATTAAGTAAGGGGGAGAGATTGGTTGGTTAAGATTGTTTGATTAAGAGGGAGAAGTATTTAGCAAGGGGGAGTTTATTCTCAGGGGGAAAATGATGATCATTATGTGTGCATTGTTTTTATGATTTTCTGATGATCATTATGTTGGTTTATATATTTTTTCCGCACTTGCGTTTAATGGTTTGTTCAGTGTTGTCGTTATAGGATTGGTCGTCATGAAAGCAAAGTGACAGTTTATATCTATGTTTATTGGTGTGTGTTCATAGGTATAGATGTTATGTTGTTATTTGTGAGGCTATACTGTAAAACATGGTTTTGTTTCAGAAATGCCAACTGGGAGATTGTAAGAACACTTTTGTGTATTGTTTATTTATGGCATGTTCTAGACAATAACCACGTTGAGTGTTAGATAGGTTAGTTTGGTTTCAATGACATCGATAAGCTTTGTTAAAGGCAATATCAAGCATTGAAGTAATGAAGAATACAAGTGAAGCACGAAAGTGAGCATATTGTGGAAAAATGTTTCCTAGAGGGCAAAAATGACATTTTCCGAACCCGTCACTTCAAGAAAAAAGTTTCGTGGGTTTAAGAGGGTCATTTTGGCGCAGCTGCAAAGAAAAGTGGTTTTAACAAAAATGCCTACGCTTTCAGTTTCAAAAAGTGGCCGGAAAACACATTTTTACGCTTGGACTTGTGCTTGGAAGTACGCTTGGACCTACGCTTCAAGCGTAGCTGCAGCAAGATTTTGGGTAAATTTTGTTGTGATGTCTGTTTTGTTTCCTATGATGTGTGAACGACTCCTACACCTTGGTATACGTGTTATATATATAATATACACCAGAAAATAGGATTTAACATGGTTTGGATGTGAAATTACGAGAAAGGGCAAACTTAGGGTTTGATTCATCATCACCTATAAATACTCACATGTACAACAAGAGGAGGCACGTCTTTAAGAATTCTCTACAAGTTATCTACAGCTTCATTATTCTTCTTCTATAGAGATATACATATGGTGAGAGAATATTATTGAGTGATTATGAGATACACAAGTTCTCTCTTGTTATTGAACGTCTTTAATCATGCTTCTACATCAACGATTTCTATGCACGATTGAATAGTATAATTGCTGAAAAATTCACACACCGTTTGTAGCAACGTGGTTGTGTTGATCCATTAAAGAATGGAGTTGTCTGTGTGCGGAGATCGAAGCAGGAGGGTTCGTGGTGATTTTGATCTGTTGAGAAGTAGAGCCGTCAAAGTACGGAGATCTAAGCGAGAGCTTCGTGGAGCACAAATGGATCTACATTTTCAGATATCGAGTGAAGAACAATAAATTACAACGGTTGTAAGTTTTGTTTTCATAGATTCTGTACAAATTCTCTGATTCATAGTGCATCGATACCCGAGTGTATCCGTGTTTTTTACTTGGAGTCTTTCCAAGGTTTTTCACATAAAAATCTCTGTCTTCTCATGATTTAAATTTCTACACTTATATTCATATTTGATTGATTGATCTATTTTTGAGAGTTGAATTGAGAATTAGGGTTTGTGACTAATTAAAATTTAATTTTTGCTAAATAATTTTAATTGATCATAAAATCGACAAAAAGCTTATTCATCCCCCCCCCCCCCCCCCCCCCCCTCTAGGCTATTTTCACTATCGTCTAGGTAATTTCATAATCAACTATATTTACAATCTCATCAACCATTTTCTCTAAGGCCTCAACTAACAGTTGATACTAAAATCCACCGGACTTAACTCTCCAAGAGGTCACTAATCCCACATACTTAACTCTCAAAGGGTATAAAATTACATAACCACAAGTATAAGAATTTAAATTTCATTATACTTTAACAATTACTGCATTTAAATAATGTTTTCACGTATCCACTTTCAGTTGAGCATTATATTAAAATATGAATTTATTTCTCAATATTCATAATAAGCATGCTCCAAAATTACATGTAATGATATTATGATCTACATGTATAACAGAATCACATAAATGCAACATGAATGCAATGTAACTCAACACCACCTCGTGGTACACACACAACCACATACCCTACTCTAAGGGTGAACATATACTCACTCTAACCATTCACGAGATGACCCATGACAAGGAAAAAGTGTCAACACAACATAAGTTACACATTTCGCCCAATACAGTTTAACGGATACATAATCTAACCATTCACGCTTAGAAAGAGTACATCACCGATTCTCCCCAAGTGATTTTTCTCTCTTTCACTTTCAGCAAGGAAGAGCGGTTGCACAAGACAACTCGCGACTAAAGATCCGAAGATCGAATGCACGAGACGACCCACAATTTTAAGGATGAGACGACCCACACTATGCCCGATTCTCAGACATACTAGTTCCGTAGGTCAGGAACACCCCCTAGTCAGTTGTTGCGACGATCCGACACAAGTCTACTGACCCATAAATACACAAACGGACGTATACCAACACCAATTGAATTCTCAATAAAAAAGGTGAACTCCATATGCACTATGTCTCAATGACCCATGCACCAACACAAATATGTATCTCATCATAATTATAAAAATATTTGACTATTCGACACAAGTCAAACTCACACATAATTACATGACCTGAATAGACTAACACCCATGCACTCAACATGACATAGTGTACTCAATATGTATACAGGGCCTTAATAAAAACCATGTCTCATCATAATACGTGCATTTATGTCATTATGCAATATATTATGCCCAAATCATTACATGCTCATAATTACACACATATAAGCAATAATCCACAAATGTATCAATTTCATAGCCCTTAACATGCTTTTAAACTTATTAAAGCAAATATCCACAGGCATATATAATCACATCTCTTTTTACATACTTTCAAATTTATTAAACAATAATCCACATAGATAGGGGAACTAGAATAACGTTATATGTTCACAAATATATATATATACATATCTAAAATAATATAGAAGCTAGTACGGGGTTCGCACACCCAAACCATAACAAATGATATATAGCAGTGGGAATATTTTACCCACCTCAAAATGTGCACCACAATCTAAACCATCACATCTGCAACCGAACCGAATACTCTGACTCGTCGCCTAAGACATGTGCTCAATTCTGCCCCAAAAATCATTTTTGCCAAAATGAGACCCACCGTTAATTGTGTTGGTGCCCGAATATGGGGCCCACCGAAAAAAGTCGTCCGAATAAAATTTTGAATATACAAAAACATCCGCCTCGATGACCTAAATGATATATACGAAGCCCATTAACAATCGATTAACGAAACGAAAAAATTCTAACATAACCCAAACAAACATTCATACCTATAAATAGAATTTCCCATTGAACCGCTCAACGAATCGAGTCCAATTTTGAGTATGTCATACATGACACTGAGACGAATCTACCCTTCGAAAATTACCCAAATAGAGCCCGAATAAACCCCGAAACAGAGCCCTGAAGCTCCGGCCAGAACTACTGCCTAGTCGCCGCAACATATGGCTGCTACAACCACGCCACCACCATGCGTCACCTGCTGTTGTTCGACCACCACCTGACTCAGCCGTCGTCGCCTACCTCAATAGCCACTGGCGACTCTCGCTCTCCCCCTCTCCAGATCGCGTTTATCAATAGCGACCTTCATCCCTTCTTTCTCTCTCTCTCTACCGTCAATGATGGTGAATAAGAAGATGGTTGAACTAAATCATGGTGAAGGAGAATAAAACCAGACGAAGAAGAAGAAGAGGAAGAATGAAGCGTGGATTGGCTCTCTCTCTCCAACCGACCTATATATACACATATACATATATATTTATATGTATAAATTTAAATAAAAATTATAAGAATATTTATTGTAATTGTTTATGTATGGCATGTTCTAGACAATAACCATGTTGACTGTTGGATAGGTCGGTTTGGTTTCAATGACATCGATAAGTTTCATCGAAGGCATAATCAAATATTGAAATAATGAAGAATACAAGTGAAGCATGAAAGTGAGAATATTGAGGAAAAATGTCTCCTAAAGAGCAAAAACGACATTTTCCGAAGTCGTCACTTGAAGTAAAAAGTATCGTGGGTTCAGGAGGGTCATTTTGGCGCAGTTGTGAAGAAGTGGTTTTAACAAAAATACCTACACTTAAGCCTATGCTTTCAATTTCAAAAAGTGGCTGGAAAATACATTTATACGTTTGGAGGTACGCTTGGACCTACGCTTGAAGCGTAAGCCCCCTACTCTTGAAGCGTAGCTGCGGGAAGTTTTTGCCAGATTTTGCCTGCGATGTCCAAATTGTTCGAGGGTTAGTTTTATGATATAACGACGACTTATATACATCAAAGTTAGTTCTGTATATATTATATTCACCAGAATATAGGGTTTGGATGTGAAATTACGAGAAAGGGCAAACTTAGGGTTTGAATCATCATTGTCTATAAATACCCAAGTCTTCAACAAGAGGAGACATGTCTTGAAGAATTCTCTGCAAGTTTTCTACAGCTTCATCTTCTTATTCTACAGAGATATACATATGGTAAAAGAATATTATTAAGTGATTAGAGATACGTAAGTTCTCTTTTGTTTTTGTAGGTCTTCAATTGTATTTCTACATTGACTATTTCTATGCATGATTGAATCGTATATTTATTGAAAAATTCAAACACTATTTATAGCAACATGGTTGCTTTGGTCCGTTGAAGAACGAAGCCGTTTGTGTGCAGAAATCGAAGTAGAGGCTTCGTGGTGATATTGATCGATTGAGAAAGAGAGTCGTTAAAGTACGGAGATCAGAGTGAGAGCTTCGTGGAACACGAGGGAATCTAGACTTTCAGACGGCGAGTGAATAACAGCAGATTACAACGATTATAAGTACTATTTTCATAAAGTCTGTACAAATTCTTTGATTCATAGTGCATCGATAGACGAGCGTATCCGTGGTTTTTACTTGGAGTCTTTCCAAGGTTTTCCACATAAAAATCTATGTGTCTTCTCATGATTTAAATTTCTGCACTTATATTCATATTTACTTGATTGATCTGTTTTTGAGAAATTAATTGAGAATTAGGTTTTGTGACTAATTAAAATTGAATTTTCGCTATATAATTTTAATTGATCATAAAGTCGATAAAAAACTTATTCACCCCCCCCCCCCTCTAGGCTGTTTTCACTATCGTCTAGGTAATTTCAAAAATATATATATATATACCCAATAAATACCCACACATATGTATAATTTCAATTTATAATATATACGTGTACAATAAATCCTAAAAATGTACCAAGAACCCCCAAATAATACCACGCGAACCCGTAAAATCCTAAATAAATTATAGCGTTTGAAATAAATACGCTTGGGTATGAACTCAAACATTGGAACACTTAAACGTTGGGCAAATAAAACATGTCATTGCCCAGTCAAATTACTAAACGTTAAGCATTAAAACCAAACCGCGTAGTCGGCAACAAGAAAGCCCACGACATCGTCAAGGAGAAATCGTAAAGTCGTCCAGTCAACTTTAAACGTAAACGCGGAAAATTTACACGTACAGAACACCAAGAGTAACCAAGACGTCATGAACACGTGACGTCACAACCGAAAATATATTCAGGAAAAAGGAAAATAACACGGGGTGTAACATAACTAGTGCATGCATCTACTCTAAAACTACTCCTACTAGCATAAATTAAAATCATGTCGATATTATCTTTGTAAGAACATTTGTTACTATTGTTTATTAATGGCATATTCTAGACAATAACCATGTTTAGTGAATTATGATGTCGGATAGGTTTAGGAAAATTGAAGTTGTAACGCCCCGCGTTTTCCTTTCACTTTTCTGGAATTCTTTTCCAAGTGTTAACGTTTTATGACGTCACTTATTCATGACGTCTTGTGTATTCTCGGTACGAGTAAATTTTTCACATTTAAGTTTTGGACTTAGCGGGACAACTTTATGGTATTTCGTTTCCGGTTTTGTGGATTGGAGTGTCGCCAACGAATACGAGGGTTCGTGCAACGTTTTCTCGTTGGAGCTTCGACAATCGTGTTGCATTTTCGAAAGATCTAACCTAATTTAGTATAGACGTTTGGTGTAGCGCTTAAGTGAATTTCTTGTTATATTTTCGTGTTGTAGGTCATGAGAATAGTTAAAAACAATTTCGGGAAAGAAATGACCTAGGGGTATATGAGTAATTTCATATTTGGAGCACTTAGTGAAAAGTGTAGAGATTTGGTTAAGTGTTAGTGTATGGATGGTATAGTGGTAATTAAAGAGGATGACAAGGGGTAGAAGGGTATTTAAGAGGCTTGATGGCACTCTTGTAATTAACCCTAAGTTGAGAATATTTTGGTCATTTCCACTTTTCGTGTGGTGTCTCATTCCTAGCCCTTGATTTCATTCTCCCATCTTTGTTTTAGACCCTTAGATCATAAGGCCTTGTTTGGTTGGCACTTAAATGGAATAATCCATTATTGTTGGTCTTCCACTTGGCAAGACTTTTTGTCAACCATTGGATGATTAATTCTTTCCCATCTTCATTCTAAGCCCTTGGATGATAAGGTCTTGTTTTGCAAATTAATGGGTTTTGTGAGTTGTGTAATAAGTCTTCCAATGGCAAGACTTATTCCTAGCCCTTGGATTCAATTCCTTTTTCTCCATCTTTATTATGGACCCTTGGATGGTGAGAGATGTGAGTGGGAAATCTCTACATATTGCAAGTCTTCCACTTTGCAAGACTTCACTTCTTCTTCTCCATTTTCTCTCCTCTTCTTCCTCTTTGTTCTTCTCCACTTATGGGTGGAATTCATCACCCTAAGTTGGAATTTTGGTGTGGCCATCAACATAGAAGATGTTCATGGTGTCCTTCTCTTTGGTTTAAGCTAAAGATGGGTAAGTGTTCTTCCTCCCTTGTGTGTTTCCATTTCAAACCTAGTTAGGGTTTCTTGTTAAAACCACTAAATGTTTCTTGCTCTCTTCTTGTGTTGGAGCTTGATTCATGGTTGGGAGGTCAAGGTGAAGCTTTCCACCGGTTTACTCCTTGGATTTCGGTTGAGGAAGAGCTAGGGTTTCATGGGCTTTGCTTGGTAGTTATTGTGGTTTGCTCTTCAAGAGGTAGGGGAAAACTTCCTAACTAGCCATCTTGTGATTGTGTAGAAGGGTAAATTTGATTCTAGGATTCCTAGCATTAAAATGAAATTGCTAAGTATATCCTTGGAAATATGAAGTTAGAGTTTTAGCATGTTATGTGACTTAAACTTTGTGTATAGAGTATTTTTGATGGTATTGAATAGGGTTATGAAGCATGCTAGCTATGTGGTTGTTCTTGAGATTTCTTATATGCAAGTGTGCTTGTATGCCTATATATATGTGTATGTATGTGGGTATAGCTATGTATATGTGTAAGTGTAGTTATGTATATGAGTATATGGGTGTTAGGAAGGTAGCCTTAGAATGAGATTAGGCTAGTTCCTTTGGTTAGTACCTTGGAGGTATTTTTGGACTTCATGTCATGTTGAGATGTGATATGTGAAAAATTGCTAAATTGAACTAAGAGCATGTTTGAAAGAATGGAATGGTTTCCCTTGTGAATTGAAGTACAATTTGATGAATTACAAGCATGATTATGTGATCTAATTGTTTGTAGTGGATTCTTGCTTTAGTGATGTAAAAGCATGTTAACGAGATTATGAGATTCATGTGGTAGCATGTGGACATTTTCATAAATATGATGCATTACATATTTATGTTGAGGCCCGGAATGCATATTGAGAACATCGTGTAGTGTCAAATCATGATGTTGATATATGCGGGTTGTGTAATCATGTGGGGTGTCTTTGTGCTGGATCGTCACAACAACTAGCCAGGAGGTATCACGCCTACGGAACTAAAAAACCAGCAAATGTGAGTTAGGAGTCCAGGTAGAGGCTCATGTTCTTGACTTTTGTAGTCATGGCGCACGGAGTTGCAAGTTAGGCTCTCGTGCAACCGTCTTCCTTGTTGAAGTGATAGAGAGAAAAATCACTTGGGAAGAGTTTATGTGGTAACTCTACATTACTTGATGAGCTTGTATCCTCAAAAGTAATTGGACAGAGTATGTATCCGTTAACCTGTGATTGGGCAAAGAGTGGTATTAAGCCACATTGTATTGCATGACATTATGTGATTTATGTTTACATGTGAAGTATGATATTATTCTATGTGATTGAAAAACATGTTTAATATGAATTTTGTGATATAATTCATTTGTTATTAAAATGCTCAAGTGAAATTGAAGGATGTGAAAAATTTAAATTTCATGCCTTGCTTAAAGTATAATGTGAGATCAATAATTATACTTGTTGCTATGTGCATTTATACCCCAAGAGATGGGGGGTGATATGAGTTGGTTTAAGGGCTTTCTTGTGATAAGTAAAGTCGGTATAGGTTGTGATTTTGGTTAATTGTGTATAAGGACCTTATGATCTTGTTAGAAACATAAGTGATGTGGTTTCGAATATGAAATTGAGGTTTGAAAGAATCGGAAGGGGTTCTTGATTTGAAACTAGTTGGTTCCGTGGCAACGGGCACTAGGTTCCTTTTAGCGGTCTTAAGGAATAGAATGTCGTCGGAGTTGTAGTCATTCCCGGTTAAGTCGTAATAGAGTTGTGAATTCGAATGTGGAGCGAAGTGTGGTTGGGTTAGAGTTAGTGCCTTGTGTATAGTCACTTGCCCTTTTCTTCAAGTTGCTTTCGAACTTCGATTCTTCATTCATTTGTTTCATTTGAGCGTCTCTAAAATCACTTGGTTTTTCCGTTGGTTTCGGTTGTTCCCGAAAATGGATTTTTCATAAGACTTGTGTTTTAGTCTATTCGGTCTTTGAGTGAAAAAAAAAAAAACCATTTTCGCCTACCCCCGTGATGCAGACAAAAATTTTGAGTTTTGAAATGGTTTTAAAATCAAGAAATAAAGGATTTTGACTTTTGAAAGTTGGTAGTGTATAAAACGGATACCGGGGGCAAGACGGTTAGTTTTTACGGATTTTCAAGAAAGTATTTTTGATAAAAATAAACCGAGATTAAATGATAATTTCTCATTTCTAGAGTTCCTAAATGAGTTGAGGACTTTTGTCTCATGATTCCTAGGGCTTTGAAGCTGTTTGGAAGTCATTTTTGAGGTTTTCTAATCTAGGCAGTCGACTGACCCCTTCTAGGCAGTCGACTGGGTCAACCAAGCTATTTCCCATAAGAATTTTGGAAATCTCGGGTTCAGCCAGTCGACTGGGTCATTAGCCAGTCGACTGGGTCATCAGAAAGCCGACTGGGTAAACTAGCCAGTTGACTGCGTCAGCTTTGGATGGATTTTTCCTGATTTTTGAAAATTCATTTCTTTCACCTCGTAACTCGGATTGAGGTCCCGTTTGTTCCTATGACTTGTACTAGGTACAAAATTTGTAGATAAAATTTAAAATAATTTATTTACATTCGAAATAACTATTTTACCCTTGGAGAAAGAGGGGTACTTCAGCTTTCCGTTTTTATCGGCGTTATCCGATACAGTTTTCAAAAATTCATATCTCTTGCGTCAGGGCTTTGAATTTGATCCCGTTTGTTTCTATGGTTCAACCTATGTACAAATAGTCTAGGTAACCTTTGAAAGTACATATTTTCCCTTGAAATGACCATTTTACCCTTTGGCGAACATGTGACCTCAGAGTGGTCGGTGTGATGGGTTATTCAATCCATTTCACTTCCTTTTGTTGTTGGGAAACCTTTGTGACTTACCTTAGGTTTATATGAATTTTTTACCCCTGTGTTGGGTTTATGGATGTCATTAGTGACATGTGAAGTGATTGATAGTATGATTCTATAACGATTTGAGGTTTTAGAGTTCGGTATGCTTGTGGCCTAGGAACAGTAAGTGCTATCCTTCCTAGAGTTTTATTAATAGGAGGATTACTCCCATGATTTGGTGATAGTGTTGAGGTGATAGTGTTGTGTTGATTGTCAGTGTGGGACTGACGGGTACGAGGCGTAGCGATCTATGAAGGGGGTCTGTACTACGTATCTGGTATTGGTTGTATATCTTTGTATGTATATATATATACGCGCATATATATATATGTATATAGGTGTGTGTTATTGCATGTTGTTGTGATATAGTTTCACTACGTGCTAGTTGCCCTAATTGTTGATGCATGGTAGGGAACTAGTGGGATGTAATTCCGGGGTCTCGTCTTGGCGTGATTGCCTTGTGGGACATTTGACTGACCTAGGGTAGATGCATGTACATGGGTTGGTTTTTACTCGACTTGAACGGTCGTAGGATGTGACGGTTATGATTTATTCCTCCTACGGGGCTCAATGACCTCACCCCGGCAGTGGTATGCCTGGTGGTTTACACCACCAGTTTGCAGGAAATGTTTCAGTTATGGACAACGTAGAGTGCAGGATGGCTCATGGCACTGATCATGTTGTGGGATTTGGGACGTTAGTATATAGAATTGGTATTTTTGTTTCATTTACTTGTTCCCTATATTGGGACCGTAGATGTCATATCTCTTAGGAGCCAGTCTGTTGGCTTATCCCTTCCTTGTATTTGGTATTGTTGCATCATCGTAGAGATGTATTCTTTCGGCACTTAGACATGCCTTGTGTAGTATTTGGTTTAGATTCTGCTTTGTTATGTATTGAATTATTATTGCTAATAAGATTCCATTTGGTTTATGGTTGTTTAATATCTTAATTGGTCACTCATTTTATGGATCACGACCCGGATTCCTCGGATGTCCCGGTTCGGGAGTCTTTGAAAATTTGGGGCGTGACAGAAGTGGAAGTGAAAAAGCATTAATAAGCTTCGTCAAATTCAAATCAAGCTTAAAATGTCAAGCCCCAAAATTCCTAGGACCCTCGAACCGGAACATCCGAGGAATCCGGGTCGTGATCCATAAAATGAGCGACCAGTTAAGATCCTAAACAACAATAAAATGAATGGAATATTATTAATAACAATCATTCCATACCTAAACCAAGCGAAAGCTAAACCAAATGATATACAAAGCACATCGAGGTGCCAAAATAATACATCTCTACAATGATGCAACGATGCCAAATACAAGGAAGAGACATGCCAACAGACTGGCTCCCAAGAAGTACAACAATAGTCCCAATACAGGGGATAAGTAAAGGAAACTAAAATGGAACAACTCTACGTACAAACGTCCCAAATCCCACAACAGCAGTAGTGCCATAGCCGAAGCATTACCTGCAAACTGGTGTAGACCATCAGGGCAAACCAATGGTGGGGTGAGCTCATTGAGCCCCGTAGGAGAAAGGGAATCGTAACTGTCACATCCTTCGACCGTCCAAGTCGAGTGAAAACGAACTTGTGTACATGCATCTACCCTAGATCGGTCAAATGTCCCACATGGCACATACGCCAATAGGAGACCCCGTGAAACATATCCCCCTAGTCCCCTACCATGCGTCAATAAATAGGGAAACTAACAAGTAATGAAGTCATAGCTCAACAACATATAATAATGCACACCTATATATATATATGCACGTATATATATATAGAAAAATATACAACCAATACAAGCCCCGTAGTATAGACCACCTCATAGATCACTACGACTCGTACCCGATAGTCCCATACTAACAATCAACACAACATCTCTCACTAAAACATGGGAGCAACAGTCCTATTCAAAACACTCCAGGAAGAATAACACTCATACTTCCTATATCACGAGCATACCAAGCTCCAAAACCTCAAATCAGTATCAACCCATACTACCAAGCACCTCACATGTCAATACCCGACATTCATAAACCCATCACAGGGGTAAAAAATTCACTTCAACCTAAGGAAAGTCACAAAGGTTTCTGATCACCAAAAAAAAGTGAAAGGGATTGAATAACCCATCACACCGACCACTCAAAGGTCACATGTTAGCCCAATGGTAAAATGGTCATTTCAAGGGCAAAAGTATATTTTCAAAATTTACCCCACCTATTTGGACATATTTTAAACCATAGAAACAAATGGAACCGAATTCAAAGCCCTGACGCGAGAGATATGAATTTTTGAAAATGGCATCGGATAACGCCGACCCAAACAAAAAGTTAAAGTACCCCTCTTTCACCAAGGGTAAATTAGTCATTTCAAGTGAAAATAAATGATTTCAAGTTTCATATACAAATTTTGTACCTAGAACAAACCATATGAACAAACAAGACCTCAATCAAAGCCACGAAATGAGAGATATGCATTTTTGAAAACGGTATCGAACAACGCTGACAAAAATGGAAAGCTGAAGTACCCCACTTTCACCAAGGGTAAAACTGTCATTTCAAATGAAAATAAATGTTTTCAAATTTTGTATCAAATATTTGGACATAGGACAAGCTATAGAAACAAACAGAACCTAATTCGAAGATCTGAGGAGGAAAATACGGAAGTCCGAACATCGGACATCACCACTAGTGCGAAGTAGGATCTATCCCAAACAACTGGGATAGATCCCAATTGCACTCCAACTAATTAAACCAGCGACCAATGGTGGGATCGATCCCAGGTCTAGAATTTTCAAAAAAATACAAGTTTCTTTAAAAATCCGCAAAAATTATTCGTCTTGCCTCTAGTCTCCGTTTTGTACACCGCCGACTTTCAAATGTCAACATATTTTATAGAATGAATTTAAAACCATTTCAAAACTCAAAAGTTTTGTCGGCATCACGGGGGTAGGCGAAAATAGGTTTTTCACTTAAAGACTGAATAGACTCAAATGCAAGTCTTATGAAAAATCCGTTTTCGGGGAAACAAACCGAAACACCAACGTAAAAATCAAAGAAAATTTAGAGACGCTCAGATGGAGCAAGGAAATGAAAAACTGAGGTAAAAAGGCAACTCAAAGGAAAGGGAAAGTGACCATAGGCAAAGGCACTAACTATAACCCAACCCATACCTAGTTCGACATCTAAATCTCTAAACTCCACAAAAACTTATTTAACAATGTCCACAACTCCAGTGACATTCCAATCTTTAAGATCGCTAAAGGAAACCTAATGGCCGTTCCCACAGAACCAACTAGATTCAAATCAAAACCTCTTGCAATTATTTCAAGCCTTAATTCCACATTCGAAACGACATCACTTAGGTTTCTAACAATATCACATGCCCATCAATACACAATCGACTCGGTTTATTCATAATCTCGTCTATCATTACCAAAACATCAATAACACGATTAACAACATGTTGCTACACCAACGATAACTATACCACAAAACCATCACCCGCCTTCTCAATGCTTCAACTCACATTCAACTCAATAGCCACAACCGACTTTACTTATCACAAGAAAGTCCATAACCCAACTCATATCACCCCCCCTAAGGTATATAAGCACATATCAACAAGTATAAGCATTTATCTCACATTATACTTTAAACAAGGCATGCAAATCATATTTTCACATCATTCCATTTCACTTTAGTATTTTAATAACATGTGAATTATATATCTCAAAATCCACATTAAACATGCTCATCAACCACATTGGATAACATCATGATCCACATGTAAACATAATCACATATTAGCAACTCCTATGCAATGTGACTCACACACCTCATGGAACACACCTCATGAAACATACAATGCCCAACACAGGTTAACGAATACGCACTCTACCCATTTATACTGAGAAAGAGTACCGCACCGATTATTCCCAAGTGATTTTGACACTTCTCACTTTCAACAAGGAAGGCGGTTACACGAGTTGACCCATGACTAAAGATTCATATACCGAATGCATAAGATGACCCATGACTTTGAGGATGGCACGACCCAAACATATATCAACAATTTTCGGCTTTTTAGTTTCGTAGGTGAGGGACACCTCCTGGCCAGTTGTTACGACGATTTAACACAAGACTTCTCACCCATGGTTACACGACCGGGCGTATCCCAACACCAATTGAGTTCTCAATACAAAAGGTGAACACCATATGCACTATGTCTCAATGCATCATATACCAACACAAATATGTATCACATCATATTTATGAACCACATTCCCGAAAATGCCAACTTGAATGCTATTAATCATTCAACATGCTTTTAAATCTCATTAAAGCAATAATCAACAAACATGCTTTCTCATGCACCATTCATGTTCCAACTCATGAAGTTTTTCCTTTTATTTCACAAGGATAACATTTTCATTCATTTAACATGCTTAATTCTCAATTAAAGCATTCAAATCCCAAGGACACATTCTCATGCACAAATAATGTTCCAATTCATCAAGTTATCCTTTAATTCACAAGGAAAATAATTTCATTCTTTTAAACATGCTCTTAGTTCAATTCAAGCAAGTTTATCACAAATCACATCTCAACCTAACACCAATTCCCATCATAGCAAATATCATTCACAAAAGGGAAACAAGATAGTTACTCCAAGTTGAGATGCCTAGTTACACCAATCACATAGTATAACCTCTAAGGTGGTACCCAAAAAGAGCTAGCCTAATCTCATTCCAAAGCTACCTTCCTAACACCCACATACATATATGTATAAATACACTTACACATATACACCACAATACCCACATACATTTCCACATATATATAGGCACAGAAGCATACTTTACTATGGGAATTCTCAAGAATAGCCACTCAATTAACCAACATGCATCATATTCCTAGCAATATCATTACCAATTACTCCATACACAAGGGTTAATCCACATAAACATGTTCAAACCCTAACTTAACAATTTCAAGGATACACTTAGCAATTTCATCTAAGGCTAGGAATCCTAGAATCAACTTCGCATACACACATAATCATAAGATGAGCTAGTTAAGAAGTTTTCCCCTACCTCTTGAAGAGTAAGCACAACCATAAGGCAAGGCCTATGAAACCCTAGCTCTTCCCCAACACCAAAATCAAAAGAGCAATCCAATGGAAAGCTTCACCATAGCCTCCTAACAATGAATCAAGCTCCAACACAAGAGGAGAAAAAGAGTCATTAAGTGGTTTTAACAAGAAACTCTAACTAGGGTTGAAAGGAAAACACACAAGGAAAGAAGAATACTTACCAATCCTTGGCTCAAACCAAATAGAAGAACACCATGAACATCTTCCATGTTTATGGCCACACCAAACTCCCAACTTAGAGTGATCAAATCCACATCTAAGTGAAGAAGAACCAAGAGGGAGAAAAGGAGAAAAAATGGAGAGAAAACAATAAAGTCTTGTAATGGAAGACTAAGTGATGTGTAGAGATTCTCCACTCACACCTCTCACCATCCAAGGGTCCAAAACAAATATAGAGAAAAAGAAATGAATCCAAGGGTTAGGAAAAAGTTTTGCCATGAAAGACTTATTACACCATACACAAAACCCATTAACTTACCAAACAAGGCCTTAACATCCAAGGGCTTAGAATAAGGCAATGGAAATGAATAAACCATCCAAGGGTTGACAAGAAGTCTTGCCAAGTGAAAGACCAACAATAATGCATAATTGCATTTAAGTGCCAACCAAACAAGGCCCTATGATCCAAGGGTTTAGAACAAAGATAGGAGAATGAGATCAATTGTTATAAATGAGACACCACTTGAAAATGGGAAATGACCAAATTGCTCCCAACTTAGGATTAATTACAAGAGTGTCATCATGCCTCTTAATTACCCTTCCACCCCTTCTCATCCTCTCCAATTACTAACATGCCATTCATACCCCAACACTTAACCAAATCTCTACACTTTTCACTAAGTGCTCTAAATATGAAAATACTCATTTACCCCCCGGTCATTTCTTTTCCGAAATCGTTTTCAACAATTTTCGTTAATTACAAAATAAAAATATAACAAGCAATTCACATAAGTGCTACCCTGGAACGTCTACAATAAACTAGGGTAACACATTCGGAAATGCAATACGATTGCCGAAGCTCCAACGAGAAAATGTTGCACGAACCCATGTAGTCACCAACGAACAGTAAATCTCGAAGCCGGAAACGAAAGTTCACGAAGTCGTCCCGCTAAGTCCGAAACTCAACCGTGAAAAATTTACACGTACCGAGAATACACAAGATGTCATGAATAAGTGACATCACAAAACATTAACACTTGGAAAATAATTCTAGAAAGGAGAAAGGAAAACGCGGGGTGTTACATAAAGGATGTGGAAAATACAAGAGGAATAAAGGAGTAAGTTTGAGCAAAAAATGCATCTACGGAGGACATAAATGATATTTTTTGAAGCTGAAGCTTCGAGAAACATTCCAACAAAGTCGAGGGGGTTTAAACGGGGCTATTCCCAAGAAAAGTGTTTTCCATAAAAAAATGTTACGGACTACCTACGGACCTAGTAGCTAAAAATGGCTAGAAAATGCTATTTCGACGGACCATCTACAGACCACCAAAAGAGTCTACACGCCACCCGTAGGAAGCCTACACGTCGCGTATAGCCTAGGCCAACGCATCGCGCGTAGGGTACCTACGGGCCGCGCGTAGTTAATGTTGCAAAGTGATGTTTTGAGATTATAATTTTGACCCCGATTTGATTTCTCTTGATGTGGCTGCGACTCTGAACACTGATATACGTGATATATAGATATGGAAGTCTAGATCAAAGGGTTTTGTTTAGTTTGATGTGAAATTATGAGAAAGGGTAAACCTAGGGTTTCTCATCAGCATTGTCTATAAATACCAAGGTATTCTACACATGTGAGGCAGCCCTAGAGCTTTTGAGCCAATAAAATATCTCTACAAGTTTTTTACAGATTCATATTCTTGTACAGAGATAGAGATAAAGAGAGAAAAATATTGAGTGAGTCTATATCTTCTAGTTCTCTATTTTTTAGGTTTTATTCAATTGTACTTCTATATTGACGATCTTGTGCACAATTGAATGACCTAGATTCTAAAACAATCTACACACCATCTGTTGTAACGTGGTTGCTTTGATCCGTGGAGAAACGGAGCCATCTGAGTGCGGAGATCGGAGTAGGAGGCTTCGTGATTATTTGATCTGTTGAGAAGCGGAGTCATCAGAGTACAGAGTGGAGCAAGAGCTTCGTGGAGCACAGAGTGATTCAATATTGTCAGACATCATGTGGAGAAAGGTAGATCTGAAGGGATTTGTAAGTTAAAAGCTTCATAGAGTCTGTGTCCTGCTTGATTCATAATGCATCGATACCCGAGCGTATCCGTGATTTTTACTTGGAATCTTTTCAAGGTTTTGCACGTAAAAATATCATGTGTCTCTATTGCTTTATTTTTTGCACCTAGATTCATCCTTGCATGTTTTATTGTGATAAAGAATTGGATTAAAATTAACTTTTTCGCAATTAATATTAATTTATCAATAAATCCACAATAAGTCTATTCATCACCCCTCTGGGCTATTTTCATTGATCATCCAGGTAATTTCAATTGGTATCAGAGCGTGGTTGCCCCAATTTAGGTTAACGACCTAGGGTTAGATTCTGAACTTAGACGATGGATTTACCTCATGAAGGAGGTTCTGTATCTAGGTCCCCTTGGTTTGATGGCTCTAATTACAAGTATTGAAAAGCGAGGATGAGAGCGTTTTTGAAATCTCTAGAAGAGAGAGCTTGGCTGGCTATAGAGTTAAGATATTCACCTCCTACTGTGTTGGATGTAACAACTAATAAATCAAAATCAAAACTATTGAGTGAGTGGACTACTGTTGAGACAAAAAGTGCTAATTGGAACTCCAAGACATTGATGTTTTATACACTTTTATGACTGAAAGTGAGTTTAAAAGAATTGTCACATGTGAAATTGCCAAAGAAGCTTGGGATATTCTCTAAGTAACTCATGAAGGAACTTCAATAGTTAAGCAATCGAAACTCCAGATTCTAAATTCAAAATATGAACAGCTTAGGATGGAAGAGGATGAAGTTTTTGGTGACTTTGAGGTTAGGTTAACTAATATAGTAACAAGTTGTCATAATTTACGAGAGTCTATTCCTAAGACTACCATAGTGAAGAAAATGCTTAGGTCTCTACCTGAACGTTTTTGGTCTAATGTTACTCTCATATCTGAAATAATGAGTTTTAAAGAAATTAAGCTTAAAGAATTGACAGGGAATCTAAAATCTTATGAGATGGAGATATGTACTCAATCCTCTAAGAAGTCGAGTGGAACAAAATAGAAAAGCATAGCTTTTAAAACCACTAAGGAGAATCCTAGTGAGTCTATTGATGAGGGTGAGAGTAGACCAAGATAGATTGACATAATCATGAAGTAGCTTCATAAGTTTTTAAAATCTTCTCATTGTCAAGAATTGATTAAAGGACAAAAATTTGGAGATAAATCATATGATTCTAAAAATAGAAAGGTCCTTAATCAGAATGACAAGATTGACCCTAAAAATAAGAAACCTCAATGTTTTGAATGTCAAGGGTTCGGTCACATAGCTGCGGAGTGTGCCTATAAGAAGAAAAGGACAAAAGGTCTAGCTGTTACTTGGAGTGATGGATCAGATGATGGAACAGCTAGTGACTCTGCTGAGTCTGACGTGGCTGATGAGTCTGAGAATTTCACCTTGTTTACTTCATAAACTAAGGGAGTTGAGGAAATTGCTGCAATTTGGGCAATATCTGAGGATGATGATTATGAAGATAATGAAGATCGTGGCGACTCGTATGAAGATGCACACAATAAACTTTATGAAAAGTCTGTTCATATGAGCAAAGTCTTCTCAAAATATATTGTTCAATTAAAAAATGTTGATAAGGAGAGACAGTTTTTAAGAGAAGAGTTGACCAAGTCTGAATAAGAAAGGACTCAGGCTTTGAAGAGGGTATATGGTCTTAATGAGGAATTAAGAGCTTTAAGATTGGAATTGAGTGAGAAATCTACAAGGATTAGGGGTTTGGAAAAGGAATTGGAAGATGCTAACTCAACTATCCATAAATGGTATAGTGGAACTCTTAAGCTGAATCATATGTTGAGTGTGGGAAAATCTGCGAGAAATACAGAGGGGTTGGGATTCAAAGGAACATTGAGTGATTCAAACATTGGTTCCAAAACAACCTTTGTAAGGGGTTCTCAAGAAGCTTCTAGTTCTTTTCAAGGTAAGTCTTATAGGAATTTTAATGCTCAATCTTATGTCAGAAAACCTGTTGAGAGTAAGTCAGTTAACTCTAGATTCCATAAGGGTTCAAACAATGGTTTTCAAAGGTTTATGCCAATATGTCATCACTGTGGAGTGAAATGTCACATTCGACCCATGTGTTCAAAGTTAAGAGGAGAAAATTTGAAATCAGAGCGGAAGCATAAAACTCAAAAAGGACCCAATGTTGAAAACCAAATTCGGGTGTTGAGTGAAGAGGTTGTCGAGGCTAGCAAATATAGCACCAAGTGTGGGTTAGAAAAGATAAATTACATTGTTTGGTTGCTCATATTACTTGTCTAACACGTGACTCTAATTCTGAGAAAAGTCTTGAGTATATATCTATAGAGTCTTAATCAACAGACATCTCTACAAGATCATTAAATTTTCAAAAGCATGTGCATCTTAGAAAATCTAGTGGCATGTTATCATTATGATAGATGTCTTCATATGTATCATTCTAAGAATATCTTGCATTATCTTTTATCCTAGAATTGATACATTATTATGCATTTTTGTTTTGTTTACATGTTTATTTTATTATTTTTTTCATTATGCATGCATCATGTTTCGCTACTATTAGGATTATTGATGCATGCATTATTATGACAAAATTTTCATAAAAATTAGAAAATAAAAAAATCTTAGCCTGTTGAGCTTGGCTAAAGGTACAAATGACTGTCATATTTCACTCTATTATGATAATTACTTATCTTATTATGCTTATGAGAATTGGAGGTATCAGTTTGACCCAAGGATATGAGTTGTACACTTGACATGTTTAAGTACTATTTTTTTTGGAACTCATTAACTTTGGGTGCTTGTTTTACTTCGGAGATGACTGTAATACTTATTGAAACTTTTAGTTTTTCTCATCGAATCCGAAGTGATATGTAGGTTTATGAGTTATGCTAGATTGATCTATGCTTTTAAATACCTTTTGCATACTTATGAATGTTGTGGTGATGTTGAAAAGAGGAAAGAATTAGATGTTTAAAATATAGGAATGCAAAAAGTAGTTCTTCGATCTAAGTAACCAAGCCTCTTGCCCAAGTAAGCACTGAGTGTTCGCGTAAAAAGGGGAGAAAACTAATGAGTATAAATCCCATGGAAGAATCTCGGGCCCAGTTGCTCGGGACTAAAAATTCTCGCTGGAAAATCCAGAGCTTAGAAGGATAAAAAGGGATATGGTGAAAAAGTTGAAAACGTGAAAAAGAAAAAATTGTATGACAATGGGGTATTTGTTTTAACAAGCAATAAGGTCCAAGTTAACGATTTGACTTCTAGCTTAGGTTTTGGGCTGAAGTATCATCACGGTTAGTGAGGAGATTATTAGGAATAATGTATATTGTTTTCATCTTAGTTGTTTGCTAGCACCTGAATATTTTTCATATATCCAAATGCTATGTAAAGCTTGTCTTGTGTTTGCTTATAACTACAAGGTAATGTGATAATTTTCTTCATTATCATGTATATAATAGCTAAGTCAAATATGCGATGTGATGTGTTAGTGATTAACTCATTGTCTCTACTGCCCTACTCACATGTTTCTAAGAACAAAAATATTTTTTTTGTTTTGCATTTTGCATTCATGCATTGTAGAGATTTTTGTTACTTGAGAATCTGAATATAATCTTATAAAGTATTTTATCTTAGTATTTAGTGCTTGGCTTAGATTCTCTAGAGTCTCCTCTGTGATCATTTCCCTGTGTTTGCATTTTGAGGATTTCCCTAAGGTTTGATTGGTATATCTTTGCTTATCATTTTAGTGACAAAAATGGGAAGAAGTATTAAGTAAGAGGGACTGAGTGTTTGGTTAAGAGGGAGAAGTATTTAGTGAAAAAGACTATATTCTTAGG
The DNA here is from genome assembly GCA_963922005.1 of Cornus suecica. Taxonomy (NCBI): domain Eukaryota; kingdom Viridiplantae; phylum Streptophyta; class Magnoliopsida; order Cornales; family Cornaceae; genus Cornus; species Cornus suecica. The sequence goes on along the minus strand of OY998248.1, from coordinate 18,829,052 downwards.
GGGAGAGAGAGTGTCTTATGATCATTATGTTGATATGATTTTTTTATGATTATTATGTTGATTTATATTTGTTTTCCACATTTGCTTTTCATGGTAATTTCAGTGTTGTGGTTGCAGAATTAGAAGATCGTCATGAGGACAATCTGATATTCTATGTCTATGTTTGTTGGTGTGTATTCATAGGTATAGATATTATGTTGTTATTTGTAAGGCTTTGTAAAACATGGTTTTGTCTCAGAAATGATAAGGAGGAGATTGTAAGAACATTTGTTAGTATTGTTTATTAATGGCATATTCTAAACAATAACCATGCTGAGTGAATTATGAAGTCGGGTAGGTTTAGAAAACTTGAAGTGGTCATGAAAAGGTATCATCAAGCTTCGTCAATTCAAATAATTCTTAAAGGATGTGGAAAATACAAGAGAAATAAAGGAGCAAGTTTGAGCGAAAAATGCATTCCAGAGGACAAAAATGACATTTTTCGAAGCCAAAACTTCAAGAAACATTTCAATGGATTGGAGGGGCTTCAAACGGTGCTAGTCCCAAGAAAAGTGGTTTCCATGAAAAATGTTACAGATTACTTACGGACCCAGTAGCTAAAAGTGGCTAGAAAATGCTATTTTGACAGACCATCTACGGACCACCAAAAGATGTCTACGCGCCACCCGTAGGAAGCCTACGCGCCTCGCGTAGGGTACCTACAAGCCGCGTGTAGTTAGGACTGCAAAGTGATGTTTTGAAATTACAATTTTTACCCCGGTTTGATTTCTCTTAATGTGGCTGCGACACTGAACATTGATATACGTGATATATATATATGGACAACACGATCAAAGGCTTTTGTTTAGTTTGATTTGAAATTTCGAGAAAGGGTAAACCTAGGGTTTCTCCTCAGCATTATCTATAAATATCAAGATCTTCTACACATGTGAGGCAGCCCTAGAGCTTTTGAGCCATTAAAATATCTCTGCAAGTTTTCTACAGATTTATATTCTTCTATAGAGATAGAGATAGAGAGAGAAAAACATTGAGTGAGTTTATATCTTCCAGTTCTCTCTTTTTTAGGGTTTATTAAATTGTTCTTCTTCATCGACGATCTTATGCACAATTGAATGACCAAGATTCTGAAAAAATCTACACACCATCTGTTGCAACTAACAAGTGCTCAAAAGTATCGATTTTAAGCCCCTATCTTACTGTTGTTATGTCTTTTCATTCTATTATCTGGTATTATTATGTTGTTTGTGTGTTAAAGCATGTTTTAGGAGCTTAAGGAAGAAATGGAGCTAACTTCGGTGAATTAACTAAAGAGTGTTCTTTCTATTCAAAGAGGAGAGTCAAAGAGGCAGTCAGAGACAAAAATGTCTCCCGGAGGGCAAAAACGGCATTTCCAAAAGTCGTCATCTTCAGCAAAAAGTATTGTGGGTTCAAGATAGTTGTTTCAGTGTATTTACGAAGAAAAATGGTTTTCCATAAAATACCTACGCTTGTGCCTACGATTTCAATTTCAAAAAGTGGCTGTAAAACACATTTTTACGCTTGGAGGTACACTTTGACCTATGCTTGAAGCGTAGGACAACTACACTTGAAGCGTATTTGTGGCAAGTTTTGTGGGTTTTTGATGATTTCTGCCTGTTCTACCCCCGGTTCAACTCTAGACCTCAGTATACATATATATACACTATATATATCAGTTTTAGGATTTGCATGAGGGAAGTGAAAAGACTGTAAAGGACCCCTCTATACCATTGCCTATATATACACGATCATATATTAGTGTAAAAGAGACATTCATGAGGGTTGTTCAGTTGTGGAGGTTCATGTTTATTCAGAGAGGTTCATTCAGACGTACTGTTGTGGAGAGCCATATTCAAACCTAGAGATCCGAAGAAGAAGACTATGGAGATCATTTCTACATCACAGATGCAGTCACCTTCCACCATGGCGAACTAACTCGGTATCTAGGATTTTCTAGCAAAACCCTAGCCAAGTAATGTTGTTATTTCATTTTTTTTAATTGTAATGAGGGGAATATGTTGATCATACTGTGATGATTGTAGTAGTTAAGAGACAATACTAATTTGTAATATAAAATTATATGTTTGTTATAAATTCTTATCTTAGATGGAATGAATGTATTATTTTGCACAACTATGATTATTCAATATGAGCAAGAACTCAGATGCTTAATTATGGTTTTCTAGACAATTGTGGTAATAAAACTTGAAACCCTAGGTTGACACAGGTCATGCCTTGGCGATTTAATATAGACATGCTTTAGTTTATTTTAATGCATTAGGAGTAGATTAGAGTAATATAATTGGCATGTACTAGTTAGGTCAGTCATGAGATGGGTTGTCGCAATCTTGTTGATGGTACTCCTTTTTGGGGTCTTATTTAGCTATATGCGGTACGACTTGATTCCCAGTTATGGATCGCCCTCTTACAATTGATACATTGAGGAACTATATTATGCGGTTAGTGGTAGAGTGATAAAAACCCTAGTTTTATCTCTCATCTGAATCACAACCAATTTAATTTGTTTTCCAGATAATTTTAGTTACAATAGATAATTTGGTCTTTGACCGCCCAAACAAACTGTTTTTAGAAAATATAATTCAGTTTTTTTGAATTGTTAAAGTGAACAATCTCAGTCTCTGTGGGATTGATATCCCTTACTCAAGCCATTGTTATACTACAATTGATACGTGCTCTTGCATAGGGTAAAACCTAGCATCTTTAAGGTGTCATTTTTAACCACATATTTTTACACACCTGACGTCACATCAGCAACGTGGTTGCTTTGATCCGTGGAGAAACAGAGTAGTCTGAGTGCGAAGATCGGAGCAGGAGGCTTCATGGTTATTTGATCCGTTGAGAAGCAGAGTCGTCATAGTACAGAGCGGAGCGAGAGATTCGTGGAGCGCGAGTGATTCAAGGTTGTCAGACGTGGAGTGGAGAAAGGCAGATCTTGAGGAATTTTTAAGTCTAAAGCGTCATGGAGTCTGTGTACTGCTTGATTCATATTGCATCAATATCTAAGCATATCCGTGGTTTTTACTTGAAGTATTTCCAAGGTTTTCCACGTAAAAATATCATATCTCTCTATTGCTTTATTTTCTGCACTTGGATTAATCTTTTCATGTTTTATTGTGATAGCGAATTGGATTAAAATTGACTTTTCCGCAATTAATATTAATTTGTCAATAAATCCATAATAAGCCTATTCATCCCCCCTCTAAGATATTTTCATTGATCATTTAGGTAATTTCAATCTTTTCTTAGCATGGTATGTCTAAGTCTAGATTGTATGTTAATAACTACCATTGTGTAGAAAATCATGAGTTAAACATCCAAGTTCTAGCCCATATTGAATAACCATGATTGTGGAAGATAAAACATTCATTCAAGCTAAGACAAGACATAGAATAAACGAAGAATCTTATATAAAATCAAATGTAATCACTCATCTACACAATCATCACATACGTGTACTTCAGTTTCCCCTTATATAATTAAAATAAGAAACAGTCTACATTACTTGGCTAGAGTTTTGTTAAAAATCCTAGATACCGGTTTAGTTGTTCATGGTCGTGGATGTCTGTATTGTTGATGGAGACACACCCGTCATGGTTGATATTCTTCTTTATCGATTTCTCTACAATAATAATCCCCAAAGGGCCTTCCAAACGTAAGTGAGACCCCTCTCTTTTATAGAAAATAGGTGTCTTTAATTGGCATGTTGATTGTTTCGTGGCTAAGTCAAGATCTTTCCGTATATGAATTCTTTGGAAGAAGTATGTTAAATCTCATCAAATATGGTCAATCATATGTCCAAAATAGCTTAAAAGTCATTCCATATTGATTCTGGTCGAAACAAGCCCCACTGGTTGATATATAAGTTACTGAGTCAATTTTGGTCGTAACTGGTCTTACCGATTAGTCGGTGAAGATTCCACCGAGTACTCAGTGGCTGCGCAATCGTGCGCAAGTTCACACGATCTTCTAGCCATTTTTCCTTAAGTGCGCAAGTTCGCACACTTGCGCACTCACCGAGTACTCGGTGAAGGCACTACCAAGTACTCGGTAGTTCTTCACCTTCCTTTTCATATTTCATCTTCTTTGCTCCATTTCTCTTTTTGGGTTCATTCCACTTCACTTCTTTTGCATCATTGACTTATTTTTTGTCCTTTATAGGTATTTTATCCATGGTTCTGGCTCTCGAACGATCTTGAGTCACAAATCTAGCTTTTTCACCGAATTAAACTTGTTTTGCATGACATAGTCCTGAAACGTCTTAAAACACGAAAACTGTATAAAAGCACCAATATAATGATAAACATAAACATAACAATGTATAATTAGGAGCCTTAAATGTATGATATTTAGCTCCTATCACTACGCACCATGCGTAGCTCAGCCTACGCACCATGCATAGGTTGACATTCATAAATACCAGCCAACGCGAACACTCAATGTTTTTCTCGTGAGGGTTAGAATACTACCCACAAATTCTTTCATTTTTCATTCTCGTATGCTCATGAAATCAAATAATCATCAAATTATGCAATGCTATAATGTCGTCAGAGTAAAATGCATACAAATTATCCCCACACACTCATAAATAACAGTCTTCAGGAGGAATTAGATTCAAAAGAATGGTCCCAACAATTGTGAAATAAACTTACTAATCTCTATAGCCGATCCACATACCTCTCCGTGTTTTTATGAACATTATCTATGGTAGACTAATCTCCCTTTTTCTACTTCATTGATCAAACTTTGCCATGATAAAAACATATATAGATCATTTTTAATTTTTATTTTTATCCCAATTTGTCTTTCTAAGCTCCAGACATTCCAGCGAGGATTTCTAGTCCCAACCAACTGGGCCCGAACTTCTTCCATGGGATTTATGCTCATCAATTTTCTCCCCTTTTAACGCGAACACTCTGCTACTTTGTGGTAGGAGGCCCGGTTACTCATATCGAAGAACCATTTTTTTCATTTTCATTTTTTTTTTTCATATTTTTCATAGAAATAATTTTTCTCTTTTCTCCATATTACTTCTTCATAACACTCCCCTTCTCCCCTTGTCATGGTTACAAAGCTATTTTTTCAACTATATGGTCAAAGGTCAATTATTGTTTCCATAAAGAATGTGTGCATGTGCTTTATAGGCTAAGACTATTTTTCTCGGTTTCAATTTCACTCATCTATTCACTCATGTGGACCAAATCTTAAAAATTAATTTAATCAAACTATTACATACTCATGAGTGGGGTAATTGCATACATAATACCTTTCTAGTCATAAAACAAATTCCACGGATACATACATAATACCTTTATAGGCCAAGACTAACTTTCGAATGAAGAACTTAAAAAAAAAAATCTTCCCCTTAAAGCATTGAATGAAGAATCTTAAAAAAAAAAATCAATGTTTTTATTTTTCTCATTCCCTTAAAGCATTGAATACTAATTCCTTCCCCTAAACTTAAAACTGACCATGTCCTCATGGCCTAAAATAAAAATTAAACAAGGAAGAAATTGTTACCGCCTTGGAAGCATAATTCTGGTTTCTTGCGTTGTATTGCATGTATCTTCCCCAAACTTGTTGTGAATGATCTATTCAAATATAACAAACACTATACAATACCCAATATCATAGCAAGTGGAGACATAAAAAGTTAATAAACCAAATATTAAAGATAAACAATAATTTTCACGGATATGGAATTTTATTAATAATTGCACTCATGATTTGGACTTAAAGGCCTACAATCATATAAAGTAAAGTTGCAGAAAATTAAAATAAAGAAATGCAAAACACGGATAGACCCAATCCTAAACGGATTTGGTATAAAAGAAATAAAAACAAAGTAAAATAATAAAATACTAGAGAATTCTACATCCATTCCCAATTCTATAAATTATTCCTATTTTACTCCTATCCATAAAGGGTAAAATCATCGTTCCATGTGTTGAATCATTTTGCCCACCATTTTCTTAGCTCATATATGAATGATTTCCCAAAGAATTTATCATGATCAATTTTCTTAGGACTCGTATGCATTGGTTCATCAGCCGCATCCAAGAATTCCCCTAATTGATCTTCAACTAATGTCATAATAAGGAAAGGAAATAGCAACTTCACATCTGTATGTATCGAAGCACATGAATTTTGCTCAAGAGTGTGCCAACACTCTATCATCTTAGCATAGACTAATTCCGGGATAGAAACCCAAAATCCCTTCTTAAAGTAATAGAGTGTATACACCATTTCTCGGTATAGGTATCTATCTTTGTCCTTTGGACACGCTTGTTTATCCAAAATCCCATCAATATACCAAAGCTCTGATTCTAACTTCGTCTTTGTGATCCAAATTTTAGTTGGTGGATTTTCAAGCCCATCACAATTTTCTTTAATCATATCATGAAAGGACAAAATCGGATGTGGAATAAGGCAAAACTTTGCATCAAGATCGGAGGGTATGAAATTACCTAGACGATAGTGAAAACAGCCTACGGGGGGTGAAGAGGCTTTTTGCCGATTTTTTGATCAATTAAAATTATTTAGCGGAAATTCAATTGTAATTAGTCACAAACCCTAATTCTCAATTCAATTCTCAAAAACAGATCAATCAATCAAATATAAATATAAGTGTAGAAATTTAAATCATGAGAAGACAGATAAATTATTACATGGAAAACCTTGGAAAAACTCCAAGTAAAAACCACGGATACGCTCGGGTATCGATGCACTATGAATCAGAGAATTTGTATAGACTCTATGAAAAACAAAACTTACAACCACTGTAATTTGTTATTCTTTACTTGACGTCTGAAAATCTAGATTCACTCGCGCTCCACGAAGCCTCCTACTTCGATCTCCGCACTCAGACGGCTCCGTTCTTCAAAGGATCAACGCAACCATGTTGTTATAAACGGTGTGTGAATTTTTCAGTAACTATACCATTCAATCGTGCATAGAAATCGTCGATATAGAAGCACGATTGAAGACGTCCAATAACAAAAGAGAACTTGTGTATCTCTAATTACTCAATAATATTCTCTCACCATATGTGTATCTTTGTAGAAGAAGATGAAGCTGTAGAAAACTTGTAGAGAATTCTTAAAGACGTGCCTCCTCTTCATGTAGACTTAGGTATTTATAGACAATGATGATCCAAATCCTAAATTTGCCATTTCTCGTAATTTCACATCCAAACCCTATATTCTGGTGAATATAATGTATATAGCACGCACTTTGATGTATATAAGTCGTGAACAAATCATTAAACCAACCCATGAACAAATCAGACATTGTAGCAAAATTTACCCAAAATCTTGCCGCAGCTATGCTTCAAGCATAGCTGGGCCTACGCTTCAAGCATAAATGGCTTATGCTTTAAGCGTAGGTCCAAACATACCTCCAAGCGTAAAAATGTGTTTTACAGCCACTTTTTGAAACCGAAAACGTAGGCATTTTTGTTAAAATCACTTTTATTCGCAATTGCGCCAAAATGACCCTCTTGAACCCACGATACTTTTTGTTTGAAGTGACGGCTTCGGAAAATGCCGTTTTCACCCTCCAGGAGACATTTTATCTCAATATGCTCACTTTCGTGCTTCACTTGTATTCTTCATTACTTCAACGCTTGATTCTGCCTTTGACGAAACTTATCAATGTCATTGAAACCAAACCAACCTATCTAGCACTCAACATGGTTATTGTCTAGAACATGTCATAAATAAAAAATACACAAAAGTGTCTTTACAATCTCCCCCTTGGCATTTCTGAGACAAAACCATGTTTTACAATATAGCCTCACAAATAACAACATAACATCTATACATATGAACACACAGCAACAAACATAAATATAAACTGTCACCTTACTTTCATGACGATCAATCCTGTAACCACAACACTAAACAAACCATTAAACGCAAGTGTGAAAACCAAATATAAACCAACATAATGATCACCGGAAAATTATAACAACAATGCACACATAATGATAATCATTCACTATAAGAAAAGTGACTTTTTACGACACATAGTAACGACGTGCAAAAAAAGTATTTCATTTTAGGTACATTTTTACGACGCGTTTTAAATGATTGTCGTTAATTGATAGTTTTCTTGACTTACATTGGTTTATATATAATTTTTTTTTTCTTGACGTACCTTTAGGCCCTGATTGGTAGGTGGTCTGGTCCCAGGTGGTCTGGACTGGTCTTGCGTTTTATGGGACCAGACCGTGTTTGGTAGCATTGGTCCCAAATTTTTGGTTAGACCAAGTAAAACCAAATCAGACCAAAATGGCCTCATTTCAGACAAAAAAAAAAGGTGGTTCCTGGTGGTCCTGTCTGGTCTTATTAATAAAATATATTTATAAATAATTAAAAATGAATAAATAATAATAATAAATTAAATAAAACATATTTTAAAAATAAAATATAAATAATAAATAATAAACAAAACAAAATAAATGAATATAATAATAATAAATAAATGAATAAATAATAAAATATATTTATAAATAATTAAAAATTAAAAATTAATAATATAAATAATAAATTAAATAAAACATAATAATAATAATAAAATGAACAATAATAATAAATGAATATAATAATAATAAAAAATGGACTAAATAATAAATAATAATAAAAAATTACATAAAACATATTTAAAAATATAATAAAAATAATAAATAATAAACAAAATGAAATAAATAATAATAATAAATAAATATAATAATAAATAATAAATAGATATAATAATAAATAAATATAATAATAAATAATAAGTAAATATAATAATGAATAAATACTTCATAATAATAATAAAAAATGAGTATAATAATAATAAATTAATATTAAATTAATAAAATATATTTTTAAATAATTAAAAATGAATAAATAATTTATAAATAAAATGAATTAAATAATGAAATAATAATAAATAAATAGAATATATTTATAAATTAATATATAAATTAATAAATAATAATTTAATAATATAAATAATAAAATAATAAAGTGAAGAAATAATAAATAAAGAAATAAATAATACATAAATAAATATTATAATAAATAATAAATAAATAGTAAGATTAGACCGCTTACCAAACAAACTTTTCCAGATCAGATTAGATCAGACCAGACTGGACCAAACCAGACCAGAAAGACCGCCTACCAAACATGACCTTATTATTTTTAAAGACTTATTTGTTATGTTGTTTATATTGGGTCGAAAATATTAATTTCCCAAACCGTAAACAATCGTGGTAACACGTTTCAAAACTAATTGCTTCCATCTTTCAAACCCTAGGCGATCTGTTTGCGGTTGAAGTGAGGATTTCGGCAGCCGCTACTATACAGGAATCGCTACGCAGGGACGTCTTCAATGGCAAAACGTGGAAATCCCACCGCTGAAAGCATACCTGTTGTCGCTGCAAAGTCTATCATTAGGAGAGGTTTTCAACGGAACCCCTTTCTCTATTTCTCTACAAACTTGTCCCTCAGGTGTGTGAATATACATATTTGTGTTTATCTATTAACTTAATGAATGCTCACTTTTCACATTGATAAATTGTCTAACCCATTCTCTTGGTTGGATACCCAATTTTGGGATATATATGCATATATATATAGAGAGAGAGAGAGTTTTATGTATTCAACTGCTTAATGGTCAGTTTATTTAGATCTGATTTGCGGCAGAAGGTTGGATCGATGCCTTACCAATCGATTGCATTGAGATTTAGGGCTCATAATCAATTATCGCATTCAAGAACTCTTCACCAACATTCACACTTCAGATCTTCGCACCAGTTTCTCTCTCTCTCTCTCTCTCTCTCTCTCTCTATATATATATATATATATATATAAATTTGTATGTATAAATGATTGAATTCGGGACATTGAGCTCTATTACAATCTAATTCTTAGTTTTTAATGTTCTTGGTTTGGGGATTGGAATGTCTGTGAAGCATTGTGGGTTGGTTCTGCTTGTTAATTAGCACATATAACAATATTCAAATGTTTGTGGCTTTCAAAGTTTTTGTATACTTTGAATTATGTATTAGTATAATTTGGAACTTTGGTTATACACGAAGATGAATTTTAGTACCTCAGATTTAAATTGGAAAATTATCCGAGGACAGGAGGTCTTTCAATGAGGCTAGAGCAAACAAAGAGAAGCCACATTCTTTTTAGGATAGTAATCAAAGATTTATTTTAGGCTAATCACAATTAGAGCCTAGTTTTCCAAAAATAAGTCCTGGAATATCTTGAAACGTAATATAAATGCATAAGCTAGTTGAATCCAATTGAAAACCTTGTTTCCTACAGAAATGTGGTTGTCCTTTATTTATTTTTTTGTTAAAGTTATTAACTATACTTGACTTCCACCAGATAAGACTCTTAAGCTTTCCAGACACTATAAATAACACCTTTAATAATCAGATTATACTGTAGGCTTCTAATATTATATTACTAGTCAGTCGGTAATACAAGAATAAGACTACTATTTATTATACAAAAATTATACTTTTGACTTATTCCCTACAAAAAACACTTTGGAGGCATGATTTATTGCACAAATGTGTATCTGAGCAAAAAAGGCATCTTCAAACTTCATAGTAGTATTAAGATGTGCGTGAAAGGGGTCCTCACTGAAGGGAGGAGAAGAAGTCCTTGAAGTAGTCTTTTGAGATGTCCGATATAAGGTAAAGAGACTATATAAGAAGAAGGATTTTTTATAACGTGGCTTATCTGAGGACAGATTGTTGCTGTATGCAACTTTAGCTATTGATTTCATCCTGTAATAAAACATATATACTTGCAATATCCTTTATAGGAAATAATGTCTTTTCTAGAGAATGTATATATATGTATATATCTTCTAATTCCTTTAGCTACACCACACCAATAGTTTATCATAAAGTATTTTACTACAAGTTCTAGGATAAACTATTGTTCAAAGGAAACCAATTTTGTAATTAGGCTAACAGATGACCTCATTATGTTCCTGGAATCCTACTCCGTCCTAGTCATATTGCATATGATAGTGTATAACACTTATGGTCTCGTTCGCTAACCCGACAGAACCTTATTCCTGATAGACATGATGTGAGTTTTATTCATGATACCATTAATGACATTCATCCCTAGCTTGTGTTTTCTTTTCGGCCCTTCTGATCTTTTGTTGCCTTCAACTTGCATGAAATCACTCCTAATCATAATTTTTATGGTTGTTTAAGTAGAAAATATTATTCATCAATTTAAGTATCTTCGCCCATATCTGGTTTATGTGCTGAAATGATATCAGTGGACTCTTGTGTGTTTAATTTTTCCTTGCCTTCTTATCTTTTCCATTTTCAACTAAAAACCATGACTTAATGTTCTTAGTTTTGTACATCATGTGTAATTACTTAAGTGAACACATTATCTGATGTTGTGGAAAACAAGTTTGATATCTAACAAAGTTCCTATAGAATTTAGACATGACAAAGATTGTCATTTTTTTTTAGTAGGGAGAAACTGTGAAACTGAAGAGTAGATGTGGAGTTGTTTTTTGTGGAGTCTTTGGTGGGGAAGGAACACACTTTGGAGATGATGGATAGTTATAAGTTGAAGCTATTTTCTTTAACTATAATTAAAGCTCAATTGCATGTAGGTATGTTTTTTCATGATTATACATTAGGTAATAATTTTATATTACTTATTATCCTTCAATTTTCCTTCCACTCAAGTAACACAGTTTTTTATTAATGTTTTTAAATAATGTCTTGTTTTATATATTTTTTTTATTTTGTGTAATTGGCAGATTGTGATTGAAGGACGGATTTTCTGACAAGACATTGTTTGGAAGAGGGGAGACCAATTGATGCTCAAGAGTAATGGTTATTTTGTTAGTTTGTAAAAAGTTATTGTTTTTTGAAAGTAGTGTAATTTTTATCTTTTGTACATTTTATAGTTAAGCATTTTAGGAGTATTTCAGAATGATGATACTTAGACTCGATACTTAATAAAAACTTGATATTTGATTATTCTTCTTACTAACTGATTACATATGATATTGTCATATTAGTTTCTTCGATATGATGGAGATTATTCTTATATTGAGGCAAGCATATTTGTAATATGAACACAGGTGGTAGACTAGTAACGACACGTACCAAGTTCAAAGAGTCGTGAATCATAGAAACTTTTTACGACACCTATATTAAAGACATGATCATTCGCATTGTGAAAATTTATTAACGACATGATCCACATGTCGTTAAAAAGTACTTTTCTTGTAATGATTCTCCCCCTGAGAATAAACTCTCCCTTGCTAAATATTTCTTCCTCTTAACCAAACAACCTTAACCAAACAATCTATCTCCCTTACTTAATACTTCTTTTCCTTTTTGTCACTGAAATGTCAAAGCAAAGAGAGTATATGTCATAACAACAATGTAGAGAGATTTAATTTTGTAACATAAAATAATCATGCCAAGTGATCATCCAAAAATCTTAAGTCAGACTGATACCTCTACTTCACATATGCATAATGAAAACAAGTAAATGTGAAAATAGAGTAAAATATGACAATTTTTGTACTCTAGCCAAGCTCAACAGTCTCAAAAATTTTATTGTCATTTATTTCAAAATAAAATGCATGCATGAATAAAAATAATACAAATGCATGATTACTTATCAATTATAGGAAAATAATGCAATGTATTCCTAGAATGATAGATAATAAGATATTTATTCTAAAGAAAGCATACCAATAGATTTCCTAAGACTAACATGCTTTTGAAAATCTAATGATTTTGTAAAACGGAGATTTTGTGGATATGAACTCTAGAGACACTATACCATCTTCAACAAGATCACGAATGAAATGATATCGAATGTAACACCCCGCTCCAACACTTGGTATAATATTGTCCGCTTTGGGCCCAGCCCGCACGGTTTTGCTCTTAGGCTCCTCCCAAAAGGCCTCATACCAATTGGAGACAACACTGCACATATAAGCACATCCCCAGACCTCTACCCGGGCGATGTGGGACATCACAATCACCCCCTCTTGGGACCCAGCGTCCTCGCTGGTGTTACCCACGGGCTTGTGCATGCACCCACACTTAATTCCGGCCGGGCTCTGGCTCTGATACCAATTTGTAACACCCCGCTCCAACACTTGGTATAATATTGTCCGCTTTGGGCCCAGCCCGCACGGTTTTGCTCTTAGGCTCCTCCCAAAAGGCCTCATACCAATTGGAGACAATACTGCACATATAAGCACATCCCCAAACCTCTACCCGGGCGATGTGGGACATCACATCGAATATCTATATGTTTTGTCCTAGAATGTTGAACAGGATTTTTAGAAATATTTATCGCACTCGTGTTATCACAGAACACAGTCATTGTACCTTGAGAAAAACCATTATCCTGCAACATCTGACGCATCCACAAAACCTAAGTACAACAACTACAAACTGCTATATACTTAGCCTTAGTAGTGGAAAGGGAAACAGAATTTTGCTTCTTGTTATGCCAAGCAACTAAGCAATTTCCAACATAAAAACACCATGCTATCTTCAACATTACCGGCCTAATCAGCATCAGAAAAGGATGCAATATCAGTATTAGTACCTGATGGATACCACAGTCCATTATTTTGGAGATCAAATTCATGTTTCATTTGATCTCCAAAATAATGAGCAAGCTGATCAGAAGTGAAACCAAATACAATATCATCAACATAGATTTGAGCAACAACTATATCACTCTCAATTTTTTGAATAAATAGTGTTTTGTCGACTACCCCTCGAGCAAAACCTGTTCCCAACAGGTAATTAGTCAACTTTTATTCCAAGCTCTAGGAGTTTGCTTTAGCCCATGCAAAACATTTTTCAGCCTGTAAACATGACCCGGACAATGAGGATCTTCAAATCCTTTTGGCTGCTCCACATACACCTCCTCATGTAAAATGCCATTCAAGAATGCACTATTTACATCCATCTGATACAATTTAAATCCAAGATGACAAGTGATAGCAAACAAAATTCGATAGATTCAAGCCTAGCAATCGGAGCGAAAGTCTCATCAAAATCAATACCCTCCATCTGAGTATATCCTTGAGCAACAAGCCTAGCCTTATTCCTAACAATTGTACCATTTTCATCCTTTTTATTCTTGAAAATCCACTTGGTACCAATCACATTTATCGCTTCCCGTCTAGACACAAGATACCATATATCATTCTTAACAAACTGCTGAAGTTCTTCTTGCATAGCATTTTTCCACTCACTATCTTGAAAGGTTTCTTTGACATATAAAGAACGGCTCACCATCTTCCTCATCAACACACATCGGAGACTCATCAACACATGAGTCATCAACCACTACATTCGCAGATTCCAGCATAGTTTGAGTTTTAAGGTTAAACACCCTATATGCTCGACTAGTCAATGAATAACCCAAAAGTATTCCTTCATCACTCTTAGACTCAAACTTCCCAATAGATTCACGATCTCTAAGAATATAACATTTTGCTCCAAAAACCTAAAAATATTTCACATTGGGTTTTTTACCATTCCACAGTTCATAAGGAGTTCTTAAGGTGTCAGACATAAGATAAACTCTATTTGAGGTGTAACGCGCTGTGTTCACCGCCTCGGCCCAAAAATACCTAGAAACATTCCTACCCTGTAGCATAACATTGACCATTTCCTGAATAACCCTATTCTTCCTCTCGACTACTCCACTTTGTTGAGGAGTTTTAGGTGTTGGAAATTCATGTTTTATTCCTCTCTCTTCACAAAACACTTCAATTTCTGAATTTTCAAACTCCCTTCCATGATCACTCCTCACTCTAGAAATGGAACAATTCTTCTTAGTCTGAATTCTTAAACAAATCCTCTTAAAACTTTCAGAAGCTTCAGACTTTTCACTTAGAAATCCAACCCATGCAAACCTTGAGTAATCATCCACTATGACAAAAATATACTTCTTTCCTCCTTTACTCATTATCCTAGTGGGACTCATTAAATCAATATGCAATAGCTTTAAAGGTCTAGAAGTACCAATGACATTTGTCCTTTTGTGCTAACATTTGACTTGTTTACCCTTCTGACATGATCCACACACAATCCCTTTTGCATAACCTAGCTTAGGGACTCTCTTAACAATTTTACTCTTAGTAATTTTTGTTAATTCTCAAAAATTAACATGTCCCATCCGTTGATGCCAAATTTCAACTTCATCAAGTTTAACTCTATTACATAACAATTCAGAACTAGGAATAATGCAATAACAATTATCAGTTGAACGCATACCTTCCATCACGCAATTCCCAGAAGAGTCAATGATCGAACACTTATTAGGAGAAAAAGTGACCTTATGATTGTTATCACATATCTGACTTATGCTCAACAAGTTTGCTTTAAGACCCTCTACATAAAGCACATCTTCTAGTTTAGGTAGACCAGGAATCACAACCGTACATTTTCCTTTAATATTTGACTTCTTTCCATCACCAAACGTAACTATCCCACCATGACACTCCTCAAGAAATCCAAAAAATGATTTATCTCCAGTCATATGCCTCGAACATCCACTATCTAGATACCAAGAAGTAGATTTGCATGCTATAAGAGTAGTATGAAATACAAAACAGTGTAGCTCACCTTTACGAATCCATGCCTTCTTTATCTTTGGAGCTTCATTCGCCAATCGTGACAAATTCTTCATTTCTTCATTCAACATTCGAATTTGATCTTAAACATGATCTCCATGTTGAACTCTTTGTTTCTTCACTAACTTCAACACCTTCCCTCGCAGCTTAGAACACCTAGGTCGAATGTGACCTATGACACCATAGTGGTGACATGCAAGAACGAACCTTTGAACTCTATCAGTCAACCTCCTATGATATCTAGCGGTAAAAAAAGACTTGCTTTCAATAGGTCTTTTGACATATGCTTGATGTCACGCCCCGAATTCCTAGGACTCCGAAACCCGAGCCTAAGAACTAAGGGAGTGATTGCGGAAGTAAAAAGAAATGAGAACCAACGACATTCAATCATCAAATACCCACGAAAGGGTAAAATGATCTGATACCACGCTGTCACGCCCCTAAGATTCCCGAAACTTAAATCTAGAGAATCAGCGAATCTCCAAGGGATGACGCTAGTCAAGTGACTACTAGAGTCAACAACAACAAAGAGACACATGGAATAACAATAAAAATATACTCCATGTCAAGTAGAATGCTAGAAACTCACTAGCGTCCACCAATACCAACTAACACGCTCCTAAATTCCTTAGACTCCAGAACAGGGACATCCGAGGAATCCAGGATGTGATCCTTAACATGAATAACCAACTAAGACATCAGTACCTATGAAAACATATGGGTTAATGATATAAATGGTATATTAAATACCCAAATGAACAATAAACAAAGTAGCGGAATCTAACAAAAATTCGGCAGAGTTCCGTTTGTAAATGGAACATCCGGATACACAACCACAACACAATAACCTGCCCAAAACAATTCAATAATCGCAATGGCTTCCAAGCCCCACATTCATCAATCCTAATAGGGCCGAGGTAGTGGAAAGAAACCAAAACCCCTCCAAACCCTCTAAAATCAACAGAGCCACAATTGCTCGAATAAAAATACAGAAAATCACCTAACTGTGCGGAATAGATACAATACATCCTGAAAGAATAAGTACAGGAAATAAAGAATACATCAATAGGGATATGCCAACAGACTGGCTCCCAAAAGAGATACATAATAATCCCATAACAATGGGTAAAGAAGCTGAAAGCGGATACCTATCGTCCCCAAACCCAGTCGTGCTGCAACCGTAACCGCATCACCCAACGCAACTCCAAAACCTGTAACAAGGAAACAAAGGAAAGCTGCCGTTGCACTACATCCTGCTCATAACCGTATATTTCCTGCAACCTGGTATGTGAATACCAGGGGGCAAATGAAATACCCCTGTGAGCAAATAAGCTCAGTGGGAAAGGATACTCTAACTACCACATCCTCTAATAGTTTAGGTAATGCTAAACCACCCAGTGAGATACATAGCCCACAACATAACCCAACCACGAAAACCCAAGATACGTGCTCATATACTACCGTACGTAAGTATCTAAGGGATATATATATATATATACATATATATATAAATACAAATAAATATACAACATGAGTCTGTAATGTACAACTAAGACTCGTACTCCAAATACCAACACCAGTAGTCTACACTACTCTCACCAGCGTACACTAGGTACACGACACTAATGTCAAATCTAACCAATCATCCAGCGCTCACAACGCTAACCAGAAAATCTAAACAGAGGGAATCACACTCACCTCTAATATCCACAATGATCAAAATCCACACTAGTACCAAGGAATACTCATAACTCACTCCCCTAAAACACAGGAGGAAAAGTACTTACGTCCTTACGTACTAACACAACCATCATCAATATATATACATATATATATGTAAACCATCATTCCATTCCTAAGGAAAATCTATACCTCAAGGATGAAATCACCTCCTCATATCACTGTATGAATCTCGTATACTATCCCCAACAGGGTCAATAAATCACCTACACTCTCACTATAGGGGACCAAAACAAGGGAAAAAGAAGTCCCAATGCTGAACAAACAGATAACCGAGACAACAAGGTCAAGGTTAAAACACCACAAGTGCTTAGGGAGAACATCTGGACAAGGAACCCGATCCACTCTGTATCCATGCCCCAATGTGTGGAACAACTCGAATCACCTAAGTGGTGACATCAAAACCAAGAAGAAAGGAAGGGCAACACTATATGTGTGCACTAAACAACACTAAGCCTCATACCCGAGACTTAGAAATGATAGGAAGCAAAGGTGGAACAATGGAACACCTTTCAAAACTCTACAGGATGAGATATTGAGAAAGAAGTCTCGAAATCTCAAAATCCCAAGAAAAGTAATAAAATAGTTTTCCTTTTAAGAAACCACATAGTAAAAATGACCGTCTTGCCCCCGGTCTCCGTCAGTTGCCATCACCGGCTTTTAGAAGTTAAAAATCTTTTTAAAGAAGATCCTAAGATCATTCCATAAGTGTTGAAACTTTTAGTTATTACGGGGGTAGGCGAAAACGAGTTTTTCCTTTTAAATACAATGAGTTTGGAAAACACCGTTTCCAAAAGACAACCGAATAAGAGCGAACACAACTCCACAGATTCCTATAATGTCCGAGAGGACAGTAAAGGAAGAACAATACGTTGGACTCACGGACCACAACCATCCGTTTCCAACTCCACAAAAATCAATTGACAACACGAGGAAGAGGTTTGGCACCACGCCGTAACCGACAACTCAAGGAATGACATGTAAGTCAAAAACTACGTACTAGCGTACAAAACACAGTACAAGGAATGCTTAGGAGAATAAACTAAGCACTAGAACCAAGACTGTCAAGCTACAGTACCTCGAGTACTTAATAAAGTCACTCACTATAACCTCTTATAGCCAATCAAAATCTCACACAATATCATCTTAAACCCGCAATTCAAATATCCATGAATTGACACAACACCCTCAAAGTCACAATTCATATTATAATGAATTTACATAATACACCTCAAGGTCACAATTCATATTATAATGAATTTACATAATACACCTCAAAGTCACCCCTCAATAGGTTATTGCAACTTATGTAACAACCCGCTCCAACACTTGGTATAATATTGTCCGCTTTGGGCCCAGCCCGCACGGTTTTGTTCTTGGGCTCCTCCCAAAAGGCCTCATACCAATTGGAGACAACACTGCACATATAAGTACATCCCCAGACCTCTACCCGGGCGATGTGGGACATCACAATCACCCCCTCTTGGGACCCAGCGTCCTCGCTGGTGTTACCCATGGGCTTGTGCATGCACCCACACTTCATTCCGGCCGAACCTGGCTCTGATACCAATTTGTAACAACCCGCTCCAACACTTGGTATAATATTGTCCGCTTTGGGCCCAGCCCGCACGGTTTTGTTCTTGGGCTCCTCCCAAAAGGCCTCATACCAATTGGAGACAACACTGCACATATAAGTACATCCCCAGACCTCTACCCGGGCGATGTGGGACATCACATTCTTCACGCTACCCACGGCTACAGCTTCACTCTTCTCTTCTTCTTCTCTGCAACTGAAGCGGCTCCTTCACCTCCATGGTCGCCGACGGAGAGAGAGAGAGAGGCCGGCTGGAGGGAGATGCAGCTGGTGGTCGTAGCTGGTGGCAAACGCGGCTGCGCAGCTGGAGCGGCGGCTACCGAGCTGGGTCGACGACCCATGGTGGTCGTCGGTTGGACCAGGCGGCGGTGTAGGAGGCCGTGGTGGCGTAAGGTGGCGCAGGGCAGAGCTGAGCTCGCGCAGGGGAGACGCGCGTGGGCAGGGGCGATCCGGCCGGGCTTCGGCCAATTTTTCGGCGACCTTCCGATGATCGGTTTGAGCCGATTTTTGGTGAGTAGCTTCGTCTCTACCATGTATTCGGTATACTTTAATTTCGTGAATTTAGGATGAATGGTTTTCCCGGAAATCGCATTTATAGGTTATAGATTTCGTTTGGGGTATTTTAGATTTAACCCAATTAATTAACCTATTGCTAATAGGCTTCGTATATATCGTATAGGTTGTCGAGACGGACATTTCGATATATTCGAAATATTTTTCGGACGACTTTGGTTGGTGGGCATTATATTCGGGCACCGGTACTGTTCACGGCAGGCCCGAAATGGCTGTTCTGTAAGCGTATTTCAGGTGGGAAATTATATTTCTCACTCCGCATTATTGACGTAGTTTGGGGTGTGTAAAACCCTATTTATTTTAATATAGATATTTTAAATTGTTAATTTAAATATCTATAATTGACTTAGGAGAGAAGTGTGACTTAGGAATTAATTTAAGAAATTAATTAAATTATATTCCTACGAGATTAAGTAAATTCCTATTTTAATTAAATAGGAATAGGTGGCTTAGTGAACCCCTTGAGAAATTAAATGGGCTCGTAAAAATTTGTAAGAATTAGACGTGGACTTAAAACGCGTTGCTAGTTCCCTTTTGACTGTGTTAGGGGGGTATGTGAACGTGAGGGACGTGAAAACTTAGACGTTATGCTAGGTTCCCCTTACAATACTTGGTTTAATTGCTTTAATTGCATTAAAAGCAATTTATGTGAAATTGAAATATTTTCTTAAAGAATTAAAGAAAATATATTGTTTAAAACATAAATCTGTTTTCTCATGATTTAAATGTCTTTATTGTATTTTAAAGCATGTAAAGAGATTTCGAGATTTATGTTGGATGTTTTCCTGTGGATGTTTTTCATAAATATGGATTATTACATGTTTATGTTGATGCATGGTTATAACATTCATGTGATCATGCATGGGTTGATTTTATATGAAGTTTAGTGTGGAGTTTGACTCTAAAAACTTTTTATAAAACTTTAAACGGCAATAGCAAGAAGGGCCTGGAGCCCTAGGGTGCAAGACCCTAAACATGGCTATGAGGGTGCGCGTGGACCTTTGGACTAGCTCTCCAATGAACGAATGCAGTAAAGCATATTGGGCTTCGGCCGTATGTTCGAAAGTCCGTGGTTTCGGGTGCGTGAGTTGAGTCACGTGCGGGTGTTTAGTTCATTGCATACATTTATTCATAGCATTTTATGCATGATTATAAATTGTTATGTGATTTTATATTCCATTGATATATGTGAATTGTGAATTTGAGTTAATGTGTAATTATTCATAATGTTATGAATTGTGTATATATATATGTATATATATATATATATGTTTTCTTATTTAATCATTGAGATATGATTGTAGCTTTGGAGCTAGGGCTTGGCATTAATGCCAATGTGGGAGTGTTGTATAACTCAGGCATGAACCCTGGTTTGGGGTTGTGGTATTGAGGTATGATTGTAGTGATTCATTTAAGTGGATTAAGGAAATTAAGGTGTGGTTGAGGTAATTCATTTTGACATGGATTACGGATTTAGGTGTGTGTGAGCATAAATCCTTTGAAATATGGATGGTGGGCTTAAGTTGTAACAACCCGCTCCAACACTTGGTATAATATTGTCCGCTTTGGGCCCAGCCCGCACGGTTTTGTTCTTGGGCTCCTCCCAAAAGGCCTCATACCAATTGGAGACAACACTGCACATATAAGTACATCCCCAGACCTCTACCCGGGCGATGTGGGACATCACAAAGAATAAGATGTGGTCTGCAGATATTGTATACATATACCCATATATGCCCTAATTGCAAAAACAACCCTCTAAATGTCCATTATTGCGAAATAACCCCAAAACTATATATATATATATAATTATAATTAAATATATGTATATATAGTAAATCCCAATAATTATCGGGGACGTCCAAACATAATCTCGTAAGCCCGAAATAATAACGGAACGCCAAATAACCAAATTAGTCCGAAAGAAATACACCGGGTTAGGAACCCAACGTTGGAACACTTAAACAAGCCCGATTAATTACAATGTGTCGCCGTCCAGTCAAAACACTAATCATTAACTGTCGAACGATACCGCGTAGTCGAGAATAAGAATTCGCGTAGTGTTGTCCAGTCGACTTTAAAACTAAACGCGAAAAATTTACAGGTATCAAATACCAAGAACAAACAATACGTCAAGAACAAGTGACGTCATTACCGAAATTAAATCAAAGATAATTTCAGTAAAAAGGATAATAACACGGGGTGTTACACTTGACTACCAGGATTCCAATTTGAATTTCCTTGTGAAGAACTAGACGCTACATGGGAGACCTTTACAAAGGTGATTTTTGCAACAACATTCGAATTCGACATTACTCCAACCAAACGCAACCCTATGTATTTCTTGCAGGTTTTCCAACACTCAACATATGATTAAGCTTAAGAGATCCACTAGACCACTTCTGAATAGTCAAGTTAGCATCTTTCAACACTTTTTCCAAATTGTCAATCTTAGTAGATTTCTCAACCACTTCCTTATTGAGATCATCTACTAATTTCAAAACCTAAGTTCTTTGTAGTTCAGATTTCTTCAACTCCTCAACTAACTTGGCCTTTTGAGTATATAGAAGATTTTGAGCTTGAGAACTATTGGCTAATTCGCCTTTTAAAGAATGTAATTCTTTGTCCATGTTAAGACTCTTAGTCAATAGTTTCATGTGATTTTTATGAAGTTCTGCAGTTTTATCAAGTAATTTGTTATAAGACTCTTGAAGCGTTTCATCACAATCTTCATCACTCTCAGAACCTTCTTCTTCTGACATCGCCAAACTTGAAGCAACTTCTTTAACCTCCTTGCTCTGTACAGCAAACACAGCGAAATTCTTAGAATCATTACCTACTTCTGATTCTGTCACATCACTAGTTGATCCATTGTCAGAGTCATCATCCCAACTGACAACTAATCCTTTGGATTTCTTCAGAGTGTTTGCACACTCTACAACTATATGACCATATCCTTGACATTCAAAACATTGAGGTTTCTTATTTCTAGGATCAGACTTGTCCTTCCTAGTTTGAGTCTTATTTCTATTTCTAGACTCACCCAACTTATCACCAAATTTTTGTCCTTGGACATTTTGTTTAGCCCTAACAAATTTATTCAACCTCTGAGCAAACATGGAAATATCATTTAGACTTAATTCACTTTCTTCATCAGGTTCAACACGATCCTCCATAGTGGTTTTGAAAGCTATGCTCTTCTCTTTTGTGCCACTAGCTTTCTTAGGTGGATTTTTGAACATCTCCATCTCATAAGATTTTAAATTTCCAGCCAATTCTTCAATCTTAATTTCTTTAAGACTCATGTTCTTTGAGATGACAGTGACCTTAGATAAAAAACGTTCAGAAAGAGACCTAAGGATTTTTTTTACTATCGTAGTATCAGGAATAGGTTCACCTAAATTGTGACAATCTGTCACAATATCAGTTAATCTAGTCTCAAAGTCGGCGAAGACCTCATCTTCCTCCATCTTCAGCTGTTCAAATTGAGAATTCAAAATTTGAAGCTTTGATTGTTTCACCTTCGACGTTCCTTCATGCATGACATGGAGAATGTCCCAAGCTTCTTTGGTAATTACGCACATAGTAATCCTCTTAAACTCACTCGGAGTAACAGCATTGTATAACGCATTCAACGCTTTTGAGTTCCAATTCACATTATTCGTCTCCGCAGCAGTCCACTCGCTTGACAATTTTGCTTTCACTTCATTAGTCGCATCGTCTTTCATAGTGGGAGGTGAGTATCCTACTTCTACAACATTCCACGGTCTCTCATCTAAAGATTTTAGAAACGCTCTCATCCTCACTTCCAATATGTGGAATTCGACTCATCAAACAAAGGGGATCTATATATGGAACCTCCTTCATGAGGCATATCTATCGTCTAAGTTCATGATCTAACCCTAGGTAGTTAACCTAAATCGGGGCAACCAAGCTCTGATACCAATTGAATTACCTAGACGATACTGAAAAAAACCTAGAAGGGGGAGGTGAATAAGCTTTTTGCCGAATTTATGATCAATTAAAATTATTTAGCGGAAATTCAATTTTAATTAGTCACAAACCCTAATTCTCAATTTAATTCTCAAAAACAGATCAATCAATCAAATATGAATATAAGTGCATAAATTTAAATCATGAGACGACACAGAGATTTTTACGTAGAAAATCTTGGAAAGACTTCAAGTAAAAACCACATATACGCTCGGGTATCGATGCACTATGAATCAAAGAATTTGTATAGATTCTATGAAAATAGAACTTACAACCGCTGTAATTTTTTGTTCTTCATTCAACGTTTGAAAATCTAGATTCACTCGCGCTCCACAAATCTTTTGTTCCGATCTCTGTGATCGGTGGCCGAACCTTGGTTAATTCGGCCTACTAGGAAGGGATAATAAATAATAATGATAATAATAGTGTGTGTAGATAAACCCTTATAGTTGACCTAGTTTTCCCTATCGCAAGTGCACGAATCAATTATAGTATAGTACCAATGAGATAGGGTATATCGAATCAACAGAGACTAATGATTCTTCAACTCTTTATAATTATTTCTAAGTAAATTATTAAGGATAGATTGTTTTTTTGTTTTCTATAACTAATAACATAAAAGATAAATATGAGAGATAATTGGTTTAGATTGTAAAACAATGGAGATAAAGATCTAGAGTATTTCTAACTCCACTACTAACCTTATAACATATTCTCTAAATCATTTAATTGTAAAGGGTGGTCCATCATATGTGAATCAGATATAGGGTCGCAAACATTAGCAAACCCTAATCCCAAAAAAGGAACAATTCATCCATCATTGGCACAAGTCATCTCTATGTGAGTATAACGAGTATGTGCATCTATTCTAAACTACTCCTACTAACATAAATTAAAAGCACGTTACTAATTATCCTTTTCAAGCATGGTCTGTCTAAATCAAGATTACATGTTAATAACCACTATTGTGTAAAAAATCATGAGTTAAGCATCCGAGTTCTAGCTCATATTGAATAACCATGATTGTGCAAGATAAAACTTTCATTCAAGCTAAGGCAAGACATAGAATAAGCATAGAATCTTATATAAAATCAAACATAATCACTTATCTACACAATCATCACATACATGTCCTTCAGTTTCCCCTTATACAATAAAAATAAGAAAGAGTCTACATTACTTGGCTAGGGTTTTGTTAAAAACCCTAGATATCGGTTTAGTTGTTCATGGTAGAGATCGTCTTTATTGTTAATGTAGACGAACCATCCAAGGTTGATATAATGTTCCAAACTCCAATATTACACCAAGACAAAACTCCAATTAATTATCTCTGCGAAGTCCCTCTGTTGTAGGGGAGACCCATCTCTTTTATCGAAAAAGATGCATCTTTATTTGGTAATCTGATTGCTTCATGGTTAAGCCAGGAACGTATCTTTTGATATGTATTGAAGAATGATATATAATCTCTTCCTATATGGTTAATATTGCATCCAAAATAGCCTAAAGATTATTCCATGTTGAGTTGGATCGAAATGGGTCCCACAGAGTTGTATACAAGTTGCAGAAGTTACTTGCCGCATCTGGTCTTACCGAGTACTCGGTAGTCTTCATAATCTGCGAAATCAGTGCAAGTACGCAAAAGCTCTCGGGCAAAATATACATCATCTGCGTAAGTGTGCAGTCTTTTGCACTTTACCGAGTACTTGGTGAAGGGTATACTCAGTACTCGGTAGTTTTTCACCTTACTTCTTTGCTTCGTTTCTCTTCTCGGCTTCATTCTTCTTCATTCCTATTGTATCCTTGACTTATTTTTGGTCTTTTATTGGTCTTTCATTTATGATTTCGGCTTTCGAACAATCTTGAGTCACGGATCCAGTTAATTCACTAGATTAAACTCGGTTTACATAACATCGCCTGAAATATCTTAAAATACGAAAACCGTATAAAAGCATCAATATAATGATAATCATAGACATAACAATGTATAATTAAGAGCCTTAAATATATGATATTTGGCTCCGATCAAGCCCCCAAACTTTAACATTGTTAGTCCCTTAGCAATCACTTCAAAAATCAAAATTGGTGATGATTGTATTTTTAGTACAATAATTTAAAATCTATCTATTAACTAACTAATTAACTATCTAACTAACATTTTCTTTCGTGAAGGTGTACGATTACACTTAGCACGTGTAATAAGTCTTTTAACCCCTCAGCAATATCGAGTGGACGAGTGAAGTCTCGTGAGGGTTAAATATACTACCCACAACTTCTTTCATTATTCATTCTTGTACGCTCATGAAATTAAGTAATCATTAACTTATGCAATGCTATAATTTTGTCAGAGTAAAATGCATACAAGTTATCCCCACTCACTTATAAGTAAAAATTATCATGAATTAAACTTAAAAGAATGGTCCCCATAGTAGTGAAATAAACTTGCTAATTTCTACAGCCGATCCACAAAAATTTTCGTGTTTTTGTGAATATTCTCTATAGTAGACTAATCTCCATTCCTCTACTTCGTTGATCAATCTTTGCCATGATATAACTTCACTATACTTTATCCCTTTTTGTCTTTCTAAGTCTCCAGACTGTCCAGCGAGGATTTTTAGTCTCAACCAACTGGGCCCGAGCTTCTTCCATGGGATTTATACTCATTAGTTTTCTCCCCTTTGAACGTGAACATTGATATTGCTGATACCAAGACTCGGTTAATCAGATCAAAAAATTACTTTTTGCATTTTATTTTTTTCAAAATAAATTTTCAACTTTTTTTCCATATTACTTCTTTTTATTCTTTACTACTCCCCTTCTCCCCTTGTCATTGAAACAAATCTATTTTTCAACTACATAGTCAAAGGTTAATATTTGTCCCATAGAGAATATGTACATGTGTTTATAGGTCAAAACTATCCTTCTCGATTTCAATTTCACTCATCTATTCACTCATGTGGACCACATCTTAAAAATTTAATTTAATCAAACTATTACATACTCATGAGTGGGGTAGTTGCATACATAATACCTTTCTAGTTATAACATGTACACAAATAAAAACACACATGATTTGAATACTAGTAGAGAGATAATACTAGATATATCGGAATATAAGATATAAAGAAATATATTCAAGGGAATAGAATTTTATTGAATAAAAGCACACATGATTTGGCCTTAAAGGGCCTACAATCCTATAAATAAAAATTGCAGAAAATAAAAATAAAAACAAAAGATAAAACCAATCAAAAATGGATTTGGTGGGAAATAACAAAATAATAAAACTACTACATCTATTCCCTTATTCCTACGACTTTTCCTATTCCTCCTTTAGCCACTTTTATTAGCCTATTCTCTTTCTATTTCCTCTCGCTCCTCTTGCAACAAGTATTGTTGATAACCACACCACCAACTCCTCTCTCCGTGAGTAAATAAATCCATGAACTTCCAATGATCATATGTTTTGGCATACACCATCCTTGAGCCCATAGGCGGTGTGAAATCACCTCTTAATTGTTTAATGATCATGGCTTGAATTAAGAAGGGGTAAGGTAACTTCCAATCCTTTGCTTAGGCACATAGTGAAGGAACTAACCATCTCCAATGATTCACCATATTTTCATAGATAATTGAAGGAATAGATATCCATTGCCTTGTTCGAAACAAATAAAGAATCTCCATTGCCTCATACTCGCATTTATTTTTAAGATTTGAAGGATAAACTTGCTTTGCCAATAAAGTATGAAGAAATCATAATTTAGGGTCAAGCTCGGCCCTAGGTATATTACGAACATAAGAACTTGGTTCATAATGAGCACAAATTGTGATAACCATTCGTCGAAAGGAAGGTCTTTGCGCATGATATTGTTGGAATTGTCCTTCAAACTCCAGAGGCTCTTCATGTGGAATCCCCCATGCCATAACGATTGCTTCGGGAGATATCTAAATTTTTCTTGTGCCTCCTTACACAGTGGTAGTAAGGATTACACCATTATTTTTATTTTCAAAATGCATATTCTGATAAAAATCTCTCACAACTTCGGGAAACATGATCTATGACGCCAGAGTGATTAACGGGGTCAACCTTCGTTGTTCAAGCTTTACAATTGTCTTATTTATGGCTGGCTATGGATAACCATTTGTATAGAATGAATGCTCACATGTAATCCCCCAGTCACTCAATGGATCTTCACTTTGGACAGTCATAGATTGAAGAAAACAAGTAATCCTACTACTATCTCTCTCTGAATAATGTGATGAATTGTAATTTTAGTAGAGATGAGGGATCCTATATTTATATATGTTAGAACAAGTCCATTGTAGGAGAGGAATGATACAATATTCTATAGAAATCTGGAATAGGATTTGTAAGAATGGGAAATTTTTGAAAAGGAAAGATGATTTAATGAAAAATTGTGCATAATTGAAAATGATTTCATAATTATGGAAAGTTTTCATAAAACTCGAGTAATCCTTTATTTTATTTAATTAAAGTCATATAATATAATATATAGGTTAGTCAAAATCCTATTTTGAAAGGATAATCAGAATTTCTTAATTAGAGAAATTGATTTTCGAAATTATAGAAAAATTAAGTTTTTCCAGGATTCACCGAGTACTCGGTGAGAATACTGCCGAGTACTCGGTAGTTCCTGTACCAAATCATTTTTCAAAAATATTTTTATATTTTAAAATAGTTTTAATAATAAAAATTATGCATAAAATATAAATATAAATATAAAAGTCATTATACATAAATATATATATATATATAGTTTCAAAATAAATTATTATTTTTAAATAAAAATATTTAAATATTAAAAAAATTATACATAAATATTTATAATGTTAGTAGAAAATACATAAATATAATAGGTTTTTATAAAAATAGTTTTTGTATAAGTCATATTTTCCCCCCAAACTTATTCTTTTTAACGAAAATAGATAAATCGAATAATTTTCTCATTGTTAACAAAATATCCATTGTCATTAATTTTTGAGATTCAGCAGGAAATGGAATTTAAGACAAAAGTAATAAAAATGAAAAGAAAAGAAAAGAAATCAAAATACATAATACAAAATAACGATTCACAGCTTGACCTAAGGTAATATATATAGAATGGAAATCTATGCCTAGCTTGTGATCGTACTCTCTCGAGATCCTAGTATAAGACGACGGTGGTGGTGGTGGATGCAAAGTAGATGAAGAGTTAGTGCCCAATTGATCCATAATGGCCTGAAAGCCACGTGATATCTTAGCTTTGAGCTCTGCTTACTCCTTCTCTAACCGCTTTTGACGAGCTATTAGCTGGTCATACTACTCCCTAGGCAGAGTCACAATCTCACTCTGTTTAGGGGCCTAAGGTATCTCCTCCTCAGTAGCCTCATCATCATCATCACTCGCTCATCTCTCATCCTCTGCTAGTGCTACATCGCCCTCCTCCTCCACATCATCAAGATCCGCGTCCTCCTATGCGGCTTTGACCCCTAGGCCTCTACTCATCTTGCCATATGAACGGCTAAAAACTCTGTATGCCATGGGTGCGCTGACAACTTGTACCACTTCTCCCTCCACCGGCTGAATATCAAGATGTCAAAAAATACTGGTGATCAAAGAAGGAAAAAGGAAGTAACCACTTCTTTGCCTTTATGGCCGACTCATCAGAGAGCTCCTGTAGCATAATTTGAAAGATCTGTACTATGATACTCAAAATCGAGACCAATTAACCCTCATACCGAGGATGCACCTGATTGTAGAGCACGGTATCCAAAAACCATAATCATCGGGGAATATACCGCTTCCCTCCACATGACGTGCTCTATGGATCCCTATAGCATCCCTAACACATACGTCGTACTATCTCATGGACGTCAGGGAATGGCTCCGGAGGTGGTGGAAAATTTGCCTGTAAATCCTTCGGACACTCATCCGGTATGCCCCATACTGCTATGATGATGGCGGCGTCGATCGTAAAATGATGACCTCTCACCGTCGTAGACAAACCGGTCGCCATATCATAAATGAGGTTGTGATAGAACTCGCGAACCATCTTCGGATAATACACAGGAAAAACCGGAGTCAACAACGGCCTCAGCTTCCTTTTATTTAGTTTCTTACACTTATCCTCACGACCCATCTCTTAAATCGACGTATTTGAAAGTACGCTCGAGCTAAAAATCTTTGGCCAACCCGATTTCCCTTGCCCTTTGTCATGATTCGGCCTCCCTCTGGGCCGATCGATCATGCATTTCGGCTACTGCGACCGATGATTCTCCATTATTCGTAGTCCTGCTCTTCTTCTTAGGTGCCATCGAATGCTTTTGAAGTCGGTTGAAGGTGTATATAGACGCCTATATATGTATAGCTTTGAAAATGGGATTGCTATAGAGATTTAGTACGTTTTGGATTGAAATAATCTATGGGTTTTGGTCGGATTAGGGCTAAGATGGATATATGAGGATTGACTTGAGCAAAAATGATCGAAAAATGAGGATTTAAAGGCAAAATGATCGTATATATATATGTATATATGTGTGTATATAGAATGATATATACGTTTTTAGGACGATTCGCAACCTAAATATTGTGGATCGAGAGTAATGAAGGTATAATAGGGTTAGGGTAAGAGTATTGGAGTGAAACTGAACCTTAGAGTGATTTGGGAGAGAAAGAGGTGAGCCTTAATAAGAACTGCCGAGTTACCCGGTTTAGTTCGTAAGTTAAGTCACTGAGTACTCGGTGATGCTTGTACCGAGTACTCGGTAGTTCATAGGTGCTAAAAATTGTCAACTCTTATCTCTTCACCTTTTCACCCGTTTTTTTAATTTCCTGAGACGTATCCTAACCTATTCGAAATCTTTTAAAGTGATGATTCATCGTAAAAGCGTAAAAGGATCTTTCTCACGTCTCTTATTCCTAATTTAGAATCTAACAATTGAAAACCCTATCTAGATTCCTAACACCTCGAAAACTTATTACACAGATCCTAAAAACATTCCTCAAAAATAAAAGAAATCATAAATCATGTAGAAAGAACAAAAAGTTTAATTAAAATACAAGTCCGGCTTACCGGCGCTAATCTTTACTGTCTTTGTCAAGACAACATCAAACTGTACTATCCAACACCTTTTCTCTCCGCTACACATCCACCAAATTTTGGTCTAAGTTTGGGAAGTAAGTCGTTCATTGGAGTCCATAACGGATATTTAATAATGAGCATGACATTAAGCAAATAATAATCATCAAATAACCTCCCCCCTTTGTCATGCTCTATGTTCTTCTTATAACTATTATTTGTGTCCAATGAATTTTTCATCAAGGAATGAGGCAATGTGTCCTCCATCACCTTGTCAATCCCTTCCATTTCATAAAATTCCTCCTTTACTTATTTATTGTGGAGTTGCTCCTCGAGGTATTAGGGAAATTGTTCTCTCAATTCATGTGATGTCTCAATTGGCATTTTAGGTTCCTCGTATTCTGATGTTGATAAATCTATTTGTACAGAATTGACTCTTATATTCGAAGTGATTGGTAGCAACTCTATTGGTTTTTGCCATGACTCCCAATAGTGCTTTTTCTGTAGCTACGATGTTGTCAAGGTTAGATTGTATTTGTTTTTCCCAATCGATATTTGTGAAGTCTTCTTTTACTTCAGTCAATTCATCATTCCTAACCTCTACTTGTTTCGACTCTTCTCGCGAAGTTTCATTATTTTCCTCAAATTGTTCCTCTATTTGATTATAATCATCCTCCTCGTCCTCATAAGTTGTATAGAATGGACTAGTTTCCTCTTCATCACTAAATGACACTAGTTCAACTATACTTTGGTCTATTGTATCAACTATCGCTTGATGTGGTCGTTCCTCTTCTCTTCTATTTAAAGCACTAGCTAGTACCCTACTTGGGTTTCTAACTTACAACGTGCTAAGGGCAGTCAAAACTCTATCTTCAAAATTGTTTAACTGGGGAGGTAGATTTGGAATTAGATTCGGAACAAAATCTTCATATTGAGGTTGATTTAAATCATACTAATACAATTCTTGATTATCTAATTGTAATTACGAATTATCTACATTGTATGTAATCTCCTCACACTCACGAGTGGTTGCTTCAATATTTCCTAGAGCCGTTAAAACCTTATCTTCAAAACTCAATGAATCTTGGAGAAAATATTGATTTCACTCTCTAGTTTGGAATATATTAGATGATTGAGGATAATATTATTGATTATATGATGAAAAACCTAATCCTTGATAATAAAATTGAGAATTGGATGGTTGATCGAAATATCGTGGATCTTGATTTAAGCTTTGATGTTGAATTCCCATGTATGGTTGGTAATATGAAAAACTAGGATTGTCTAACCAACACGGATTATATGTATTATAATATGGATTATTGGCCGAATTGGTGTAAGCGTTATACATTTTTTCTTTTATAAATAGGAATGCATATAAATAAAAAGAAAAATAAATAGAAATTAAACAAGAAAAGTAAAGTAAAATTATGCAATAATGATAAATATACTTAAACTCACAAACGGTTCAGCAAAACAGTGGCCACTTGCTCATCTGATTCTCCTTTCGCTTATTTCGGTGTACCTCATCAAAACACACAATTCAACTTTAAAAAGAAGAAAATAAAAATAAAACAAATAAAATAATCTAGCTATAATAATTATGCAAGAGTATAGAAAATCGTTTAGTACCCCACAACGACGCCAAAAATTTGATCGGTGGCCGAACCTTGGTTAATTAGGCCTACTAGGAAGGGATAATAAATAATAACGATAATAATAGTGTGTGCAGATAAACCCTTATAGTTGACCTAGTTTTCCATATCGCAAATGCATGAATCAATTATAGTATAGTACCAATGAGATAGGGTATACCGAATCCACAAATACTAATGATTCTTTAATTAACTCTTTATAATTATTTCTAACTAAATTATTAAGGATAGTTTGTTTGTTTTGTTTTCTATAACTAATAACATAAAGGATAAATATGAGAGATAATTGGTTTAGATTGTGAAACAATGGAGATAAAGATCCAGGGTATTTCTAACTCGACCATTAACCTTGTAATATATTCTCTAAATCCTTTAATTGTATAGGGTGGTCCACCATATGTGAATCAGATATAGGGTCGCAAACATTGGCAAACCCTAATCCCAAAAAAGGAACAATTCATCCATCATTGGCACAAGTCATCTCTTTGTGAGTATAACGAGTACGTGCATCTATTCTAAACTATTCCTACTAATATAAATTAAAAGCACGTTACTAATTATCCCTTTCAAGCATGGTCTGTCTAAATCAAGATTACATGTTAATAACCAATATTGTGTAAAAAATCATGAGTTAAGCATCCGAGTTTTAGCCCATATTGAATAACCATGATTGTGCAAGATAAAAACATTCATTCAAGCTAAGACAAGAAATAGAACGTAGAATCTTATATAAAATCAAACGTAATCACTTATCTACACAATCATCATATACGTGTCCTTCAGTTTCCCCTTATACATTAATAATAAGAAAGAGTCTAAATTACTTGGCTAAGGTTTTGTTAAAAACCCTAGATACCGGTTTAGTTGTTCATGGTAGAGATCGTCTTCATTGTTGATGTAGAGGAACCCTCCATGATTGATATTATACTCCGAACTCTAATATAACACCAAGACAAAACTCCAATTAATTCTCTCTGCGAAGTCCCTCTGCTGTAGGAAAGACCCCTATCTTTTATAGAAAAAGAAACGTCTTTATTTGGTAATCTGATTGCTTCACGGTTACGTCAGGGACATATCTTGTGATATGTATTGAAGAATGATATATAATCTCTTCATATATGGTTAATATTGCATCCAAAATAGTCTATAGATCATTCCATGTTGAGTTGGATCAAAACGGGTCCCACAGAGTTGTATACAAGTTGCCGAATTTATTGGCCGCATCTAGTCTTACCAAGTACTCGCTCAAGCCTTTACCGAGTACTCGGTAGTCTTTATAATCCGCAAAAACCAGCGCAAGTATGCAAAATCTCTCGGGCAAAATATCCATCATCCGCACAAATGCGCGGTCTTTCGCACTTTACCGAGTACTCGGTGAAGGGTATACCGAGTACTCGGTAGTTCTTCACCTTACATCTTTACTCTTCAACTTCTTTGCTCCGTTTCTCTTCTCGACTTCATTCTTCTTCATTCCTATTGCATCCTTGACTTATTTTTGGTTTTTATTGGTTTTTCATTTTTATGATTTTGGCTCTCGAACAATCTTGAGTCACGGATCCAGTTAATTCACTGGATTAAACTCATTTTACATAACATCGCCTAAAATATCTTATAACATGAAAACTGTATAAAAGCACCAATATAATGATAATCATAGACATAACAATGTATAATTAGGAGCCTTAAATATATGATATTTGGCTCCGATCACTCCGTACTTTGACGACTCTGCTTCTCAATAGATTAAAATCACGACGAAGCCTCCTGCTTCGATCTCCACACTCAGACGGCTCCATTCTTTAATGGATCAACGGAACCACGTTGCTATAAACAGTGTGTGAATTTTTCAGCAACTATACCATTCAATTGTGCAAAGAAATCGTCGATGTAGAAGCACGATTGAAGACGTCCAATAACAAGAGAACTTGTGTATCTCTAATCACTCAATAATATTCTTTCACCATATGTGTATCTCTGTAGAAGAAGATAAAGTTGTAGAAAACTTGCAGAGAATTCTTAAAGACGTGTCTCCTCTTCATGTAGACTTAGGTATTTATAGACAATGATGATCCAAACCCTAAGTTTTTCCTTTCTCATAATTTCACATCCAAACCCTATATTCTGGTGAATATAATGTATATAGCACGCACTTTGATGTATATAAGTCGTGGACAAATCATAAAACCAACCCATGAATAAATCAGACAATATTCCAAAATTTACCCAAAATCTAACCGCAAGCGTAGCTGGGTCTACGCTTCAAGCGTAAATGGCCTACACTTCAAGCGTAGGTCCAGGCGTAAAAATGTGTTTTCTAGCCACTTTTTGAAACTGAAAGCGTAGTCTTAAGTGTAGGCATTTTTGTTAAAACCACTTTTCTTTGCAACTGCGCCAAAATGACCATCTTGTACCCACGATACTTTTTTCTTGAAGTGACGGATTTGAAAAATGTCATTTTCGCCCTCTAGGAAACATTTTACCTCAATATGCTCACTTTCGTTCTTCACTTGTATTCTTCATTACTTCAACGCTTGATTCTGCCTTTGATGAAGCTTATTGATGTCATTGAAACCAATCTAACCTATCTAACACTCAACATGGTTATTGTCTAGAATATGTCATAAATAAACAATACACAAAAGTGTTCTTACAGGATAAATCATGAGGAAGTCCCCATGCTTTAGCAATAGCCTCGGGAGTCACATTAATAGACCTCGAATTGTATCATATAGTTGTACGAGCGATCAAAGATCCTTCACCTCGAGCATCATACTTCATATTGTTGTAGAAATCACGCACAATGTTAGGAAAAACCTGTAAATTCGCTGGCTTGTAAAGCTGCTCCAATCGCTACTCCTTAAAAGCTCGATCCGTCATTATCTTCAATGGATCATACGTGATATACTTGTAGAACACTAGCTCATACTTGATCTTGTAATCTGCAAGAGGATCACCCTTAGGGGTAGCATCCTTAATCTCCTCCTCCGTCAAACTTCCAATGGCCATACTAGCTTTACTATTTGTCTAATAGTTTTGAATAAGATGTGAAAGAAAGACTAGGGGAGGCCCTATATTTATAGATCTCAAATCCAAGTCCTTTCTAGGAGAGGAATGATTTAATTTACAGTAGAAATCTGGAATAGGAATCATTGAATTGGAAAATTTTCAAATGGTAACTAGCTTTAATGCATATATTCCATGGTTGAACAGGATTTCGGTATTTATGGAAACTTTTCTAGAACTCTCTTTTCTATAATATAAAAATATGAAAACTATATAAAAATATTAGGATATATGTTAGTTAAAATCCTAAGTTAAGAATAAAATTAAAATAATTAAGTATATATATAGTTTTTTCAAAAATATTAAATTCCAGGTTCCACCGAGTACTCGGTGGGGAATTTACCGAGTACTCGGTAGTTCCTAATCCAAAAAATTTCAAAAATTAATTTTCTTTAATATATAATTATATAAATTTATACATAGAATATATATATAAGAAGTCAGTATATATATTTAAATAAAATATTTGAAATAAAATAAATATATATATAATACAATTATACATAAATAATTATATAAAATTAATAATGTATAAGTATATATTTATATAAGTTAAAGTTTTGTAAAAACAATATTTTAAAAAAATTGTACCCTCCCCCCAAACTTATAGCATTATGTTCTTATAATTGAAAAATAGATAAGATCAAAATAATTTGTTCGATAAATGCCAAAATATCCATTTTCATTAATTTCCTAATGTTTTTCGAGGGAATAGAGTACAAAATATAATAAAAGAAATAAACCAAAAAGTACAAAATAATGATTCATGGCTCGGCCTAAGGCAATATCTAGAACATAAATCTATGTCGGCACATGATTGGATATTCTCACTAAATTCTAAGACTCAGACGGTGGTGGTGGTAGATGAGAAGTGGATGCAGAGCCTTTTTCTATCAACAAATCGACTTTCATAGTTAGCTCCTCCAATTTCTTCGTTATCCCCTCTTGATTTGCCACGAGTGTCAAGTATTGTTCACAAGTTATCGACATTTTCTATCGTTCCTTCTTCGCATCCTCCTTGTGTAGCTTAGATATCATGTTATGCCAACTAGATCTCTCAAAATACTTTGGTTTATACTCATTTTTTTCCTAGCTTCTCTATCGGCACATTATTGTCTTTTATTAACTTCATGGCTAAGGTCGGGAACGGAGCCATGTATGATAAGGCACCAACTTTGGTAATATTACTCATGTCGACCCACACTTCATATATGTTTGTCCAAATAACATCTAGGATTGAAATCCAATGGTCTTTTGCAAAGGCATATAAAGCTTCTTGAAAACTTCCGCGACGTTCACTAATATGGCCTTGTGGGTGTGCTTGACATTGAATAATGGTATCAATGATCCTCATATTCAGTGCATAGTGTTTATTTGCCATACACGTGTTGTGCTTATTTCCGAACCTTCCTTTAGTGATATCATCCACAATGAAATGAGTTTCCGGTAACGTCGAAAGTGTATCCCTCAAATGGGCTGGGCACTCATGTGGAATACCCTATGCTCTACTAATAGATAGCGGCGTAATGATAATAGTCTTCCCTTTCATATTTGTTTCCATCATTTTATCATCTTCTTCACCCACGTCCACCATATTGAGCCAAAACTCATACAATAGTGATTTGATTATATAGGTTTACGCGGGTCGTAATAATGGTTCTAACCCCCTTTTCTTGACACAATCTGTAAGAACATTTACAGCATTTAGAGTATTATTTGTGTTTGGAATGTTCTAGACAATAACAATGTTGAGTGAATTGTCATGTTAAGTGAATTGTGAAGTCAGGAAGGTTTAATAGGCATTGAAGAGGAAACAAGTTTGAGTAAAAAATGCCTCCCGAAGGGCAGAAACGTCATTTTTTCAAGTTGTAACTTCAAGAATCATGACAAGCAAGTTAAGGAGGTTGAAATGACACATCTATCAAAAAATGTTGGTTCCAAGTATTTTGCTACCCTGACCTATGCCCATAGCAACTAAAAGTGGCTAGAAATTGAGTTTTCTACGGCCACGTGACCATTTTGGCCCTACGCCCCAGGCGTAGGGGTCTAACAAATTCATGATGCTGAAATTCTCGTTTTGCCTCCGATTTGTTTTCCTTTGAGGCGGCTGCGACTTTACATATTGAGATATGTGCCATACACATATTATTCATTAGAGAATAGGGTTTTACTTGGTTTGGTGTGAAATTACAAAAAAGGAAAAGATTAAGGTTTCTTCTAAGCATTGTCTATAAATACCAAGGTCTTCTACAGATGTGAGGCAACCTTGTAGCCCTAGAGCCTTAGAGCCTTTGAGAGATCTCTGCAAGTTTTATACATATTTAAATTCTTCTACAGAGATATAGATAATGAGAGAATCATTGAGTGAATATCTTCTAGTTCTATCTTGTTTAGGGTTTTTTCAATTGTGCTTCTACATAGATGATCTTATGCACAATTGAATGATCTAGATTTTGAAAAATATACATACCACCTTGTACAATGTGGTTGTTTAGATCCGTTTGAGAAATGGAGCCGTCTGAGTGCAAAGATTGAAGCAGGAGGCTTCGTGGTTATTTGATCCGTTGAGAAGTAGAGTCGTCAGAGTACGAAGATCGGAGCGAGAACTTCACTGAGCACGAGTGAATTTAGACTTTCAGACATCAAATGATGAACCGCAAATTACAATGGTTGTAAGTTCTGTTTTCATAGAGTTTGTACAAATTCTCTAATTCATAGTGCATCGATACCCGAGCATATTCATGATTTTTACTTGGAGTCTTTCCAAGTTTTTCCACGTAAAAATATCGTGTCTTTATTACTTTATTTTTTTCATTTAGATTAATCTTGATAGAGAATTGGATTAAAATTAACTTTTCCGAAATTAATATTAATTATCAAAAAATCTACAAAAAGCCTATTCACCCCCCCCTAGGCTATTTTCATTGATCGTCTAGGTAATTTCAATTGGTATTAGAGCGTGGTTGCCCAATTTGAGGTTAAGTACCTATGGTTAGATTCTGAACTTAAATGATGGATTTACCTTGTGAAGGAGGATCCGTATCTAGGTCCCCTTTGTTTAATGGCTTAAATTATACGTATTGGAAAGCGAGGATGAGAGCGTTTTTGAAATCGTTAGATGAGAGAGCTTGGTTGGCCATAGAGGTAGGATATTCACCTCCCACTGTGAAAGACACTACTACTAATGAATCTAAAGTAAAACCATCAAGTGAGTGGACTAGTGCTGAGTCAAATAGTGCTAGTTTGAATTCCAAAGCTTTAAATGTTTTATATAACACTGTGACTGTGAGTGAGTTTAAGAGAATTTCCATGTGCGAAATAGCCAAAGAAGCTTGGGATGTTCTCCAGTAACTCATGAAGGAACTTCAAAGGTTAAGCAATCGAAACTCCAAATTCTAAATTCAAAATTTGAACAACTTAGGATGGAGGAGGATGAAGTTTTTGGTGACTTTAAGGCTAGATTAACTGACATAGTAATAAGTTGTCACAATCTAGGAGAGCCTATTTATGAGATTATCATAGTGAAAAAAATTCTTAGATCTCTAACTGAATGTTTTCGGTCTAAGGTTACTGTCATATCTGAAATCATGAGTTTCAAGGAAATTAAACTTGAAGAGTTGGCTGGGAATTTAAAATCATATGAGATGGAGATGTGTGCTCAATCCTCTAAGAAGTCTAGCTGCACAAAAGAGAAAAACATAGCTTTGAAAACCATTAAGGAAGATCGTAGTGAGTTGGATGAAAAGGGTTAGAGTAGACCAAGACAATTTGATATTATCATGAAACAGTTTCATAAGTTTTTAAAATCTTCTTGTGCTCAAGAATTGATTAAAGGACAAAAATTTGGAGATAAATCACATGATTCTGATGCGCATCAGGTGTACAAAATATGTGATTAAAAACAACCCCTTAACGACACCAGGTTTTACCCTACGCAAACGCACGTATCACTTGTAGAATAACAAGACCTTGAGTAAGGGATATCGATCCCACATATACTAAGATTGTTCATTTTAGTAATTTAAAAACAATGAGTTATATTTTTAAAAAATTGTTTATTTCGGTTGTCGAAGACCAAATTATCTAAATTAACTAAATTATTCTAGAAAGCAAAGTATATTGGTTTGTGATTCAAGAGAGAGAAAAATAGGGTTTTCATTGCTCTACCACTAATCGCATAATATAATTCCTCACTGTATCAACTGTATGAGGGCGATCCATAACTGTGAATCAGGTCATACCGCAAATACCTAAATACGACCCCAAAATGGAGTACCATTAACCGGTTTGTGACAACCCGTCTCATGACTGATTTAACTAGTACATGCCAATTATATTACTTTAATCTAGTCATACTGCATGAAAATAAACTAAAGCATGTCTATATTACGTCGCCAAGGCACGACCTATGTCAACCTAGGGTCTTAAGTTTCATTACCACCATTGTGTAGAAACCATAATTAAGCATCCGAGTTCCAGCCCATAGTGAATAATCATAGTTGTGTAAAATAATACATTCATTTCATCTAAGATAAGAATTTAAAACAAACATATAATTTTATATTGCAAAATAGTACGGTCTCTTAACTACTACAATCATCACAGTATGGTCAACAGTTTCCCCTCATTACAATTAAAGAACTACATTACTTGGCTAGGGTTTTGCTAGAAAACCCTAGATACCGAATTAGTTGTTCATGGTGGAAAGAGACTGCATCGTTGATGTAGAATCGCCCTCCATGGTCGTTTTCTCCAGATTTCTAGGTCTTGAATGGCTCCTCCCTTTGAATGATATGTGAATAGAAGCTCTGAAATTATGTGAAGAGAAGTCCCCTTATATTTGTAGCAAAGCTTGGTATTTATAGGCATAGGTGAGAGAAACCCTTACTTGGAGAATAAGATTACCCTTTTTCGTAATTTCACACCCAACCAAGAAAAACCCTAATATTTGATGTATAATATGTTTATATTCCATTTATAGAGGTGTTGGGGTCGAACTTAAAGTCATCCGGGTCAAAACGGATCAATTTGGGTCAAAATAGGATTTTGGCCCGAATCCAAAATTTCCAATTTTTTCTGCAGTGCACCTCTCACTCTTTTGATCATATCTAGAGCTACATATATTGGATGGATACGTTTAATATATCGTTTGAAATATGACTTCAAGGTCTTGATGTTAGGCACAAAAATCACCCCATTTGGGCCCTTTTTGACCGAGATATGAGCTCCCGATGTTGATTGAAATTTTGTGCTGAAAACACTATAGCATTCCGCATCTACGCTTCAAGCGTAGTAGGCCAACGCTTCAAGCGTAAGTCCCAAGCGTACCACTAAGCATAGGTCCAAGCGTAGAAATATGATTTCCAGCCACTGTTTTAAACTAAAAGTGTAGGTATTATGTGGAAAATCACTTTTCTCCGTGAATGTACCAAAATGGCCGTCTTGAACCCATGATACTTTTTGCTGAAGATGACGGCTTCTGGAAATGCAGTTTTTGACCTCCGGGAGCGATTTTATCTCGGACTGCTTCTTTGACTCTCCTCTTGGATAGAAATAAC
Organism: Cornus suecica; assembly: GCA_963922005.1. Taxonomy (NCBI): domain Eukaryota; kingdom Viridiplantae; phylum Streptophyta; class Magnoliopsida; order Cornales; family Cornaceae; genus Cornus; species Cornus suecica. Next base: position 18,788,098 of record OY998248.1, on the reverse strand, counting down.
ATACTATTCAGTTAATTCACCGAAGTTAGCTCCATTTCTTCATTAAGCTCTTGAAACATGCCTTAACACGCAAACACAATAAAAATACCAAATAATGGAATGGAAGAACGTAAAATTAGTGAGTTTGGGGGTCAAAATGTCTAATATTTGACACCTATCACACCCCCAAACTTACATATTGCTAGTCCCTTAGCAATAAACTCTGGGACCTTTTCTTGTGATGATTTTTTTAATCTAACTACTCTAACTATTCTAACTAATGTAACATAATCACTTGCTTTCGTGAGGGTTGACGATTACACTTAGCACGTTTAACAACCCTTTTAAACCCCTAGTGGACGAGTGAAGTCTTGTGAAGGTTTCCAGTGATGGTACCTACAAACATCTCTGTTCTCTATACTCACGCAGTCATGAGTTCACACACAAATTCAATTAAGTCATGATATCATGCAAAAGATAACATGGATGCGCATACTCCCACTCACTACCAAACAATAATTATATCAAACTTTGTGTCATGAATGGTTCCCACTAAAGTGAATGATTTTGTTACTTTCTACTCTCAATCTAGACAACCTTCCGTGATTTTAAGAACACTCGACTACGATATTTCAATTTCTCTTCTTCTACTTCATTAATCAAACTTTGCCATTTTTAATAAAAACATATCTTTCCATCTTTCCAATTTTATCCCTTTTTTTTCTAAGTGTCCGGACTTTCCAGCGAAGATTTTTAGTCCCGACCAACTGGGCCCGAGCTTCTTCTATGAGATTTATGCTGATTAGTCTTCTCCCCTTTAAACGCGAACAGTGATATTGGTGATACCAAGGCCTGGTTACTCAGATCGAAGAACTGCTTTTTGCATTTTATTTTCTTAAAATATATATTTTTCAATTTACTCCATTTTAACCATAACATCTCCCCTTCTCCCCTTTTATTGTGGCAAAATTATTTTTTCAACTACATAGTCAAAGATCAACTTATTTCCCATAGTGAATGTGTGTTTGTGCTTATAGGTCAAAGTCGTTCTTCTTAATTTCAATTTCACTCATTCATTCACCCATGTAAAACCACATCTCTTCACTAACTCGATTTAATCATTACTCTCATGAATGGGAATATCACATTACATACTACTCATGCATCATAAACATAAACATAATCAACTTGTAATGCAAAACATTCATGCGTGAAAACAAAGAACTGCTCCAAAATTTCAAATTTTTCCGAAAATTTTCCTTGTAATACTATACCCTCACCCCCAAACTTAAATTAGACCATGTCCTCATGGTCAAAAAAATAATATAGGAGAACAGTTACAGTTACCCTTAAAGCTCAATTATGGATTCCAAAGCAAAGCATGAATCCCCTCCCCCAAACTTGATTTGGATCACTTGTAGATATCATCAACAAATCACAAATATCCAATCATAGCAAGGGAAAACAAATTTCATCATAAACATCAAGAAATCAACACATGTTTTTCAAGATATTAAAAATTCTCTCTTATTTTTTTCTTTATTTTTAAAATGATTTGGCCTTAAGGGCCTACAATCCTATAAATAAAATAGCAATAAAAGAAAATAATAATAATAAAAAAAAGGATAAAGATGTGGGTCTACCGTCTTTAGGAATTTAAAAATTGCATAAATTAAACGACCTACTATTTTACAAACCTAGGCTGGAAACTAACTATCACAGCTTAGGACAAATGTTTAACGTCGTCGGCATGACATGACCACTCAAAGGGTTATCCAACACCATTCCTCTCTACAACACTTCTCCTACTCATAGGACAAAATATAGGAGACAACTCTTTCAGTGCTCTCACTTGTGAAAAATTAGTATTATCCATGACATCAAATATAGAACAATAATCAACATATAAAATACCTCCTCTGTCACGTTCTAACTTCACCCCATATACAAGTAATGTGTCCAATAGATCCTCCTTTAACACCTTATGTACGGTTCCCTCCACCAATTCATCATTCTCCATTAAATTGACAGATGCCATAAATTCCGGTCCCGGATCTATCTCCTCATAAATCTTTAGCCGATGACCACACCTCTTTACCCTCTAACTTTCCGAACCTACCTCTCCATGGGGGTAAACCGATTTAAGTCTAAATGGTCCATCCCTTCTTAACCGGATCTTACTTGCAAACAATTTCAGTTTTGAATTACGCTGTCGTCCCTTTTGGCCGAGCTCAAGGAACTTAATTCGAACATGCTTAGCATGATGTATTCTTGTCTGAGCTATGTAAATTCGAACATCCTCATACGCATAATTTCGTATCCCCTCATACTCATTTCTTAATCGCAGATCTTCCCAAGCATACAGCTTATCTACCATTTTTATATTCAGTACTCGCTCCTTAAGAGGGGTGTCATCCTTGATAGGCTCTATGACAGTTCGTAGCAAATGCTCAGCTCTAACATTCTTCACACCCTTTTTATCTTTCAATACATCATCCTCCCTATGCAACACAATCTCAGGAAACATACTTTCAAACTCCAACTTCTGTGGAGGAATAAGTTGAGGTTCAAGCGACTCTCTTGATGATCTCTCTAACGGCGAGTACAACGTAACTCCCAACGCAACAATAACTTTCAAACTAGATCGCTGTTGGTCCTCCCAATTTTCAAAATTTACCTTCGATCTTTTCATCACTAAGGTCTTCTCCCGACCTTCAGTGCCGTCATACAACCAAATATTATAAAGTGAGTTGTCAAGCACCAATGCTGCTGGTGACACAAATGAAGATTTAGGCGAATCTCTTGGCTCTTCCCCTAGTTGCAAACCTAGAGCTCTTTCAAATGCATTTGATCTTTCCATCACAGCATCCAGGTCATATCTTGCTTGACTATGAGGTATCAGTTCTTCACAAGCCTTATTGACTTGTTCTCCATTAAAGCACTCAACCGGTGTATTGATTCGATGATCTGTATTAAAAACATTCATCCTCACCTTCATATTCCCGAAAGATAGATCCATCACTCCGATCCTACAATCGATATGTGCATTGGCTTTAGCCAAGAACGGTCTTCCTAATATCATTGGGATATGTTTCTTAAAGTTTGAACAGGTTCTATATCGAGAATTATGAAATCCACTAGAAATTAGAACTTGTCAACTTGAATGATGACATCTACCAAAACTCCCCTCACTTGCTTAATCGACCTGTCTTCAAATTAGAGCTCCACCAAAGTAGGATTGAGCTCTCCCAACCCTAGCTGTTGATAAACTGAATATGGTAGTAAGTTAACACTTGCACCAGATCAAAAAGAGCTCTACCAATTTCTTTGTCACCAATGACACATGGAATAGTGGGAGCACCAGGATCTTTCCTCTTAGGTGGTATGTTACTTAGAAAGAATGAACTCACTTGTTCTATCATCATGATCTTCTTAGGAGTCTTTGCTCTATTTTTCTATTTTTGCGTACAGAGGTCCTTGAAGAATTTAACATAAGGTGGTATTTGGTCTATAATGTCTAAGAGAGGCAGATTAATCTTGACTTATCAGAATGTCTCCAACATGTCTAACTCTATATCGTTACCATTTTTGGCGGGCTCTCTAAGACGTTGAGGAAATGGTGTTTCCTCCTCATATGGTGGCCTTTCTGGCTCTTCATCTTCCTTCACTTGATATTTATCTTTCTGGACTCTGTCAGCCTCATTTCTTCGCTCTTCTTCAGCTTCCTTTCTTTGCGCTCGTCCCGCCTCCTTTCTTCTCCACAACCTCTCTTCATGTTCCTCCACAAATCTACTTTCCACTTCCCTTACATTTCTCAAAGTCGTAATGGCATGGACTGTTTCATAATTATGCTCAGCAAATGAACCACGATCCACTACTTGTTGACTCTTTGGATTAACCACTGGTTGCCTAAGCAATCTTTCCTCTTCAAGCCTATTCACCATATTAGCTAGTTGCCCCATTTGGGTTTCTATCTAAGCATGGATTGGGATTTAGAGTTCATTGATTGGATAGTTGCCTGAAAATGATTAGATTGATTTTTTAACTCACCAAAAACTTGAGTTTTTAACTCCTTCAAGGCACTAATAATATCTTCTTCAAAGTCATGTGGTCTTGGTGGTGAATTTTGAGTTGGATTTTGATGTTGGAGATGATTTTGAGTATATTGAGGATAAACTGGATTTGGATTGAATCCTCGGATTTGGTTTCCTTGAGGCTGAGTTTGGTAATTATATGGTTGGATAGCCTAATTAGTATTGAATGGTTGGAGAGCTTGAGAATTATTAGATGGCTATCTAGGTTGGTAATTTGACTGAGGATTTCTATCCATGATTTAGTGTTGTGAGTCGAATGATTATTGACTATGTTCGAACCTTGGATGTGGATTCTCCACATTTGTAGATCCATAGGATAGAAGTGGGTGATTTCTAGAATTTGAGGTGTATGAATTAGTGAAAGGAGTATTATTTGAATAGTTCCACAATGCCTTGGCATCGGCATCCATTATGTCCTGACACTTAGTTTGAGAATACTCAGCTTCTAGTTCTAACCTCTCTCTCGTAGAAGAATGACTTTGCTAAACAAAGTTGTCAATTCTTTCTAATTTCTCTCTTATCAATGCCACGGACTTTCTAACATCCTCATCCGGCCTTCCTTCTATGACAAATGCTTTGCTGGATCCTCTCTCATGTCCTTCTCTAGCCCGCAACTTAGATTCATATTGAATTGTATTCTCACTAATATCATCAAACAAATCTAAGAGTTCTTTTACCGGCTTCAGGATAAATTGACCTTGTGTTAACACATCTATCAAAGTTTTATGTGCATCTCCAAGTCCCATGTAAACATTCTTAGCTACATCCTGTTCAGATAACCAATGGTGGGGACACTTATACAAGATTTCACTATATCACTCCCAAGCATCACGAAACTTCTCACCAGGTAACTCTCTAAAACTTTTGATTGCATCCTGGGCTTCTGAGGTCTTTCCTATGGTATAATGCTTTTCTATGAATTCTCTTTGAAGGGTTTTCCAATCAATTTTAATTTCCTTAGCCAATTTGGCGTACCATCTTTTAGCCTTTTCTCTCAACGACCAAAGAAATAAACGCACTCGAAAATCATTCTTAGACAGATTATCAAACCTAACGGTCGAGGCAACCTTTAAGAAATCATTAATATGCTGGTATGGGTCCTTTATCCTAAGGCCAAAAAAATTTGGAAGCATATTGATAACGCTTGACTTGATCTCGAAGCGCTTCGCGCCTTCTTCCTCTGGGAACTCAGCATAGGAATTGTACGCATCGGGCGCGTAGTATCCCTTTAGGGATGTCTCCGGTGTCCTCAGTAGGTTGGCTCTTTGGTCACCCATCACTTCTTCTTCTGACTAACGATGACGCTTTTCAATAACTCGACAGTTTAAAAAAAAAATTTGTTCGATCTTAGGATCAAAAGGTTCTAATTCAACGTTGGGATCAAAACGGGATTTTCGATCGGCCATACAACAAACAAATTTTTTTTTTTACTTCTAAACCACTCTAAATATTAACAGAAAATAAAGCTAAAATTATGCACGAAATTAAGATAAACTAAAAGTCACCAGAGGTCCAACAATGCAACTTCTGCTCTGCTAAATCCCTTTATGTTTTTTAGAGTACCTATTAATCACACAAAAAGTCTAACTTTCAGTACATTACAATAACGCAATATAAATAAACTACTAAAGCTAACGAACAATGCTAAGTCTCTATAAATGGTGCCAAAAACTTGATGTGCGTCAGGTGCGTACAAAATATATGGTTAAAAATAACACCTTAACGACGCTAAGTTTTACCTTATGCAAGCGCACATATCACTTGTAGAATAGCAACAGCTTGAGTAAGGGATATCAATCCCACAGAGACTAAGATTGTTCACTTTAATAATTTAAAAATAATGAGTTGTATTTTTGAAAAGCTGTTTGTTTTTTTGATCGGAGACCAAATTATCTAAATTAACTAAATTATTCTAGAAAGCAAAGTAAATTCGTTTGTGATTCAAGAGAGAGAAAACTAGGGTTTTCATTGCTCTACCACTAACCGCATAATATAAATTCTCACTGTATCAACTGTATGAGGGCGATCCATAACTGTAAATCAGGTCGTACCGCAAATACCTAAATACGACCCCAAAAAGGAGTATCATCAACAGGATTACGACAACCCGTCTCATGACTGACCTAACTAGTACATGCCAATTATATTACTCTAATTTTGTCCTACTGTATGAAAATAAACTAAAACATGTCTATATTAAGTCTCCAAGGCACGACCTGAGTCAACCTAGGGTCTCAACTTTCATTACCATCATTTTGTAGAAAACCATAATTAAGCATCCGAGTTCCAGCCCATAGTGAATAATCATAGTTGTGCAAAATAATACATTCATAATATTTAGGACAAGAATTTAGAAAAAATGTATAATTTTATATTGCAAATTAGTACGGTTTCTTAACTACTATAATAATCACAGTATGGTCAATAGTTTCCCCTCGTTACAATTGAATAACAATCAAAGAACTACATTACTTGGCTAGGGTTTGCTAGAAAATCCTAGATACCAAATTAGTTGCTCATAGTGGAAAGAAACTGCATCGTTGATGTAGAATCGCCCTCCATGGTCATTTTCTCCGAATTTCTAGGTCTTGAATGGATCCTCCCTTTGAATGATATGTGAATAGAAGCATTGAAATTATATGAAGAGAAGTTCCCTTAGATCTGTAGCAAAGCTTGGTATTTATAGGTGAAGGTGAGGGAAACCCTAACTTGGATAATAAGATTACCCTTTTTCGTAATTTCACATCCAAATAAGAAAAACCCTAATATATGATGTATAATATGTGTATATTACATGTATAGAGGTGTTGGGGTGGAATTTAAACCCATCGGGGTCAAAACGGATCAATCGGGGTCAAAATAGGATTTTGGCCCGAATCTGAAATTTCCAGCTTTCTCTGCAGGACACCTCTCACACTTTTGATAATATCTAGAGCTACATATATTGGATGGAGACGTTTAATATATCTTTGGAAACCTGACTTCAGGATATTGAAGATAGGAATAAGAATCACCCCATTTGGACTATTTTTGACAGAGATATGAGTTCCCAATGTTGACTGAATTTTTGTGCTGAAAACACTATAGCATTCCGCACCTACGCTTCAAGCGTAGCAGGCCTACGCTTAAAGCGTAGGTCCCAAGCATACCATAAAGCGTAGAAACATGATTTCTAGCCACTTTTTTAAACTGAAAACGTAGGTATTATGTGGAAAATCACTTTTTTCAAAAAGGTCGTCTTGAACCCACGATGCTTTTTGTTGAAGATGACGACTTCTGGAAATGCCATTTTTGCTTTCTGGGAGCCATTTTTGTCTCGGACTACGTCTTTGACTCTCCTCTTGGATATAAATAACATACTCTTCAGTTAATTCACCGATGTTAGCTCCATTTCTTCATTAAGATCTTGGAATATGCCTTAACACTCAAACGCAATAAAAATACGAAATAATGGAATGAAAAAATGCAACAATAGTGAGTTAAGGGGTCAAAATGTCTAATATTTTACACCTGCCAGATTCTAAAAATAGAAAAGTCCAAAATCGAAATGACATGGTTGACCCTAAAAAGAAGAAACCTCAATGTTTTGAATGTCAAGGATTTGGTCACATAGCTGCAGAGTGTGCTAATAAGTCAAAAAGGATAAAAGGACTAGTTGTCACTTGGAGTGATGGAACTGATGATTGAACAGCTAGTGACTCGGCTGATGAGTCTGAGAATTTCACCGTGTTTGCGGCACAAAATAAGGAGGTCGGTAAAATTGCTGCAAGTTGGGCAATGTCTGGATATGAAGATTTTGAGGATAATGAGGATCATGGGGACTCGTATGTAGATGCATACAATAAACTATATGAAAATTCCATACATATTAGCAAAGTGTACTCAAAATTTATGGTTTAATTTAACAATGTTGATAAGGAGACACAATCCTTAAGAGAAGAGTTAACCAAGTTTGATCAAGAAAGGACTCAGGCATTGAAGATGGTAGATGGTCCCAATGAGGAATTAAGAACTCTAAGATTGGAATTGAGTGAGAAATCTACAAGGATTGAGGGTTTGGAAAAGGAATTGAATGGTGCTAACTGAACTATTCATAAATGGTCTAGTGGAACTCTTAAGCTTAATCATATGTTGAGTATGGAAAAATCTGCAGGAAATACAGAGGGGTTAGGGTTCAAAGGAACAACAAGTGATTCTAACATCATTCCCAAAACTACTTTTGTTAGGGCTTCTCAAGTAGCATCTAGTTTGTCTCAAGGTAAGTCTGATAGGAATCTGAAGTTTCAATCTTATGTCAAAAGATCGGTTAAGAATACTCCTATTACCTCTAGATTCAATGAGGGTTCGAAAAATGGCTTTTAAAGGTTTATCCTAGTATGTCATCACTGTGGAGTTAAAGGTCACATTCGACCCGTGTGTTCAAAGTTAAGAGAAGAAACTTTGAAATCATAGTGGAAACATATAACTCAAAAATGACCCAAAGTTGAAGATTAAATTCAGGTGTTGAGTGAAGAGGTGAAGAGGTTGTCTAGGCTGGCAAATAAAGCACCAAAATTTAAACAAGTGTAGGTTAGGAAAGATGAACTGCATTGTTTGGATGCTCATACTGCATGTAGAGCATGTGACTCTAATTTTGAGAAAGGTCTTGAGTATATATCCACAGATTTCTCAATCAATAGACATCTCTACAAAATAATTATATTTTCAAAAGCATGTGTATCTTAGAAAATCTAGCGGCATGTTATCATTAGGATAAATGGTTTCATATGTATCATTCTAGGAATATCTTGCATTATCTTTTATCCAAGAATTAATACATTATCATGCATTTTGTTTTAGTTGCATGTTTAATTTTTTTTTTTATGCATGCATCATGTTTTTATTACTATTAGGATTATTCATGCATGCATCATTATGACAAAAATGAAAAATAAAAATTCTTAGCATGTTGAGCTTGGCTAAGGGTACAAATGGTTGTCATATTTTACTTTTTCTCATATTTACTTTTCTTATTATGCTTATGGGAATTGGAGTTATTAGTCTGATCTGAGGATATAAGTTATTCACTTGACATGTTTAAGTATTATTTTTAGAACTCATTAACTTTGGGTGTTTGTTTTACTTCAGAGATGAGAGTATTATTTGCTGAAACTTTTAGTCTTTTTTATCTAATCCGAAGTGATATGTAGGTTCATGAGCTATGTTAGATTGATCTATGCTTTGAAATACCTTTTGCATGGTTATGAATGTTGTGATAATGTTGAAAGAGGAAAGAATGAGATAATCAAAATATAGAAATGCAAAAAGTAGTTCTTCAATCTGAGTAACCGGGCCTCCTACCATAATGTACCAAAGTGTTCGCGTAAAAAGGGGAGAAGACTAATGGGCATATATCCTAAGGAAGAAGCTTGGGCCTATTTGGTCGGCATTGAAAATCCTCGCTGGAAAGTCCGGAGCTTGGAAATGCATTGTTATTTTGATTTTCATATGATCATTGTGTTTGCATTGTTGTTATAATTTTTATATGATCATTATATTAGTTTATATTTGTTTTCCACACCTGTTTTTGATGGTATGTTGTTCAGTGTTGTAGTTACAGGATTGGAAGATCGTCATGAAGGCAATCTGATATTTTATATCTATGTTTATTGGTGTGTGTTCATAGGTATAGATATTATGTTGTTGTTTGTAAGGATATCTTTGTAAAACATGGTTTTGTCTCAGAAATGCCAAGGGAGAGATTCTAAGAACATTTATAGCATTTATAACATTATTTGTGTTTGACATGTTCTAAACAAGAACCATGTTAAGTGAATTGTGAAGTCGGGAAGGTTTAATAGTTATTGACAAAGCTTCATCAAATTCAAATCAAGTCTAAAGAGGTGAAGAATACAAGAGAATTGAAGAGGAAACAAGTTTGAGTAAAAAGTGCCTCCCAAAGGGCAGAAACGTCATTTTTTTCAAGTAGCAACTTGAAGAATCAAGACAAGCGAGTTGAGGAGGTTCTACTGGCACATATATATAAAAAAAGTTGGTTTTGAGTATTTTCCTACACCTGACCTACGCCCATAGCAACTAAAAGTGGCAAGTGAGTTTTCTACGCTCGAAGCAGAAGCGGCCATTTTGGCCCTATGCCCCAGGCGTAGGGGTCTGACAAATTCATGATGCTAAAATTCCCGTTTTGCCCCCGATTTATTTTCCTTTGAGACGGCTGCGACTTTACACGTTGAGATACGTGCCATACACATATTATTCATCAGAGAATAGGGTTTTACTTGGTTTGGTGTAAAATTATGAAAAAGGGAAAGATTAGGGTATCTTCTAAGCATTGTTTATAAATACCAAGGTCTTTTATAGATGTTAGGCAGCCTTGTAGCCCTAGAGCCTTAGAGCCTTTGGGAGATCTCTGTAAGTTTTCTACAGATATATATTATTCTACAGAGATAGAGCTATAGGGAGAAAATCTGTCACGCCCCGAATTTTCTTACTCCTAAACGGAGCCTAAGAAGCCCAAGGGTGACGTAACCCGAACACTAAACACAAAACATAAGTGCAGAAGACGAAATGTGGATCTAAACCAATCCTTCACCCTAATAAATCTCATCCCCCTAAACCCCTAATCAATTCCATAAACATAGTAGGAAAAGTGGTGAAGCATAGGGGAGAGAATGGAAACAGATTAAAAAGGAGTGCACAAAACAGACTCAACTGAGTTGTACACCGAGTACTCGATGACCCCTCCATCGAGTTCTAAGCAACAAACTCTCTGGAATTTTCAGAACTTTTGCACAATGGCACCCACTTACGCCCTCACAGAGTACTCGGTAGAATCAACGCCGAGTACTCGGTGGACTCCAGTTTGAAAGGTCACTTTAAATGTCTCGGAATGTTTTGTAAATTCTCCGTCTTGCCCCCGGTCTCCTTTTCTGAATTCTCGGGTTTTTCAAAACCAATTTTCACACCAAGATAGATTCTAAAACCATTTCTAAAATATGAGATTTAATTCAAATTACGGGGGCAGGGAAAAATGGGTTTTTCCTTCAAGATTTTTAAAGGGTTCACTCATAAACCGTGAAAAATGCCATTTTCCGGAAAATCACCAATTTACATCAACAATCTCATGTCAACTCAAAAATGGACAAAACGAAATAACTTCATAGATTTCATCATTTAACATGTCTAAAGCAATATATAACACCAGTTACAACGAGCTTGAAATAGTTTTACATGACAACATCGAAATGCACCAAAAGAAGGGAATCCCCACGCATAGCGCTCTGAGGGACAAGACATGAAAATACAACCCATCCGGCTAACATGCTAGCCATTAAAATAAAGTAATACATCGTTCGGACTTCAAGTTAGAAAAAAAGGCATGTGAATACACGTATCACTTGTACATCACAAAATAGTAAAGTCCTTCTATAAGTACAAAAAGATGGACAAGACGCCATAATCCATCGAGTGGCTACGAACCTCCCATAATAGAATCATCACCTGAAAAATATAATATGTCGTGGGGTGAGCTCACTAGCCCAATAGAGGAAGCGTTATTGCCTCAATCTCGGTAGTCCGAGTAGTACAACCCACCCAAGGTCATGCTACTAATCCTTGGTCGGTCTCTTGCCTCACATGACTCTCACACCAATCCGGGACCCCATCGAACCCAACAAGCAATTTCCCCCAACATGCTCATATTATAGTCATTCAAACCTAGCATGCTTCAACATCAAAATCATAATCACATATATAATAGTTTAAATGCAATATGACTCAACACACCTCATGATACACACTTCACCCAATACAGGTTAACGGATACACACTTTGGCCATTTAATTTTGAGGATACAAGCTCATCAAGTAATGTAGAGTACCGCACCGATTCTTCCCAAGTGATTTTGGCAATTCTCACTTTCAACAAGGAAGAGCGGTTGCACAAGAGCCCCGCTTACAACTCCGTGCCCCTAGACCCCAAAGGTCACGAATATGAGCCCCGCTTGCGACTCCTAACCCAGTATCATGTTTTCGGACTTACTAATTTCGAAGGTGTGAAACACCTCCTGGCCAGTTGTTGTGACGATCCAACACAAGAATACCCACACATGATTACACAACATGTATAGATCAACACCATGTTTTTGACATTACACGATATACTCAATAAGCATCAAATATTTCAATAACAATCATGCTCCATCACAATATATGCTTATCTCATTTTGCAATATATTTTACTCAATATAACCATGGTCCTAATAATACATGTTTTATCTCTTTATGAAATATATTATGCCCAACTCATCAATATGATCATAATATCACATTTATAAGCAATAAACCACAACAAGCATTTATATCACACAATCATGCTTTTAAGGGCCTAGTACATCGTCTAAGTTATCAAGACTCAACTCATATATATATACAACATATATACACATAGACGCATACACCCTCATATAAAAACTAAAACAACTCATTTTTTCCCTACCTCAATTCCAAACAAGCTAACACAAGGATGCTAAAGAGGTCCAAGCACGATCACTAATGTCAAGTGTGCCTCTAATAATAAGTTGGTTGCACAACCTTCACAATTCTATACAATACATCATATAGTGGAAACAAGATTACAATGGTGTTAAGAACAAGCCTACAATTACCAAAAGTGGCTCCAACCACATGAAACAAACAAAACCCTAAGGATAGCTGATAGGAGCCAAATATCATACATATAAAACTCCTAATTATAAATTGTTATATCTATGAATATAATTATATTGGTGCTTTTATACGGTTTTCATGTTTGAAAATTATACATGTGAAAACTGGTGGTTGATGTCGGATCTGCTTTATTTGGATTGTGTTATTTCGGCTAAAATTCTGCCAAATAATTGGACTAGCATAAGGGATCACACGATGCTTAGAACATTGTATGCCCTAACTCATGCGTATAAAATTTGTATTTAGATAGTGATAATGGTTAAGATGTCAATTTCCCGAGCAATTATGAGTAGTCAGTGGGCAGGTGCAGATAAATTTGAACATTATCTTCCATTCCCGTTTCTGTTATCGAAGATCATTGCAGAGTAATTGGGTAATAGGATGAAGGAGCTTGATGAGAAGACTTGGATAAATTGAAAGAGACAACAGACTGCCGGATATCGTGACTAGTGCTGAAGAAGAAGAGGAAGATTAAGATTAGGGTTTAGTTTTAGTATTAGGATTTTTGGTTTTGTTTTGTTTTGTTTTTAGGGACTGTAGACCCCTAAGGCCACGTCTTTATTTTATTTTATTTTTTATCTTATTTTGATTTTATAGGATTGCAGGCCCTTAAGGTCAAATCATGTTATTTTTTTATTATCATTATTTTTGAAAAAAATAAAAAATCAAAAAAGAGAGAATTTTTAATTCCTTGAAAAAATTGTGTGAGATTCTGGATAGTTTTTAAATTTATTTTTCCCTTGCTATGATTATGGGTATTTGTGTTTTATTGCATATATTTACAGGTGATCCAAATCAACTTTGGGGGAGGGGATTTACGTTTTGCTTTGGAATCCAAAATTGAGCGTCAAGGGTAACTATATCTGATTTCCTATATTATTTTTGACCATGAGGACATGGTCTGATTTAAGTTTGGGGGTGAGGGTATAGAATTACATGAAATGAAAAGTTTTGAAAAAATTTGAAATTTTATGATTTTGGACCAGTTTTTTGTTTTCACGCATGATTGATTTGCAATACAATTTGATTGAGTTCATGTTTATGATGTATGAGTAGTATGTGTTATGATATTCCCATCCATGAGAGTAATGATTAGATCGAGTTAGTAAAGTTATGCGGTGTTACAAGGATGAGAGAATGAGTGAAATTGAAATTAAGAAAGACGACTTTGACCTATAAGCACAAGTACACATTCACTATGGGAAATTGGTTGATGTTTGACTATATAGTTGAAAAAAATAATTTTGCCACAATAAAAGGGGAGAATGGGAGATGTTATGGTTGAAATGAAGAGAGTTGAAATTTTATTTTGAGAAAATAAAATGCAAAAACCAGTTCTTCAAGCTGAATAACCGGGCCTTGGTACCACCAATGTCACTACTCGCGTTTAAAGGGGAGAAGACTGATGAGCATAAATTCCACAGAAGAAGCTCGGGCCCAATTGGTCGGGACTAAAAATCCTCGCTAGAAAGTCCGGAGACTTAGAAAGACAAAAAGGGATAAAAGTGGAAAGATGAAAAGATGAGTTTATACAAAAAAAATGGCAAAATTTGATCAATGAAGTAGGAAAAGAGAGATTGAAATACCATGGTATAATGTTCACAAAAACATGGAAGGTTCTCTGAATTAAGAGTAGAAAGTAGCGAAATCATTCACTTTAGTGGGAACCATTCATGACACGAAGCTCGATATAATTATTGTTCGGTACTGAGTGGGAGTATTTGCATCAATGCTGTCTTTTACATTATATCATGACTTAATTAAACTTGTGTGTGAACTCATGACTGCGTGATTACAAAGAACAGAGATTTTTGTAGGTACCATCACTGGAAACCTTCACGAGACTTCACTCATTCACTAGGGGTAACCTAGGGGTTTAAAAGGCTTATTACACGTGCTAACTGTAATCGTTGACCCTCACAAAAGCAAGGGATTATGTTAGATTTGTTAGAATAGATAGAAAAGAAATCATCACAAGAAAGTTCCCTGAGTTTATTGCTAAGTGACTAGCAATATGTAAGTTTTGGGGTGTGATAGGTGTCAAATATTAGACATTTTGACCCCTCAACTCACTATTGTTACTTCCTTTCATTCCATTATTTGATATTTTTATGATGTTTGTGTATTAAAGCATGTTTGAGGAGCTTAAGGAAGAAATGGAGCTAACTTTGGTGAATTAACTGAATAGTGTGTTCTTTCTATTCAAAGAGGAGAGTCAGAGAGGTAGTCCGCGACAAAAAAAATGGCACCCGGAGAGCAAAAATGGCATTTCCAGAAGCCGTCATCTTCAGCAAAAAGTATCGTGGGTTCAATGAGGTCGTTTTGGTGCATGCATGGAGAAAGTGGTTTTCTATAATATACCTAAGCTTGTGTCTACACTTTCAGTTTCAAAAAGTGGCTGGAAAACACATTTTTACACTTAGAGGTACGCTTGAACCTACACTTGAAGCGTAGGCCAACTACGCTTGAAGCGTATCTACAGCAAGTTTTATGGTTTTTCGATGGTTTCTGCCTATTTTATCCCCAGTTCAATGTGAAGACGTGCATGTGACTCCAAACCTCTAAATACATGTATATACACTTATATATATATCATAAGTTAGGGTTTGCATGAGAAGGGAGTGAAAAGACTATAAAGGACCTCTCTATACCATTGCTTATATATACATGATCATATATCAGAGAAAAGGGATGTTCATTAAAGGTGGTTCAGTCACGAGTTTTAGAGGTTCATTCATTTAGACTTGCTATTGTTGAGAACATGGTCGACTAACTCGGTATCTAGGATTTTCTAGCAATTTAATTTGCTTTCTATAATTCAGCATTTGGTCTTTGACAACCCAGACAAACCATTCTCAAAAAATGTAATTCAGTGTTTTTCAATCACTAAAGTGAACAATCTCATCTCTGTGGGATCGATATTCCTTACTCAAGCAATTGTTATACTACAATTGATACGTTCGCTTGCTTAGGGTAAAACCTAGCATCGTTAAAGTGTCATTTTAACCACATATTTTTACACAACTGACGTCACATCAACACTGATCGGATTGGACCGGATTGAGGATATTTTGGATCCGATCCACTACTACCGGATTTCCAATTTCCGAAACCAATCTAATCCATTTGTCTAACGAAACCAGTCTAAACCGTACCGCGGTGAACCAGATTGGTTCAGATCGGTTTCGCGGATTGATATATAAACGTCCTATATTAGCTAGAATGAGGATCAGAAACCGAATTTCAAATTTAGATTGAAAAGTTGATTCTATGTTATCGAACATAAAAATAAGATGCACTAAATTAGACTTATTTTTATAATAAAAAGAATCATAAAATAATAAAACAACAAATGAGAATATTCTTTAAATAAGTGTCAAAACACCTTCATTTGTCAGACAATGTAACAAGTTATGGCATTGATAAATCATTACATCTTTGTCTGCCAAAAAAACAGCCCAATGGCCTCTCATTATTTGAAATTGCAGTAGCTAAAATGAGGACTAGAAGAAAGCACAATATTATTTGGAACTGCAATAACATAATGACTTAAACCACAATATTCAGTCGCACACTAGAATGAACCACAATATTCAATAGCACACTACAAAGCAGTATATTAACTGCAGCAGCGTAAGGACGTAAAAACATAGTAGCACACTGAAATGTCAATCCAACAACTCAAAAAGAATAAACAAAATTACAAATACAACAGTAAATGAAACTGCAGTAGCACCGCCCCATGTGATATTGCACACACTCTGGTACTACCTTCAAAAGTCCTCAAATACTAGTTATGGCTACGAAAGTAAAATTGAATTTAGTTAATTATTAACAAATAATTATAAATAAATTATATTGAATAAATAAATTTCAATTTTTGAAATCCCCAACTCAAAGTATTGAAATTGAGTTCAATTTGAGTTTAATTGATAAAACCCCCAATTCAAAGTAGTGAAATTGACTTCAATTGAGTGAAATTGAGTAAATCCCCCAATTTAAAGTAGTTTAATTGAATTCAATTGAGTGAAATTGATAAAATTCCCAACTCAAAGTAGTGAAATTAAGTTCAATTGAGTAAATCCCCAATTCAAAGTTCTTAAATCAACTTCAATTAAGTGAAATTGATAAAATTGAGAATATTATAGATATAAATAGAAAATTATTTAGTGTAAACTATGGTATTATGATTTAGTTTGAAATAGTATATTAGTGATATAAGATATTATCATTTAGTTTAAAATAATATATTATGTGATATATAATTAATATAAGTATATTAAAATATATGTGAACAGTAACGAACTGGATCAGATTAACTGGATTATCAAAAATGGAATTTAGAACCGATCCGTAAAATACCGGATTCGAGGTTTTTGGATCCATGTCCAATCCAATCCATAATGAAACCGCTCCAAAATGTCCAAACCGGATTGGTCGGATTGGATTTTCGGATTCGTCGGATTTTTGTCCACCCCTACATGGAATAACTTCGAATACCGACACATCAATCTTTACAATGCTTGCTAGAATGTAAACAAGTGATCGAATACAATGATCCTTGATTTGAAAGATTTCCCTTCCTCTTTTATAGGTTTTCTTCAAAAAAATAAAGAGAAAGTAAAGATAAAGTTTCAAGGAATTGATGATGTACCAAAGTATGAATTTGTATCTTCGTTGTGTCGATTCAAGGGATCTACAGTGAAAAAGGGAAGATTAAAATATTATTCAAGTAATACCTTTCATCTCGAGTTTGAGTGCCGAGTTTTGAGAGTGTTTAGGTTGAGAAAGGAAAGTGTAAATGGCCAAACAGAGGGTATGTCCCATTTTTATCACTATTACTTCACCGGGTACTCGGTAGTTCTTTTATTCCGATTTTTGAATTCTTTCAAAATCATCTCGTGGTACCGTCACAGATTCTAAACTTAAAGTAAATAAGTATAAATAAAATCATAATATTAAAAAAGATAAAATTAAAAGTACTAATTATATATATCCATTCAAGAGAACACGAACTCTCCCTAAGGGTGCCTCTTTTTAACGTCGTTGGCTTGACGTTCGTAGTTTTTATTAATCTTTATCATTAGTGGGTTCTATCAAATTGATAGAATCTATACCTCACAATTCATGGTTAATTTCTACGAAGCATTCCAATTGTTGACCACATTTCTTATATCGCATTCTTTTCCTCGGACCTTTAAGTTTTAACATACTAATACTAAATAATTGCTCGTCCGGGAAATAATCCATTAGCGGAGTATTATCCATTGTAGATTCTACCACTATTCTTGATAGATGATCTACCACTACATTATCAGTACTCTTTTTATCGCGTATTTCAATATTGAATTCTTGCAATAGTAATATCCATCTAATAAGTCTGGGTTTGGAATCTGTTTTTGTTAATAAGTATTTTAAAGATGCGTGGTCTGAGAAAACGACTACATTGTTTCCTAATAAGTATAATCTAAATTTGTCCAAGGCAAATACTACAGCTAGCAATTCTCTTTCAGTAGTAGTGTAATTAATTTGAGCATCAACAAGCATTTTTTTAGCATAATATACTACATCTGGTAGCTTATCTTTTCTCTGCCTTAACACTGCTCCTATGGCATAATCGGATGCATCACAAATTAACTCAAATGCTAGAGACCAATCTAGTGGTTGCGTTATTGGGGCAGTTGAGAGTAGGTTACGCAACTTCTTAAAAGATTCAAGACATTCCTTATTGAAATCAAAAGTTGCATCTTTAGTTAAGAGATTGCATAATGGCCGAGATATTTTGCTGAAATCTTTAATAAATCGTCTGTAAAATCCGGCGTGACCTAGGAATGATCTAATTTTTTTAACAAATGTATGAGGGGGTAGATTAGAAATTAATTCAACTTTAGTTTTATCTATTTTTATCTCTCTTTTTGAAATAATATGTCTTAGGACTATATCCTCTGTTGGCCTTGAAATTCTATTTCAGACAATAACTCTTATTTTGATATTAACAAAACACTCAAAACTGTGTTTGATACTAATATGACTTTGAGCTAAGTGTTTCAGCAAGTACAGGTAAATGATTCAGAAAGATCATTAATACCAAAAAGCGATAAGGAAACTCAAGCGTAAACTCGGAAAAGGACAAAAAGGTCAAAGAAAGAACAAAGCTAGACTCAAGACCTGGGGTAGATAGGTCAGGTTGAGAATATTGTAACAAGGTACCTTATGCGTTGATTGGTCTTATAAGCTCAAGTAATTAAACAAACGAACTCAAAACGGATAAAAAACGGACCTTGAAAATATTTCTTGGAGTCAGCCAATCGACTGGCCATGAAATGGCAGCCGACTGGTTGGTGACCCAGTCGACTGGCTTAGAGCCCAGCCGACTGGATGAACCAGTGAGCTAAACATTTTTATGATTGCCTGAGGCAGTCGACTGGCTCATGAGGCAGTCGACTGGCCTTCTTGAGGCAGTTGACTGACCATAGCCGTTGGGGAAAATATTCTAAATCTAAGCATGGAGGCAGTCGACTGGGTGCCGGTAGGCAGTCGACTGGGTACTTCAGGATTTTCAGCAAAAGTATTTCTAAACAATATTTTGGCCCAAAAACAAATGATATTTCTTGCTACTTTTCAGATCCTACTCTCCAAAATGTCTAGGGTGAGATACACTCTCCTAACCCTAGTGATGCACTATATAAAGAAAGAGATATGGATTGAAAACTTAAGGTTCTTGTGTGAGAAAGTTTTCTGAAAATCATTCATCTCTTATTTTCTCTCAAGCTCTTTCTGGAAAATCTTTTGATAACAAGAAAAATATAAATCTCGTTTTTCACTCAAATCATTTTGAAGATTTAAAATCAAGCTTTGTGTTTATTCTCTTCTTGAAAATATCTTTTGAGAATATATATATCTTGAGTTCTTTAAATATCACTTAAAAACACTTGAGCTTATATTGATCTATCTTCCATAAAAACCTTAGGGTTTTGAGTGTTTTTGTTTCTTGAGTGATATATTGATTGCATACACAAATTTGTGATCTTGGGTGAGTGAAGCCCATTGTATCAAGGGAGGATTGTTCTCTTGATTGTGTGAAGAGCTAGTTAGCTCTTTTGTAAAGGTTTTTCTATTCCACCTATTGAAGGAAGAGCCATAGTGTGAGGATTGGGAAAGTCTCAAGGAAGGGGATTCTTTAATCCGAGGAGTAAGAGTTACCGAACCTCGTAACAATCACGGTGTCAATATCTCTATCTCTATCTCCTTACTTTGTGTTTTTGCATGCTTAATTTATATTGTGGTAAATTGATTGTTACAATTGAATTGGAATATTTATTGCATATTTACCTTGTAAGTTAATATATAGTTTTTGTAGAATTTGTTAGTAAGAATTAAAAAGAGTTAGATTATTATTTTAAACCCTATTCACCCCCCCCCCCTAGGGTAAATTAGTGACTAACACCCTCTTGAACCATAAAGTGGCTTTTCTCCCAACTTAATATCAGATTTTTCTCTTTACATCTTTGTAATACAAGTGCTAGATGTTCTAAAAAATTCTCAAAAGTAGTTCCAAATACTAAAAAATCAGCCATAAATACTTCTAGGATCTTTTCTACCATGTCCGAAAATATTGACATCATGCATCTTTGAAATGTTGTAGGTGCATTGTATAAGCCAAAGGGCATTCTTCTATATGTGAACGTACCGTAAGGACAAGTAAATGTGGTTTTTCTTAGTCTGCTGGATCAATTGCTACTTGGTTATAACAGTGATCTTTCCTTGTATACGAGTTTAGTTTTATATAATCAATACACACCCACCACCCAGTGGTGGTTCATTATGGAATTAATTCACCTTTTAAGTTTGGCACGATGGTGATACCGGATTTCCTTGGTACCACCTGTGTTGGACTAACCCATGAGCTATTGGATATGGGGTTTATAATACCCGCATCGAGTAATTTTACCACTTCATTCTTTACCACCTTCTTCATATTAGGGTTTAACCCACGTTGCATCTCTCGTGCTGGTTTTGCATTCTTTTCTAAGTTTATATAATGCATGCAAATTGAGGGATCAATTCCATTCAAATCAGCCACACTCCATTCAATTGCTTATTTATGGTCAGATAATACTTGAACTAATTGTTATTCTTGTTTTGTAGTGAGATAGGAAGAAATTATTACGGGAAGAGTATTGTCCGGACCTAAGAAAATATATTTGAGTTGTTTAGGTAATTAGTTAAGTTCTAATTTTGGTGGATATATAAGTGATGGAATAGGTGGTGTCCTTGAAATAAGAGGTAATGGCTCATGAAGTTGTTTCCAAGATTCACCATATAGTGCGGTTACTACAATTGCAATGTCCTTATTTTTTATTTGTACTTGTTCATCTCTATCGGTATCAATATCTTCTGCCTCAGTTATTATTATTTCCATATCATCTTTCATTAATATTTCTTACGCCACCTCTCCACTAATTCATCTATTTCATCAATGTTAAAACAATTAGTTTTTTTTTCCAGAAGTTGGTTATTTGTATTAAACACGTTTAATCTTCATTTCATATTCCCAAATGATATATCCATTACTCCTGTTCTACAATTAATGTACGCGTTAGCTGTTGCTAAGAAAGGTCGTCCTAAGATTACAGGTATATGTTTCTTTGGACTATGAACAGGTTCTGTATCTATGATTATGAAATCAACAGGGAAATAAAATTTGTCTACTTGAACTATCACATCCCTCTTGGCTATTTAATTGATCTATCTGCTAATTGAAGTACAACCGTAATAGGGTTTAATTCTCCTAATCCTAATTGTTGGTAAACTGAATATGGTAATAAATTGACACTGACACCTAAATCAAGGAGAACCCGTCCTACTTCTTGATCACCAATTATGAATGATATTGCAGGTGTTCCTGGATCTTTATATTTGGGTGTTGTATCATTTAACAATAAAGAACTTACTTGTTCAGTCAACACTATCTTTTTAGGTACCTTTGCTCTGCTTCTACGCTTTTGCGTACATAAATCTTTCAAGAATTTATCATAAGGTGAGATTTGATATATGACATCTAATAAAGGCAAGTTAATTTTTACTTGTTTAAATACTTCTAAGATTTCATTATTTTTATCGCCTTGTTTGCCATAATAGTTTGATCCTCGGAGACGTTGAGGAAATGGTGTTTTTGGCTCATATTCCTTCTCCATTGGTTTTTCATGTATTTCTTTAACTGGTTCATCTTTTGTTGGCTATGATATTTATTTAGGAATGTTTTCCAAAACTTCTTCCTATGCTAGTCTTTCCTCAAACTTTTCCTCAACTCTATTGTCCACTATCCTACCACTCCTTAAGGTTGTGATTGAATGAACAATTTCATGCGTAGGTTCTTGTAAAGTTCCTAACTCAATCATGTGTTGCCCTTTAGGATTCATCACTAGTTGACTCAGTAATTTACCATCTTCTCTTTTATTAAGTGTGCTAGCTATTTGTCTCATTTGCACTTCTAATTTCGAAATAGTTTGTGAATGTTTATGTAGCAGTTGGGTATTAGCTTCTAAATTACCAAGGGCTTCTAAGACTTTATCCTCAAAACCAGATGATCTTTATGGTGGATTATGGTTTTGAATTTGTTTCCTAAATTGAGGTCGGTTTGGTTGAAAAGATCAAAATCCATGTATATTATTTTTAAATTTTGATTGCTATTGAATTGTCTTGGATTTTGATTGAAATTCTAAGTATTATTGAATAATCTTGGATTTTGATTGAAGTTTTGAGTTCAGACAGGATTTTCTACGTTTTGAAAACGATAAGATAAATATGGATGGTTCCGCCAGCCCTGATTGAAAGAATTTGAATATGGATTATTATTGGTAGTTGTAAAGGCTGTGTTAACATCATATGGTAGTATATCTTCTTGATATGTCATTGGACATCCGCTAACTAAATGGGAATGATCAGAACAGATCGAACATACTTCTCTATGAGTATTTTGAGTGAAATTTAGAAAGTTGTCTAATTTTCTACTTATCTCAGCTACTTGAGCCGTAACGTCGCCAGTTCTTTATATTTCTTTAACAGTTTCCATTCGTCTAGGATTATTAAGTATTGATCTAGCCCTAGCTTCTGACGCGTTTTGTTGTGAATTTTCACTCAATATTTTGAATATTTTCCATATGTAGTCGACTGGTTCTGATAGGTGTCAAATATTAGTCATTTTTACCCCTTAACTCACTATTGTTACATTCTTTCATTCCATTAGTTGGTATTGTTATTGCGTTTGTGTGTTAAGACATGTTTTAGGAGCTCAATGAAGAAATGGAGCTAACTTCGGTGAATTAACTGAACAGTATGTTCTTTCTATCCAAGAGGAGAGTCAAAGAGGCAACAAAAATGGCTCCCGGAGGGCAAAAACAACATTTTTCAGAAGCTGTCATCTTCAACAAAAAATATCGTGGCTTCGAGATGGACATTTTGGTGCATTTACGGAAAAAAGTGATTTTCCACAAAATACCTACGCTTCCAGCTTCAAAAAGTGACTGGAAATCACATTTCTACGCTTGGACCTACGCTTGGAGGTACGCTTGGGACCTACACTTGAAGCGTAGGTGCGACAACTTTTTGGTGATTTTTCATGGATTTTTCCTATTTAACCCCTGACTTAATGGGAAAGACGTGCCTCCGACTCCAGACCTCTGTATACATGTATATACACTTATATAGAAGAGAAGTTAGGATTTTCATGAGTTTTAGTGTGAAAAGACTAGAAAGGGCATCTCTATGCTATTGCCTATATATACAAGACCATACATCAAAGTTAGGTCTGTTGAGCTGGAGAGTTCAGACGTGAGTTTTTGGAGGCTGTTCATTCATTCATATTTGCTATTGTTGAGAGCCATATTCAAACCTAGAGATCCGAAGAAGAAGACTATGGAGAACGTTTCTACATCAACGATGCAGTCACTATCTTCCATGGCCAACTAACTCGGTATCTAGGGTTTTCTAGCAAAACCCTAGCCAAGTAATGTAGTTATTTCATTGTTTTTAATTGTAAAGAGGGAAAAATGTTGACCATACTGTGATGATTGTAATAGTTAAAAGACCGTACTGACTTGCAATATAAAAGTATTTGTTTATTCTAAATTCTTGTCTTAGATGGAATGAATATATAGTTTTTCACAATTATGATTATTCACTATGGGCTAGAACTTGGATGCTTAATCATGGTTTTCTACACAATGGTGGTAATGAAACTTGAAACCCTAGGTTGACAAAGGCCGTGCCTTGGCGATTTAATATAGACATTCTTTAGTTTATTTTCATACATTAGGAGTAGATTAGAGTAGTATAATTGGCATGTACTAGTTAGGTCAGTCATGAGACGGGTTGTCGTGATCCGGTTGATGGTACTCCTTTTTGGGGTCATATTTAGCTATTTGCGGTATGACCTGATTCACAGTTATGGATCGCCCTCTTATAATTAATACATTAATGAACTATATTATGTGGTTAGTGGCGGAGTGATGAAAACCCTAGTTTTCTCTATCTCTTGAATCACAACCAAATTTACTTTGATTTTTAGTTAATTTAGTTAAGATTAGATAATTTGATCTTTCGACCACCAAAACAAACAAATTTTAGAAAATATAATTCAGTGTTTTTGAATTGCTAAAGTGAACAATCTTAGTCTCTGTGGTATCGATATCCCTTACTCAAGCCATTTATTATTCTACAATTGATATGTGCGCTTGCGTAGGGTAAAACCTAGAGTCGTTAAGGTGTTATTTTTAACCACATATTTTTATACAGCTGATGTAGCATCAAGTTTTTGGCGTCGTCATTGTTCAATAGCTTTAGTAATTTATTTGCATTGCGTTATTGTAGCTGTAGCTAAAGTGATATTTTTGTGTGATTGACAGGTACTCTGAAGAGCGTAAAAGGGAAGAGCGGAACTTCTGAAGTTGCGTCTGAAACTTTTGTGAGTTTTAGTTACCTAGATTTTTGCATATTAATTTTTGATTTATTTTCTGTAATTTAGAAGTAGTTAATTTGAATAGATTTTATTTCATAAAATTTCCAAAAATAAAAAAATATATAAAATAAATAAATAATAATAATTTTGAAAAAAAAAAATAGTTGTTTGAGTAGTGTATGACCGATAGACTAACCCGTTCTAATTTAAGCACTGCATTAGTCGAGTACGATCCTGAGATCGAAAAGACTTTCTGTCGTTTACGTCGATCTATTGAAGAGCGTCATCGTCAGCAAGAAGGAACAATGGCAGACCAAAGAGCCTACCAACAAAGGGCACAAGAGATATCACTGAAAGGATATTACATGCCCGATGCGTACGATTCCTATGCTGATTTTCCAGAAGAAGGAGCAAAGCACTTTGAATCAAGAAAAACATGATCAATATGCTTCCAAAATTTTCAGACCTTAGGATAGATGACCCATACCAGCACATAATTGATTTCCTAGAGGTAGCCTCTACTGTTAGGTTTGACAATTTACCCAAAAATGACTTGCGCGTGAGATTATTCCCTTGGTCATTAAAAGAGAGAGCTAAAAGATGGTACATCAAATTAGCAAAAGAAATTAAAATTGATTGGGAAGCCCTTAAGAGAGAATTCATTGAAAAGCACTATCTAATAGAAAAGACCTCAGAAGCACAAGATGCAATCAAAACCTTTAGGCAGTTACCTGGTGAGCATTTTCATGATGCATGGGAAAGATATAATGAAATTTTGTATAAATGTCCCCATCATAGGTTTTCCTACCAAGATATTGCTAAAAACTTCTACATAGGACTTGGTGAGACTCCTAAGACTTTGATAGATGCGACCACACAAGGTCAATTTATCTTAAGGCCAGCTAAAGAACTTTTGGAGATATTTTATAATATAAGTGAAAAAATAATTCAATATCAATCTGAGTTGAGGTCTAGAGGTGGAAAACAGGATAGGAGATCTGAGAAATCGTATGTTGTAGAGCATGATGATGTGAGAGATACCATGGCATTGTTTGGAGAGAAATTAGAAATAATTGAAAATTTTATGCTGCAAAGTCATTCCCCCCCTAGAGAGATGTTTGAAGTTGAAACTGAGTATTCCACACATGAGTGTCAGGAGATAATGGTCGTTGAGGGAAACGCATCGTGGAACTATTCCAATATTGGTCCTTTCACCAATTCATACAGCTCCAATGCCAGAAATCACCCACTCCTGTCTTACAAATCTACTAATGTAGAGAATCCACCACCAAAATTCCAACAAGGACAATCATACAATCAACAACCAAGATTCACAAATAGACAACATTCATACAACCAACAGCCAAGGTTTACAGAAAGAGAGCAATCATACAGCCAACAACCGAGGTTTTAACAGAGTCAATAATCATTTGACTCCCAACCAACAATCATTGCCAGAAATTCTCCGTCCAACTACCAACCAAGAACATCTAATAATTCCTAAGCCCTCCAGCCATTCAATAACAACAAAGCTTTACAGCCTTCCAATAATTCCCAAGCTCTACAACCATTCAATAATTCCCAATAGCTTCAACCATTCAGTAATAATCAGGTTGTGCAACCCTATAACTACCAAGCCCAGCCACCAAGAAGCCAAATTGCTCCACCTAGTTTCCAGACTAATCGGCTAGAGCAAGTCATAATGGACATTCATAACAAGCTAGGCATTCATACTCAATCTTTACCACAACTGCATATGCAGGTTGGCCAAATGGCTAATAAGAGGAATGTGAGAGAGCCAGGAAAACTGCCAAGTCAGCCAATAGTCAACCCTAAGCCACAACAAGCATTGGAGCTTGGATCTTTTGCTAATAATCCTCATGAGTCGGTTCATGCCATCACAACTCTAAGAAGAGGGATGGAAGTGGAGAGTTGAGGCAAAGCATGAGGAAAGGTTGCAAAGAAGAAAGGAGACAGAACAAGAACAAAGGAAGGAAGCGGAAGAAGAGTAAAGGAAAGAAGTTGAAATGAAAGAGGCTGAAAGAGTGCAAAAAGATCAACCATCAATAGGAGACGATGTCGATCAGACACTACATGAGGATCTAGATAGGGCAAGTTACGAGGAGGCAACGCCATTTCCTCAATGTCTTAGAAAACCGGCTAAGTACGAAAAGATGAAATAATCTGATATGTTAGATACATTCTGACAAATCAAGATCAATTTACATCTCTTAGATGTAATCGCCCAAATACTACCTTATGCTAAGTTTTTCAAGGATCTTTCCACTCAGAAGAGGAAAAGTAAAGGAAAGAATCCAACAAAAATACCCTTGACTGAGCAAGTGAGTTCATTGCTTTTAAACGATACTCCACCTAATAGGAAAGATCCCGGTGCTCCCACTATTCCATGTGTCATCGGTGACCAGGAAATTGGTAGAGCTCTTCTTAATCTAGGTGCGAGTATTAACTTGCTTACTTATTTAGTGTATCAACAACTAGGATTAGGTGAACTCAACCCCACTAAGGTTGTACTTCAATTTGTCGATCGATCAATCAAACAGGCAAAAGGAGTGCTTGAAGATGTCATTGTTCAAGTGGGCAAGTTTTATTTTTTGGTTGACTTTGTAGTCCTGGATACAGAACCTCTCCCTGACTCAAAGAATCACATTCTAGTAATACTTGGGAGACCATTCTTAGCTACGGCAAATGCATGCATCAATTGTAGAACCGGAGCCAGGGATTTGACATTTGGAAATATGAAGGTCAGGATGAATGTGTTCAAAGGAAGCCACCAATTGCATGAATCTGGGAAATGTTTTCAAATTAATGAGTGCAATGAGCTGGATGATATCATAGCAGATTTTGCAACTCAAATCTTGGAGGAGGATGAGCTGGAGTCCTTTATGACTAGAGAATGGCCGAATGAGGAAGTTGCTGATTAGGAAACATATTGGAAGTTCCAAAACTAAGAGCTGGATGCAATGGAGACTGCATTATACACTCAACCCTGGTAAGAGCCGGTTGAACCACTCCCGATAGTCTAAAATATTCCACCAATTCCATCTCTAACTACTCCTCCTACCTTGGAACTTAAGGAATTGCCTGAAAAGTTGAAATATGTTTTCTTAGGACTCGATGAGACTCTTCCTGTGATTATATCCTCAAAATTGATAGAAAAATAGGAATTGAGTCTAGTCAAAGTTCTAAGTGATAACAAAGAGGCAATAGTGTGGAGTGTTACTGATTTGAAAGGCATAGACTCCTCCATTTACATGCATCGCATACATATTGAGGAGGATGCAAAGCCATCAAGGGAAATGCAAAGAAGACTGAATCCAAATATGAAAGAGGTGGTGATGAAGAAAGTAATGAAATTGTTGGATGCAGGTATTATTTACCCCATTTCTGATAGTATATGGGTAAGTCCAACTCAGGTGGTGCCGAAGAAGTCAGGCATCACAGTGGTGTCAAACTCAAAAGGTGAGCTAATTCCACAAAGCGTGACCACTGGGTGGCATGTGTGTAATGATTACAGAAAGCTCAATCTGAACACCAGGAATGATCATTTTCCATTACCATTTATTGAACAAATCCTGGAGAGGTTAACCGAACAGAGCTATTACTACTTTCTGGATGGGTATTCCGGCTACAATCAGGTGGCAATTGACCCTGTTGACCAGGAGAAAACCACATTTACTTATCTGTATGGCACGTTTGCTTATAGACGGATGTCGTTTGGGTTATGTAATGCACCAACAACATTCCAATGGTGTATGATGTCTATCTTCTCTGACACGGTAGAGAAATTTCTTGAGGTATTCATGGATGATTTTTTAGTTTTTAGGGAAACCTTTGAAGACTATTTGAAACATCTAGAACTGGTACTTAAGAGAGAAACGGAGACGAATCTGATCCTAAGTTGGGAAAAAATCCATTTCCTGGTTCAAGATGGGATAGTACTGGGCCATATTGTATCAAAGCGGGGGATAGAGGTCGATAAAGCAAAAGTTGAATTAATTTCAAAACTACCTCCTCCAACATCTGTTAAGCAGATACACTCTTTTCTGGGCCATGCCGGGTTTTACGAAGGTTTATCAAAGATTACAGCAAAATCTCCTGGCCGCTATACAACTTATTGGCAAAGGACGCGACATTCGTCTTTGACGAAGAGTGCCTTCAAGCCTTTGAGGAGCTGCGTGATCAACTATCATCAACCCCGATTACTCATCCGGCAGACTGGTCTCTACCATTTGAGCTCATGCGCGATGCTTCTGACTATGCCATAGGAGCTGTATTGGGTAAGAAAAAATATAAGTTGTCGTATGCTATTTATTATGCAACTAGGACTCTGAATGAAGCTTAGATGAACTACACAACTACCGAGAAGGAGTTGCTGGCAGTTGTCTTCGCCTTAGATAAATTCCGATCATATTTATTAGGCACCAAGGTTGTTGTTTATTCAGATCATGCTGCTTTGAGGCATTTGCTGATAAAGAAAGACTCTAAGCCCCGACTGATTCGATGGATTCTGTTGTTACAACAATTCGACCGAGAAATCAAAGATAATAAGGGTTTAGAGAATGTTGTTAGGGATCATTTGTTAAGAATTATTATCAAATCCATAAAGGAAATTACTCCTTTTAAGGATTCTCTCCTAATGAACATCTATTCAGTATGCTGACATTGTTAATTATAAAGCCACAGGTCGAATCCCAAAAGAATGGTCTAAGAATGAGAAAGACCGATTCTTCAGCCAAGTCAAATTTTATATCTGGTATAATCTGTGTTTGTACAAGTCTTGCTCTAATCAGATTATCATAAAATGTGTCCCTGAGTGTGAGGTGCAAAGCATACTTATATTTTGTCACAGGTTGGAGTGTGGAGGGCTTTTTGGAGCTTAGAAGACAACCCATAAGATGCTGCAGAGTGGATTTTTCTAGCCTTCCATATTCAAAGATGCTTTCGAGCTTTGCAAGACATGTTTACGATGTCAAAAGCTTGGATCCATATCTCAAAGAGACATGATGCCTTTAACCCCGATTCTGATTGTAGAATTATTTAATGTGTGGGGTATTGATTTCATGGGACCATTTCTGAAAGCAGATAAGAATGAGTATATTTTTGTGGGGGTTAATTATGTTTCAAAATTGGTAGAAGCGATAGCGCCACCAAACATGTTGTACATGATGTGGTGGAAGAATTTGTAAAATCAAACATTTTCTCAGGATTTGGAATACCAAGAGTTTTGATCAGTAATGGTGGAAGCTATTTTAACAACCAGTTTCTTTCTGCGCTTTATGAAAAGTACGGTGTCACTTATAGAATTGGTACTCCATATCACCCCCAATCATAAGGTCAAGTGGAGGTTTCTAATAGGGAGATTATAAATATTTTGGAAAAAATTATGCGTCCGGATTTGAAGGATTGGCCTCGAAGGAAAAATGATGCACTTTAGGCGTACAGAACTGCATTTAAGACACCAATTGGTATGTGATAGGTGCTATATATTGGTCATTTTTTGCCCCTATCTTGCGTTTGTTATGTCTTTACATTTTGATACTTGGAATTTTTACCCCATTTGTGTGTGTAAGCATGTTTCAGGAACTTAATAAAGAAACAGAGCTAATCTCGGTGAATTAACTGAGTTCATGTTTGTTTCTATCTCGAGAAAGGAATCAAGAGGTGTGTCAGAACAAAGAAGAGCTACCGGAGGGCAAAATGGTCATTTACCGACATTATTATCTCACCGAAGGGTAAAAATATCATTCTCAGACATTATTACTTCAACCAAAAGCATCGGGAGTCAAAGGCGACCAGTCTAGCTCAAGTATGAAAAAATGAGTTTTTCCAGCAAAAATGCATGATACCCTACGTCGTCATCGGCAAAACGAGGCAGATTAGACCTTAGCTTAGCTTTGGTTTTTGAGCCAGAGGGGGACCCTACGCCCTAGACCTATGCCCAAGCATAGGTCAGGGGCGTAGGTCCCACCTTGTGGCCACGTGATCCTTTTACGTGTAGAAGTTGTTTCGGAGTTGTTTTGGAATTTTCCAGTTTTGTCCCTACTTTGATATTTTAAATGATCGGTGATTCTAGACCTCTACATACAGGCTGATACACATATTTACATCAAATTTTAGAGACATTATTCATGTATTATGAAATTACAGAAAAGGGCAACCATTAGGGTTTCCCTCACTTGTCTATAAATATGAGAGGGTTAGGTTTAGTTGGGGAGTTCTGGTTTTGATTTTCACGCACATTCATTCATAGAGTTCTCACGTTCAAAGTTCAGACTTGCATCCATAAAAGAGAATCACCATTGAAGACCTAGAGATCCGGAGAACAAGATTATGGAGAGCGTTTCTACACTGACAATGTTGTCTCTCTCCGCCATGATCAACTAACTCGGTATCTAGGATTTTCTCACAAAACCCTAGCCAAGTAATGTAGTTCTAGTTTTATATTCAAATGTAGAGAGGGGAAACTGTGACTATACTATGATGATTGTGTTAGATGAGTGACCATTTTTATTCATGATACAAGTTTATATTTGAATTGATTCTTGTCTTATACTTTTCGAATGTATTTATCTTATACAATCACAATTATTCACTATGGGCAGGAACTTGGATGTTTAATATCTAATTTTCTAAACAATGGTGGTCATAAAACTCAAAACCCTAGGTTGACATGGGTCATGCCCTGACAAACTGATATAGACATGCTTTAGTTTATTTTCATGCTTTAGTTTACTTTTCTACATTTACTTTCTATTAGTAGTTGGCATGCACTAATCAGTTTAGTCTTGAGATGGGTTGTCGCGATCCGATTGATAGTAATCCTTTTTGGGGTCAAACAGCTGGCGCGGTGCGACCTGATTCACAGTCAATGGATCACCCTCATGTAATTGATATATAATCTGAACTATATTATGCGGTTAGTGGTGGAGTGAGAAAACCCTAGTTTTCTCTCTCTCTGAATCACAACCATTATTTATTATTGCTTTCTATTATATTTTCGTTAGCATTAGATAATTCACAAAAAACAAACTATTTTCGAAAAAATATAATTCAGTGTTTTTAGACTATAGAAGTGAACAATCCTCATTTCTGTGGGATCGATATTCCCCTACTCAAGCAAAACTATCTACAATTGATCTGTGCACTTGCATAAGGGTAAAACTTAAAGTGTCGTTAATGTGTCGTTTTTAACCACATATTTTGCACATACCTGACGCCCACCAAGGTTTTGGCACCGTTGTTGGGGACATGGCATTGTTCAATAGCTTTTGTAGTTTATTTTCATTGTGTTATTGTAGATAAAAGCTAATGTTGCATTTTTTTGTGATTTTCAGGTACAATTGAAGAGCGTGAAGGGAAAAGACAAAGCTGCTGAAGTTGTGTTTGGACCCTTTGTGAGTTTCAATTTTGCTTGTTTTTTTCATTTAATTTTTAGCTCTGCTTTTTGTTCATAATTTATATAAGTTTAGAAGTAGTTTAGTTAATTTGCTTTATTTCAAGAAATTATTTTTGAAAAAAATGGGTTTTTAGTGTATGTCCAATAGATTGACGCGTTCAAATTCAAATTCTGCGTTAGTTGTATACGACCCGGAGATCGAAGAGCATCATCAGACAAATGAAGTCGAGATGGGTGACAAAACAGTCAATCCGCGAAGGGGACCATATCCCTCATTAAAGGGATTCTATGCACCGGACGTGTATAAATCGTATGCTGAATGTCCAGAAGAGGAAGGTGCAAAGCATTTCGAGATCAAGACGAGTGTGATCAACATGCTCCCAAAGTTCTCTGGTCTCAGGATAGAAGATCCGTACTAGCATGTCAATGAATTCTTAGAGGTAGCATCAACTGTTAGGTATGATGGTTTGACTAAAAATAATTTAAGAGTGCATCTGTTCCCATGGTCCTTAAAAGACAAAGCAAAAAGATGGTATATTAAATTGACTAAAGCAACTAAACTTGACTAGGAAGCACTTAAGCAAGAATTCTTAGAAAAATATTTTCCCATAGGAAAGACTTCAGAAGCACAAGATGCAATTAAGCGATTCAAACAGTTGTCAGGAGAGCAATTTCATGATACATGGGAGAGGTACAATGATATTTTGTATAAATGTCCCCACCATAGGTTTTCTGATCAAGATGTTGCTAGAAATTTTTACATGGGTCTAGGTGAAAAGCATAAAAATTTGATAGATGCCTCTACACAGGGTCAGTTTACCTTGAAACCCGCAAAAGAGCTTTTAGAGATGTTTGATAATATCAGTGAAAATGCCCTTCAGTATGAATCTGATCTGAGGTCTAGAGATGGTCAGGATAGGCTATCTAAAAAAGCATTTGCGGTTAATCATGATATGAAAAATCCAGTGGCATTGATAGAGGAGAGGTTAGAGTGATTTGAAAATTTTCTTACCCAAAGAATTCATTCTCCTAAAAGAGAAGTGTATGAGGTTAAACTAGATTATTCTCAAAATGAGTGTGAGGATGTAATAGCCACTGATGTCAATGCAACATGGAATTACTCAAATAATGCCCCGTTCTCCAACTTATACTCTCCAAATAATAGAAATCATCCATTTTTGTCCTATAAGTCCACAAATGTGGAAAATCCCCCATAAAAAGTTCAACAAAGGTAGTTATCCAACTACCAATCCAATTTTCAACCAAGGCAGCAATTTATATCGCAGCCAAGGTTCCAATAGAGCCAATAATCATTCCAATCTCAACCAACTATATAGGCTCGCAATTCTCAATCA
Organism: Cornus suecica; assembly: GCA_963922005.1. Lineage (NCBI taxonomy): Eukaryota > Viridiplantae > Streptophyta > Magnoliopsida > Cornales > Cornaceae > Cornus > Cornus suecica. The sequence continues at coordinate 18,754,571 of OY998248.1, read as the reverse complement.
AATTTCCAACCCAGATAGCCACCTAATAATTCTTTGGCTCTTTAGCCATTCAATAACAACCAGGCTATCCAACCATACCAATATCAACTCCAGCCTCAAAGAAACCAAGCTCCTCTACCCGGTTTCCAAAATAATAGGATAAAGCAGACCTTGGTGGACCTCCAAAATCAGATGGGTGTTCATACTCAAACACTGACCCAAATCACCATGCAGTTAGGACAAATGGCAAATCATAGAAATACTAGAGAGCCAGGTCAGTTGCCTAGTCAGCCTATCCCTAACCCAAAGATTCAGCAAGTGCAAGAGCTTGGATCGTTTACCAATGATAATCTTGAGTCTGTTCAAATGAAGGAAATGAAAAACGCACAGTAGAAAGAGGTTGAGAGTAGAAAGGCTGAAGTTCAGATAGATAAACTGCCAGTAGATAAGAGTGTCGATGAGACATTGCTTGATGAGCTAGATAGAGCGAACTACGAGGAGGCACCGCCATTTCCTCAACGTCTTAGAGAACCGCCTAAGTATAGGAAGATGAAAGAATCTGATATATTGGATACGTTCCGATAAGTCAAGATTAATCTGCCACTCTTAGACGTGATTGGCTTATGCTAAATTTTTCAAGGATCTTTGTACACAGAAAAGGAAAAGCAGAGCAAAAAATCCAAAGAAAATACTCTTGACTGAGCAAGTGAGTTCACTACTGTTAAACAATACTCCACTAAAGAGGAAAGATCTCGGTGCCCCCACTATTTCTTGTGTTATCGGTGACCAGGAAATTGGTAAAGCCCTTCTTGATCTAGGTGCAAGTATTAACTCACTTCCTTATTCAGTCTATAAATAGCTAGGGTTGGGACACCTCAGTCCCATAGAGGTTGTACTGCAGTTTGTCGATCGATCTGTCAAGCAGGCAAAAGGAATTCTGGAAGACGTCATAGTTCAAGTGGGCAAGTTTTACTTTCCAGTTTATTTTGTAATCCTGGAGACGGAACCTGTCCCGGACTCAAAAAACACATCCCAGTGATCTTAGGCAGACCATTTTTGGCCACTGCAAATGCGAGCATTAATTGTCGAACTGGAGCCATAGATCTGACTTTTGGGAACATGAAAGTCAGGATCAATGTGTTTGAGGGAAGCCACCAATTGCCTGAGTCTATGGGTCTTTTCCAAATTAATGAGTGTGTTGAGCTGGATGACATTATACATGATTTTGTGACTCAAATTCTAGAGAAAGACGAGCTTGGAGAATTTCTGGCAAATGAAGTGTCGAATGAAGAAATCGAAGATTGGGATGTGCAAATGGATTGGCAGAACAAGGAGTTGGATAGAATTGAGACCGCGTTATACATGCAACCTTGGAAGCAAGAGTCAGTGGAACCACTCCCGATAGTCTCAAGTACTCCCCCAGTTCCATCACTTACGACTCCGCATGTTCTAGAACTTAAGGAGTTGGCATAAAAGTTGAACTATGTTTTCTTGGGACCCGACGAAACTCTTCCTATAATTATTTCATCAAAGTTGACAACAGAACAGGAATCGAGTTTGATTGAGGTCTTGACCAAGAATAAAGAAGCGATTGGGTGGAGTGTTGCTGATTTGAAAGGTATTGATCCATCAATTTGCATGCATCGGATTTATTTAGAAGATGAAGCAAAACCGTCAAGGGAGATGCAGCGAAGATTGAATCCGAACATGATAAAGGTGGTAAGAAAAGAAGTAGTGCAGTTGCTGGATGCGGGAATCATCTACCCGATCTCTAATAGTAAGTGGGTAAGCCCAACTCAAGTGGTCCCGAAGAAGTCAGGAATCACAGTGGTGCCCAATGAAAAGGGTGAGATAATTCCTCAACGCATGACTACAGGGTGACATGTGTGTATACACTACAGAAAGCTCAACTCTAACACTACGAAGAATCATTTTCCATTGCCATTCATCAATAAAATCCTGGAAAGATTAGCCGGATAGAGCTACTACTACTTTTTGGATGGATATTCCGGCTATAATCAAGTGGCAATTGATCATGTGGATTAGGAGAAAATCACTTTTACTTGTCCATATGGCACATTCACGTACATACAGATGCCTTTTGGTTTATGTAATGCGCCAACTACATTCCAGAGGTGTATGATTTCTATCTTCTTTGATATGGTAGAAATATTTTTGGAAGTGTTCATGGATGACGTCTCATTTTTTCGGGCAACCTTTGAAGACTGTTTGAGGCATTTAACACTAGTACTTGAAAGGTGTAAAGGGACCAATTTAATTCTTAGTTGGGAGAAGAGCAATTTTATGGTTCAAGAGGGAATAGTACTTGGGCACATTATATCGAAGCAGAGGATTGAGGTCGATAAAGCAAAAGTCGAGTTGATTTCAAAATTACCTCATCCCACATTTGTGAAGCAGATATGCTCTTTTCTAGGCCATGTCGGGTTTTACAAAAGGTTTATCAAATATTTTAGCAAAATCACCCGGCCATTATGCAATTTACTGACTAAGGATGTAGTCTTTGTCTTTGACGAAAAATGTCATCATGCCTTTGAGGAATTGCGTGCTAAACTCTCATCTACCCCAATTATTTGTCCACTGGACTGGTCTCTACCATTCGAGCTGATGTGTGACGCGTCAGATTATGCAATTGGAGTTGTGCTAGGGCAGAGAAAAGATAAATTTCCATATGTGATTCACTATGCTAGTAGAACTTTGAACGAAGCTCAGATGAACTACACAACTACCGAGAAGGAGTTGCTGGCAGTGGTGTTCGCCTTGGACAAATTCAGGTCGTATTTATTGGGAACCAAGGTGGTCGTGTACTCAGATCATGCCGCACTAAGGCATTTCCTAACCAAGAAAGAATCCAAACCCAGACTGATTCGATGGATTTTGTTGCTACAAGAATTTGATTTAGAGATCAAAGACAAGAAAGGTACAGAGAATGTTGTAGCTGATCATTTGTCAAGAATTGTCGTTGAGTCCACAAAGGAAGATACTTCTCTTAAGGATGAGTTCCCAGATAAACATCTGTTCAGTATGGCTGTTATGGAACAAATACCGTGGTATGCAGATATTGTGAACTATAAAGCCACTGGTAGAATTACTAATGGATGGTCTAAGCATGAGAATGATCATTTCTTCAGCCAAGTAAAATTTAATATCTGGGATAATCCGCGACTGTACAAATATTGCTCGGATCAGATAATTCGTAAATGTGTTCCAGAAAGTGAAGTTCAAGGCAAACTGGCATTCTGGCATACGTTAGAGTGTGGAGGGCATTTTGGTACTCAGAAGACAGCTCACAAAGTCCTACAAAGCGGTTTTTATTGGTCCACCATATTCAAGGATGCGTTCAAGTTTTGAAAATCTTGTCTGAGATGTCAGAAGTTGGAATCCCTATTTTGGTGGTTGAGTTGTTTGATGTCTGGGGCATTGACTTCATGGGACCATTTCCAAAAGCCAGTGATAAGTTGTACATATTAGTGGGATTTGATTACGTTTCTAAATGGGTAGAGGTTGTTGCCACGTTGCATGCGAATCATATTGTGGTTGAGGAGTTTGTTAAATCCAATATATTTTCTAGATTTGGTATGCCACGAGTGTTGATCAGTGACGGCGACAAGCACTTTGACAACCAATTTCTTCCAGCCTCGTGCAAGAAGTATGGTGTCACTCATAAAATTAGAACACCATATCACCCACATACGAGTGGTTAAGTGGAGGTTTTGAATAGGGAGATCAAGAACATTATTGAAAAGATGGTGGATCTTGACTTGAAAAATTGGCCGAGAAGGTTAAATGATGCACTATGGGCATACATGACCGCTTATAAGACACCGATTGATATGACACCATACAAATTGGTTTATGGTAAGGCATGTCATCTCCCTGTGGAACTTGAGCACAAAGCATATTGGGCGATCAGAAGATTGAATTTTGATATCAAAAGATCGGGTGCTCAGAGGAAACTCTAACTCGCTGAGCTTGAGGAGTTAAGGAACAACGCATCTGAGAATTCTCGAATATATAAAGCCTGAACCAAAGCATTCCACGACAGACATATCAGACAGAAAAGCTTTGAGGTCGGCTAAAAAGTGTGGTTGTTCAAATCAAGACTCAAATTGTTTCCCGGTAAGCTCCAATTAAGATGGGACGGGCCGTATAGAATTACTAAGGTTTACCCCCATGGAGTGGTGGAACTTGACGACCCTGACAAAAGAAAGCGATTTGTTGTGAATGGTTAGTGTTTGAAGCATTATATCGAAGTTGAGCCGACAGAGAGTGTTGTTAAGATAGTTGATTTAACAGAACCGGCACCGAAGCCGAATGATTTTGATCCTAAGTACTGAGAGGCGGCAACGTCGAGCCAAACGACGTTAAATATTGGTACTAAGTAATAAAGAGTAACTTTTGATCTTAGTTTGCAATTGTAAAATAGTAGTTTAATTCGGTTTTTTTAAATTTTAAGATCGAGTCCGAAATAGTCGTCATCATTCGGAGGGGTATTTTCTTCCACGAAACTCTAAATTTTGAGTAATCAAATGCAATCAAGTCAATAGGTTTTCATAGGGGAGGTTCAAGTGTTCGGTAATCGAGGATGAAACAAAAATGGCCGAAGCCAAAAATTCAGCCCTGGGACCTACGCCCAGGCATAGGTCACGGTACAGTCCCGCGGCTTTTCATTTAAAAAATCTCTTTTCTCCCTCTCTTCTCCACTGAATTGACCCCCGTTCATTCCAAAAGCTGAATATCGATATTTCTCATCATTTCCAAGGGGTGGATCATCAGATAAGTGAGTGGTGTGTCCGGATTCACGTGAAGAACTCGAAAAGTCTCCGGAATCCAATTTTGGGGAATTTGTCGTTTCTCGTGATTCGGTAAGTTTTGATCCATTCTTTTGGTTTCAATTACTTAATATAACTATTCTAAACTAGTAGTGACGAACGAGACCAATCGAAATCGTGTTTTAATTCGTTCTCAAAAAGTTGGGTTTTCGGCTTCAAATACAGGTTGAATATTGAATTTTTGAGATGATGTCCTGTTTAATTGTCGTATTAGAATACTTTAGATATTGTTTTGAGTTTGATTTGATATCCGAACAGTTTTTGCTAATTTTCATAACAATCCAAATTTTGTAGGCATGTCTCGCCTGAAAGGAACGAGGAAGGTTGTCGCAGGAGCATCTACGTCGGGGACGGCGGTACAGAAAGACAGATCATGGTCACCGCCCCTGAAGAGTACGAGACCGGTGTATGTTGAGCCGGATTCGTCAGATGAGGAGGAAACTGAGATGCCGATTGCACCGATAGAGGGCATCGAGCTAGATTTGAGATATAGCCGGATAATAGTTCCACTTGCTACACCGAGGGCATCATCACGACCCCAGGCACAGTCTTCAGTCCCCAAGCCATCACCACCGCCACATGAGTCAGAGACATCCGATGAGCAGACTACCGAGAGGGGTGATAGTGAAGATGGGCAAGCAAAGCAGGAAAATGAGATGGAGGACGCTGAGCATGGTGAGGTACCATATCCTAAGCTAACAGTTGATGGTGATGAGGGTGAGCTTGTTTCTTATAGATGGAAGCCCTCTAAGAAGACACTGATGGCCCGAGCTTTGAAAAAGGGGTTCCAATAGGAACGCATTTATGCTATTGTGCCACTTGAGCGGATAGAGCCAATTCCACAGTGGACCATAGGCGTATTGAGGGAGCACAGATTATTGCCGATCCTAGCCCCAGCTACACCACACATTTGTACTGACATGATTAGCGGGTTCTGGATTCATATGAGGCATTACGGTAGAGGGACTCGGCTAGTGACAGTGGTAAAGGGGCGGGAGTTTGAGATTACTCCCTAGAGTATTGCTATTGCGTGGGGTATTCCACACGAGTGCCCTGCAGAGCTAAAGAAGCGGTTCCCATCTATGCTAGACCCACTTCCGCCGCTTTATGATATGGTGAGACTTCAAACCAAGGGGAAGTGGGCAGATAATAGGCATAATGGGACTAGGAAGTCCAATCATCATCCGATGCTTTGGCTTTTGGGATGTGATAGTCCGAGCCAATGTGCTACCACATAGCCATTAAACCATGTGTTACCCGCCATTTTTAGCGTTGCATTACGCTTTTGAGAGTTTGGTCACTAGTATTTTATTCCACACACCTTTTGCCAGACTTTGTTTCGGCATTATGTTCACTTGCGCCGGGAGAACAAGGTCCGGACTGCCAAGTTTCAGATGGTTTTTCCCTGCCTTGTGATGAAGTTGATGTTCGATCATGGATTACAGATGGATGTTGAGGATAAGTATGCGCCGATGGTTGCATATGGAAAGGGAGCATGGAATAAAGGGTGGATTAAGACGGGTCCAGCGACATATGCTCGCTGACGCAGATTTGGAGGAGTTTTACTGCCAGGTGCGTAGGAGGAGGATGCAGAGTAGGCTATGCCATATGAGATACCTGAGGTGGAGGTACCATAGGCTGAGAAGGTTGCTATCAGAGGTGATGCACCACAGGCCCCAGCTGGGGGTGCTGTTATTGATGACTTGGGCCCAATACGACCAGTTAATTGGACGTAATGAGGGATTGGAGCGCTCATTTGCGGAGGAGGGGCAGGTTCGACAGTGCGAGCATTATGAGATGATGGATCGGTGGGATATTATGATGTAACACATGGGAGTGACAGTTCCACCATCACAGCCACCTCCGGATGATGCTATGTCATTATAGTTTAGTTTTTTATTTTATTTTCTTTTTTGGATTTCTTGTTTTAGCTGTCCACAGTCGAGATCAATCGTAGAGCTGAGAGTCAGTGTTCAATCTTTTGTGACTGCTTTAACGATCATCTCTAACTGTTTGTGATATTTTGGATTTTATATAAAACTGACAGCTTTAGATCGCTTTTATCGATATACGTGCCTTATTGTGTCTAATACATTGAGTATCTGTGATTTTATTTTTATACTATGAGGACATGTGTGCGTTTAAGTTTGGGGGTGCGTCGGTTGTCATGAAAGTGTATTGGTAAGCGTGTTATATATATAAAATATCAATAAAATCCAAAAAACTGAAGTTTAAACTTCCCATGAAATTGTGTGTGTCAATTCCTGGATATTCTTTTTGCAGTTTCTTTTCCCTTGCTATGATGTTGGTATGTGGTTGTTGTCACTCTTTACAGGTAATCCAAATCAAGTTTGGGGGACTGAATTCAGAACTTCATAGATCCTGGACTGCGTTTCAAGGGTAACTGTATATATATTCTCATTCTTTATTTTTGACTATGGGGACATGGTCTCATTTAAGTTTGGGGGTGAGGGTATAGTGATAAAACAAATTGACAATTTTGGGGAAATTCTTTATTTTTACGCATGAGTGTTTCGCATGATAAGCTCATTAGATTTATGTTTATGATACATAAGTAGTATGTGATGTGATGTTCCCGCTCATGAGAGTAATGATTAGATTGAGTTAGTGAAGTGATGTGGTTTACATGGGTGAGTGATTAGTGAAATTAAAATTAAGAAGGACGATTTTGACCTATAAGCACAAGCACACATTCATTATGAGAAATAGGTTGATTTTTTACTATGTAGTCAAAAAATAATTTTGCCATAATAAAAGGGGAGAAGGGGAGTTGTTACGGTTGAAATGGAGAAAATTGGAAAAAAATTTGAGAAAATAAAATACAAAAAGCAGTTCTTTGATCTGAGTAACCGGGCCTTGGTATCACCAATATCACTATTCGCGTTTAAAGGGGAGAAGACTAATTAGCATAAATCCCATGGAAGAAGCTCGGGCCCAGTTGGTCGGGACTAAAAATCCTCACTGGAAAGTTTGGAGACTTAGAAAGACAAAAAGGGATGAAAAGTGGAAAGATGGAAATAGTACATTTTTACTAAAAATGGCAAAGTTTGATCAATGAAGTAGGAGAAAAGAAACTGAAATATTATAGTTGAATGTTAACAAAATCATGGAAGGTTGTCTGTATTTTAAGTAGAAAGTAGCAAAATCATTCACTTAAGTGGGGACCATTCATGACACGAAGCTCGAGATAGTTATTGTTCGGTTGTGAGTGGGAGTATTTGCATTCATATTATCTTGTGTGTTGTATCATAGCTTATTTCACTTGTGTGTGTGAACTCATGAATGCGTAATTATAAAAGGAACTGAGATGTTTGTAGGTACTATCACTGGAAACCTTCACAAGACTTCACTCATCCACTAGGGGTAATCTAGGGGTTTAAAAGGCTTGTTACACATGCTAAGTGTAATCGTTGACCTTCACGAAAGCAAGGGATTAGGTTAAAGTAGATAGGTTAGACAGAATAAGAATCATCACAAATAGTTTCTCTGAATTCATTGCTAAGGGACTAGCAATATGTAAGTTTGGGGGTGTGATAGGTGCTCAATATTGGTTATGTTTTGCCCCTATCTTGCGTTTGTTATGTCTTTACATTCTGTTACTTGGTATTTTTATCTCGTTTATGTGTGTAAGCATGTTTCAGGAGCTTAATGAAGAAACAAAGCTAATCTCGGTGAATTAACTGAGTTCGTGTTCATTTCTATCTCGAGAAAAGAATCAAGAGGTATGTCAGAGCAAAGAAGAGCTACGAGAGGGAAAAATGGTCATTTCCTGACATTATTATCTCACCGAAGGGCAAAAATGTCATTTCCAGACATTATTGCTTCAACCAAAATCATCGGGAGTCAAAGGCGACCAATCTAGCTCAAATATAAAAAAAAAACGGGTTTTTACAGCAAAAATGCATGATACCTTACGTCGTCATAAGCAAAATGAGGCAGATTAGACCTTAGCTACGCTTTGGTTTTTGAGCCAAAGGGGGACCCTACGCCGTAGACCTACGCCCAAGCATAGGTCAGGGGCGTAAGTCCCACCTTGTGGCCACGTGATCCCTTTACGTGCAGACGTTGTTTCGGAGTTGTTTTGGAATTTTCCAGTTTTGTCCCTGCTTCGATATTTTAAATGATCGGTGATTCTAGACCTCCACATACAGGCTGATACACATATTTACATCAAATTTTAGAGACATTATTCATGCATTATGAAATTACAGAAAAGGGCAACCATTAGGGTTTCCCTCACTTGTCTATAAATATGAGTGGGTTAGGTTTAGTTGGGGAGTTCTGGTTCTGATTTTCACGCACATTCATTCATAGAGTTCTCACGTTCAAAGTTCAGACTTGCTTCCATAAAAGAGAATCACAATTGAAGACCTAGAGATCCGGAGAAGAAGATTATGGAGAGCGTTTCTACACCGACAATGTTGTCTCTCTCCGCCATGATCAACTAACTCGGTATCTAGGGTTTTATCGCAAAACCCTAGCCAAGTAATGTAGTTCTAGTTTTATATTCAATTGTAGAGAGGGGAAACTGTGACTATACTGTGATGATTGTGTTAGATGAGAGACCATTTTTATTCGTGATATAAGTTTATATATTTGAATTGATTCTTATCTTAGAATTTTTGAATGTATTTATCTTACACAATCACAATTATTCACTATGGGCTGGAACTTGGATGCTTAATCTGTGATTTTCTATACAATGGTGGTCATAAAACTCAAAACCCTAGGTTGACACAGGTCATGCCCTGACAAACTGATATAGACATGCTTTAGTTTACTTTTCTGCATTTCCTTTCTATTAGTAGTTGGCATGCACTAATCAATTTAGTCTTGACATGGGTTGTCACGATCAGGTTGAGAGTAATCCTTTTTGGGGTCAAACTGCTGGCGCGGTGCGACCTGATTCATAGTCAATGGATCGTCCTCATGTAATTGATATATAATTTGAACTATATTATGCGGTTAGTGGTGGAGTGAGGAAACCCTAGTTTTCTTTTTCTCTGAATCACTACCATTATTTATTATTGTTTTCTGTTTTATTTTCGTTAGCATTAGATAATTCACAAAAACAAACTATTTTTGGAAAAATATAATTCAGTGTTTTTGGACTATTGAAGTGAACAATCCTCGTCTCTATGGGATCGATATTCCCCTACTCAAACAAAACTGTCTACAATTGATCTGTGCGCTTACAGAAGGGTAAAACCTAAAGTGTCGTTATGATGTCGTTTTTAACCACATATTTTAGACACACCTGACGCCCACCAGTATGTCGCCATATCGTCTTATGTACGATAAAGCGTGCCATCTCCTTGTAGAGCTGGAACATCAAGCATATTGGGATGTTTAAAGATTTAATTTTGATATAAAGAAGTCGGTGTTCAGCGGAAACATCAACTGTAAGAGCTTGAGGAGTTGAGAAATAATGCATATGAAAATTCTCGGATTTATAAGGCTCGAACAAAAGCATTCCATGATAAGCACATTAGAAAGAAAGTTTTTGAGCCCGGCCAAAAAGTTTGGCTGTTTAATTCAAGACTTAAGTTGTTTCCTAGCAAGTTCCAATCAAGATGGGATGGGTCATACAATATTACAAAGGTTTTTCCCCATGGAGTAGTGGAGCTCGATGATCCTGACATTGGAAAGAAGTTTGTAGTGATTGGACAGGGATTGAAGCATTATATAAAGGTTCGACCAGTTGAGTGTGTGGTGGAAACGATCAATCTAACTGAACCACCACCCGAGCTGGATGAGATTGATCCGGAGTATTGAGAAGCGGCAATGTCGTACTATCGACGTTAAACATTGGTACTAGGTAAAAAAGTGTAGATTTGACGCCTAGAAAATCTGTAGATGGTAATTTAGTTTTTTCGGCATTTAAGATCGAGTCCGTAAAATCGAGTCGCAAGGCCATCATCATTTAAGTATGGAGTGTCAATGAAGCCTATGAAGCATTTAAGAAGTCTCGCCATTTACTTCTCCATTCAAACTCTTCTCTCTCCCTCAATTCTCCACCATTCTTCACGAGGTTTGATTCTACCGTTTAGCCATCCAATTCCTCAGCATTCTTGGCCAGTGGATCGTCGGATTAGTTGGTGATTTGTCCGGATTCACGTGAAGAACTCAAAAAGTCTCCGAAACTCAATTTTTGGAAAATTATCGTTCTTTTCAATTCGGTGAGTTTTGTTCCATTATTTGGATTTCATATGACTTATTTAACTATTCTAAACTAGTATTAATGAACGAGTCCAATCAAAATTGTGTTTTGATCTGTTTTCTAAAAAGTTGAGTTTTTCGACTTCACAAGCGGATTAAATATCGAATTTTTGGGACGTTAGCTTATTTAATCATCATATTAGATATATTTAGATATAGTTTGAGTTTGATTCAGTGTCCAATTCATTATCGATTATTTTTCAAAAATTCCCTATTGTAGTCATGGCACAGACCAAAGTGTCAGCGAGAGGGGTGGCTTAGGCTGCAGTTGCGGCTGATCCATCGGTGCGACAGAGGTCAAGATCATCATCACTAGCACCGTCACCTATTTGCCGTCGGAGTACACGCGCCAGGAGACCACAATATGTCGACTCGGCTTCTTTGTCTTCCTCGTATGTTGAGGCAGACGTGCCAGAGAGTTCCACATAGGGACGCGACATCTTATTACCACATGATCGCTTAGTAGTTGAGCCAGTTGCTCCACAGGCACCATCGCTGCCACTTATGCCGGAGCAGCAGGCTGAGGAGATGGGGGAGGATATAAGTAGGAGGAGGACGTCGAGCAGGGCAATGATCGAGCAAATGAGAGGGTACATGAGCCACCTATGGAGGGTGACCCTGGAGTTTTTACTACATATTTACCTGTGCCCCAGACAGTATCGGTAGAGGATTTACTACACCGGGCGATCCAGAAGGGGTATCACTAGGAGCGGACATACTTATTGCAGATATTTAAGGATTTACAACCAGTACCTTCCTGGACGATCAGCTAATTGAGAGCTCGACGTCTACTACCCATTCTTGCCCCGGCTACCCCGCACATTTGCAAGGATATGATCCGGGAGTTCTGGCTGCATATACGTCATTTCAACAGGGGGTTAAGACAACGGACAGTGGTCTGAGGTACAGAGATCGAGATTACTCCCCAGACTATTGCTGAGATGTGGGGTATTCTGGACGAGTGTCCACCCGAGCTAGTTGTTGTGTTCCCACCAATACCCGAGATACTCCCATCTATTTATGAGTTGGTTACACTTCAGATTGTTAGGCAGTGGGCCGATGATCATCGGAACTGCATGAAGAAGGCGAACTATCATCCTTTGCTATAGTTCTAGGATGTGATAGTTCGATCTCAAATTCTTCTGCACAGCCACGTGACCATGTGTTATGCACCATTTCTGGCCTTCCATTAAGCATTCGAGTTCGGGTGGTGGATTTATGTCCCACGTATGTTGTGGGAGGGCCTATATACACATTATATTCATCTGCGCAAGAAGACCAAGGTTGGTCAGTGTCTGTTTCAGATTCGATTCCCATGCTTGGGAATGAAGCTTATGATGGATGTCGGGATCGAGATGGATGCGGGTGAGCAGAACATATATAGAAAGGGTACTCCATATACCAGAAGGATGTGGACTGGTGTCTAAACCCGGTTACATGCAGATGATATGTTGTTTTGGAACACTGACATCTTGAAATTATGTTTAGGCTTTTGAATCACTCGAGTTAACGTATTTTTGAGTGATTTATGTTCGTTTGAAGATAATTGTATATTTTAAACTTTTACATGTCGCGGCCTTTCTTTAGAAATTTATATTTTTTGGCTCGCTTACCGAAATTAATTTTCGTTTCTTTATATAGGATTCTTAGAGCCTCATTTATCATATATATCTTCAGTTTTTGAGTGGTGGTCCAATAGTCTCGTTTTTGGCGCCCGAACTCGTGTATTACCCGTTTATGTTTCATTTTGGTTGGCATTGTCCAAAGCCATTTTCCAAAATTCATATATCTCGCCTCGTGACATTGAGTTAGGTTCCGTTTGTTCCTAAAGCTTGTGCTAGGTCTAAAACTTGTACTTGTAATTTGAAATTACCATTTGACCCCTGAATTGACCATTTTACCCTTGGGTAAACATGGGGTATTGGAATGATCCATTTAGAGTGTCGTTTGAGTCGTTTTATTTCCTTTTCGATCCCGAGTGATCTTTTTGACATCTTTGGGATGTGGAATGACTATTTTACCCTTGAACGGGTATTTGACGACTTAATTAGATTTTATTTTGTTTCTTTTCACTTCCGCATTCACTCACTTAGCTTTTAAGCTCAGGTTTCGGAGTCCAAGGAAATTAGGGGTGTGATAGGAGGCGTGATGAAAATTAGGCATTTCCGACGCCAAAAACACTTGGGTCGGAAAAACATATCCATTTTAGAGTTTGACATAGAGCCTTTTTGCTACCCTCACATTGGTGACGAATTATGCGTCGGAAATGGCTTTTTCTGACTCATTTTGGCGTCACAAATACCTCAATTTCTTTTACTCACGTGAGAGATAGAATGTGTGATCATTTGATGGATGATGTGAGACCCACACTTGTTTTGAATCCAGTGAGAGATTAACTTGAGAGGATTCTAGTAGGGGGCACATGGTTCGGTTCGGTTCAGTTTCAACCGAAATTAAACCGATATTTTTGGTTTTTTAAAAATGAGAACCAAAATCGAACCGTTAATGCAAGAAACCAAACCAAACCGAACCATTTTTTTTATTCGATTTCGGTTTCTACTATTATTTTCTTTTGTTTGAAATGTAAAGATAATTTGTATTAGAGTGAATAGGCTCAAGGTAAAGAAACTGTTTTTTTCCATAATTTTTATTTATCAATTATATAAGTTATAATTTTTAAATTATATATATATATATGTATGTATGTATAGAAATGTGTTGTTATACATATTTATATAAAAAAATTTAATTATATTTATAAGCCAAGCAACAAGCAAAGCAAAAGAGCAACAAGAAGCTTAAAAAAACAAAAAATACAAAGCATCAGCAAGGCCAACAAGCACAAGCCATGCAAACACCTAAAACTAACAAAACCATGCAACACTGTTAATAGACGTGATATTGCTAGTTGTGCATAATCATGCATAATAACTCTTAAAGCTACTAACAATCATGGCTCCATATTTATACTACTTAGAAATATATATATATAATAAAAGAAAGAAAAAAACGGGTTCGGTTCGATTTTAGGTGATTGAAAACCAAAACTGAACCGAAAAAATCGGTATTTGAATTTGAAAACCTATCCGAACCGAACTGTCGGTTTTGGTTTAGTTCGGTTCGGTTCATCAATTTTTTCGATTTTGTGTGCAACCCTATATTCTAGTTCCTTGAAGAGAGCGGACCTTTGACTGTGTTTGGAATTTGTGAAGAGACAGACTCCAACTAATTTTAATACTATTTAAATAAGCAATAATTATAAGGGGTAATTTCATTTACACCCCCTAAACTATGTCAAAACATCATTTTAACCCCCCACTTTTGCATAAATGCATTTTCACCCCTAATTAAGCAAACTTTCTTCATTTGCACCCCTGACCACTTTTGGGCGTTGACTAGGTAGGAAATGACACTTTTATCCTTTGCCAAACAACTTTATTTTTAATTTTAAAGCTATCATTACTCAAGATAGATGGATAACCCTAATCCAATTTCGGATGGCTTTAAACCCATACCCAAACACTCTCAATCCCCCTCATCCGCCTCCACCTTAACCATAACCCTAACCCTAATCCCAACCACCGCCGCAGCTGCTCTTTCTCTCTCTTCCTTTCTCTACACACACATATACATATACATATACATATACCCATGAAATTGGATTGGGGTATGCGCAATAGAAAGGGGCTTGTGATGAAATTAGGGCACAGAGGGGTTCAGGAGAAAAAGTAAACATTGGTGGTGTTGGTGGGAGGAAGGGGAGAGGAGATGGTTGTGGTGGGGAGGAAAGAGAAAATTAAATTATTTGAATTTAATAATATATTAATTTATTATTGATTTTATATGAGTCAATTGTTTTTATATATTTTTTAATATTAGGATATAAATTTGTATGCTTGAATATTAATTTATTATATTTTTAATATTAATTTGTTTTTACATATTTTAAGAATTTATGTGTCTGATTTCGATGCTCGTATAATAATAAAATTAAAGTTACAATTGAAAAGTTAAGGCCTTGTTTGGTATAGAACTTTGAAAATTGTTTTGGGAAACAGTTTTTTAAGAACGAGAACAAAGAACAGAGAACGGTTTTTTCAGTTCAAAATTTCACTTGGCTAGTAAAATTACAAAAACAGTTTTCAAAAAATAAAATTTCAAAAATCTGCTTGATTGCATTTATTATGTAAATAAAATAATTCTAAAGTACAATATAATAAAGTAAGAAATTTCAAACATTCTCAAATTATAGGATATTATACCATTCTCATAATACTCAGAGCAATAAACAAATAACATAAGTTTAATAAAACATTTTTTTCACAAGTTTTCTATAATAAATTATTATTTTTGTCTCATAAATTTAATATAATATATTATTAATATCAAGTAATATATTCATAAAATTATATATAATAAATTATAAATTTTTGTCTCATAAAATTAAACTAATAAAATTTTATTATTTAATATAATATTTTATTAATATCAATTAATATATGAATTAATTATATAGTTTTGTCTCATAAATTCAAACTAATATACAAAATTTTATATTAATTAAAAATATTTTAATATTAAATAATATTTTAGTATTTAATATAATATTATATATTTAATAATAGTATTATATATAGTAAATTATATATTTTTGTCTCATAAATTCACTAATATATAAAATTTTATGTATTAAAATATATTTTATATTAATTAAAAAAATTATTATTTAATATAATATGTTATATATTTAATAGTAATATTATATATAATAAATTATACGTTTAAACATGAAACGTTCCATGTTAATGAATACACCCTTGTGTTTCTTGTTTATGAGAACAACTTAAAGTTGTTATCTAAAAATTGATATTATTGAACTTGAGTTTCTAAAAACTGTTTTACAAAACAACTTGTTAGGTAAGAAATTTTAGCTATTTTTTATTTTTTGCAACTGAAGTATAGAAAACTGTTTTCATAGTTTTATACCATGCAGACCCTAAATATTTCATTTGTATAAAAAAATAAAAATAAATCTATTTAATGACCAAAAATTACAATTTATGTGCATTTTTCTTAATTAGGGGGTCTGACTGCATTTATGCAAAAGTAAGGAATCAAAATAATGTTTTGACATAGTTCAGGGGGTTTAAATGAAATTAACCCTAATTATAACTATATCATCAATTAATATTTAAAACGGCACGTAACACAAGCCTCTATATTAAATTAGAAAATGGATAAAAGAAATTTGAAAAAACAAAAAACAAAATTGAGAAAATTGATGAGGACTTCTGAAGGAAGACTAGAATAATGATATGAGGGATGTCGCTTTTGTTTCTTTGTCGTTTTGTTGGAGTGGGACCTGTAAGCTGGTCAGCGCACGTGGGCAGCCCTGCCCAACCCATTCTGAGCTGCCTTCAAGTCTTCAATTATTTTCGGTACCTCACTTGCCCCATTGGACCTCAACGGATATGATTTGGATCGAATTTGTCCGAATTTGAATTCAATAAGTATAATTTGATTCAATTTGATTTGATAATTCGATAAATTTTTATTTTTCTAATTCATATTCGATTTTTTTGAACTTCGGATCTCTGATCTGATTATAATTTTTCTAAAAAAATAAAATCAATAAATAATATTTATTTTTTATGAACACTAAAAATCAAATCATTTATTTATATTCATAATGCATGTCCATGACAAATATGAAAAATCAAATAACAAACAAAAATTTAAAACATAATTAAAGATACTAACTATTATATTACTTATATATACTACATTACTTACTTAACATTTATATATTAATAAATATATAAATTTAAATTATAAATAATGAAACACTGAAATTATTCACACTTTTAATAATAGTATAGTTGATCAATTATTATTAATAATAACAAAATAATTAAAAATGGACATTTATATATACTAGGTTAGAATACGTGCGAAGCACGTGTTGTAAAAAAAAAGTAAAAATTAAATAAATCATATGAGCATAAAATTATGTGATCATTCAATTATTAATTTATACAGTTTTTTTAATACTATCTTTCATACTTTCAAACTTTCTTAGAATTACACTCGTATAGTACATAATGAAGTTGAAACTATAAATGTCTAAAAACATCATATAATTAAATAATTAAAATAGTTTCGAATTGATTTTAAAAATAATACTCATTAATATCATCCAACAACATTGTATAATTTTTAAAAAAAAAATGTGTACACACATCTATAAATACCACAATCATTATATACAACTAATTTGTGTTTGTGTGTCGGTAAAGCCCAATCCATTTGCAAAAATAGTAGTGCTAGCAATTTGAGGAAAAGATAAATATAAAGATGAGATCACTATTTAAAATTTGTATGAATGTTCATCACTCCCTCTCTTTTTGCAATATTTCTCAGTTTCATCACACCCCTCTCTATGAAACTTTCAATAAGCACTCCCCACACCAGACCCATGAAAATTATAATTATTTGTTTGGTATGATAGATTATGGTATCAACCATCTAATTTATACTATCATCATACAATATCAAATGTGTAAATATAATATAGATATATAACTGAATAAATAATTAAACAAAAAGATTTCATAAATAACCTGAATTGAAAATCATAAATTGAGAGTATGATTCTTCTTGCAGATTATAAATGAAAAGTATGCATGTTTTTATTGTTGGAGTTGATTTGGATCGCAAAAGCTTCCTGGATTGGGATGTTGGAACTTGGATATAAATTTAGATTGCAAAGAGTATACGTGTCTCTTGTTGGGTTAAAATTAAAGTGCAAAAGCTCATGAGAAACTATTTTAGATGCACCTCCACGATTTTTGTAGTCTTCAACCATAGAATAATTTATTGAGTAAAACGGATCAAAATAAACACAACGATTGAAGTAAACCTATAGCAACGTACCAAAAAAATGATCGCATTCATACTAATACAGTTAAAAGATAAGTAAATAAGAAAGTGAAATTAAACATCATAAACAAACAAACAAAAAAAAGCACCGAAAATAACTTATACGTATTTCTCATAGAAATTGTATATGCATAGATATCTAAATATTTAGAATTTCAATTATGCAACTTCTACTATACCATAAAAAAAATCTCATCACTTTCAACGTTTATTTAAAAACATGCCCTATAGCCTATAAATATCTTGTCATAAAACTGTATACTGAAATACATTTAAATATTTAGAATTTCAATTATTCAAGTAACTTCTACGATACCACCAAAAAAACTCAACACTTTCAACTTTTATTTAGAAACATGCTCTATATCCTATATATAATTATAACTAAATTTTATTCCAAGAACCAAACCCAATTAATTGATCTGTACCAAAACCATCAAACCCAATTAATTGATCTGTACCAAAACCATCAAAACCATAACAACAACCCATTCACAAAAATCTAAAACTAATTGGAATGTTCGAAATTAATAATTATAGCAAAGGTGATCGAAATGTTACCGTAACTAATAGTAAAGAAACCCAAATGTTATAATAAGAGAAACACAAAGCGTAAAAATATTACTTGAATCGCATGAAAGTATCCTATGGGTTTTTATAATATTCATGTGACACTTATCAGAACAAGAGGCAACGATTGAACAATAAAGGATTTGTATTGATTAGGAGGTGCATCCAATAAAACGAAAAGACACATATTTAATTTAAATTATTTTAAATTAAAAAATGTTTGGAAATAATAAAACCTATGTAGTATAAATATAAATCACTCTTGTAATCTTTCTGTACAACGGATGATTTCATTTTTTCACGGTTTTAAAAAAATTCCCCCTTGTAATCTTTTTATACAAAGGATAAAAAGACACAATTATTGAAATAACTCAAAAAGGCACACGTGGCATTTTCTGTTATTTTAGATTTAAATTTTAAAACAAAAATTGTATGGAAAAAATAAAAAGCCCTCGTACATTTAATAGTAGTATAGATACGTATAGTATTAAATATATACACATAAAAATATCAAATCTATATTAATATATATATATATATAATATATAATTCGGATCGGATTAGCATAAATCCAAATTCAATTTGTTAATAAATCGGATTATTGGATTTGGACCCTAATCGGGTTATCGAATTTTATTTTAAATCTATATCCGACTAATTGGATCGGATTCGGATCTAAATTCGCTCCATTGACAAGTCTTGCCCCCCATACACTGTCTCAGCTATGTCTGTTGCCCGTAACCTATCCGGTCAGCTTCACACATGTGCCACTCATTTTGGTCAGCAAGTGTGAAATTGGAAAAAGATTTAAAATATATTTATATATTTGGGTCATGTTTTTATTGATTCGTCTGAGGGTGTCGTATTTGTGTCGGATATACGTGTTTGCCATGATTAAAAATGTCTTAACACTTAGGACACGTCATGGATACATTTAGAACATTTCCAGAACACATTTGAGATATTTTAAGAACATGGAAATTTCAATGACACGACATGATAATTTTTAATTAATTTTAATAAAATTTAAATGTATATGTACATTTAATTATTTATAATTATTTATCTTTTAATTTTTATTTGTTTCTTAACCTATTTGTCATTGTATATTTGTTAACTTTTTTTATATTTAATAAATACATCATTCTATATATATTCTACTAATTCTATTTTTTTATTTTTCAATTTTTAATTTTATTTCAATAAATACATCGTAGTTAGTATAATTTTTATTATATGATAGTTTCTCATTCAATTTATTTTTTTCTTCTAAACTTTTTTGTCCCAACATACTTTTCTACTTTTCTTTTAGTGTAATTTAAAAATTTTTTATTAGATTTGATGATTATTATTTTTATTTTGCTTTCTGTTGTCACAACTATCACATTTTTATATACTTTGTTTTATTTTGATTTTGGTTTAAATTTATTTTCTTCTATTTTATGTTTTCTTTTATGTTGTATGCTTTTTAGGTACGTCTATTACTTGTTCATTGATAAATACCTAGAAAGTCCAAATTCCTTTCGGGCGAGGTCATGTTAAAAACAACTCACGCATAAAGGATTTTCTTTTTTCTAACAACATAGTACAACCATATATATAATTCTACGCCCCCTCTCTTTTTAAAATCCTACTATTCTCAAACTTCTTCCTTTCTCCGCTCCCTTTATATTTCTTTTACTATATTTTAATTTTATTTATGTTGTTCATTGATTGTATTTATATTGTTTCATTATTTTCTTTGTAACTTTGTTACAAATAATTGTACCAGCAAGATTAGGAATTTTTTTTTTTCACTTACCTTTATTTTATTATCAATATTCCGTTGTAGCACTTATGTGATTATATGCTTAATGTGCTTAACACGTTTAACGTGTACTATTTGAAAAATACAAATGTGTAAATTGGATGTAGTATTTTTATTTTGTAAATAATGAAAATAGTTAAAAACGAGTTCGACAACATATTAACCTAGGGGCATAATGGTATTTTCACTAGTGTAGAGATAGTAGAATATCCTAGAAATTGGTTAAGTGTTGAAATAACACTTGAGTGACATTGAGGTAAATAAAGTGAAAGACTTTGGTTAAATGGAAAATAATTGTAAGCGGGTTTAGTCATCTTGACTTTAGTGTTGCCACTCTCTTATCCCTTGGATGTCACCCAATTTCTCCCATATTTGTTCTCATCATTTGGATCAAAAAGGTTAATTGGATCAATATACATGTGCATATATGTATGGATATGTTGTCTTCCATTTTGCAAGACTTTCTCTCAACCATTGGATCACACCAACTTTCTCCCATCTTTTATCTCAAGTATTAGATCATAAGGCATTGTTTGACAAATTAATGAGTTTTTGGTGTGTTGTATCTAGTCTTTCATTTAAAAGACTTAATGTGCAACCTTGGATCTCTTTCTTCCTTTTCTAGCTTTATTCTTAACCCTTTGATGTGGAGTGTTGGTGAGTGGGGAACCTCTACACTTTATGGTCTTTCAATTGCAAGACTTCTCCATTTCATCTCATATTTTTCCCTTTTCTGTCTTCTCTTTCTCCATTCCTTTTTGGATTGATTTCATCACATTGGGCTTGGATTTTGATGTTGTCTTCAACACAAAAGTTGATCGTGGTCTCCTTGCCTTCGATTTGAGCTAAATATTGGTATGTATCTCTTCTTCCTTATGGGTTTTCTCATTTCAAACCCTAGTTTTTAATTTCTTGACTCTATGATTTGAAACCTTGATTTTTGTTTCCTCCTTTACTTGATTCTTGTTAGGATTATTATTGTGAAGATTCTCACCAATTGTTTAGGCTTGAATGGTCTTGTGGATGGTGCTAGGGTTTGAGAGTCCATTTTTCCCTCTTGCTTTGAGTTAAGGGAAAACATCTCTCTCTCTCTTTCTCATCTCTTGATTTGTGAGTGTGCGTTTTCATCTTAGGGTTTCCAAATCCTAGATGTGTATGTGGATATGTTTGCTTGAAAATGTGAAATTAGGTTTTATATGAATTTAGATGATATAACCTGTTGGCCACGTATTGACACCTAGAGGGGGGTGAATAGGGTCAATGACAAACTTTAATACTTTTTCGGTTTGACTTTATTTTATCAAATTACACTTCATTAAGCTATTGTCAAACACCTAGTGATTTAGATAATCTCTTTGAGTGACATTCACATTTCATACTTGTAATCATTCAATAGTAATTTACACAATTAAATACATGTTCGATTCAAGTATGATGGGAAATAATTCGTGCACCCAAGTATGCAATTTAATTAAACATGTAATTGCACTTTTCTCATTTAGAGACATAATACAAAATACAATTTACCATGAAGAACGTTTTGTAGAGTTTATGAAAAATGATCAAACAATGAGTTGACACATAAACTCTCAAATATAAACTTATATTGAATAAGCATATAGTGAAACACTTGGGGTGCATATAATCATTTTATTCTAAGGTGTGTTGAAGATAAATTCTAGCAAACACTTGGTATGCATTTAGATTATAGATAAATAAGGAAATGGATAATTTATAATCTACAACATATTTATCCAAAAACACAATTCAATTTCCTTTAACTATGCATTTTCCTAACCTCTTCACTAATACACAAACACAAGCAATTTCATAGCATGACATCAATATGAAGTTCAAGATTGTAAATGACAATTGCTTATAAGGTAGAGAGATTAAGGGATAGAGAAAATGCAAGTCAAGACACCAAGATTTTATATGGTTCAACCAAGCATTCTATGTTATGGTGTGATGAAGATAAGTTATATCAATTCACTTAAACTTATTCATTTTCCTAACCTCTTCATTTATAGATAAACACAAGCAATTTCATAGCATTGATATATAAAGCTCAAGATTGAAAATGACAATTGCTTTTAAAGTAAAGAGATAAGGGTTAGAGAAAATTCACACCATAGACACCGAGATTTTTACATGGTTCAACCAAATCTTGGTCTACTCCATGCCTTGAGATAACCTCTCAAGGATTCCACTATCATGCTTCTCTTTCCGGGGATAAGCAAACCCTAACATGCCTCATTCTTCCGGGTGAATAGCAAACCCTTACACGCTCCTTCTTTCGGGTAAAGAGCCAACCTTGCTCACTCTTGCGGGTGGAGAGCCAACCTTCGAACACTCTTGCTTCCGGGTGAAGAGCCGACCTTTGCTCACTCTTGCGGGTGGAGAGCCAACCTAATCCTCTCTTTTCAAGGTAGAGAAAAACCTTTACATAACTTCAACAAGCCCAACCCATGCCAAGACAACTTCTTGGTCTTTCACTCACAAAGAATATGAATTGAATTTGAGTGTATACAACATATCTCTCAATAGATGGATATAGAAGTTCAAAGCTCACTTCCTCACATACTTAGAGTCATAAATGAAATACTCAATTGAAAAGCTCAACTCAAGTATGAAGAATGAATCACAAGAAGAAAATATGAATGATGCTCATGTGGTGATTCATGTAGGAGTTTTCTACCCAAAAATAATTTCAATATTGAAGCACAAATGATAGATCTTTCATACTCCTATCTCTCTCTCTTCTCTCAACCATTTTTGGCTCATATAAGGCATATATATAGTGTAGGAACACAATATAGCCGTTTGGGGGTGTTTGGGGAAGTTTTGGAACACTTTGGATCCGAAACTAGCCGTTAGAATTCAAATTCCGGATGAGGCAGTCGACTGGGGGTTTTGGGGCAGTCGGCTGGGTCTTCAAAAATTCATTCCAAAATTTATTTGTAACTCTCTGGTTCAGCCAGTCGACTGGCCTTCTTGGCCCAGTCGACTGGGTCAACAGGCAGTCGACTGGGTGGTTACCCAGTCGACTGGGCTGTTCAGCCCAGTTTCGACACAGTTCACTCTTTTGGTCATAACTAGAGTTACGTAACTGGGATAAAGGCTTTCTTTAGCTTTTTGGAAAGCAGACTTCAAGCTCTTGATTTTAGGATTTTGAATCACTCTATTTGACCCAGTTTTGAGTGCGATATGGTCGTTTGAATGTGACGCTTCATTTCGAACTTTTAACCTACTTGATGGTTTTTCGTGAAATCTTTTGGGATTTTTCCGAAATGACTTAGACACACTCCTAGGATGTCTTAGAAACTTATTAAGGTCCTTGACATTCCTAAATTCAATATTGAGATCATAAAATGTTTTTCCAATTTAAACAAATTCTCAATATTAGACAAAAGCTTTTCATGTTTTAACAATTTTATTCAAAGCTTTAACATGCATCTAGAATCCATTTCAAGTGATATGAGTTAAGTTAATGGTTCTAGGACGACATCTTTGTTGAGTTCTTCCATAGCTTATGAAAGCTTGAACTAACTCAACTTTAGCAAAGACTAAATGATGTTCATAGTCTAATGCTAATGATGAAAGGACTTATGAATGATATACATGATCCTATATGCTATATGATCAAGAGTTGAGCTTTCAAATAAGTTATTTCAAAAATAACTTTACATTTAATCTAGCACTCACCCAAGACTATTTTACCCATTTCTTTGATCTTCAATTCCTTTAAGCTTTGGGTTGATGTCTCCATCCTTGTCTCCAATGTCTTTTGAGCTCTAAGCACCTTGCTTGATCTTCTCATGGATCCACTAGCTCTCTTGAGTTTATCTTGAATCAATAACCTATTAAGCATAACTCAAGTAGACATTAAATTCACCACATTCAATGGTTTGTTATCATCAAAATGTCATGTTTACCCATGGTGGAAAACCTTGGGTCAACATAACCCATGATTATAGTGTACTTGATGATTATATTGATAGGACTATGATGTATGATAGTTAGATTATAGTTCTTGGTGTTTTCAATTAGAAAAGTATACTTGTATGACTATATAAATATATGGGTTTGGTTGTCTAAATTGTTAGTCACTAAAATACCCTAGAGGGGGGGGGGGGAGGGGGGTGAATAGGGTTTTAAAAATAATTTCTAACTCTTTTTTATTCTTACTAAAACATGCAACAAGGTTCAATATTAATTTACAAGGTAAAATATGCAATGAATGATTTCTCTTAAATTCAACAAGCTATTTACCACGATATAAATTAAGCATGCATGAACATAAAGTAAAGAGATAGAGATAGAGATATTGACACTGTGATTTTTACGAGGTTCGGTAACTCCTACTCCTCGGCTCAAAGAATCCCCTTCCTTGAGACTTTCCCAATCCTCACGCTATGGCTCTTCCTTCAATAGGTGGAATAGCAAAACCTTTACAAAAGAGCTAACTAGCTCTTCACACAATCAAGAGAACAATCCTCCCTTGATACAATGGGCTTCACTCACCCAAGATCACAAATTTGTGTATGTAATCAATATATCACTCAAGAAACAAAAAACACTCAAAACCCTAAGGTTTTTATGGATGATAGATCAAGATAAGCTCAAGTGTTTTTAGGTGATATTTCAAGAACTCAAGATATATATATATTCTCACAATATATTTTCAATAGGAGAATAGGCTCAAGGCTTGAGTTTAAATCTTCAAAATGATAAGAGTGAAAAGCGAGATTTTTGCTATCAAAAGAATTTTCAGAAGATGCTTGAGAGAAAATTAGAGATGAACAATATTTGGAAAATTTCTCACACAAGAACCTTTACATTGTTAATCCATATCTCTTTCTTTATATAGTGAACACTAGGGTTTGGAGAGTGTGTCTCACCCTAGACAATATGGAGAGTAGGACCTGAAAATCTGCAAGCAAAATCATTTCTTTTTGGGCAAAAATATTGTTTAGAAATACTTTTCCTTAAAATCCTGAAGCACCCAGTCGACTGCCTCCATGCTTAGATTTGAAATATTTTTCCCAACGGCTAGGGTCAGTCGACTGCCTCAAGAAGGCCAGTCGACTGCCTCATGAGTCAGTCGACTGCCTAGGACAGGCCAGTCGACTGCCTCAGGCAATCAAAAATGTTCGAAACTCTCTGGTCCAGTCAGTCGGCTGGGTCTTTAACTGCCAGTCGACTGGTCACAGTCAGTCGACTGCCTTGGACAGGCCAGTCGACTACCTCATGCAGTTAGAATGTTTTATAACTCACTGGTTCATCCAGTCGGCTGGGTCCTTAAGGGCCAGTCGACTGGGTCACAGTCAGTCGACTGCCTTGGACAGGCCAGTCGACTGGGTGACTCCAAAAATTGTTTTCAAGGTCCGTTTTTGATCCGTTTGAGTTCGTTTGATTAATTACTTGAGCTTATAAGATTAATCAACGCATAAGATACCTTGTTACAATATTCTCACCCCGACCTATCTACCCCAGGTCTTGAGTCCAGCTTTTGTTCTTTCTTTGATCTTTTTGTCCTTTTTCTAGTTTGCGCTTGAGTTTCCTTATCGCTTGTTGCTTTAGCGATCTTCCCGAAACATTTACCTGTACTTGCTGAAACTCTTAGCTCAAAGCCATATTAGTACCAAACACGGTTTTGAATGTTTTGTTAATATCAAAATAAGATTTATTGCTTGAAATGGAATTTCAAAGCCAACATAAATGTATAAGTATAAGTATGCATATGTGTTTATAGGTGCTAATGATGTAGCCTTGAGAGCGTGATTATGCTAGCTCCCTTGGTTAGTTAGTTAGAGTACGTATTTATGTGATTTATGTGTTGTGGAGTCATGAACTTAGAACATTAGTCTAGTTCCCTCTTTCTCGTGATTTGTGGGGTTTTACTATCTTGAAATGGAACTTGTGCTAGAAAATGAACTAATGTGGAGTATTGCTTTAATTGAATGAAAATATTATCCTTGTGAATTAAATGAGAACTTAATGATTGAGAACATGAATTATGCATGAGATAATATCCTTGTGAATTATTGTTTTATTATGATTTGAAAGCATGTTAAAGGATTTATGGCATTCATGTTGGCATTCTTGAGAATGTTGTTCATAAATATGATGAAATACCTATTTGTGTTGATACATGGTTCATTGGAGACTTAGTTGTATATTGAGTACACCATTTTGTGTGCTATACATTTGCGCCAGTCATGTAACCATGTGTGAATTGGCTTGTGTCAGATCGTCATAATAACTGGCCAGGTGGTGCTTTTTGATTCCAGTCAGACTAGTCTCCCAGTAAATAGAGACGATGGGTGAGGACTTGTCCAAACTCTACCTTTTCACAGACTGTGATTCGTGTTTGCGGGTCGTCCCGTGTTTTTGATCTTCCTCATTGAGTGTATACATCCTCTCAAGTGAATGATTTAGGCGACACTTTATATCCGTTACCTTAGTGGATAGTGTGTGTACCATGAGGTGTGTTGAGTCACATTGCATTTAAGTTGCTGTTATGTGATTTAACTCTACATGTGAATCATGATGTCATTTCATGTGGTTGTGGAGCATGTTTGGTATGAATTTTAATACTTTAATTCATATGTTATTAAAATGCTCAAATGAAATTGAATGATGTGAAAATATGATTTACGTGCCATGCTTTTAAAGTATAATAAGTGATGATTTCTTATACTTGTGGTTATGCACTTATATGCCCGTAGGTGGTTATGTAAGTTGGTTTAGTGACCCTCTTTTGATGGTTGAGGTTGGTGGTTATAGCGTCTATCATGAGTTGTGGTCTGATAGGTGCAGAATGTTGTCCATTCTAGGCCCCTAACTCGGTATTATTACATCTTATCATTCCATTACTTGGTGTTTTATGCGGTTTGCATGTCTAAGCGTGTTTCAGGAGCTTAATGAAGAAATGAGCTAACTTTAGTGAATTAACCAAGGATGTTCTTGTGTCTACCTGAAAGGAGTGAAAAAGAGGAGTTTTCAAAAGAAGTGTCTCCTAGAGGGCAAAAATGACATTTTTTGGATCCAAAACTTCGGGAAACATACTAACGAAGTCGAGGGGGTTCAAACAGAGGAAGAATTGGAAAAAATAATTTTCATGATTTTTCTTATGCATAGCTACGCAGATAGTAAGCAAAAAATGGCTAGAATCATCAAATCTACGCACAAGGACGCGTAAGGCTGAGGAGCTACGCATAGGGCCTATTCTCAACCGTATGAACCCTACATTCAAGCGTAAGGCCATGCATAGAAGACAACTAGAAATTTGAGTCCCGATCCGATTCGTCTTCCTTTGACTTATCTTCGACTCCAACATCTTTAAGCACGTGTATAATCGTGTATAATGTATATTTACATTAGATTGAAGGGTTGTGGCTCAGAATTGAAGAGAGCCACATCAATGAGGAATCCTACCCCAAGCAAAACAAGTCTAATACAAGCAAGACTCTTCTCAACTTCTTCTATAAATACCAAGGTCTGATTCAGATCTAGGGAGCTTTTAATTGCACAATTTTTAGAGCACATCTCTGGAGATTTACATATTTTGAAGAAGGGAGCCATTCAGATCTTAGAGATCCGGAGCAGACAGTCATCGAGAGCGTTTCTACATCAATGATGCAGTCTCCTTTCACCATGAGCAACTAATTCGGTATCTAGGATTTTTTAGCAAAATCCTAGCCAATGAATGTAGTTTATTATTTGTTTCAATTATAATGAGGGGAAGCTAAAGACCATGGTTGTGCTGATTGTGTAGATAAAAGACCGTAGTTATTTAATATAAGGGGTTTTATATTTGTTATATTTTTGTCTTAAATTGAATGAATACATTATCCCAATCAATTATGTCACGCCCCTAAATTCCAAAGACTCCCGAACCGGGACATCCGAGGAATCCGGGGTGTGATCCACACAAAGAGCGACCAACTAAGATCATTAATAACAATAAAATGAATAGCATCATGACAACAAGAGGATTCCATACAACTAAGCGGAAGCTAATACCAATTGATACATAAGGCACATCGAGGCGCAGAAAGAAAACATCTATACAACGATGCTAAATACAAGGAAGGGATATGCCAACAGACTGGCTCCCAAAAAATACAACAATAGTCCCAATACAGGGGATAAACAAAGGAACTAAAATGAAACAACACTACGTACGAACGTCCCAAATCACGCAATAACATCCATGCCAAAAGCCATCCTGCAACGAGGAAACAAAAGAAAGGTATCGTTGCACTGCATGCTATTCGTAGCCGAAACATTTCCTGTAAACTGGTGTTTGGGACACCAGGAAAAAGAACTTTGGGGTGAGCTCATTAAAGCCCCGTAAGAGAAAGGAATCGTAACAATCATATCCTCCGACCATCCAAGTTGAGTGTGAACCAACCCATGTACAAGCATCTACCCTAGGTAGGGTAAATGTCCCACATTGCACTCACACCAATACGAGACCCCGAAAACATATCCCTCTAGTCCCATACCATGCATAAACAAATAGGGCAACTAACACGTAGTGAAACCATAACATAACATCATATAATAAATGCACACCTATATATATATGTTTGTATATATTTATATATAGAGACAGACAACTCATACAAGCCAAGTAGTACAGACCACCTCAAGGATCACTATGACTCGTACCCGTCAGTCCAACACTAACAATCAACACAACACTTATCATGGGAGCAACACTCCTATTCATAACACCCCAGGAAGGAAAACAATCACACTTCTTAAATCACGAGCATACTGAGCTCCAAAATCTCCAATCACTATCAACCATACTACTAATCACCTCACATGTCACTCCCCACCATTTGTAGAACCAAAACCGGGGTAAAATAGTCATTACAACCTAAGAGAATTCACAAAGGTCATAAAAAACCAAAGGGAAAGTGAAAGGGATTAAACAACCCATCAAACCGACCACTTCAAAGTCACATGTTCACCCAAGGGTAAAATGATCATTTCAAGGGCAAAAATATATTTTCAAACTTTACCCCACTTATTTTGAAATAGTTCAAACTATAGAAACAAACAGAACCTAAATCCAAGTCACGAGATGAGAGTTATGAAATTTTTAAAAAGGCATCGGATAACGCCAACCCAAACAGAAAGTTAAAGTACCCCTCTTGTACCAAGGGTAAAACAGTCATTTCAAGTGAAAATAAATGATTTCAAATTTTATATAAAATATTTGAACATAGTATAGTCCATCGAAACAAACGGGACCATAATCAATACAATAAGACGGGAGAAATGCATTTATGAAAACGATATCGGACAACGCTGACAAAAATGAAAAGCTAAAGTACCCCACTTCACCAAGGGTAAAACAATCATTTTAAGGGTAAAAATGACATTTCAAATTAAGAATACAAAGTTTGGACCTGACACATGCCATATGAACAAACGGGGCCTAATTCAAAGCCACGAGACAAGATATATGAATTTTTGAAAATGGTATTGGACAACGCCGACCAAAACAAAAAGCTGAAGTACCCCTCTTTCACTAATGTTAAAACCATCATTTAAGGGATAAACTGGTCATTTCAAAGTACAAATATAAATTTCGTACTAAGGAAAAACTATAAAAACAAACGGGGCTCAATTCGGAGTTGCGAAATGGGAGAAAAGAATTTTTGAAAATCGGACTTCACATGCCACTGCAGTAGCCTTGCACTAAAAATTTCAAAAATCCTGAAAAACTTTCTAAGTGTTGGGAGGCTGGTCTACTGGTTTTTCAGCTTTTCTTTGAAAACTTCAAATATGCAAAAACGCGAGATTTTGCAATATGGCTCCGTTTTTCGCACCGTCGGTCCGGAAAAATTAAAAATATTGAAAAAAGTCACGTTTTCATTGGCGGAACTCAAAAATAGTCATCGAGACCTCGGGAAACGCATAAAACGTAAACTTTGTATAAAAGTGATTCTCTAAAGTTTCGTAAAAGGGTAAATTGCTTAAAACCCCCCTCAAGTTTACTCTTTTTCCCTACTATACCCCCTCAATTATGAAATGACATTAGAACACCCTAAAGTTTCATAAAAGGTTGCACCATGGGCTTGCCCTCAAATTGTTTTACCCTTTTACCTTCCAAACTTTTTGTATTTCCACCTTACCTTTAATCCTATCCTTACTATTATATTTCTTAATTCTTTAAATTACAAAAATATTATTTATTTTAGTTAGAATATTAATTATGCCATTTACCTTTAATGTATTAGACTAAATATACTCTCAAATGTTAATTTTTTTTTTGTAAGTTTTAATTATTTTATTTGTAAATCAATTAACTTGTTATTAAATTTTAGTTTGATTTAAATCATAAAACTGAATCCTAATTAATATATTCATAAATAAATCAAAATTTATGAATATATTTTTATGAAAAGAAAGTTTCATTTGGCAAAAAAAAATAATTTAATTAGGATAATGAGTTTTATGATTTAAATCAAATTAAGTTTTATTTGAAAATGATATATATTTTGGAATATATATATATATATATATATATATAATTCGTTAAAAATAAATATTTTTCGAATTGTTTTAAAAAAATATGAATTTTTTTCTGAAAAATATATATTATTTTCCAAAATATGATTTTTTTTCCTAAAATAATATAATTGTTTCCGAAATATATATTTTTTATATCTTAGAAAATAATGTCTATTTTTCAGAAAAAGTTCATATTTTTTAAAACAATTCGAAAAATATATACTTTTGACGAATCACATATATATATATTCCGAATTATATATCATTTTCCAATATATATATATATTCCAAAATATACATATTTTTTCAAAAAATAATTTTTTTAAAGGTTTGATTTCAGTAATCCCTCCTATACTATTGATGGTAGTTTAAGTATTATGACTGAAAATCATATTTTGGAACATAATATATATTTTTCTCAAAAAAATTATTTTTCGGAAAAAATTCATATTTTTGAAAATAATATATATTTTTCTCAATAAAAATTATTTTTTGCAAAAAATTATATTTTGGAACATAATATATATTTTTCCCAAAAAAATTATTTTTCGGAAAAAATTCATAAAAAAATTATTTTTCGGAAAAAATTCATAAAAAAAAATATAAAAGATTCGGAAAATATATATTTTTGAAGAATTAAATATATATTCCGAAATATATATCATTTTCCAATATATATATATATTCCGAAATATATATATTTTGTTTGAAATATATATATTGTTTTCATAAATTGTGATTTATTTATGAATATATTACTTAGGATTGAGTTTTATGATTTAAATCAAACTAAAATTTAATACCAAGTTAATTGATTTACAAATAAAATAATTAGAACTTATAAAAAAAAACTAACATTTGAGAGTATATTTAGCCTAATATATTAAAGGTAAATGACATAATTAATATTATAATTGAAAGAAATAATATTTTTGTAATTTAAAGAATTAAGAAATATAATAGTAAGGATAGGATTAAAGGTAAGGTGGAAATACAAAAAGTTTGGAGGGTAAAAGGGTAAAAACATTTGAGAGCAAGTCCATGGTGCAAGAAAATGAAAGTTTAGGGGGGTATAATTAGTTGAGGGGGTATAGTAGAAAGAGAGAGTATGTAACACCCCGTGTTACTTTCTCTTTTTACTGAAATTAATTCTAATTTAATTTCGGTAATGACGTCACTTGTTCAAGACGTATTATTTATTCTTGGTATTTGATACCTGTAAATTTTTCGCGTTTAGTTAAAGTCGGCTGGACGACACTACGCGAATTCTTATTCTCGACTACGCGGTATCATTCGACGTTTAATGATTAGTGTCTCGATTGGATGACAACACATTTTAATTGGTCAGTCTTGTTTAAGTGTTCCAACATTTGGGTTTCTGCCCCGATATATTTAATTGGGCGTCCCGTTATTAATTCGGGCTTTCGAGATTATGTTCGGACGTTCCTGATAATTTAAATTGGGATTTATTATATATATATATATATAATTAATTATATATATATATATTGAAGTGGGGTTCAGTTTGCAATTATAGAGAGGTTGGGGGTTAGTTGTGCAATTAGTACATATATATGTATATATGTATACGCTACAACAGACCTGCTACTCCTCCTCTACACGCCATCAGACGAACCAGCTACTCTCCCTCTCTTCTCTTTCCCTCTGCAGCAACAACTCCCTCACGTCTCCATCCTCCATGGTCGCCGGTTAGGCGAGAGAGAGAATCGCCGGTCATGGCGAGAGAGGAAGAGCAGAGTCGGCTGAGGGATGACCGTCGGTTGCAGCTGGTCGGGAGCAGCGACGCCGAGGGGCTGCTGTGCTGTGGACGGCGGCGGCGCTGGTGGCGAGAGGCGGCGGGACTGGCGGCGTGAGTCGCCGGAACGGGAGGCGCACTGGTTCGCGCGTGGACGCGTGGACAGGGGCGAACCCGGCTGGACTTTGGCCAATTTTTCGGCAACCTTCCGGTGATCGGTTTGAGCCGATTTTCGGTGAGTAGTTTCGTACCTACGTAGTATTCGTCATATATTAATTTCGTGATTTTAGGATGAACGATTTGCCCGGAAATCGCATTTTTAGGTTATAGTTTTCGTTTGGGGTATTTTAGATTTAACCCAATTAATTAACCGATTATTAATGGGCTTCATATATATCGTATAGGTTGTCGAGACGGACATTTCGATATATTCGAAATAGTTTTTGGACGATTTTGGTCGGCGGGCTTCATATTCGGGCGCCGGTACTGTGCTGTTTCGGGCTGTTCGGTAACGTATAATTAGGTGGGAAATTATATTTCTCACTTCGCATTATTGAAGTAGTTTAGGGGTGCAAAACCCTTATTTAATTTATTATAGATATATTAAATTGCTAGTTTAAATATCTATAAATCGTTTAGGATCAGAATGAGACTTAGGAATTAATTTAAGAAAATTTATTAAATTATTCCTATATGATTAAATAATATTCTTATTTAAATTAAATAAGAATGGACGGCTTAGAAATCCTTACGAATTTAAATGGGTTATTAGAGATTCGAAAAGCTTAGACGATATTCTAGGATCCTTCTGGTATACGGGAAATAATTGTTTAAATTATTTTAAAAAGGCATGTTAATTGAAAATGAAATATTTTCTAAAGAATTAAAGAAAATATATTTTTGGAGAACATGAATGGTATATGAAATTATTTTCATATGATTTAAATGCTTTAATATATTTTTAAAAAGCATGTACAGAGGTTTGAGATTTATATATTACCATGTGGGTATTTTCATAAATATGATGCATGACATATTTATGTTGGACATGATTTATTTGTGTACACCATGTATTGTGAGACATGGGTGTTGGTGCATGTATTGCATGATTTCACCATTTGCAGAGAGATTCATTTGGTGTGGTCTACTTCCTTTGTGCGTGGGGCACGAGTAGACGTTTGTGTTTGGATCGTCGAAACAACTGGCCAGGGGGTGCTTCTCGCTTCCCGCAAAACTAATCTTCTGAGAAACTGAGACGATAGGGGGAGGACACATAGTCCAAGGCCCTATGTGACACGGCTAGGCCGTGGGTGGACGTCTTCCTTGGTTAAAAGTGTGAAGTGTTAAAAGCACTTGGGAAGAACGGTTCGATGAGTCCACATTCCCTAGTGAGCTGCAGACTTAGGGGAATGGTGGAGAATGATCCAGGACCCTTTGGTAGGGTGTGTTTTTGTGTGTGTGTACTACAGGCGGTCTGTGAGTACGGTGCGTTGCATATCATCATGTGATTTATTGATATGTATATATATATATGTTGGAGCATGATTATTTATGAATATGCAAAATGAATTCATTTTATAAAATGCTCAGTTGAAAGTGATAAATGTGAAAACGGAAATTAAAAGCAGTAATTATTAAAGTATAAACGAGGCGTATATCCTTATACTTGTGTTGTATACTTTTGTGCCCGTAGGGGTGGTTAAGTATATTGGTCTGGCGACTTCTGTGGTTAGTTGAAGTTAGAGATGGATTGTAGAATTGAGGTTGAGTTGATGTGGAGTAATGCCTTAGAGAATGTGGTTAATAGTTTTGTAATTGTGGTTAGTAGCCTTGTGATTATGGTTAGTAGCCTTGTGATCGTGGTTAGCAGTCTTGTGATTGTGGTTAGTAGTCTTGTGATTGTGGTTAGTAGTTTGGTGATTTTGGTTGGCTGTGTGACTTGTTAGAGATTTGAGATCCGAGATTGATTTTAGTATCAGTTATGATTTGGGTCCTTCGAGAAGGCGGGTGATGGGATTGTGAGTTGTAGTATGGACCTTTAGGTGCCTTTCACTTTTGAGGAATATGTTATCAATTGTAACTGAGATTTTGATTGGGAGATAAGAGGTTATGGTTGAGGTGAGTTCTATTAAGTACTTAGGGTACTGTAGCGTGGTTTATAGTGCTTAGTTCATTCCCCTAAGCATTTCTTGTACTGTGTTTTGTACACTAGTACGTGGTCGTTGACTTGTATGTTATTCCTTGAGTTGTCGGTTACGGCGTGGTGCCGAACCTTTTCCTGGTGTTGTCATTTGACTCTATAGAGTTGTGTTTTCTCTTATTGGCTGTCATTTCGAAAAACGGTGTTTCCTAAGTTTTGAAGTAAACTCTTGTATTTAAAGGGAAAAAACCGTTTTCGCCTACCCCCGTAGAAATAAAAAGTTTTAATACCTTATAAAATGATCTTAGGATCTTCTTTGAAAAGATTTCAACTTTTAAAAGCCGGTGATGGCAACTGACGGAGACCGGGGGCAAGACGGTCATTTCTACTGTGTGATTTTCTAAAAGAAAACTATTTTATTACTTTTCTTGGGATTCTGAGGTTACGAGACTTCTTTCTCAAAACCTCGACTTGTAGAGTTTTGAAAGGTGTTCCATTGTTTCACCTTTACTTTCGATCATTTTTAAGTCTCGGTTTTGAGGCTTGTCGTTGTTCAGTGCACACATATAGTGTTGTCTTCTCTTTTCTGGGTTATTGGTTTCACCACCTAGGTGATTTGAGTTTTTCTTACGTTAGGGGCATGGATGCCAAATGGATCGGTTCGAGTTTGAAAACATTTTTCTTAAAAACTATTGAATCTCTGGGATTCATCTTTTTATTACTTCCACTCTCGGCCATTCGTTTTTGGTTTCCTTGTTCACTTTTGGTGTTCTTTCTTTGTTCACTTTTGGTGTTCTTTCCTTGTTCACTTGTGGTGTTCTTCCTTGTTCGGGTATTCTTAACCTTGACGTTGTTGTCTTGGTTAGCTGTTGGTTAGCATTGGGAATTCCTTCCCTTTGCCTTGTTTTGGTGACCTTTAGGTGGTCGTTCTCGTGAGTTGAGTTCGTCTACTCATAGTGACTTGATTGTGTGGTTTTCCTCACCTACAGTGAGAGTGTTAGTGATGTGATTGACCCATTGATGATAGTGTTATGAGGTTAATGTGGTGATGTGATTCATGGTATTGAGGAAGTGATATAATTGAAGTGACCCAGTACTTGAGAGGTGTATTTTCTCTAGAAATGGAATGAGGTTTGTTATATATATATATATTGATGATGGTTGTGTTAGTACGCAAGGACGTGGGTATTCTCCTTCCTGTGTTATCGGAGTGTAGGATTTGAGCCTTCCTTGGTACTATTAGTGGATTTTGTTTCCTTGTGGATATTAGAGGTGAGTGTGATCTCCTCGGTTGGATCTTCTGAATTGTGTTGTGAGTAATTTGGTGATTTGTTAGACTGGACCTTAGTATCGTGTACCTAGTGTACGTTGGTGAGAGTAGTGTAGGCTACCGGTATGAGTACTTGGAGTATGAGCCTTAGCTGTACCTTGTAGATTCAGGTGGCATACTTATACATGTATACTTGTATATATATATATATATTTCCGTTATATACTTACGTACGGTAGTATATGAGCGTGCCTTGAGTTTTGCGTGGATGGGATTAGTTGGGCTATATATATATCTTGCTAGATAGTTTAGCATTACCTAAACTGCCAGAGGATGTGGTAGTTAGAGTATCTTTTCCCACTAAGCTTATTTGCTCACAGGGGAATTTCATTCGCCCCCTGGTATTCCACGCCAGGTTGCAGGAAATATACGGCTATGAGCAGGATGCAGTGCAACGACAGCTTTCTTTTGTTTCCTTGTTACAGATTATGGAGTTGCGTTGGGTGATGCGGTTACGGTTGCAACACGACTGGGTTTGGGGACGATAGGTATCCACTTTCAGTTTCTCTACCCATTGTTATGGGATTGTTATGTATTTTCTTTTGGGAGCCAGTCTGTTGGCCTATCCCTGTTGCTGTATTCTTTAGTTCCTGTATTTATTCTTTCGGATGGTTATTGTATCTATTCTGCACAGCTAGGTGCTTTACTATATCTTATTCGAGCATTTGTGGCTCTGTTGATTATTAGAGGGTTTGGAGGGGTTTTGGTTTATTTCCATTATCTCGGCCCTAGTAGGATTGATGAATGTGGGGCTTGGAAGCCATTGTGATTATTGAATTGCTATTGGCAGGTTCTTGTGTTGTGGTTGTTGTCCGGATGTTCCATTTACAAACGGAACTCTGCCGGATTTTCGTTAGATTCCGCTGCTTAGTTTTATTAGTCATTTGGGTATGGAATATACCATTTCTATCATTAACCCATGTGTTTTCTTGGTTAATGATGTCTTAGTTGGTCATTCGTATTAAGGATCACATCTTGGATTCCTTGGATGTCCCAGTTCGGGAGTCTTAGGGATTTAGGAGCGTGTCTGTTGGTATATTAGGATACTCTTGTGTTTTTAGTATTCGGGTTGGCATGGAGTATATTCTTATTGTTATTCCATGTACTTCTTTGTTATTGTTGACTCTAGTAGTCGCTTGGTTTGCGTCACCCTTTAGGAGCGTGACAGCATGGTATCTGGGCATTCATTGCAACCCTTTATGGGTGTTTGATGACTGAATGTCTCTTGGTTTTCGTTTCTTTTTACTTCCGCAATCACTCCCTTAACTCTTAGGCTCGGGTTTCGGAGTCCTAGGAATTTGGGGCGTGACAGAGTAAACTTGAGGGGGGTTTTAAGAAATTTACCATTCGTAAAATTATCCGTCTTACCCCCGGTCTTCGTTTTGTACACCGCTGAATTTCAAAGGTCTAAATCTTTTACAAAATGAATTTAAAACCATTTCAAAACTCAAGATTTTAGTCGGGTCAATGGGGTGACCGAAAACGACCTTTTCACTTAAAAACCGAATGAACTTAAATACAAGTCTTATGAAAAAATCCGTTTTTGGGGAACAAACCGAAACACCAACGGAAAAAACCAAAGCGATTTTATAGACGCTCAATAGAGCAAAGAAATGAATAACCGAAGTGAATGGTACCTCCAAGGAAAAAGGTAAGTGGCTTTACACAAGAACATTAACCCCAATCCCACCACACTTAGGCCCCGTTTGGTAACCAGTCTGGTCCGGTTACCTCTGGTCTGGTCTGGTCTGGTCTAGTCCGGTCTGGGTGATGTTCTGAAATTCTGTTTGGTAAGCGGTCTGGTCTAATGGTCTTGGTATGAGGAAACTAGAACCAGACCATGTTTGATAAACAGTCTCGTTCCAAACTTCTTTGAACCAAACCCTGTTTGGCAAACATGTCTGGTCTTAAATTTTGTATATTATTCATTTTTTTTATAAATATAATTCATTTAATTGATAAATATATTTTATTCATTTCTTATTTATATTATTATTTATTCATTTATTTATTTATTTATTTTTTATTATTATATTTATTCATTTATTATTATTTGTATGTATTATTTAATTCATTTTGCTTATTATTTATTTATTTATTTTTATTTTTATGTATTATTTAATTCATTTTTATTATTATTTATTTATTTATTCTTATTTTTATATATTATTTAATTCATTTTGTTTATTATTTATTACTATTTATTCATTTATTTTTATTTGTCTCTAAAATTATTTTTATTAATTTATAATTTATATTATTATTTATTATTATATTTATTTATTTATTATTATTATTATGTATTATTTTATTTATTTTGTTCATTATTTAATTCATTTAATTTATTAATTATTATTATGTATTATTTATTTCATTTTGTTTTATAAATATAATTCATTTAATTCATTATTTATATTATTATTTATTCATTTATTTTAATTAATTTATAAATATATTTTATTCATTTATTATTTATATTATTATTTATTACTTATTTATTTATTATTATTATATTTAATCATTTATTATTATTATTGTTTAAGTTTTTAATTCATTTTCCTTATTATTTATTTATTTATTATTTTTTATGTATTATTTAATACATTTTATTTATTATTAATTATTTTTATTTTATTTATAAATATGCTTTATTTAATTTATTATTTATATTATTAATTTATCACTTATTATTATTTATTTGTTTGTTTAATTAATTTATAACTATATTTTATTAATTTATTATTTATATTATTATTTATTATTATAAATATATTTTATTATTCATTGTTTTGTTTATTTTTATTAATTTTTAAATATATTTTATTTAATTTATCATTTATATTATTATTTTATTCATAAATATATTTTGTTTTTATTTATTCATTTATTTTTATTTATTTATAAATATATTTTATTAATTTATTATTTATTTATTTTTATTTTTATTTATTTTTATTTTTATCTATTATTTAATTCATTTTATTTATTATTCATTATTTTATTATTTTATTTTTGTGTTTTAGTTATATATTGGTTAGATGTGGTTCAATTATTGGAGGACATTTTGGTTAAATTTTGGATAGATTTTATAACCAAACCAGATAGAACCACCAAAAATTGTGGTCCTAAAAAAAGTCATTTTGGTTCAATTTGGTCTGGTTATATTTTTTGAGACCAAGGCAAAACAAACATGGTCTGGTCTCAAAAAATCATGACAAGACCGAAAATATAGGACCATAACCGGTAAACAAACAAGGCCTTAGCTCTACATCCAATTCGCTAAACTCCACAACAACTTAATCAAGAGTGACCACAACTTCAAGGACACTCCAATCCTTAAGATCGCTAAGGAAAACCTAGTGGTCGTTGCCACAGAACCAACTAGTTTCCATCAAAACCTCTTCCGATTCTTTCAAACCTCAATTTCACATTCAAAACTACATCACTTAGGTTTCTAACAAGATCATATGACCATCAATACACAATTGACTCGGTTCACTCATAACCTCGTCTATCAAAACCAAAACCTCCATGTCACGATTGATGTCACGTTCCTACATCAACGCTAACTTAGACCACAAAACCATTACCGCATTCTCAAGGCTTCAACTCACATTCAACTCCTTAGTCCACTACCGACTTTACTTATCACAAGAAAGTCCTTAAACCAACTCATATCATCGCCCCTAAGGTATATAAGCACATACCAACAAGTATAAACATTTATCTCATATTATACTTTAAAACAAGGTATGCAAATCATATTATCACATCCTTCAATTTCTCTTGAGCATTTTAATAACAAATGAATTATAAATAGAAATTCACATTAAACATACTCCTCAACCACATAGGATAATATCATGATCCACATGTCAACATAAATCACATAATAGCAACTTAAATGCAATGTGACTCACACACCTTATGGTACACACGCAACCACACACACCCTACTCTAAGGCTCAACATGATCATTCTCTAACCATTCACTTTTGAGGATACAAGCTCATGAAGGAAGGTAGATTTATCGTACCGTTCTTCCTAAGTGTTTTTGACACTTACGCTTTTAACAAGGAAGACGTCAAACATGACGCGGTCGTACCATAGGATTTGGAAAAGTCCTCCCCCTACCGTCTTTGTTTCTCGAAAGACTAGTTCTGTAGGAGCAAGAAGCACCCCTTGGCCAGTTGTTACGATGATCCAAAAAAAGTCTATTCACGCATAAATACAAAAACGGACATAGACCACACCAATTGAATTCTCTCTACAAAAGGTGAACCCATATGCAATATGTCTCAATGGGCTATGCACCAATATAAATATGTATCTCATCATATTTATAAATAACATTCCCAAAATGTCAACACGAATTATTTTCATCATTCAACATGCTTTTTGAATCTCATTTAAAGAAATAATCAACAAGAATACTTTCCCATGCACCATTCATGCTCTAAATCATCAAGTTGTCATTCAATACACAAGGATAACATTTTGATTCATTTACCATGATTATATCTCAATTAAAATATTTAAATAACAATGATACATTATCATGCACAATTAATGTTCCAAGCCATTAAATTGTCATTTAATTCACAAGGATAATCATTCCATTCTTTTAAACATGCTCTTAGTTCAATTAAGCAAGTTTTCCACAAATCACACCTCAACATAACATCAATGCCTAATATACCTCAAAAGTGCTAACCAAAGGAGCTAGCCTAATCTCACTACCAAGGCTACATCCCTAACACCTACATACACATATGTATAATTACACTTACACATATACACAACTACACCCAAATACATATACACATATATAGGCATACAAGAATACTTAAATGTTGAAAATCTCAAGAACAACCACCCAACTAGCATACATCATAGTCGTAGCAATATATTCACCAAGTACTCCATACACAAGGTTTAATTCACATAAACATGTTCAAACCCTAACTTCACATTTCCAATGATACACTTAGCAATTTCAACTAAGGTTAGGAACCCTAGAATCAAATTCTCAAACCTACACAATCACAAGATGAGATAGTTAAGAAGTTTTCCCATACCTCCATAAAGAGCAAAGCAAAACAACTAGCAAGGCCAAGAACTCTAGCACTTATCCAACATCGAAATCAAATGAGCAACTCGGTGGAAAGCTTCACCATAGCCTCATAACAATGAATCAAACTCCAACACAAGAGTAGAACAAGAATCATGAAGTGGTTTAGCAAGAATCCCAAAACTAGAGCTTGAAAGGAAACACACAAGGAAGGAAGAACACTTACCAATCCTTGGCTCAAACCAAAGAGAAGAACACCATGAACAACTTCTATGTTGAAGGCTGCATCAAACTGCCAACTTAGGGTGATGAAATCCACCCATAAGTGGAGAAGAACCAAGAGGGAAAAGAGGAGATGAAATGGAGAGGAAAAGATGATGTCTTGCAATAAAAGACTTTAGATGTATAGAGATCCTCCACTCACACCTCTCACCATCAAATGGCCAATATTCAAGCTAGCAAATGAAATCCTAATCCAAGGGCCACAAAGTAGTCTTATAATGAAAGGCTAGATACACCACTCACAAAATCCATTAATTTACCAAGCAAGGCCTTAACATCCAAGGGTTGAGAATAAGGTAATGAAAATGAATTAAGGATCCAAGGGTTGACATGAAGTCTTGTAAAGTGAAAGACTAATAATAATGCATTCTTGCATTTAAATGCCATCCAAACAAGACCCTATGATCCAAATGTTGAGATTAACGATGGGAGAAGAAATCTAATGGCTAGGAGTGAGACACCACATAAAAGAGGAAATGAGCAATTTCTTCCAAACTTAGGGTTAATTACAAGAGTGTCAACATGCCTCTTAATTACCCTTCTAGCCCTTGTCATCATCTCTATTTACCACTATGCCATTCATACCCTAACACTTAGCCAAATCTCTACACTTTTCACTAAGTGCTTTTAATATGAAAATACCAATTTACCCTTTGGTCATTTCATTCCCGAAATTATTTTTAACTATTCTCATTATTTATAAAATGAAAATACAACAAACAATTCACATAATTCTTACACCGGAATGTCTACAATAAATTAAGGTAACACGTTCGGGAACGCAACAAGATTGTTGAAGCTCCAACGAGAAAATGTTGCAACGAACCCATGTAGTCGCCAACGAACAATAAATTACGAAGCCGAAAATGAATGTCCACGAAGTCGTCCCACTAAGTCCTAAACATAAACGTGAAAAATTTACACGTACCAAGATTATATAAGACGTCATGAATAAGTGAGGTCACAAAACATTAACACTTGGAAACGAATTCCAGAAAGGAGAAAGGAAATGCGGGGCTTTACAAATCATGTTTATCTGGAGTTCTCCAATATATCATAATTTTTTGACACAATGGTGCTTAATACCAGAAACCCTAGATTTACACAGGTCATGCCTCAGCGAGGTGATACAGACATGCTTTAGTTTAATTTCATGTTGTAGGATTAGATTAGAGTAAAGTAGTATGCATGCACTAATCATACTCTGTTCAGAGATGAGTTGTAGCGAATCCGGTTAACGGTATCCCTTTTGGGATGTATTCGACTATTTATGGTACAATCTAATTCACGGGTGCTGGATCGCCCTCTTATAATTGATCAAGTAGATAATTATATTATGAGGTTAGTTGTGGGCAAGAAAACCCTAGTTTTTCTTTCTACTGTTGTCTTAATCTATATTTACTTGTTTTACTAGTTAATTAGTTAATAAATCACATACAACAAATCATACTTTTATAGCAATTCAAGAGTATTACATCATGAGAGTTCAGAATACAACTTAGTCCCTTGGATTCGATAAACTTTCTCAAGCCGAACTGTACTACAATACGATTCGTGCACTTGGGATAGGTAAAACTAGGTCTTTGTAAGGGGCCATTTTTAAACACTATTGTTAACCCTAGTTTGACCACATCAAGTTTTTGGCGCCGTTGTCGGGGACTAAC
Organism: Cornus suecica; assembly: GCA_963922005.1. Lineage (NCBI taxonomy): Eukaryota > Viridiplantae > Streptophyta > Magnoliopsida > Cornales > Cornaceae > Cornus > Cornus suecica. The sequence goes on along the minus strand of OY998248.1, from coordinate 18,711,407 downwards.
GGATATTCTGATATTTAGTAATTTAGTATACTTTAATTATCTTTTGTATTGTATTATATCTAAAGTTGGATTGTGTTTTTTTGCGAGGTACACTAAAAAGCGCGAAAGGAACAAGTGATGCAATGACAATTGCGTTGCTGAACCACTTGTTAGTTCTAGTGTAGCTTAATTTTACGCATAATTTTAGCTTTATTTTCTATCCATAGTTAGAATAGTTTATAAGTAGTTAGTTATTATTAAAAAAAAACCAAAAAAATGTATAATGCCTATATCAATTCGGCAAATGTTCCATATTATAATTCATACAATCCGGATTGGATAAATCATTCCAATTTCCAATACCAACAATAAGGCATAGGAAATTCATATCAAAGCTTTAATGAGGATCAACGATATTTCAATCATGGATTAGGGTACCAACCGTAAGTCAATATTATTATCCTCAACCATTTAATCAATTCTAATTTGTAGAGTCAAGTGCATATTCGTGTCCGGAACCATTATCTTCTGAAGATAAATTCTTAGCATCTTTGAGCAAAATCGAAGCAACCACTCAAAATTGTGAGGAGATCACATACAATAGAGACAATTCAAAGTTTCTGAGTGATGAGTACCAAATGTTATCCATTTTAGGCACCTAACTCACTATTGTTACATTTTACATTACATTATTTGGTATTTTTATGAGGTTTGTGTGTTAAAGCGTGTTTCAGGAGCATAACGAAAAAATGAGCTAATTTCGGTGAATTAACCAAAGACATGCTTGTGTCTATCCATAAAGAGAGTGAAAGAGGAGTTTTTTTAAAAAAAGTGTCTCCCAGATGGCAAAATCGATATTTTTTGGAGTCGTAACTTCGGGAAACAAACCAAAGGAGTTGGTGGATAGTATCCTTTTTAGGACGTATTTGACTACGGTACAATCTGATTCATGGTGATGGATCGTCCTCTTACAATTGAGCAAGTAGATAAGGTATATTATGCAGTTAGTTTTGGAGCGATGAAAACCCTAGTTTTTCTCTACATTGATCACAATCTTAATTTAAAATTTGTTTTTAGTTAATTTAGTTATAGATCTCAAATAAAACAATTCAAACCTTTTTCAAACATAATTCAATATTTTTAAATTGCTAGAGTGAATAATCCAAGTCTCTGCGGGATCGATATTCCCTTTCGTAAGCCGATTTGTACTACAATATGATTCGTGCACTTGCGATAGGTAAAACCTTGTTGTCATAAGGGTCTATTCTTAAGCACTATTTTTAACTCCGTTCGACTAACATCACCGAACATTGAAAATCCTCAACCAAGTTTCAATAGGAGCCAACAACTATTCAATACTCTGAATTTTTAGTCCAATAATACCCAATCATTCTAACCCTTTAATTGAAATCAACCCTAGTTTTAAAATCAAAATCCATCATCTAGACCACCTGGTTTTGATGATGAAATGATGAGTGCCTTGAGAGAGTTTAAAAACCAATCTAACCATCTTTAGGCGGCCATCCAATTGCTGAACTCTCATGTCCCACTATTAAACTCTCATTCTCGAGCCTTATCTAAGTTAGAAACCCAAGTAGGGCAACTAGCTGATACTTTAAGAATGGAGGAATTGCCAAATCATGTGATAGTTAATTTTGAAGATGAGGAGGACGGTTACAGTGAAACAGAGGAAAACTTTGACACTAGGAGTGACATATCATAGGACGAGTGTGCACAAACCGTTCCTTTACCAAAAGAGACACCGTATGAACCTAAAACACTATTTACCCAATGTCTCGAGGAGCCGCATCTCGAAGATAAACAAGGAGGGGATGAATACTATGTAATGGATGGGATTGACAAGGTGATAAAGGACCCATTACCTTATTCATTGACAGAAGAATCGTTGGACAAAAGTACTAAACATGGGATGAATGTAGAGTATGATAAATGAGATAAAGTATATGATGATTATTATTTGCTTGATGTCTTACTCGTTACTGAATGTTCACAATGGACACCTTGAATAATTTACTTCCCACACATGCTCTAACATATGATGGAAGTGTGGCGGAAAGGATGGGTGTTGGATAGTCCTTTGCGGAACGTCTCACCAATGACATTAAACATTGGTTCCTAAGATGTGGAAGTTAGTTTCTAGCCTCGGTTTGTAGAATAGTATGTCATTTAATTTCTGTAATTTAAATTCATAGGATTGTAGGCCCTTAAGGACAACTCAAAGTTCTTTTATATAAAAAAAGACTCATTCCTTGTGCTGTAGTGAGTAATAATTTCTGGAAAACGATGATTGTATTTCTTCTTCCCTTGCTATGATATTGGGTATGCGTGCTTTGTTGAATATTTTTACAGGTAGTTCGATTCAAGTTTGGGGGAGAGAACGTGCATGAATAGAGTAAATTCTGGAACTGCTTTTCAAGGGTAACTATATTCTTTATCATGAGTATGATTGTGAACCATGCAGACATAGTTTAATTTAAGTTTGGGGGGGAATGTATAGTTGGTTATAGGGAATGATTGAAAAAAATTGAAAAAAAATGAAATTCTTTGTTTTCATGCATGAATGTTTTGCATTACAAGTTGATTGAGTATATGTTTATGATGTATGAGTAATATGTGATGCGATATTACTGCTCATGAGAGTATTGATTAGATTAAGTTGGTGAAGTGATGTGGTTTTACATAGGTAAATGAATTAGTGAAATCAAAACCGAGAAGGACGATTTTGACCTATAAGCACATGCACATGACCCCTACTGTTACGTTAGTTGATCTTTGAGTATTGAGTAGGAAAAATTTTGAATGCTATGAAAAAAAAATATAAAAAATTTATGAAAAAGAAAAAAAAAAGTGAAGTATTGGAAAGTCATTGCAAGTTGAGCCTAGATGGTCTAGATTATTAAGCCTGAGGGGTAATTTATCACCTGGTGACCTAAAGTTGTATAGCTTGGGATCATTGGCCCAACGTATGCTAAAGCCACTAGGTTGGAAAAAAAAAAGAAAAAAAAAAGAAAAAAAAGAAAAAAAAAAAGAGAAAAAAATGAAGTGAAAAACATAGCAAAAGAAACATACGATAAAGAGATATGAAAAGTAGATTAATTTGTTGTAACGGGAGTTCACTTACACACGGATGGTTGTCCAGATTGGGAGTAGAGATTAACGAAGTTTTCTACTCTAGTGGGGCCCATTCTCAACATTAACTCGAGATAGTTGTTATTTGGTAGTGAGTGAGAATATTTGTATCCGTGTTATTTTGTATATTGTAGCATGACTTGATTAATGAGTATGTGAATGCATGAATGAGTGAGAATAAAGGATGGAGAAGTTTTTGGTAGTATAACTAACCCTAACGAGACTTCACTCGTACACTGGGCGTTTCCTAGGGTTTTAAAAGGCTTGTTACACATGCTAAGTGTAATCGTCGACCCTTACAAAATCAAGGGATTAGTATAGAGCAATTAGAATAGTTAATCATCAGAAAGTGCTTCCAAATTTATCATGTGAGTTCATTGCTAAGAGACTAGTAATATTTAATTTTGGGGGTGTGATAGGAGCTGAATGTTGTCCATTCTAGGCCCCTAACTCAATATTGTTACGTCTTATCATTCCATTACTTGATGTTTTTATGCGGTTTTCATGTCTAAGAGTGTTTCAGGAGCTTAATAAATAAACGAGCCAACTTTGGTGAATTAACCAAAGATGTGCTTGTGTCTATCTGAAAAGAGAGAAAAAGAGGAGTTTTCAAACAAAAAGTGTCTCCTGGGAATAAAATTGATATTTTCCGGAGCCGAAACTTTAGGCATACTAACGAGGTTGAAGGGTTCCAAACGGTGGAAGAATTGGGAAAAATGATTTTCATGATTTTTCCTACGCATAGCTACGCAGACAGTAATGATTTTCATGATTTTTCCTACGCATAGCTACACAGACAGTAATGCATACAAGCAAAAGTGGCTAGAATCATCAAATTTACACACAAGGACGCATAAAGCGGATGAGCTACTCATATGGCCTACGCTCAAGCATAGGGCCATGCATAGGTGAGAGTTGGGAATTTAAGTTCTAATTCGAGTCAACTTCCTTTGACTTATCTTTGACCAACACCTCTAAGCACGTGTATAATGTATATTTATATCAGATTAAAGGGTTGTGGCTCAGAAATGAGGAGAAACACATTAAAGAAGAATCCTACTCCAAGCAGGATAAATCCAATACAAGCAGGACTCTTCTCAACTTCTTCAATAAATAGCAAGGGCTGATTCAGATCTATGGAGCTTTTAATTACATAATTTTTAGAGTACTATCTCTGGAGATTTACATATTTTGAAGAAGGGAGCCATTTAGATCTTAGAGATCCAGAACAGACAGTTATGGAGAGCGTTTCTACATCAACGATGTTGTCTCCTTTTACCATGAACAACTAATTAGGTATCTAGGATTTTCTGGCAAAACTCTAGTAGAGTAATGTAGTTTATTTATTTGTTTCAATTATAACAAGGGGAAATTGAAGACCACACCTGTGAGGATTGTGTAGATAAGAGACTGTATTTATTTAATATAAGGGGTTTTATATTTTTTATATTCTTGTCTTAGATTAAATGAATGCATTATCCCAATCAATATTGTTTATCTAGTGTTCTCCCACATATCGTAATTTTTTACATAATGTTGTTTAACACCCGAAACCCTATATTTACACAGGCCATACCTCAGCGAGGTGATATATACATGCGTTAGTTTAATTTCATGTTGTAAGAGTAAATTAGAGTAAAGTAGTATGCATACACTAATCACACTCTGTCGGGAGATAAATTGTAGCGAATCCGGTTGACGGTATCATTTTTGGGATGTATTTAACTATTTGCGGTACAATCTGATTCATGGATGATGGATCGCCCTCTTATGATTGATCAAGTAGATAGCTATATTACGCGGTTAGTGGTGGACTAAGCAAACCCTAGTTTCTCTCTCTACTATTCTTGTCTTAATCTATCTTTACTTGCTTTTTAGTTAATTAGTTAATAAATCACAAAACAAATCATACTTTTATAGCAATTCAAGAGTATTACTTCATGAGAGTTCTGAATACGACTTAGTCCATTAGGTTCGATAACCTTTCTCAAGCCAAACTGTACTACAATAAGATTCGTGCACTTGCGATAGGTAAAACTAGGTCATTGTAAGGGGCCATTTTTAAACACTATTTTTAACCTTAGTTTGACTACATCATGGCCTTAGAGAAAGCGTGTGATAGTTATGTGAACTTAGTTGGTGGGGTAGTACAACCATTCTGTACTTTTCACATTTTGAGGGATGTATCATCAATCATGCTTTTGAGGTTTTGGTTAAGTTAGACGAGGCTATGATTGAATCTAGTGGTCTCCATGACAATGGCTACTTAAGACCTTTAGTGTCCTTTAGGATTGTGTTTCTGCTTGGAGTTGTGGCCATTATTGATTGAGTATTGTAAATAATGTGTGAACTCGTATGTCGAACTTAGTATGTTAGGGTTGGTAATAGTGCCCTCTTAGTGCGGTATCTACCTTTTCCGTTAGGGTGTTTAAATGATGAATCCTATGAAATCTTTCATTTAGTAGTTATGGAATTGCCTATCGTGATAATTTTTGTTATTAAGTGTTTTTCCCGGAAAAAATATTTTTCTCGGTTTACAAATAAACCCTTTCTGTTTTAAAAGAAAAACCCATTTTTGCTCACCCCATGACCCCGACTAAAACTCTGAGTTTTGAAATGGTTTTAAATTTATTTTTATAAAAGATTTAGACCTTTGGAAGTCGGCGGTGTACAAAACGGAGACCAGGGGCAAGACGGTCATTTTTACGAGTCTTTAATGAAACTTATACTTTCCAAGTGTATTTATACATTATTGGACTAGTCTTGAGGAGTATGACTTGTGTGGGAAAATTTCAAATAAAAAATAGATTCTTGAAATTTCACTCTAGTAGTTGGCGGTAGGCATGACGCTTAAGCGCAGCGCCAAGCTGCGCTGATGAGGACGCTTAAGCGCCAAAATCAGCATTCTAGGCCTTTTTCAGCTGCAATAAGCGTAACACTGTTCACCCAAAATACTTGGACCATATTTTTGAGTGTTGACCCCTAATTTGATCCCGTATGTTGCTATGACCTTCCTTTTGCCTAATTTGACGGCTTTTAATTTGAAATTACCATTTTGCACTCGTAGCAGTGTTTGACAACTAAATTTTACGTTTTCATTTTGTTTCACTTCCGCATCACTCCCTTGACTCTTAGGCTCGTGTTTCAGAGTTCTAGGAATTTCGGGAATGACACATGTTGAGGACTTGGATCCGAATTGATTGGCTCGAGTATTAAAACCTATTTCTTAAAAATTATTGGATCATTGGAATTCATCTTTTTACGACTTTTACTCTCGGCCATCCACTTTTAGATTCCTTTGTCCGGGTGCTTTCTTAGAAATGGGTGGATGTCTTTCACCTTGATGTGTTATTACGGTTATCGTTTACTTAGCAATGGGACTCTATTCCCTTGCTTGAGTTTATGACCCTTATGTGGTCATTCTTGAGAGTAGTGTTCTTGTGCTCTCCATGACTTGATTTGGTTAGTTTCCTTTGTCCTTTGTGAGGGCGTTAGTGACTGAGTTGATTTCATTGTGGATAGTGTTACGAGATTGATGTGGTTAGGTGACTAGTAGTATTGATTTGAGATCAGATATATTTCTTTGGACATATTGATGGTGATGTGGTTACTAGAAGATTAGTATGCTCGTGATCTAGGAAGTGTGTTTTATTCTCCTTTCTGGGGTGTTAGGGAGTAACATTGGATCTCCCAGGGTTCGGTGGTAAGCATAGTGTAATATGCCAGTATTGGATGGATAGGTACAAGTCATAGTGGTCTCTTGTTTGGTTCATACTACGTGCCTTGTATTTATTTGTTATCCGTATATAGATATATATTTATAAATATATAGGTGTGTATATGCCATATGTTATTATGTTGTGGTTTCTTTATGTCCTAGTTGCCATGTCTATTGATGCATAGTAAGGGAGTAGTGGGACGTGTTTCAGATGTCTCTGATTGGTGTGAATGCCATGAGAGACAACGAACTGACCTAGGATAGATGCATGTATATGGGTTTATTAGCACTGTTTGTACGATCAGGGGTAGTGGCAGTTAGGGTTTCCTTATACCTATTGGGTTTCATAGCTCACCCTAGTATTTTATGCCCTTGTATTCCACGCTAGCTTTCAGGATGCGTTCCGGCTACGGACGGCGTGCGGTGCAACGGCACCTTTCCCGTTTTCTCCTATTACAGGTTCTAGGTTTATGAAGTATGGCGCGCGGTGTGGTTTTAGGATGATTATAGTTATCATTGTTCTTTCATCTACCTTTGTCTTTGTCACCTTGTTTTGGGACCGTTATTGTATCTCTTAGGAGCCATCTTATTATCCTATCCCTTCCATATATTATGTATTATTGTATCATGGTTCAGATTTATTTCATTCGGCGCCTTGATGTGCCTTGTGTATCATTTGGTTTTAGCTTCCTCTCACTCGTATGGAATCATTGGTATTAAGCATTATTCCATTCGTATTATTGTTATTAATGTTCTCAGTCGGTCGCTCATTGTATTGATCATACCCCGGAGTCCTCGGATGTTCCGGTTCTGGAGTCTTAGGATTTTAGGGGCCTGACATAATGGTATCAGAGCTCTATGTTTCACTGTCTTAAGGACGACGGGTGAGGGTCGATGGTACATTTGGCGTTTGATGTTATCTACAATTTTTATCTGTGTTCTCTGCGTGGTTCTGTGTTTTTATGTCTTTCCTTATGTTGTGTCGAGGACGTGTCTTGCTAGATGCATCCCGTTGTGATTTATTTCCAGCAAAGTAGGATCATTCCTTAGTCACTTCTTTCCTTTTGTACCCGTATCATGGTGATAGCTACCGATAAATGTGAGTAAATCATTTAGTCTGATCAGCAGGATGTGGCTCGCAGACTAAGATACGCCTTGATTTCGAGGACGAAATCTCCTAAGGTGGGAATGTTGTAACGCCTCACATTTCCTTTCTCGTTTCTAGAATTCTTTTCCATTTGTCAACGGTTTGTGACATCACTTATTCATGACGTGTAGTGTATTCTTTGTACATGTAGATTTTTCGCGTTTATGTTTTGGGCTTAGCGGGACGACTTCATGGACTTTCGTTTTCGGCTTAATGGGTTTGTTTTTCGTTGGAGACTACGTGGGTTCATTGCAATATTTTATCGTTGGTGTTTTGTCGATCATGTTCCGTACCCAAACGCGTTACTTTATTTTATTGTCTACGTTCCGGTGTAGAACTTATGTGATTATATGCTTAATGTGCTTAACAAGTTTAACATGTACTACTTGATAAATACAAATGCGTAAATTACATATAGTATTTTTTTTTTGTAAATAATGAAAATAGTTAAAAACGATTTCGATAACATATTGACGTAGGGGCATAATGGTATTTTCACTAGTGTAAAGATAGTGGAAAATCCTAGAAATTGGCGAAGTGTTGAAATAACACTTGAGTGACATTGAGGTAAATAAAGTGAAATTTTTTGGTTAAATTAGAAATAATTGTAAGTGTGTTTAGTCATCTTGACTTTAGTGTTACCCTTTAGTGTTGTCACTCTCCCATCCCTTGGATCTCACCCTATTTCTCCCATCTTTTTTCTCATCCTTTGGATCAAAGGGGTTAGTTGGATCAATATATATATGCATATATGTATGGATATTTTGTCTTTTATTTTACAAGACTTCCTCTCAGCAATTGGATCACCCCAACTTTCTCTCATCTTTAATCTCAACCATTAGATCATAAGGCCTTGTTTGGAAATTAATGAATTTTAGGTGTGTTGTATCTAGTCTTTCATTTACAAGACATAATGTGCATCCTTAGATCTCTTTCTTTCTTTTCTAGCTTTATTATTAACCCTTGGATGTAGAGTGTTGATGAGTGGGGAATCTCTACACTTTATGGTCTTTCAATTGCAAGACTTCTCCATTTCATCTCATATTTTTTCCTTTTCTCTCTTTTCTTGTTCCACTCCTTTTTGGATTGATTTCATCACCTTGGGCTTGGATTTTGATGTTGTCTCCAACACGAATGTTGATCGTGGTGTCCTTGCCTTTGATTTGAGCTAAGGATTGGTATGTGTATCTTATTCCTTGTGGGTTTTCTCATTTGAAACCCTAGTTTTTAATTTCTTGACTTTATGGTTTAAAACCTTGATTTTTGTTTCCTCCTTTATATGATTCTTGTTAGGATCATTATTGTGAATATTTTCGCCAATTGTTTAGGATTGAATTGTCGTGTGGGTGGAGCTAGGGTTTGAGACTCCATTTCTCCCTCTTGCTTTGATTCTTGCTTTGAGGTAGGGGAAAACATCTCTCCCTCTCATCTTTTGATTTCATGAGTGTGCATTTTCATCTTAGGGTTTCCAAATTCTAGATGTGTATGTGATATGTTTGCATGAAAATGTGAAATTAGGGTTTAAATGAATTTAGATGATATAACCCATGATTATAGTGTACTTGATGATTAGATTATAGTTATTGGTGTTTTCAATATAAGTATACATAAGTGTTTATAGGCGCTAGTGATGTAGCCTTGAGAGACTGATTATGCTAGCTCCCTTGGTTAGTGAGTTAGTGCATATTTATGTGATGTTGAGTCATGAACTTAGAATGTTAGTCTAGTTCCCTATTTCTTGTGATTTGTGGGGTTTTACTATCTTGAAATGGACCCTGTGCTTGAAAATGAACTTATGTGGATTATTGCTTTAATTGAATGAAAAACACGCTTAAAGGAATGAAAATGTTATCCCTATGAATTAAAGGAGAACTTATTGATTTAGAACATGAATTGTGCATGAGATAGTATCCTTATGAATTATTGCTTTATTATGATTTGAGAGCATGTTAAAGTATTGATGGCATTCATGTTGGCATTCTTGAGAATGTTGTTCAAAAATATGATGAAATACATATTTGTGTTGATGCATGGTTCATTGGAGACTTAGTTGCATATTGAGTACACCATTTTGTGCGATATACATTTAGTGTTGGTCTATGTCGGTCATGTAACCATGTGTGAGTTGACTTGTGTCGGATCATCGCAATAACTGGCCAGGTGGTACTTCTCGCTTCCAGTCGGACTAGTCTCTGAGCGAATAGAGACGATGGGTGAGGACTTGTCCAAACTCTACCTTCTCACGAACTGTGTTTCGTGTTCGCGGGTCATCCTGTATTTTCAATCTTTCTTGTTAATTGTATACATCTTCTCAAGTGAACGATTTATGCGACACTTTATATCCGTTACCTTAGTGGATAGTGTGTGTACCATGAGGTGTGAAGAGTCACATTGCATTTAAGTTGCCATTATGTGATTTAACTCTACATATGAATCATGATGTCATTCAATGTGGTTGTAGAGCATGTTTAGTTTGGATTTTAATACTTTAATTCATATGTTATTAAAATGCTCAAATGAAATTAGATGATGTGACAATATGATTTACGTGCCTTGCTTTTAAAATATAATAAGTGATGATTTCTTATACTTGTGGTTATGCACTTATATGCCCATAGGTTGTTGTGTAAGTTGGCTTTGTGACCCTGTTTTGACGATTGAGGTTAGTGATGGATTATAACGTCTATCGTGAGTTACGGCCTTAAAGAAGGCGGGTGATAGTTTGGTGAACTTAGTTGGTGGTGTAGTACAACCATTAGATGTTTTTCACATTTTGAGGGGTGTATCATCAAGCATGCTTTTGAGGATTTGGTTGAGTTAGATGAGGCTACGATTGAATCTAGTGGACTTCGTGACAATTACCATTCAAAACCCTTAGTGTCCTTTGGGATTATATTTCTCCTTGGAGTTGTGGCCATTCTTGATTGAGTATTGTAAAGAGTGTGTGAGTTCGGATGTTGAACCTAATATGTTAGGGTTGGTGATAGTTCCTTCTTAGTGCGGTCTCCACCTTTTCCATTAGGCATTTAAATGACGAATCTTATGAATTCCTTCATTTAGTAGTTATGGAATTGCCTATCGTGATAATTGTCATTATTAGGTGTTTTTCCCGAAAATAGTGTTTTTATCGATTTACAAATAAACCCTTTTATTTTTAAAAGAAAAACCCATTTTCGCTCACCCCCGTGACCCATACTAAAACTTTGAGTTCTGAAATGGTTTTAAATTCATTTTTATAAAAGATTTAGACATTTGGAAGTCGGCAACGTACAAAATGGAGAACGGGGGTAAGAGGGTCATTTTTACAAATCTTTAACGAAACTTATACTTTCCAAGTGTATTTATATGTTATTGGACCAGTCTTGAGGAGTATGACTTGTGTGGGGAAAGTTCAAATCAAAAACAGATTCTGGAAATTTCACTTCAGCGGTTGGCACTAGGCATGGCGCTTAAGCGTAGCGCCAAGTGCCAAGCTGCACAGATGAGAACGCTTAAGTGCCAAAATCAGCATTCCAGACGTCTTTTTAGCTGTTGTAAGTGCAACACTATTCACCGAAAATACTTGGACCTTCTTTTTCAGTTTTGACCCCGTATTCAATCTCGTATGTTGTTATGACCTTCCTTATGACTAATTAGATAACGTTTAATTTGAAATTACCATTTTGCCGTCGTAAGAGTGTTTGACAACTAAATGTTACGTTTTCATTTTGTTTCACTTCCGCATCACTCCTTTGACTCTTAGGCTCGTGTTTCGGAGTTCTAGGAATTTTGGGGACGGAATATGTTGAGAACATGGATCCGAACTAATTTCCTCGAGCATTATAACCTTTTTCTTAAAAATTATTGGATCTTTTGAATTCATCTTTTTAGAACTTTTACTCCCGGCCATCCGCTTTTGGATTCTTTTATCCGTGTGCTTTCTTAGTCACGGGTGGATGTCTTTCACCTTGACGTGTTATTCTAGTTATTCGTTTGATTAGCATTGGGACTCTTTTCCCTTGCTTGAGTTCATCACTCTTATGTAGTCATTCTTGAGAGTAGTGTTATTGTGTTCTCCATGGCTTGATTTGGTTTGTTTCCTTTGACCTTTATGAGGGCGTTGGCAACTGAGTTGATCTCATTGTGGATAGTATTATGAGGTTAATATGATGAGGTGATTAGTAGTATTGATTTGAGAGCAGATATCTCTCCGTGGTTGTATTGATGGTGATGTGGTTACTAAGATCTTAGTATGCTCGTGATCTAGGAAGTGTGTTTTGTTCTCCTTCCTGGGGTGTTAAGGAGTAGCATTGGATCTCCTAACTCGGTATTATTCATTTTAGGCCCCTAACTCGGTATTGTCACATCTTACCATTCCGTTACTTGGTGTTTTTATGCGGTTAGCATGTCTAAGCGTGTTTCAGGAGCTTAATGAAGAAACGAGCTAACTTTGATGAATTAACCAAAGATGTGCTTGTGTCTACCCGAAAAGAGAGAGAAAAAATGAGTTTTTAAGCAAAAAGTGTCTCCCGGAATTCAAAAATGGTATTTTTCGGAGCCAAAACTTCGGAAAACATACTAACGGAGTCGAGGGGGTTCAAACAAAGGAAGAATTGTAAAAAGTGATTTTCATGTTTTTCCTACGCATGAGCTACGCAGATAATAAGCAAAAAGTGGCTAGAATCACCATTTCTACGCATAACGATTTGGAGTTACGCATGACTCCTAAGCGTAGGAAACCTTACGCTCAAGCATAGGTGTAAGTTGTAGGTTTAGAATTTTAGCTAACTTCAGACGGCCATAGCTCGGTCAAAACAGGTCCAAATTGAGTGATTCTTGAATCTAAACGCAAGATCTTGAAGTCATCTTTCCAATAAGCTATAGCATACCTCAATCGAAGTTATTAAGCTCAAGTTATGATCAAAAGAGTGAGTCATGTCTGCAGGAAAAAGTTGAAAATTGCAGATTCATCCTGAAATCCCAGTTTGACCCGTATTCATCCGTTTTGACTCGGATGACTTTGTGTTCGATTCCAACACTTCCAAGCACGTGTATAAGGAGTATCTACATCATATTAAAGGATTATCGCTCAGAATTTAAGAGAAACACATCAAAGAGGAATCCTACTCCAAGCGGGACAAGTCTAATACCAACATGACTCTTCTCAACTTCTTCTATAAATACCAGGGTCTAGACCAGACCTAAGGGGCTTTAAAATACATAATTTATAGAGTACTTTCTCTGAAGATTTACATCTTTTGAAGAAGGGAGCCATTCAAGACCTAGAAATTCGGAGCAGACGATCATAGATGGCGTTTCTACATCAACGATGCAGTCTCCTCCCACCATGAGAAACTAAACCGGTATCTAGGGTTTTCTAGAAAAACCCCAGCCAAGTATTGTAGTCATTTATGTGTTTCAATTGTAACTAGGGAAAATTGAAGACCACGCCTGTGATTATTTTATAGATCTGAGACCGTAATAATTTAATATAAGGGGTTTTATATTTATTCTATTCTTGTCATAGATTAGATGAATGCATTATCTCAATCAATCATGTTTATCTGTTGTTCTCCAACATATCATGATTTTCTACACAATGGTGCTTAACACTCGAAACCCTAGATTTACACACGCCATGCCTCAGCGAGGTGATATAGCCATGCTTTAGTTTAATTTCTTATTGTAGGAGTAGACTAGAGTAAAGTAAATAACATGCACTAATCATACTCTGTCCGGAGATTAGTTGTAGTGAATCCGGTGGATGGTATCCTTTTTGGGATGTATTCGACTATTTGCTGTATAGTCTGATTCATGGTGATGGATCGACCTCTTACAAGTAATCAAGTAGATAACTATATTATGTGGTTAGTGGTGGAGTATGAAAACCCTATTTTTTATCTCTATAGTTCTTGTTTTAACCTATCTTTATTTGTTTTATTAGTTAATAAATCACACACAGCAAAACATACTTTTATAGCAACTCGAGAGTATTACTTTACGAGAGATTAGAATATGACATAGTCCCTTCAGTTCGATAACCTTTCTCAAGCTGAACAGTACTACAATATAACTCGTGCACTTGCGATAGGTAAAACCTTGTCGTCATAAGGGTCTGTTCTTAAGCACTATTTTTAACCCCTATTGACGCGCATCACATGGGTTAGTTAGCATTACTTGTACGGTCAAGGGTTGTAGCAGTTAAGGTTTCCTTTTACCAATTGGGCTTCATAGCTCACTCTGATATTTTATGCCTTGGTATTCCATACCAGATTTCAGGATGTGTTCCGGCTACGGACGGTGTGTGTTGCAACAACACCTTTCCCTTTTTCTCCTATTACAGGTTCCAGGTTCATGTGCAGTATGACGCGCGGTGTGGTTTTGGGACGATTGTACTTAGCATTGTTCCTTTCATCTATCTTTGTCTTTGGCCCTTACTTTGGGACCATTATTATATCTCTTGGGAGCCAGCTTGTTGGCGTATTCCTTCCATGTATTTTGTATTATTGTATCATGGTTCAGATGTATTTCATTCGGTGTCTCGATGTGCCTTGTGTATCATTTGATTTTAGCTTACACTCACTTGTATGGAATCATTGTTATTAAGCGTTATTCCATTTGTATTATTATTACTAATGTTCTCACTTGGTCGCTCATTATATCGATCACAACCCGTAGTTCTCGGATGTCCTTGTTCGGGTGTCTTAGAATTTTAGGGTCATGACAGGTATTATGGTATGATCAAGATTAATTAATTTATTTTTTAATGCCTAAATTTATATGAATTCATGTACAATATTATCTATATAAATATTTATTAACCTTTCTTTTTAAGATATTCTTTTATTTAATATTTATATATTGAGTATCTGTGGTACAATAGATTTTACTTTTTAATTGTACTTATTTTTTTTACTAATATTTTATTTTATGTAAACTTTAGACTACGTGCAAAACACGTACTTGTATGTACATAGGATACTTGGATGTCCAATTGAAAATTGGACTCCTTGTACAGTATATAACCTGTCGCACTCGCGCTTTTCATGCCATAGGGGGGCGCTCTTGCACACCTGGGAGGAGTGAACTTCTCTACATACGCTGGAGAATAAGCGCGATTCGTTGTGTGATGGGGTTTAAAGGTGCACTTGAATGATAGGGTCATTTGAAAATAGAGTCGCCACCTAACATTGAGTTGTGATGTGCTAGGTCACCTAGAGGGAGCTCTGATGAGCAAGATTTAAAATTGTGGACCCGAAAGTGAATCATTAATCTATGTGAACCAAATCAACTATGTTTGGGAGCTTGGTTACGCTTGGGGAAGGTGTTATGCACCCCAAAAATGCCCGTACCATGTACAGTAACCTACTTTTTCCTATGATGTTGCTTTTTAAATTTGTTTTGCATTTTTATGTGTTATGCATGTTATGAAAGAAAGGGTGCAAAATAACAAGTGTAAAATTACATGCTACTATGTTACAGGAGGAAAGTAAGATAAATTGCCACCCGCACAGTGGTGCACGAATGGTGGGATGACCAAAGTCGGGAAGGCCGAAGCTTCCTACATATCTCTGTGATAGAGAATCAGGTCAAAACGTAGGTCGCCAAACGGCAGTTGAATTGAAGGGTAAGGACTTACGAGTTGCCTCGAATTGATTAGAAATAAGCCTTTTGAATGAGGACCTTGATTTGAAGTAGTGTCCTTTGAATGAGGACTTCGGATGCCTTTTGAATGAGAACTCTAGATGGAAGAAAAACCTTTTGAATGAGATCTTCAAATAGAAGAAGTGCCTTTTGAATGGAAGAAAAACCTTTTGAATGAGGTCTTCAAATAGAAAAAGTTCTTTTTGAATGAGGTCTTCAAATAGAATAAGTTCCTTTTAAATAAGGACTTCGAGTGGGAAAGATGCCTTTTGAATGAGGAATTTTTGAGTGCCTTTTGGATGCATTTTGAATGAGAACTTTTGGATGCCTTTTGAATGAGGATTTTTGGGTGCCTTTTGAATAAAGACTTTTAGGATTCTCGGGCGAGCAAGATTTTGGATTAGTCTTCGAGAATCAAGATATGATTATGCTTTCCCCACCCGCCCGGGGGAGGTTTTGAAAGCTTTTTGAAAAGCATTTTGAAATGTGACATTTATGTGCTAAATGGCTCATCGGGAGAGTAGAACTCGCTAGATCATGGCTAACGGTCCTCAAAGAGCATGTAATTTGAAAAGTATCCCCCCCCCCACTCTCTCGGGGGAAGATTTGAAAGAGGCTCGAGCGAGCAAAACATATTTTGAAAGATGTGCCCTTGAGTGGGACTTTGACTTTGAAAAACATTTCTCAGGGGAGTAGAATACACCATATCATGGATGGTGTTTCTCAAGAAAATTATTTTTGAAAATAAATCCTTTCCCCCACCCCTTCGGGGGAATGTTTTGAAAAAGCTTTCGAGGCTTATGACTTGATTGTGAAAAGTGGGTTCCTCGAAATATTTTTTATTATTTGACTCCTTTCCCCCACCTGCCCGGGGGAGGTTTTGAAAATATTTTGATACAGTATGCTCCAGTGAGCAAGACAAGTTTAAAAATTATCCTTAGATTGACATTTGTCTTTGCAAAATAGTTCTTCAGAAGGGTAGATCGCGTCACAACATGAGCAATGTCCTCGAAGAATATACATTGAATGAATTCCTTTCCCCCACCCTTCCGGGGGAAGTTTTGAAAAAGTGCTTTGGCATTAGTAACCATGCGGTTTATCTTTAAAGGTGCCCTTGATCGGGGTCTTTATTTTTTAAAGAGAAATTTCTCGAAAAGGTAGAACATGAAACAATATGGGTGGCGGTCCTCGAGAAGAAATTAAATTGAAGATAAATTATCCCCCACCCTCCCGGGGGAAAGATTTGAAAAACTTTTTGAGGGTGCATGCTCGACAAAGCGAAATAAGTTAAAAAAATGTCCAAATGTGGGACTTTATTTTGAAAAGGCATTCTCGGAGGAATAAAACTGTATGAAATATGTATGTAAGTATTCAAAGGATTTGAATAGAGTAAAAAAATATGGACTTGCCTTTTTGAGAGGACTTGCTTGAGATTTGATTTTTGACAAAGAAAGGTTCGGTGGTGGACAAAGAATGTATTGAAAAGGAATTTGTCTCTTTGAGATGACTTACTTGAAAATATATTTTGAAGAAGAATGGTCCGGTGGCGGATAATAAATGTATCATGGATTGACACATAGCACATAAAACATGTATAGATCACAAAAGTGGGCAAAGAATGTATGAAAATGGATTTTGCCTCTTTGAGAGGGCTTACTTGAAAAATAATTTTGTCAAAGAATTGTACGGCGGCGGACAAAGAAGGAGGCATGTGTTGGGACATAGCATGTAAAGCATGTATACATCCCAAAAGTGGGTAAACAATGTATGAAAATGATTTTGCCTCTTTGAGAGGGCTTACTTCAAAATTAGTTTTTTGAAATGTGGTCCAAAAGTGGATAAAAATAAATTGAATATTTTGAACATGATGGATAAAGTAATGAAAAAGTTCATTTGAGGGAGAAGAGTGTTTTGAATTTGAGTTTTGAAAAATGCCCTGTAAAAAAGGTTTTGAGTGAAGTTTTGACTTTGAAAATATTGAATATACACAAATTGACATGTATTTATTTAAGCGATATGTATGTACACAAATTGGCATGTATAGCAAAAATGGCCTCTAATAAAAAGGGAATAGACATGACATTAGGTATGTGTAAAATACTTCTCTAGTAACGAGGTAATATAGAAAAATATATAAACCACGTGTGAGGGCATCGATGCGACACCTCTTACTTCATGGGCCATCACCATAAGGATCATTTGAAAAATAAAAGCAAGGTATATAACATTTACATATAGCTTACTATCACCTCTAGAGAGAGGGTTAAAACAAAAATGGAATTGAAATGACATATGTGTGTATTGAAATCTTATATAGTATACAAAACAGTAATATTATCACCTCTAGAGAGAGGGTTAGAAGAAATTGTATTGAAAGTGCATACATATGTATATTGACAAGGTATTAAAACATGTAAGGAATATCATCATCAAAACAAGAGTGATTTGTCAATGTTTGACTTCTTCTCTTATCATGCCATCCCATAAGAGCATCAGGTATGGTGATCTTATAGCCAGCTAGTTATGGGTTTGGCTAGAGAAAATGATTGATATGCAACTAGCTATATGGTAGGGCCAATGGCATGGCTGGCCGCATGACTAGCCAAATATAGCAAGTGGTTTAGCTAGCCAAGTGGACTTTATAATAAAGAAAAGATAAAGAGAAGAAGAGAGAATGAGAAAGAGAAGAAAGTGGGTTCCACAATGCCTTATATAAATATATATATATGATAGGAGCCGAATGTCATACATTCTAAGCCCCTAATTATGCATTTCTAAGTCTACATACATCATTATCTTGGTTCTTTTATCCGGTTTGCGTGTTTTAAGACGTTTCAGCGAAATAACTGAAATAATGATTCAAGATCATTCGAGAGCCGAAACCGAGGATAAATGACCCATAATAGACCTAAATCAAGTTAGAGACGCAATACAAGTGAATTGGAATGATGCCAAGCGGAAAAACGAAACAAATAATTCAAGATAGAAAAATTAGCATGAAAAACTACCGAATACTCGGTAAATACTACTTCGAGTACTCGGTAGGCCACAAACCGCACCTTAACGCAAAGGATGGCGCGGCAACAGAAGCCTTTTCATGTCAATGCCGCACCATGGTGCGCTATCATACTATTACTGAGTACTCGAGGTTCTAACCTTCGAGTACTTGAGATGGCAGCTTCGAGTACTTGAACTTAGCTGACTTCAGCTTATCATATGGGACCCGCTTTGACCAGAATTGAATTGATAGGCACTCCAAGTAATTTTGGGACATATTATTAACCATAATTGACTAGATTTGACATTAATTTTCAATGAATACACACATGGAAAGCCCTTACTTGGTGGTGAAACAATCAACAAACCAAATAAAGACACCTCTTCTTTTATGAAAGAGAGGGGTCTCTCTATAGAAAAGGAGAGATTTTTGGAGGATCTCTTGAGGACTAAAACTTAGAGATTCCTAGAAGAGTCTGGTGCAAAATTGTGCACAAATTCATTGAAGAACCATCAACCATGGAGGTGGTGTCTACATCAACAATACAGACAACCACAACCATGAGCGGCTAAACCGGTATCTAGGATTTTTAAGAAAACCCTAGCCAAGTAATGTAGACCTTTTATTTTTTTCAATTGTAAAAGGGGAAACTGAATGACACATATGTGATGATCGTGTAGATGAGTGAACATGTTTGATTTAATATAAGATTCTCTATGTAAGAACATATATTTATGTAATGGCATGATTCTGATAAAAAACCATATTGAGAGTTGTGTGTTTTAAATTGAGTTGTTAAGTGTTAAAAGTATGTATAAAGTAGTCAAGGATGCAAAAGAAGTGAAGTGGAATGAAGCCGAAAAGAGAAATTGAGCAAAGAAGATGAAACATGAAAATACAAAGTGAAGAACTATTGAGTACTTGGTAGTACCTTCACCGAGTACTCGGTGAGTGCGCAAGTGTGCGAACTTGCGCACGCATACATGTTCACTAAGTACTCGGTAAGTGGCGAACTGAAAAAATTGGGAATTGCAATTTTCTTATTTGGAAGGTTTTGTCTTGCTACGCAATCAATTCCTAACCACTTTGGGACATGATTTGAAGTTATTATTGGCATATTAGACTATCATTGGTATATCAATCTATATTTGGAAGACTTAATAATGGAAATACGAATCCTGATTCGAAAATGATTCTTACCATTAATTGAAGACTCTTCTCTATATATATGAGTTAAATCTAAGAGAAGGGGGGGTTTTTGTGAGAGATTTATGCAATTCTTCTACAGTTCATATACATTTGCAGAAAGATATGGAGAGAGAAAATTATTGAGTGATCTTATATCTTCTAGTTCTTTCTTGTTTTGGATTTCTCCAATTGTGCTTCAACAACTAAGATCTTTATACACAATTGGATAATCTAGTTGTTGAAAAAATCGTCACACCACCTTGATCGAAGTAGGAGGCATCGTGGTTATTTGATCCATTGAGAAGCGGAGCCGTCAGAGTATAGAGATCAGAGCGAGAGCTTCGTGGAGCGTGAGTGATTTAATAATGTCAGACGTCGAGTGGAAAAAGGCAGATCAGGAGTGATTTGTAAGTCTAAAACTTCATAGAGTCTTGTACTTCTTGATTCATAGTGCATCGATACCTGAGCGTATACGTGGTTTTTTCCTTGGAGTCTTTCCAAGGTTTTACCACATAAAAATATTGGTGTTGTCTATTGCTTTAGTTTTTGCACCTATATTATTTATTGCGTGGATTATTTATTAAAATGAATTGAATTAAAATTGAATTTTTCGCAATTAAAATTTAATTTTTCAATTAATTCATATAAAGCCTATTCACCCCCTCTAGGCTTAGTTCACCGTCTTCTAGGTAATTTCAATTAGTATCAGAGCAAGGTTTGCCCTTATTTAGGTTAACGACCTAAGGTTAGATCTTGAACTTAGACGATGGACGTACCTCATGAAGGAGGTTCTGTTACTAGGTCCCTTTTATTTAATGGCTCTAATTATACGTATTGGAAAACTCGGATGAGAGAATTCTTAAAATCTTTAGATTAGAAGCTTGGTGTACCATAGAGGTAGGATATTCACCTCCCACTATGATGGATGAGACTACAAATAAATCTAAATTAAAACCATCTAATGAGTGGACTCCTGTCGAGACTAACAGTGAAAATTGGAACTCCAAAGCTTTGAATGCTTTATTCACTGTTGTGACCATGAGTGAGTTTATGAGAATTGTAGATGCGATGTCAGGTGTATAAAAATATGTGGTTAAAAACAACACCTTAACGACTTTAGGTTTTACCCTACACAAGCGGGCGTATCAATTGTAGAATAGCAAAACGGCTTGAGTAAGGGATATCGATCCCACAAAGACTGAGATTGTTCACTTTAATAATTTAAAAACACTGAATTATATTTCTGAAAATTATATGCTTTGGGTGGTCAAAGACCAAATTATCTATTTTAACTAAATTATCTAAAAAACAAAGTAAATTGGTTGTGATTCAGATGAGAGAGATAACTAGGGTTTTCATCACTCCACCACTAACTGCATAATATAGTTCATCACTGTTTCAACTGTAAAAGGGCGATCCATAACTGTGAATCAAGTTGTATCGCAGCTAGCTAAATACGACCCCAAAAAGGAGTACCATTAACCGGATTGCGACAACCCGTCTCATGACTGACCTAACTAGTACATGCCAATTATATTACTCTAATCTACTCCTAATGCATGAAAATAAACTAAAGCATGTTTATATTAAATCGCCAAGGCATGACCTGTGTCGACCTAGGGTTTCAAGTTTCATTATCATCATTCTGTAGAAAATCATGATTAAGTATTCGAGTTCCAACCCATATTGAATAATCATAATTGTGCAAAATAATATATTTATTCCATCTAAGAAAAGAATTTAGAACAAACATATAATTTTATATTACAAATCAGTACGGTCTCTTAACTACTACAATCATCACAGTATGGTCACAGTTTCCCCTCGTTTACAGTTAAAAACAATAAAAGAACTACATTACTTGGCTAGGGTTTTGCTAAAAAACCCTAGATACCGAGTTAGTTTGCCATGGTAGAAGGTGACTGCATCGTTAATGTAGAAACGCTCTCCATGGTCCTCGTCTTTGGATCTCTAGGTTTGAATATGGCTCTCAATAGCAACAAGTCTAAATGAATGAACCTCTTGAATGAATGTCTTACAAAACTAACCAATCTCTATCTATTAGAACCTCTGAAATATATTCTTTGCTCTCTCTCCATATATATCCTTGAATGATGTATGGTCTTGTATATATAGGCAATGGCATAGAGAATCCCTTTTCAGTCTTTTCACTCTCAAAACTCATCAAAACCCTAAATATAAGTGTATATACATGTATACAGAGGTCTGGAGTCATGGGCACGTCTTCCAATTAAGCCCGGGGTGAAACAGGAAAAATCACGCAGAAATCCTCAAAGTTGTCCAACTTACGCTTGGGGGCTACGCTTCAAGCGTAGGTCCAAGCGTAGATTTTACAATTCTAGCCACTTTTTGGTACTGGAAGCGTAGGCACAAGCGTGTGGTTTTTATGGAAAACCACTTTTCTCCGTGAATGCTCCAAAATATCCGTCTCAAACCCACGATACTTTTTGCTGAAAATAACGGCTTCTGAAAATGTCGTTTTTGCCCTCTGGGAGCCATTTTTGTCTCGGACTGCCTCTTTGACTCTCCTCTTGGATAGAAAGAACACACTCTTCAGTTAATTCACCGAAGTTAGCTCCATTTCTTCATTAAGCTCCTGAAACATGCTTTAACATGCAAACAACATAAAAATACCAAAAAATGGAATGAAAGAACGTAACAATAGTGAGTTAAGGGGTTAAAATGACTAATATTCGACACCTATCACACCCACAAACTTACATATTGCTAGTCCCTTAGCAATAAACTCAGAAAACTTTTCTTCTGATGATCTTTTTGCTCTAACTAATCTAACTACTCTAAGCTAATCCCTTGCTTTCGTGAGGGTCAACGATTACACTTAGCACGTGTAACAAGCCTTTTAAACCCCTAGTGGACGAGTGAAGTCTTGTGAAGGTTTCCAGTGATGGTACCTACAAACATCTCATTTTTCTATAGTCACGCATTCATGAATTCACACACAAATTTAATTAAGTCATGATACAATGAAAAAGATAGCATGAATACAAATACTCCCACTCACTATCGAACAACAATTATATCAAGCTTCGTGTCATGAATTGTTCCCACTAAAGTGAATGATTTCGCTACTTTCTACTTAGAATCCAAACAACCTTCCATGATTTTGTGAACATTCAACTACAATATTTCAGTTTCTCTTTTCCTACTTCATTGATCAAACTTTGCCATTTTTCATCAAAACGTAACTTTTCAACTTTCCACTTTTCATCCCTTTTTGTCTTTATAAGTCTCTAGACTTTCCAGCGTGGATTTTTAGTCCCAACCAACTGGGCCCGAGCTTCTTCCATGGGATTTATGCTCATCAGTCTTCTCATTTTTAAACACAAACAGTGATATTGGTGATACCAAGGCCCGGTTACTCAGATCAAAGAACTTCTTTTTGCATTTTATTTTCTCAAAAAAATTTCAATTTTCTTCATTTCAACCAAAACATCTCCCCATCTCCCCTTTTCTTATGGCAAAATTATTTTTCAACTACATAGTCAAAAATCAACCTATTTCTCATAGTGAATGTGTGCTTGTGCTTATAAGTCAAGATCGTCCTTCTTAATTTCAATTTCACTTATTCACTCACCCATGTAAAATCACATCACTTCACTAACTTGATCTAATCATTACTCTCATGAATGGGAATATCACATTTCATACTACTCATGCATCATAAACACAAACTCAATCAAACTATAATGCAAAACATTCATGTGTGACAACAAAGAGCTGTTCAAAAAAAAAAATCCCGAAAATCTCTTTATTCCTTGTAATCTATACCCTCACCCCCAAACTTAAATCAGACCGTGTCCTCATGGTCAAAAATAAAATAGGAGAACATATACAGTTACCCTTGAAGCTCAATTCTGGATTCCAAAGCAAAGCACGAATCCTCTCCCCCAAACTTGAATTGGATCACCTGTAGATATCATCAACAAAGCACACATGCCCAATCATAGCAATGGAAAAGAAATTCCAAAAATATCCTGAAAGTCACACAATTCTTCCAAGGAATAAAAAAAAGAAACAAAAAAATAATAATAATAAATTGTTTTGGCCTTAAGGGCCTACAATCCTAAAATGAAATAAATAAACAAAGGCGTGGCCTTAAGGGTCTATCATCCCTACAAATAAAATAACCTAAATCCTAGTCCGCCTCTTCCTTACTTTTTTCCAAAGAACATGTTATTTTTCCCATTGTAATATGGTATTGGGACGTCTTTTCAAACCTATCAAAATCATCCCTTGGATACTTCATGATAAACATCCCACGCTCTTCATTCATCTCTTCTATACGATCCCCAAGTTGCATCTCCATGATTTTGGATAATAAAAAGGGATAGGGAAGATAATACTCCATCTCCCTCCACCCTTTTACTTTTCTGCTCACAATCTCCTGTATCCAAATCATGACCTCAAATATTATAGCAGGGAATGACACCCAGTATCCCTTTAGCATACCAAATAGTATCTTAATCATCGACCTTCCTCGCCAACTTGTCTGATGATTCCGACGTGCTTGTGCAGCAATCACACTATCCAAGTAAAGCAAATCTGGTTTCAAAAAACAATTCTCCATACCCTTATCTCCCTTCTTTGGCACATGTACAACACATAATTCCTTAATCATCTCCTCATTCGTGTATGGCCATTCTTTCGGTGGTAGCAAAAATTCTTCTTTCAAGTGATCCAGACATCTTAATGGGATGTTCCAAGCTTGTGCAATCAATTTCCTAGTCACCTTTATCGGCTCACTCCATTCTGATACTTTAGCCCATGCTACCTCATATCCTAGTGATCCATCAACTATCAATCTCTCATAAAATAGTTTAACCAACCTAGGGTACACCTTTTATCCAGCTGGGTACTACAAATGGCTCAATCCTCGTTTGCGTAGGAATGCCTCTCCAAAAATTGTTAATGGATTCATGAGCTCGTTTGGACTGAAATTCAACTTATACTGTAATCGACATAACATGAATGGTCTCAGCATGCTTCTTTTTCTTTTTCGACTCAAAACCTCCATAGATGTGTTTTTCTCAATTTAGTCCATCACCATTCCTCGATTGTCTTCAATAGCCGATTACTCGTCATTATCAATTAACTCCTCCGGATCAGAATAAGGGTCATACTCACTCCCCTCATGATCTCCCGCAAGAGAAATTGAAGACGGAATAGAATATGATGATGAACTAGACATCTTTGTGGCTTTCTTACACAAACCCTAGTTTGAAATTTTTGAGAATTATATGACTCAAGGGCTGTATTTATAGATGAATGATGAAGGTTAATCGAAGAGGAAAATGATTTAAAACCCTTAACTGACTAGGAAAGGGGAAGCAATAACTAATCCAACTCCAACTTATATTTGCATTCCATCTCTTTGTCAGATTAGGATTACTCTAAAAAGTCTACAAATTTCTACAAAAGATCGTAGAAATAACTTAAACAAATCCCAATACAAATACAAGTACAAACCAGGCCAAAACTTGTCGAATTTTTCAAATTTTCAAAACTCACTCGTTGAACCCTACGCTTCAAGCGTAGGCTTAGGCCTGAAATTTTTTTATTTTGTTTTTCAAAAAACTTGTCTTACGACAATCAATCCACCACCGATACACCCCCAAACTTGAACGCACAAATGTCCTCATAATGCGAGATAAAATTTTGAAATAATTCAAGTTATCCGCATATGCAAAATAATCATGAAATTCCAGGGATATATCAAATAATTTGATTGAATCATTAAAACTGCAATTTTATAAACTATAAAAATATAAAAAACACTTAGAAGATAATCGTTCAAGCGGTCACATCAAGCCCTATATGAAACTATCCGCTCGACAATTTATCTCTAATGTGTAAAAAAAATAAAATAAAAATATAACAAAAACCTAACTAAAACTAAGTTAAGACTCATCATCAGAGGGCGGTGGTGTAGGTGGAATCGGCACACCCATATGCTGACACATATAGTCAAATCTATGAAATAACCGCCTCTGATCCCTTCATCGGCGCACTGTCTCCCGTTGTCGGGCCTATCTCTCCTTTACCAAACTCTGCTCTAGCCCCTGCATCCGTCCTATAATGATGTCAAACAAGCCTGGGACAGAGTAACAGTACCACCCACCGGTGCCTCTGGCATCACGACCGCCTCAGCAGTAGCTGACATCTGTGGCATCTCAGCCTCATTAGCCATACCGGCATCATCCTGAGCTATACCGGCATCACCCTGGCTCGCATCATCAGCCTAAGCCTATGCTTATGCATCTATTGCCGGTACTACACCGAACACTGGTCGGCGTCACATAATATCAACTGCATACACCCGAGTCCAGACACTAGTCCACATCCCTCTGGCGTAGGGAGTACCATCCCTATATCTATTGCGCTCAGCCGCATCCATCATAATCTTCATCACCAGGCATGGGAATCGAATCTGAAATCTACGTAGCTTAACCTTAGACACCTTGCGGAGATGAACGTAGGGCGCGTATAGGCCTCCCCACAAAATCTGTGGAATAGAAATCTACCTCTCAAACTCGAATGCATAGTGGAGAGCCGGGAATGGCGCATAACACATAGTAGTGTGGTTGTGTGCCAGAATCTAAGGTCGAACTATCACATCCCAGAACCATAACATATCGATCTCACAGAGACTGAGATTGTTCACTTTAATAATCGGTGGGATACGCGATCGATTGGTGGGTCAACAATACGTTTTATTATATATTCGAATAATATTTTGACTCACACACTTTTGGGTAACTATCATATCCTATGTATCACGATATTAATTTTAGGACATCACTGATTGATTATTCTCAAAAGAGTTTCTTTTTGTCTAGAAATTTCTTTTTAATAAAATTTAATTATTTTTATTAAAATAAAATTATTTTTAATATAAATCAAATATTATAATTAATAATTCATCATTTTTATTAAAGATCTATTTTTAATTAAAAACTATTTTATCTTTGATAAATATTATTAATATAAGAAAATTTTTTAATGACCTATTTATTCTGATTAAAATTAAATATTCCGCAAATAATTTTAATTGGTCATTAAATTTATAAATAGCCTATTCACCCCCCCCCCCCCCCCCCCCTAGGCTTAGTTCACCGTCTTCTAGGTAATTTCAATTGGTATCAAAGCAAGGTTCGGCATAGGGTTAGATCTTAAACTTAGAAGATGGACTTACCTCATGAAGGAGGTTCAGTTACTAGGTCCCTTTTATTTGATGGCTCTAATTATACGTATTGGAAAGCTAGGATGAGAACGTTCTTGAAATCTCTAGATGAAAAGGCCTGACTTGCTATAGATATAGGGTACTCACCTCCAATTATTATGACGAGGCTACTAATAAATCTAAATTAAAATCGGCTAGTGAGTGGACACTTGCTAAGATAAATAGTACTAATTCGAACTCTAAAGCTTTGAATGCTTTATATAATTTTGTGACCTCGAGTGAGTTTAAGAGAATTGCTACTTGTGTTAATGAAAAAGAAGCTTGGTATATTCTTCAAGTTACTCATGAAGGAACTTCAAAAGTTAAACAATCAAAACTTCAAATTTTGAACAACTTAAGATGGAAGAGGATGAAGTCTATGCTAACTTTTGTAAGGGGGGTTCTGATTTAATTGGATTTAGAGATAGTTTCCACACAAGATGAACACAAAATAATAATGCTGATGATTTTATTGCTTTTAATGGTTTACAGGAGTATAGAAAGGGAAAGAGAAACTGAATAGAAGCAATGCAAATAGCCTGAAAACACTCTATCTCTCTCTAAGTCTCAATCCCCCTCCTGAATGAAGTCCTGGTCCTCTTTTTATAGACTTTTGCTCAGACATAGATTAATGCAACGTCAGATTGGTTATCCGCGAGACTTGATCCGCGAATATACATATATATATATCATGAAGTCCATCCCGCGAATGCTCCTTTCATGTTGCGAGATTCATTCCGCGAATGCTCATATTGTGAGATATTTTTCCTCGCGGATCCTGTTACCTGATGTCATAGTTTGCTGGGGCCATGTCCTTTTATGCATATTTCCATTTACATGTCCCCTGAGCGTCATTTAACATATCTTAGGTACTTTATTTTGAGTTTCTTGATAAATGAGGTCGCGACCCGCCATTTTTCTCCTCAAAATGTTTCTCCAGGATAGTAAATGAACACTCCCTACACGATTAATTCATAGGGTCGCGGAGCTTGACTCTTGGCTATGACCCCCAGTGTCAAACTTCCAGCAATCACCTCTTTGTAGAACTTTCTCATGTACCTGATCTCATTACAAGATTCCTGTTGATTTTTCTCCAACGTCCCTTTAATAACTCCCTGGATCCGTGGCTCCCCTTTGATCTCCTCATGAGATCCCCTATTGGCCTTTTTCCAATTTCCTTTTAATGATTCCCTGGAGTCATGGATTAGTATACCACCGCGGCTCCCCTTTACATTTTTCCCCTTTACACTTTAGTACTTAGCCAAGTACTAAAGAGTAAACCTACCAAAGAAAACTCTTTTCCTTTAGATTCGCGGAGTCTCCCTTTCATACAATCCATGAGATTTGCCTGTATATTCCAAACTTTCCCTTTTTGATGTTTTGAACCTTTTTTTCGGGCCTGCTAATTTTTCTCTTTTCAAATCTTTCTTCTTTCTATTGATATACCTTTTAGAATTTGATCCACGACATTTTTTTCTTGCAGCAACATTGGCATCGGTTCGCCTTCCGTGGCATTTATTGCACCTTCTCAAAATCCGTGCCCTTTCTTTTATAAACCCATTTATCTTTACTTTTCAATCTTTCTTACATTCTCTTATTTCTTTCTTTCCTCTTCCTTTCTCCATCTTCCTTCTTGATTCCCTGTTATACACATATATCCCTTATCCACATCTGCGGTGTTTAATCCTCTCCTAACCAATTTCTTTCATCCTTTCACCCTTATATAATTTCTCTCACCCTGTCAAAAGCTTCTTCATCTTTCACCCCCAAACTCTTAGCACCCCCTTCAGGGGCCATTCCAACTATCCCTTTTCCAATAGAATGCAGAAAGGTTGCACTCTTTGATAATGACCATGATCATTTCTGGACTTCAATTGAGAACCTTCCTCCCGCGGGGTATATCACTAAGGATCCATTACTCATTCACTCTAACGGCGAGGCTCTCTTGGTCACTATTCCACCATCTTCTCTGCCACGACTACTCATTGAAAGAGGAGACATCCCCTTTTCCTTTGTTGAATATGAAGGTCATGTGACCCCTATTACAGACTAGAAGATGTGGTCCAGTCAAATCCTAAGCCACAATAGACACCGCGACATCCTTCGTAATGCAGGTTTACTGGATTCGATAAAACTATTCTCTGACCTGTCTGTTTATCGCGACGCTGATGCTCTCACCCTTTTGGCCTCTCGCTGGAGTTCCACCTCTCATTCCTTCGTTGCTGCTTGGGGAGAATTTACTCCTACTTTGGAGTATGTTTATGTCTTGTTTGGACTCCCAATTTTTTATTCGCGACCTCAGTATGCCCCCAAACCATTGAACCTTTCTACAACCACGACGGACTCTCAATCCACGAATGCCAGTTTTCCAAAGTCTTGCACTGCTCATAGGTCAGGTCTCTTTTCAACCAAAAGACTTGAAGATTTTATAGATATGAGTTGCAATTTTCTGTGGAGACCATATTCAGCACCTTTACAGGGTGCTACTTCCCCTCTTTTTATCCTGAGGATGACATGTCTTCAGAATTATAAATCTCATGAAGAGCTCATTTTTGTTGTTGTTGCTTTTGAGTGTTATTTGCCTATTTTTGACGAGTCTTTCTCACGGGTTTCAGCCTACAACCCTTCGCCCATCAGTTGGGCTTTGATCAAGGGATCCCTGTTGATGTTGCCCCTTTTGAAAGTTCTGTTGCAGCTTATGATACTGCCATGATATATTTTCGTGAGGAGTATGAGAGATCAAACCAACAATTTTATTTCACAATCTACATTCCTTCATGATCGCGGGCAGGAGGTCGAACCGCGGCTTACGTGGATATATGGATCCAAGTCACTACGGACTTTCAGACTTTCATGATGGGCCCCCCTAAATCCGTTGAGCCCGCAAATATATTCTCAAGGGATTCCTCTCTTAAACTTTACAAGCCTCATGGTTCCCGTGGATTCTATAGTAAGCTGGTACTTTAATCCGCCGATCATCCTCAAGGGCCCAAATCTTCGACTCATCCTCCTAAAAAGAAAAAGACTTATAAGGATCCAAAAGGGAAAGTAAATGTTCCTCTTGCACCTAAGCAAAAACGCTCAAAACGCGTTGAGGTTCCTGTTGCCATTCCTATCTGCGAGGAACCTATTTCAAAGAGATTGGTAATATTCTTATTTGGTTGATATAGTGTAATATGCTTTTAGTTCCCATACTTAGTCTGACTTTTTTTTATTTTCAGCATTCCGCGAATACTTCCCTGAAAATAATCTCCAGTACTAAAACCTCTTCTATTGTTGTGAATGATGACATGGAACATGTTCCCTTGACTCAACGACGGGAAACCGTTGGTGATGATCCCTTGGACTATATTCCCTTATCTTATAGAAGAGATACTTAGAAGGCCCAAATATTGGCTTCCCTCAGACAGACATCATCATCAGAAGATGAGGTAGAGGAAAATCCCCTAATCCATAAAAAGAGGTTAGGTACTAGTATTCAAAATCCTTCCCATGATCCAACTGAAGCAGAAACTATTATTTCCCAGGGTGCTCATCCTATTCGAGTCATCTCTCCGCGACAAGATAAATCTTCATGGATAAGTAAATCTCCTCTTAAGTGTGATCCTTTACTTGGCACCGTTGCACAGGCGATAGGAGACATTCAAGCTACTGATCCCTTATTCTCAGCTATAGGACTATCTTTTCTGTCCTTTCATTCCTACCAACTATTATTGATTTGACTTGATAATGTTTTAGGTGATGGTACTTCTAAAAATACAGCTTTGCTCAATGACACCACGAATCAAGAAGACCTTGAAGGAATTAATGCTTCGGATCACGAGGTGGCTGACATACTTTCTGACTTTCCGGATCATAGAGTAGATGAATCACAAGCTCCTCCTAGACCCACGAGAAGAGTTATTTTTAGTGACTCAGACGAGGAGGACGACCTCCCACCTTTTACCCTTTATAAAGGCTCCACTCACGATGATCAGATTGCGGATAATGCCTTTTTTCACGATGACCCTTCACAACATACTGAGCCCACTAAAAAAGTTCGAGACACTCATCCTTCAGAGAAATCAACTATTCATGATGGTTTGGTGCAGGATGCTCCATCTCTCATAAATGCAGTTACTGATAACTCTTCAGAAAATATCTTTAATGCAAAAAGAGTAGATGCGAGGCATGATACTAATCTCAACCTTGAAGAGATAACGAGCTCTCTAGTTTCTAATCTTGAAGTTGATCCGACAGCAGAGGTATCAAATAATGAGGAGTTAGACACGCGACATATGCAATGATAGGTGCTCAATATTGGTTATTTTTTGCCCCTATCTTGCGTTTGTTATGTCTTTACATTCCGTTACTTGGTATTTTATCTCGTTTATGTGTGTAAGCATGGTTCAGGAGCTTAATGAAGAAACAAATCTAATCTCGGTGAATTAACTGAGTTCGTGTTCGTTTCTATCTCGAGAAAGGAATCAAGAGGTGTGCCAGAGCAAAGAAGAGCTACCGGAGGGCAAAATGGTCATTTTCCGACATCATTATCTCACCTGAAGGGCAAAAATGTCATTTTTAGACATTATTACTTCATCGAAAAGTATCGGGATTCAAAGGTGACCCGTCTTACTCAAATATGAAAAGAGGAGTTTTTACAGCAAAAATGCATTATACCCTACGTCGTTAGAGAGAAAAAGGGGCAGATTACACCCAACCTACACTCTTAAGCTACGTTGTGGTTTTGGATCATACACCCTAGACCTATGCCCAAGCGTAGGTCAGGAGTGTAGGTCCCACCTTATGGTCACGTGACCCTTCGACATGCTGAAGTTGTTTCGGAGTTGTTTCAGCATTTTTCAGTTTTGTCCCTACTTTGATATTTCAAGTGATCGGTGATTCCAGACCTATACATACAGGCTTATACACATATTTACATCTGATTTTATGAGATTATTCATGTATTATGAAATTACATAAAAGGGCAACCATTAGGGTTTCCCTCACTTGTCTATAAATATGAGAGGGTTAGGTTTAGGGTTTAAGTTATGTTTTATGTCATGTTTTTAAGTTGAGTTTTAATATTGTTTTTGGAGGCTGGTTCATGCACGTTCATTCATAGAGTTTTTCCATTGAAGAGAACCATCATTAAAGACCTAGAGATCCGGAGAAGAAGGTCATGGAGCGCGTTTCTCCACCAACAATGTAGATTCTCTCAGCCATGATCAACTAATTTGGTATCTAGGGTTTTCTCGCAAAACCCTAGCCAAGTAATGTAGTTCTGATTTTTTATTCAATTGTAGAGAGGGGAAACTGTGACTATACTGTGATGATTGTGTTAGATGAGAGACCATTTTTATTCATGATAGAAGTTTATATATTTGAATTGATTCTTATCTTAGAATTTTCGAATATATTTCTCTTACACAATCACAATTATTCACTAAGGGTTGGAACTCGGATGCTTTATCTGTGACTTTTTACACAATGGTGGTCATAAAACTCAAAACCCTAGGTTAGCACATGCCATGCCCTAACAAACGGATATGGACATACTTTAGTTTATTTTCATGCTTTAATTTACTTTTCTATTAGTAGTTGGCATGCATTAATCAATTTAGTCTTGAGATGGGTTGTCGCAATCCGATTGAGAATAATCCTTTTTAGGGTCAAACTGCTGGCGCGGTGCGACCTAATTCACAGTCAATGGATTGTCCTCATGCAATTGAAATGGAATTTAGACTATATTATGCGGTTAGTGGTGGAGTGAGGAAACCTTAGTTTTATCTCTATCTAAATCACAACCATTATTTATCATTATTTTCTGCTTTATTTTCATTATTATTAGATAATTCAGAAAATCAAACTCTTTTCGAAAAACTATAATTCAGTGTTTTTAGATTATTAAAGTGAACAATCCCCATCTCTGTGGGATCGATATTCCCCTACTCAAGCAAAACTATTTACAATTGATTTGTGCGCTTGCAGAAGGGTAAAACCTAAAGTGTCGTTAAGGTGTCGTTGTTAACCACATATTTTGCACAACCTGACGCCTACCAAGTTTTTGACGCCGTTGCCGGGGACTTGGCATTGTTCAATAGCTTTAGTAGTTTATTTGCATTGCGTTATTGTAGATTAAAGCTAAAGTTGAATTTTTGTGTGATTTTTAGGTACAATTGAAGAGCGTAAAAGGAAAAGACAAAGTTGTTGAAGTGGCGTCTCGACCTTTTATGAGTTTCAATTTTTCTTGGTTTTTGTATTTAATTTTTAGCTAAGCTTTTTGTTCATAGTTTAGATTAGTTTAGAAGTAGTTTAGTTAATTTGCTTTATTTCATAACAGAAAAATAAATTTTTGGAAAAAAAAGTTTTTAGTGTATGTCTGATAGATCAACGCGTTCAAATTCAAATTCTGCGTTAGTGGTATACGACCTGGAGATCGAAAGAATTCTAAGGCGTTTACGAAAATCTATTAAAGAGCGTCGTTAGACAGAAGAAGTCAAGATGGGTGACGAAAGAGTCAATCCACGGAGAGGATCGGATACCTCATGGAAGGGATTCTACGCACCATACGCGTATGAATTGTACGCTGAATTTTCAAAAGAGGACGGTGCAAATCATTTCAAGATCAAGACGAGTGTGATCAACAAGCTCCCAAAGTTCTCTGGTCTCAGGATAGAAGATCCGTACCAGCATGTCAATGAATTCTTAGAAGTAGCATCAACTGTTAGGTATGATGGTTTAACTAAAAATGAGTTAAGAGTGCGTTTGTTCCCATGGTCTTTAAAAGATAAATAAAAACGATGGTATATTAAATTGACCCAAGCAACTAAACTTGATTGGGAAACACTTAAGCAATAATTCTTAGAAAAACATTTTCCCATAGGAAAGACTTCAGAAGCCTAGGATGCGATTAAACGATTCAGACAGTTGTCAGGAGAGCAATTTCATGATTCGTGGGAGAGGTACAATGAGATTTTGTATAAATCTCCCCACCATAGGTTTTCTGATCAAGATGTTGCTAGAAATTTTTACATGGGTCTAGGTGAAAAGCATAAAAATCTGATAGATCCCCTACAGATGGTCAGTTTACCTTGAAACCCGCAAGAGAGATTTTAGAGATGTTTGATAACAATAGTGAAAATGCCCTTCAATATGAATCTGATCTAAGGTCTAAAGGTGAACTGGATAGAAGATCATAAAAAGCATTTGAGGTTAATCATGATATGAAAAATCCAGTGGCATTGATAGAGGAGAGGTTAGAGCGATTTGAAAAACTTTTTACCCAAAGAAGTAATTCTCCTAAAAGAGAAGTTTATGAGATTGAACCAGATTATTCTCAAAATGAGTGTGAGGACTTAATAGCTGTTGATGTCAATGCAGCATGGAATTACTCCAATAATGCCCCATTCTCCAACTCATACTCTCCAAATAATAGAAATCATCCATTCATGTCCTACAAGTCCAAAAATGTGGAAAATCCTCCAGAAAAAGTTAAACAACGATAGTGGTCCAATTCTCAATCCAATTTTCAACCAAGGCAGCAATTTACCTCATAACCAAGGTACCAACAAAGCCAACAATCATTCAAATCTCAACCAACTATACTGGCTCACAATTCTCAATCAAATTTCTAACCTAGACAGCCACCTAATAATTCTCTAACTTTTCAGTCATTCAATAACAACCAGGCTATCCAACCATTCCAATATCAACTCCAGCCTCAAAGAAACCAAGCTCCACCACCTAGTTTCCAAAATAACAGGATAGAGCAGACCTTAGTGGACCTCCAAAATCAAATGGGTATTCATACTCAGGCACTGGCCCAAATCATCCTGCAGTTAGGACAAATGGAAAATCATAGAAATACTAGAGAGCCAGGTCAGTTGCCTAGTCAGCTTATCGCTAACCCAAAGATCCAGTAAGTGCAAGAGCTTGGATCATTTATCAATGTTAATCATGAGTCTGTTCAAGTAATTATGACTCTGAGAAGTGGAAGGGTAGTGGAGAGCAGAGTGGAGGAAGAATATGAGGAGAGGCTGCATAAAAGAAAATAAGCTGAACAATCTCAAAGGAAGGAAGCGGGAAAAACACAGTAGAAAGAGGTTGAAAGCAGAGAGGCTGAAGTTCAGACAAATAAACTACCAGTAGATAAGAGTGTCGATGAGACATTGCTTGATGAGCCAAATAGGGTCAACTACGAGGAGGCACCGCCATTTCCTTAACGTCTTAGAGAACTGACTAAGTATGTGAAGATGAAATAATCTGATATGTTGGATACGTTCTGACAAGTCAAAATTAATCTGCCACTCTTAGACGTGATTGCCCAAATCCCACCTTATGCTAAATTTTTCAGGGATCTCTGTACGCAGAAAAGGAAAAGCAGAACGAAGAATCTGAAGAAAATACTCTTAACTAAGCAAGTGAGTTCACTACTGTTAAGCAATACTCTACCAAAGAGGAAAGATCCCGGTGCTCCCACTATTTCTTGTGTTATTGGTGACCAAGAAATTGG
Organism: Cornus suecica; assembly: GCA_963922005.1. Lineage (NCBI taxonomy): Eukaryota > Viridiplantae > Streptophyta > Magnoliopsida > Cornales > Cornaceae > Cornus > Cornus suecica. The sequence goes on along the minus strand of OY998248.1, from coordinate 18,675,849 downwards.
TAGAGCCCTTCTTGATCTAGGTGTGAGTATTAACTTGCTTCCTTATTCAGTCTATAAACAGCTAGGGTTGTGAGAGCTCAGTCCCACAGAGGTTGTATTGCAGTTTGCCGATCGATCTGCCAAGCAGGCGAAAGGAATTTTGGAAGACGTCATAGTCCAAGTGGGTAAATTTTACTTTCCAGTTGATTTTGTAATCCTGGAGACGAAACCTTTCCCGGACTTAGAAAAACACTTCCCAGTGATCTTAGGCAGACAATTTTTTGCCACGGCAAATGTATGCATAAATTGCAGAACTGGAGCCATGGATCTGACCTTTGGGAACATGAAAGTCAAGATGAATGTGTTTGAGGGAAGCCATCAATTATCTGAGTCTATGGATTGTTTCCAGATAGATGAGTGCGACGAGCTAGATGATATTATACATGATTTTGTGACTCAAATTCTGGAGAAAGACGAGCTTGAAGAATTTCTGGCAAATGAAGTGCCAAATGAATAAATCGAAGATTGGGATGCGTATATGGCATAGTAGAACAAGGAGTTGGATAAAATTGAGACTGCGTTATAAGCACAACATTGGAAGCAAGAGTTAATGGAATCACTCCCAATAGTCTCAAGTAGTCCCTCAGTTCTATCACTTAGTGTCATGTAAACATGTGTGGGTAATCTTGTGTTGGATCGTCGTAACAACTGACCAGGAGGTGTTCACACCTACGAAACTAGTAAGTCCGAAAATCTGATACGGGGTTAGCGAGCTGGACTTGTATGTGTGACCTTCGAGTCTAGGGGCTCGGGAATCGCAAGCGGGGCTCCCGTACAACCGCTCTTCCTTGTTGAAAGTGAGAAGTGTCCAAATCACTTGGGAAGGATCAGTGCGGCACTCTACATTACTTGATGAGCTTGTATCCTCAAAAGTGAATGGCCAGAGTATGTATCTGTTAACATGTATTGGGCGAATTGTGTACCATGAGGTGTGTTGAGTCATATTGCATTTAAACTATCATAGATGTGAGTGTGATAATTATGTTGATGCATGCTATATTTTTGAATAACTATGATGTGAGCATGTTGGGGAAATTGTTTGTTGGGTTCGATGGGGTTCCGGATTGGCGTGAGAGCCATGTGGGATAAGAGAATGAAACTTCCTCTACTGGGCAAGTGAGCTCACCCCACGACTTATTATATTTTTCAGGTGATGATCCCGTTACGGGAGGCTCATAGCCATTCAATGGGTTATAGCGTCTTGTCCGTCTTATTATACTTGTAGAGATGGACTTTACTATTTTATGATGTATAAGTGATACATGTATTCACATGCTTTCTTTTGCGAACTTGTAATCCAAACGATGTACTACATTTCTTTTAATGGATAGCATGTTAGCCGAATGGGTGGTAGTTTCATGTATTTTCCCTCAAAGCGCTATGTGCGGGGATTCTTTTCTTTTAGTGCACTTAGGTGTCGGCAATGTAAAACTACCATTTTAATCAAACTATGACATGTTTCGACTTTGGGCGATTGAATGTAGTTTATGAATCCTTTTGTTTAGTGTTGTATAGTGGATTCTCGTTATTGAATAAGGTTATTAGGTGTCCGGCCGAAAATGACATTTTTCTAGGTTTCCAAACAAACCTTTTAGTTTTGAATAGAAAAACTCGTTTTCGCCCACCCCTGTAGCCCCGGAAAATTATCTTGTTTTAGAAATGGTTTTAAACTCATTTTTATAAAGATTTCAACTTTTAGAAACCGGCGTTAGTTAAAATGGAGACCAAGGCAAGACGGATATTTTGAGGATAATTTCAAGAATCACTTTTACTTAAAGTTTGCGTTTTACGCATTTCTCGAGATTTCGGTGACTATTTTTGAAATCTGTAAATTAAAAACTCACTTTTATAATTTTTGTGAATTTTTGGGACCGGTGGTGTCAATAAAGGAGGCTTGTTCCATGGTGAATTTACTAGTGCGAAGGCACCTTGGCGACATCTCACCAAGGGCGACATGTCGTCAACCTCAGCTTTGGTTGTATTTTTCCGATTTTTGAAAATTCATTTCTCTCACTTCACACCTCCGAATTAGGTCCCGTTTGTTTCTATGGCATTTCCTATGTCCAAATTCTTGAGATAAAATTTAAAATCATTTATTTTCAATTGAAATGACGGTTTTACCCTTGGTGAAAGTGGGGTACTTCAACTTTCTGTTTTGGTCGGCGTTGTCCGATACCGCTTTCCAAAATTCATATCTCTTGCCTCGTGGATTTTATTTAGGTTCTGTTTGTTTCTAAGGCTTGTGCTAGGTCCAAACTTTGTAGTTGTACTAAGAAATTACCATTTTACCTTTAAATTGACCAATTTACCCTTGGGTAAACATGGGGTATTGGAATGATTTGTTTAGAGTGTCGTTTGAGTCATTTTATTTCTTTTTCGATCCCGAGTGATCTTTTTGACATCTTTGGGACGTGAAATGACTATTTTACCCTTGAACAGGTAATTGACGACTATATGAGATTTTATTTTGTTTTTTTTCATTCACTCCCTTAGCTTTTAGGCTCCGGTTTTGGAGTCCTAGGAAATTAGGGGCATGACATGGTTGTTGCCCCATCGTGGTGGTATGCGCCACTCTCAAAGTCATGGGTCACCTCATGCATTCGATCTTCAGATCTATCGTCACGGGTCGCCTCGTGCAACCGCTCTTTGTAACACCCCGCTCCAACACTTGGTATAATATTGTCCGCTTTGGGCCCAGCCCGCACGGTTTTGCTCTTGGGCTCCTCCCAAAAGGCCTCATACCAATTGGAGACAACACTGCACATATAAGCACATCCCCAGACCTCTACCCGGGCAATGTGGGACATCACAATCACCCCCCCTTGGGACCCAGCGTCCTCGCTGGCGACCCATGGGTGATGTGCATGCTCCCACACTTAATTTCGGCCGAGCTCTGGCTCTGATACCAATTGTAACACCCCGCTCCAACACTTGGTATAATATTGTCCGCTCTGGGCCCAGCCTGCACAGTTTTCCTCTTGGGCTCCTCCCAAAAGGCCTCATACCAATTGGAGACAACACTGCACATATAAGCACATCCCCAGACCTCTACCCGGGCGATGTGGGACATCACAATCACCCTCCCTTGGGACCCAGCATCCTCGCTGGTGTTACCCACGGGCTTGTGCATACACCCACACTTAATTCCGGTCGGGCTCTGGCTCTGATACCAATTGTAACACCCCGCTCCAACACTTGGTATAATATTGTCCGCTCTGGGCCCAGCCCACACGGTTTTGCTCTTGGGCTCCTCCCAAAAGGCCTCATACCAATTGGAGACAATACTGCTCATATAAGCACATCCCCAGATCTCTACCCGGGCGATATGGGACATCACAATCACCCCCCCTTGGGACCCAGCGTCCTCGCTGGTGTTACCCACGGGCTTGTGCATGCACCCACACTTAATTCCGGCCGGGCTCTGGCTCTGATATCAATTGTAACACCCCGCCGCAACACTTGGTATAATATTGTCTGCTCTGGGCCCAACCCGCACGGTTTTGCTCTTGGGCTCCTCCCAAAAGGCCTCATACCAATTGGAAACAACATTGCACATATAAGCACATCCCCAGACCTGTACCCGGGCTATATGGGACATCACAATCAACCCCCCTTGGGACCCAATGTCCTCGCTGGTGTTACCCACTAGCCTGTGCATGCACCCACACTTAATTTCGGCCGGGCTCTGGCTCTGATACCAATTGTAACACCCCGCTCCAACACTTGGTAGAGGTCTGGGGATGTGCTTATATGTGCAGTGTTGTCTCTAATTGGTATGAGGCCTTTTGGGAGGAGCCCAAGAGCAAAACCCTGCTGGCTGGGCCCAAAGCGGACAATATTATACCAAGTGTTGGAGCGGGGTGTTACAATTGGTATCAGAGCCAGAGCCCGGCCGGAATTAAGTGTGGGTGCATGCACAAGCCCGTGGGTAACACCAGCGAGGACGCTGGGTCCCAAGGGGGGTGATTGTGATGTCCCACATCGCCCAGTAGAGGTCTGGGGATGTGCTTATATGTGCAGTGTTGTCTCCAATTGGTATGAGGCCTTTTGGGAGGAGCCCAAGAGCAAAACTATGCGGGCTGGGCCCAGAGCGGACAATATTATACCAAGTGTTGGAGTGGGGTGTTACACTCTTCCTTGTTGAAAGTGAAAGTGTCAAAAATCACTTGGGAATAATCGGTGCGGTACTCTTTCTCATTGTGAATGGGTAGAGTGTGTATCCATTAACCGTATTGGGCAAAGTGTGTATCATGAATGGGTTAAGTCACATTGCATTTAAATTGTCATATATGTAATTGTGATATTTATGTTGATAGTACGCCATATTTGTGAGTAACTAAGACATGAGCATGTTGGGGAAATTGTTTGTTGGGTTCTATGGGGTCCCGGATTGGTGTGAGGGCCATGTGGGGCAAGAGACCGACCTAAGATTAGTAGCATGAATCTTGGGTGGATGGTACCACTCAGACTACCAAGATTGCGGCAATGACGCTTCCTCTACTGGGCTAGTGAGCTCACCCCGTGACTTATATATTTTTCAGGTGATGATCCCTTTTTGGGAGGCCCGTAGTGTCACGGTAGAGATACGGTGTTGGTTCCGTCCTTTTACGCATATGGAGGCGGAGTACTTCTTTTGTAGAGCATACTTGAGGACAGTATACATGTGGTTATTTTGTTAAGTATTACAAACAACTAAACTTGTTCTTTTTTCCGCTAGCATGTTAGCTGAGTAGTTTACATTTATGTATGTCCCTTGTAGCGCTATGTGCAGGGACTTTGGTGCACTTCGGTGCCGGAAATGTAAAACTATGTATTTTGTTCAAACTATAACATGTTTCTCTTTAGAGCGCTTGAATGTAGACTTTAAATCCTTTCATTTGGAGTTGGGAAGTGGATTATTGCTATTGAATGTGATCATTAAGAGTTTAGCTGAAAATGACATTTTTCTAGGCTTTTAAACAAACCCTTTTCATTTTGAAAGAAAAACTCGTTTTCGCTCACCCCCGTGACCCTGACTAAAACTTTGATTTTTGAAATGATTTTTAGTTATTTTTGAAAATGATTTGACACTTTAAAAGTCGGTGGTATACTAGAACAGAGACTGGGGATAAGACGGATCTTTTATGAGACATTAAAGTGATGTTTTTGGTTTAAAACTTACGTTTGATGAAACTAATTTGGAATATGGATCAATTTATGGGTATATGCACATATGGGAATGCATGCGTGGTTGTTTTAGGGATTTTTAGGTCAATTGGAGCCTTTTTCGGGTCCGTAAGTTGACTGATGGAATTGCGTTAGTTGACTGACAAATAGCTGCAAACTTGCTGGTGCAGTCAGTCGACTGATGGCTATTTGTCAGTTGATTGATGGCCCTTCTCAGTCAACTGATATCTCCAAAGTGTCCCAGTGCAGTCCCGTTTCAATACTACTTCACTATTTCGGCTATATCTAGAGCTACGGAGCTCCAATAGAGGCGTTCCTTAGCTTTTTGGAAATCTAACTTCGATCTCTTGTGTTTAGGCTTTTGAATCGCCTCATTTAAGTTATGTTTGAGTGAGAAATGGTCGTTTGAAAGTGACGGTCTTTTTCGATCCTTTTGTTTACTTGTCGGTTTTAAGGGATTCTTTGGGGATCCTTCCGAAACGACTTAGAAACTCACTTGAGATATCTTATAGGGTTATTTAAGTTATAATTAAGGCTATTTTGGTTCCTTATACTTTCCTTATTTTTCACCTTTTCGTTTTGTTTTCCGCATTATGTTACTCTCCTTGACTTCTTAAACTCATTCTTGGGTTTATAAATTTTGGGGCGTGACAATATTACCCTTCAAACCAGGTAAAGCACGGTAGAGAGTATATGCAAACCCCAAACCCCTAGTTTTCTCACTAAAAAATGCCTCACTGATGTCTTGAATAAAGTCAAATAAGCTATACATGTCAAGATCTACCCTTCTTATACTAATAGTAGTTCCCTCATAGTGAACATGTATATCATGAGTAAAGAATGGGTCTGCTATCACTGTCAAGTGTGAAAAAAAAAACACAATAAACAAAACCCAAATTACAAAGAAGCATTTAAATTAACATCAAACATGCACTCATAACATCAAATTACAATTTCATAACATCAAGCATGCACTCAAAAAATTACAATTTCATACTAATTAACCAAAAATTAATATCAATTTCAAAAAAACCTAATTTTAAAGAATACCATGAACCGAAAACCCTAAAACATATGTTAATCTGCAAAAATTATAAATTAAATGAATTTAAACACAATAATCACCATTTATGGACTAATTACACCACAAATTCAAATCAATTTCAAAAAACCCTAAACTTACATCTAGGTCTGACAAAACCCTATTTTTTTCGCATGCATTCAACAGAAAAGTTAATGAATGTTTGAGAGTAGATAAAGAACGTAAAAGAGAGGTTAGATGGCTTACCTATTTGCGGTTTCAAAGTCCAAACACTCGATGTATATTTCTCTTCAAATAGATCTACTCTTCGTCTTAGATTTGAACAGGAGATGGGTATTCGCGATGAGAGAAGACCAAAACCCTTTCTAAACGAAGAACGATTTGAGAAGATTGACAAGTTTCAAATGAGAGACAAACGAAAGGGTTTCAGCAAAGAGAGAACGAACGTGGGTTTCATCGAAGAGAGAGAGATGAAGGTTTGAAATGGTGGTTTCATTTGAGAGATGAAAGTGTGGACATGGTGATTAGGGTTTGATAGGTGAGAGGTGGAAGACGGGCTTAGGGTTAGGGTTTGAGAGATGTTTGAAAATAAGGCAAAGTATTCAATATATATGATTTGGGTGTTTGGACATAGGATAAATCTCAACTTACTTGGAATAGGGTTAGCCAGCTATCCTTAGTCAGGATAGCTTTAAACTTCAAATTATACATGTTTGGCTAAGGGCAGTATGGTCTTTTTATGCATAGTCAAGGCCCAAAAAAGGACAGGGGTGTGAATGAGTGTTTTTTCTTAATTATGGGTCAAATTGACATTTTGACATAGTTCAAGGAGTGTAACTGAAATTAACCCAAAAAAAAACATATATTAAAAATGAACTTACTCAGTAGTCACTTTGAATATTCAAATAATTTGCAGAATCTGGTGCATATCACATAGATCATGTAAAAAATCTAGACTTCGTCTTTAGTCGAGAAGTATCTACTAATTTCTCTTTTGTAAGCCTTGAACTAGAAACCTAAAGGAAAATAATCCTAAAAAAAAAATTACAGAGTAGATAAACTCAATTAAGAATGTAAAACAAAATAAGCCACCGAAGAGTTTATGCATCCAAGTCATCTAAAATGAACTGAGCTAGGCTTTGGCTCAATCACAAGTCTAATTGACATCTCCTTTTGGGGACAGAAAAGTAAGTCTAGATCAATCCTGACCAAGAGCTTTTCAATTCTTCAAGCCAATTTTTTAGCAAGCTAGTACTATACTTGCACTCACTCATTTACAATGATACCATTTTATTTCAAAGTCTCAATCTAGGTCAGATAGTGAACGATTGTGTTCTTTACCATCAATTTTTAGCAATTCATTTTTCCTTTTTCTAGTACTCCAAGCCTTTTGCATATATCAATGAAATAAAATTCACTCACATGGCGTCCTTAATTAGTTTGTATCCAATGGTACCTCCACATGGTTTGCCATGAGATCTGTTTTTACTCACCATACCATACAGGGGAAAGTTATGAAAAAATATTTATTTCAATTTTATTTTTCAAAAGTTAATTAAAGAAAAAGTTAGTTTCTATAACATTTATAAGATATTTCAATCTCAATAAATTGTAAGGCTTCCCAAATCTATTTGTAAAATGTTGATTAAATTTGTATCCTTTTTTTTTAATGACCTCAAGTGATATATCTATTTACAAATAATGAAGTTAGACGAAAACATTAGCATGCTCTTTTTTTTGTTTTTTTGAAAGGTAAGAAGAGTCTGTTTGATTTGTATCTCTGAAAATTGTTTTTGAGAATTCCGATAATAGAGAACATTTTATAAGAACAATAAAAATAAGTTATCTGAAAACAACCATTTTTGTAACTGAATTTTCAGAAAATTATTTTCAGAAAACTGAATCAAACAATTTTTTTTACAATTTTCTGATTTTCAATTTTCAGAAAACAGAAACGTTCTCAGAAATACAAACCAAGCATGCGCAACTTTTTTCACATATACATCTTGTCTCTTTAAGAGACTCGAAATCCTCACTTTCTCAATTGGTAAAGGGAGGAAATATGTGATTCTCTTCTTCTTGTTGTAGAGTGAAAGATTGACTGTAACAGAAAGATAATTATAATATTAATGCAAAGAAAATAAATGTGAATTCTTGGAAATATTGTTCATGAGCCAAAAATATAATAACTAATAAAGGGCGTTGCTCTCAATAATTCAGAAGTGGGAGTATTTTTATAATTTTAAAAAACATATATACAAAAGATAAATCCACCAAAAGTTTGAGTAGGGGCAATTGTCCCCATTAAACCCTATCCGACTCCACCATTGACCCCATAGCCCTAATTCTAATAGCTAAGACTAAGAGAGCCAATCTCTCATCAGTATACATACACACACATATATATAATATATGAAATATGTAGAGTTTGACATTAATCCACTTCCATCACCATCAATTTGGGAATACCTGTGCCTTTCAAGAAATAAATTCTTAATTATCTTTTCAAGGGTGGTGGAATATGAAACTTGGCATGCATAAGATTAGAGAGCCTATTATTTATCATATCCACAAGGGAAAGATTTGATGTATTAATTAATTGTATGAACTTCAAGGGAGTAACATGTGACATTTTATATTTTACTTGGAAGTGAGAAATAAAGTAGGAACATGACAAAAGACAGAGAACACATGATGTACCATGAAGAAAGGTCCAAAAAAGCCCCTCACTTGGTCACTATCAATGAGGTCATAGATCCAACAGCTTCTTTTTGAGGACTAGATCTGAATCCAATGTTCAGTTTCAAAGATGATCTAACAACAATAAAATCAACTTCAACAGCTTCAAGCTACATATGTACAAGTGTTACAAGTAGTTAAACAAACTTTTTATGTATAACAACAACATCTAATGGTACATACATGAACTGGTACAAACACACAGACACACAGTGTTTTGTACCATTTCAAACTGGTAAAAAGAGGGGAAAAAATTTGGATCTTAATAAACCTTCCACACCCTTCTTCCATTCAAAGAATTTTTGGAAAATTGCACTAGTTTTTTCCACCCTATTGCTTTCCCAGCTCCATGTCCTCTTTTATGCTCATTTCTATCCCTCCCACTGCACTAAAGCTCTGATCATCTGCGGCGATGGTGGACGACGAATCAAGCCCGGACCCTGCTTGGATTTCCTTGAACATCGCCATGACTTGAATCATGGGGGGGCGTCGCCATGGCCGGTCATCCAAGCAAGCACATGCCACCTTCAAGTGCTGCAGCAGCTCAATCTCTAAGCTGGGCTCTTCCTTCATTAGTTCTGCATCAAACACATCACTTATTTTCATTTTGGCATGCAGCTTCACCCACCCCACAAGATTATTATCACCAAAGTCAGCTGAATCCGTTGGCTGTTTTCCGGTTAACAACTCTAGCAAAACCACACCATAACTGTAAACATCGCCTTTCGTTGTGCATCTAAAGCTCTGGTAGTACTCAGGAGGGACATAGCCAGGAGTGCCGGCTAGTGTGCTGACACTCAAGTGTGTGTCCATTGCGCTCATGAGCCGTGCCATACCGAAATCGGACACTCTAGCTTCCAAGTTCTCATCAAGTAGTACATTGCTTGATTTCATGTCCCTGTGAATTATATGTGGATTGCAATTGTGGTGAAGGAATGCTAATCCCCTCGCAGCGCCTATCGCGATTTTCCTCCTCGCAGTCCAATTCAATTTGATCCCAATATTCTTCCGGTCGTGTAAAACGTCTTCGAGGCTCCCATACTTCATGTACTCATAAACAAGAAGTCTCTCTTCTCCCACCTTGCAGTACCCCAAAAGAGGAACAAGGTTTCGGTGCTTGATCTTCCCAATGGTTTCCATTTCATTATTGAATTCCCTATCACCCTGACCACTAATGTGTATTAGTTTCTTGATTGCTACAATGCTTCCATCTTTCAGTTGGGCTTTGTAGACATCACCAAAGCCACCAGAGCCTACGAGGCTGTCATTGTGGAACCCATTCGTGGCTTCGAGAAGATCAGCAAAAGTGAGCTTCCGAAGGGGCTTTTCGAATGTGGCCAAGTTGATGCTCAATGCCTCCCGAACACTGGTTAGCTTCCAGGCAGTATTTGCAGTGCCTGAATGGGAATGACCATCGACATAAGCATCGAGCGAAGCCTCCTTCTTTTTCCTCCTTTTATTTGTCTCTACCACGACTATTATCAAACCAAAGATGCAGAATAAGGAAAACAACAACCCCATGGCCACGCTCCCTGCAAGAGATGCTTTTTTCCTATGAGACTTCTGATGCTGGCTGTTCCCCGAGTTAGCAGCCCCGCAGACAGGAAGGGGGTAACCACAAAGGCCTGAATTATTCAAGAATCCGGAAACCGGAAGGGTGTCAAAGGGAGGCACGTTAGGAATCGCCCCAGAGAAATTGTTATTCGACAAATCAATCTCACTGAGCAACGAAAGGCTAGTTAAGGATTGCGGAATCGACCCATTAAACCTATTGTATGAGAGATCAAGAATAGCAACACTATTCAAGCCCTCAAGCTCTGCAGGAAGTGGACCAGATAGATCATTGTGCCCCAAATTCAACACAGACAGATGGTGCATGGACCCAAGCTCCATTGGAATGCTACCATCCAACATATTGTAAGACAGATCAAGGAAAATCATCGATCCATTGTGATTAAAAGTAGGTTGAAGATAGCCCTTGTACACTCTAGTGAAGTTGCAGGGATGCCTAGCTGAGATCCTATTCAACTGCTCCGGTCTAATTCCTCCAAACTCGAGCAAATTCCCAGCTCCATGACACTGCTTACTACCATCATTCTTGATATAAGCGTATCGCTTCCCGGTAAGCAACGTCACTGCAATGTTGCCAGATTGTTTGAACAAAGCAGGAGGGATAGTCCCATTCAACATATTGGTGCTTAGGTCCAACCATAGCAGGCTACGACAATCCCCAAGCTCCGGTGGGATGCTCCCCGAGATGGAATTGTTTCCAAGCTTGATGATCACCACGTTCGCCAACAGGCCAAGGCTGGGCGGAATTTCCCCCCTCAAACGGTTATTGGACAACGAAATCCAATTCAAATTAGTACAGTTGCCCAAACCAGCAGGGATTGTACCCTCCAATTCATTAAAATCAAGAATCAAATTCTCCAACGTTTGGATGTACATGAGCTCTTGGGGTATCTCCCCATGAAGCTGATTCAACCAAATGATCAAATCCCTCAACTTAGACAGTGAACCCAAGCTCGAGGGTATCGACCCAGTTAAGAAATTGAAGCTCAGATCAAGCGAAACCAACTCCGAACAGTTACTCAAACTCTCCGGAATCGGACCACTGAACCCATTATTCTGAAGATAGAGCACTTTCAAGCTCTTCCCACGGCCTTCACCACAAAGTCCCAATGGAATTGGACCAGACAAATTATTAGAACTCAAATCCAAAGTCTCCAAATAAGGCAATTTCGACACCGAATCAGACAACCCACCAACGAAATTGTTGAATGACATGACGAGAGTCGTCAAACTAGTGAAATTGAGAAGGGTATCAACAGGTAATTCACCAGAGAAATTGTTGTTAGATATATCAAACAGTTGCAATTTAGAGCATTTGCTAAAACCATCACCAACACTACCAGACAAATTGTTCATAGACACATCAAATTCCACCAGAGTGGAACAAAGTTCAGTGACATAACGAGGTATCTCACCGTCGAAATCATTTCCCGCGAGATACATAGTCTCTATGCTCCCACTGGGGACCCTCGGAATCGGACCCGAAAACCGGTTGCTGGTGAGGTTCAAGAACCTCAGGCTCTTGCAGCCGGAGAGAGCAACACTCATGTCGCCGGAGAATCTGTTGGAGGACAAATCCAGATGCTGCAGAAGAGAGCAATTAGTGAAAACTGGGACAGCTAAGCTGAAATTGTTCTGAGACAGATCGAGGTACTCCAAATTGGGACACTGGGTCATCGGAATAACAGCACCGGTGACCTTGTTCCCCTTCAACGACAAGTACCGGAGGCCGCCACAGCCGCCGGAGAACATCCAGGGAACGACATTTTCGCCGGAAACCCGATTGTTGGACAGATCGAGCGACTCCAAATTGAAAAGAAAGAGACCATGTTTCTCCACCCCAGTGAAATCAAAGCTGTTCTTGGAGAGATTGAGGGTCTTTAAACCCGAGCACGAGGCCAAGCTGGAAAGCTCGGAAATCGACCCGGAAAGGCTGTTTCCCGCGAGATCTAGGAGAGATATGGAGTCACTGCAGCCATTACTAGCAACCCATTTGAGCGAACCAGTGAGGTTTGTGTTCTTGAGTGAAAGGGACTCGAGATTGGGGAGGGTGAGGAGCGAAGAAGAGACGGACCCAAAATCAAGATTGAGGTGGAGGAAGCTGAGATCTATCGAGGCGACTCTGGAGTTTCGGCAGAGGACTCCGGTGAAGTTACATGGGTCGGTGTTGGGAAGCCAGTTTGGGAGGGTGGTTGGGTTGGGGAGTGAAGCTTTGAAGCTCAGAAGCTGCTGTGAGTCCTTATTGATGGATGATGCTGATGAAAGGTCTAGAGAGAGAAAGGTTAGAAAGAGAAAGGCTATCAAGAAGTGGTGGTGGTGGTGAGAGTGGGGACTATTATGGGTTTTCATCGTCACGAATTTTCTCAGGTGGGTTTGGGTTCTTAGGCTTTCATTTCAGCTCTGCCATTACAGAGAGTCTAGAGAGAGAAAGTGGTATATATGTGTGTGTTAGAGAGAGAAAGAGGGGAAGAAGAGAATCAAAAGATCGGAGTAAGGGTGGTAAGAAGGGCATATATCGGGGAGGGGATGAAGAGGGAGTGGTCACAGCTGTCCATCACATGCCATGTGGCCCACATTCAATTCTCTCTCTCTTTCTCAGTATATAGGGTGAATATCACAAATCTCCCCAATAATTAGGTTTAATTAGTAATTACAAATGATACCCTGAACATTTATAAAATTCCACTGACCTCCCTTCAATATATGGGAAAAGAGGTTTGGTCAAACTTATATGCAAAATAACTTAAATACCTTAAATTAAAAAAAAAAATCGGTTACATATTCTAGAGTACAACTAAATGAAATAAAAAGAATCATAGATTTGTGATTCTTTAACTTTTCTTGTTCATGAAACCCTAGCTTTTATAGAGGAATTGTGGCTTTTTAGAGAAGGAAGTGTGGATTTAGAGAGAGAAATGGATTTTGGGTATTTGGAGAAATGTGGTGTTGGGTGATTCGAACAAGAATAGTGGATTTGGATTTTTAGAGAGAATGTGTGGGTTTAGAAAGAGAGATGGGTTTCGGGGTTTGGGGTTTGGGATGATATTGGGTGATTCAAGTAGAGATGGATATAGATTTTCAAGAGAATGGGTTTGTTGGTACATTTTAGCTTCAAAAATGAAACAATCCTAAAACAAACAAAATATACACAATTTTAGTTTAAACATTTGACCAGCCTCAAACATATTATGAGACCTCTTATGATTAGTAAAAATCGTTCTCTGTCCTATAGATTCTGACTCGTTTTGTCATGACTTTTCACTAAGGCCTTCAAATAATTGTCATAAGTCTTTCACAGGTTTGAGTGTAATTGTACCTCCACAAGCTGCATCTACTATTTGTTTTTGTCCTTCACTTAACCCTTGGTAAAAATTACGTACTAATTCATGAGTTGGAAAACCATGGTGGGAAATTTTCTTATAATATCTTTAAATCTCTCCCAGAACGAGGAACTTGGGTAAAAGTCAACACACCTTTTTGGGCTTTGTACGTTTTCCCTACCGGAAAGAACTTTTGTATAAAAACTTTTTGAAGGATTTCTCTAGTTTGCTTGACTTCCTGTTTTAAGTCATTCCACCATATTTTAGCTTTGTCCTTTAAAGAATAGGGAAATAGGCGGGCACGAAAGACTTCTTATGTGTCTACATTCATCCTTATGGTAGAACATACCTCAAGAAACTCGTCAATATATTGATATAGGTCCTCATCATTATTTCCATGAAATTTTGACAATATATTGATCGTAGAGGATTTAATTTTAAATTGTTCGGTAGTGGCACCCAGTAACGGCATTTCAGCAGTTGAGGCATAAGTAGAAGGTGTATAAAAATCTTTTAGAGTCACTGGTTATGGTATTATCTGTTCACCATCCATACTTTCTATTTATAATTTATCTGTTATAAAATTCTTTTTATTAATTTTTTGAATTTCCCTGCATGTCCGTTCAATTTTAGGATCCAATGGAAGAGTAGTTGTATCAATCGAATGGCGTCCACGCATAATTTATAAATACTAAATAAATAATTTAAAATAGAAAATATTTTTTTTGTTTATAAACCTATAGCGATTCTAGGGTTTCTCTGGCGATCAAGAGCGAGTGAGGATTAGAGGGCAATAAGGGTCCTCCTAGCTATTCTAGGATTGTTCCTAGTTTAGCTTTCACTATTTTTGATGCTAGGGTTGGGTTTTCTTTTTGTTTCTAGGGTTTCTGCTTTCACTTTCTTCCTCTAATTTGGCTAGGGTTTTCCTTTCAATGAGGGAAGCTTAGTCTATTTCTTCTTATTTGATAAGGTATTATTTAGGGTTTCTGTTTAGGGTTTAGATGGCAGATGTCAAGGAACAATTTGATCTACAAAGGCTTAACTATAAACTCAATGGGATGAAAGATATGTTATGTTTTCTTTTACTAGATGGGAAAAATGTATCTGTAATGTCCCACATCGCCCGGGTATAGGTCTGGGGATGTGTTTATATGTGCAGTGTTGTCTCCAATTGGTATGAGGCCTTTTGGGCAAGAGCCCAAGAGCAAAACCGTGCGGGCTGGGCCCAAAGCAGACAATATCGTACCAAGTGTTGGAATGGGGTTTTACAATTGGTATTAGAGCCAGAGCCCAGCCAAAATTAAGTGTGGGAGCATGCACAAGCCTGTGGGTAACACCAGCGAGGACGCTGGGTCTCAAGAGGGGGTGATTGTGATGTCCCACATTGTCTTAGTATAGGTATGGGGATGTGCTTATATGTACAATGTTGTCTCCAATTGGTATCAGGCCTTTTGGGCTGGAGTCCAAAAGCAAAACCATGCGGACTGGACCCAAAGCGGACAATATCGTATCAAGTGTTGGAGTAGGGTGTTACATTATCTGTAAAGAATAAAGGACGTGATTCATCCCATGCACAATGTGGTGGTTACGGTGGTAATGAAGTCCCTATTATGATGACCACAAATTTCCCATCATTGTTAGGTGATACTGTGAAAGATAACACGTTTTTCCAACCTGCTATGGCTGAGAGTTCATGGGCAAATCTTGTGAGAACTGAGAAGGCTACAAAATCTAAACTACAATATTATCCTCCAGTACGTATAGACAAAGGTGTGGTTATTATTCCTCCCATGGAAATTGCTGAGGAAGGGTGTCAAAAATGGGGGAATTGTCTTGTGGGATATTTTCTTGATAAGAAGCTTCCTTATACAATGGTGAACTCAATTGCAACAAAGTTATGGGTCTCTGAAAGGCTACATAATGTGTTTGGTGTAGGTAATGGATTATACTATTTTCAATTCTCAACTGAGGGTGACTGTGACACAGTGATTGATCAAGGTCCTTGGCACTTTGTCAATCATTTTTTTGGTTTTGAGGAAATGGGAGCCTGACCAATCTTTTCATTAATTAGACGTTTCTACAATTCCTTTGTGGGTAAAGCTTTCTTATATTCCTCTGGAATATTGGGCTCCTAAGGTTTTGGCTTGTGTTGCAAGTACTATTGGAGAGCCTTTATATCTAGATGCATTAACTAAGCATTGTAAAAGGTTTAGTTTTGCATGAGTATGAGTAGAGGCTAGTGTTAAACAAGAGTTGGTGAAGGAATTTATGCTGACTTTAAAAAGTGGGAAGGAGATGCCTATCTATGTTGAATACCAATGGTTTCCTACTAGGTGTAATGGTTATAGTGGTTTTGGGAACTGGACTAGGAGTTGTCCAAAGCAGAAAGCTGCTGAGACACCCCCCCCCCCCCCCCCCCCCCCCCAAGCTAGTGCATAAGCCTACTCAAGAGTTGAGGGTTGTTGGGAAAAATGGTAAGGTTTCTGGTATTGAGGAGAGAACCAGTGTTGATGGACAGGCTGAGGTTGGTCCATCTTAAGAGGATATTTCTCTTCATAATAATACTTTCAATGTTTTGCAAGTTTAAGAGGATGAGGATCCTAGAGTTCAAGAAGCTGAGGATATTATAGATACTCATATGGCAGCACAGATAGTGGGTAATGATGATAAAGTGCATGCAATGGATGCTTCTAATCCTATTGCAAATCCAATAGTTCTAAAGAAGCAAGATGTTATCACAGAAGCTATAGTAGTTGAGAATGAAGCTGATGGTAAACTATTAGCTCCTGTTGTGGATCCTACTCTGGAAAGTGAACATTCTGGGAATCCTATTGTTTCTGTTCCTGGGATTCTACTACTGTCTTGAAGCCTCCTAAGCCTCATGCAAGAAAATCTATAGGTGTGGATAAGGATAGAGTTTCCAAGTCAAGGGTGCAGATCAGAAGGAGTTTGGCTTCAAGCTCTCCTAAAGATGGAGGGCATGTTTCTTAGTTGATTGTTGATGGTTCATCTTGGAGGTTGTACTATTATCCTTTTCTTTATTTAAATGTTTATTGGAATTTAGAACATAAAAGGTCTTAATACCTCTACAAAGCAAAGGGAGATTTCCCAGATTATTAGAAAGTATGCCTTTATTTTCTATAGTTGAAACTAGAGTTAAGGAGAGACATGCTTCTTCTATTATTCAAACTATAACTAGAGGTTGGCAATTTCTTCACAATTACGGTCAAGCTTCTAATGGTAGGTTGTGGGTTATTGGGATGATTCAAGGATCAATGTTTCTCCTTTGCTGATTACTGATCATATTATCTTGTGCTCTATTAAATGTCTCAAAGGTAGTTTCAATTGTATTAGTGGGTTTATCTATGGGCTAAATGACAACATTGGTATGAGAGGTTTGTGGAATGATATTTTGCAAGTTGCTCATGACTACAGCTCTGTTCCTTTATTTCTGGGTGGAGATTTTAATGCTCTAAGGTACCCTTATGAGCAGGTTAGTGGCTCTTCTGTTTAGGATGCTAGTAAAAGAGAGTTTGGTGATTGCATTCAACATGCTTCTTTGCTTGACTTAAAGTATTCTAGTATTCAGTTTACTTGGAATAATCATTCTTATTTCAAGAAGTTGGATAAGGTTCTAGTGAATGAAGTGTGTAATACTTTTTGTGACATCCCACATCGCCCGGGTATAGGTATGGGTATGTGCTTATATGTGCATGTGTATCTCCAATTGGTATGAGGCCTTTTGGGGAGGAGCCCAAGAGAAAAACCGTGCAGGCTGAGCCCAGAGTGGACAATATCGTACCAAGTATTGGAACGGGATGTTACAATTTGTATCAGAGCCAAAACCCAGCCGGAATTGAGTGTGGGAGCGGGCACAAGCCTGTGGATAACACCGGCGAGGACGCTAGGTCCCAAGAGGGGATGATTGTGACGTCTCACATCACCTGGGTATATGTCTGGGGATGTGCTTATATGTGCATGTGTGTGTCCAATTGATATGAGGCCTTTTGGGGAGGAGCCCAAGAACAAAACCGTGCGGGTTGGGCCCAGAGCGGACGATATCGTACCAAGTGTTGGAACGGGGTGTTAAACTTCTTTTCCAAATTCAGAAGCTATCTTTGATCCTGGCATTATTTATGACCATCCTCTCATTGTTATCCAGTTAGAGGCTAGGACTCAGCAAAAAGGTGTTATTTTTAGGTTCAATAACCATCTTATTACTAATCCAAACTTTTAGGATATTGTTGATCAAGTTTAGAGGACTGAGGTTAATGGTTCTTATATGTTCCAAGTTACTCAGAAGTTAAGATTGTTGAAGCATCAGTTGAAGTCAATGATTTATCAAGTAAAGTTCAAGCTGCTAAAGAGAATTTAAGGAAGGCTAAGTTGCATATTGATTTGAATCTTGGTAATGTTGTTTCTCTCCAAAGTGAAATCCTAACTTCTTATCTTCATTTTGCAAGTGTTGAGGAGTCTTTTTTCAAGCAATAGTCCAAGGTTCAGTGGTTACAATTGGGTGATAGAAACACAACTTACTTTCATAAGATGGAAAATTTTAGGAGGAAAGTGAATGGGGTTCTTTCCTTGAATACCAGAGAATGTATTAGACTTTATCAACCAGAGCTAGTCCAAAAGGAAATTGTGAGCTTCTACAAGAATCTGTTGCAGTCCACCGATAGTACTTCAGTTCCAGATCTCAAGCCCTTGTGAAGGATCATTTGATAGAGGATCTGATTCAAAGTCTATCTTTGCCAATTACTGATGATGAAATTAGAAGTTCCATGTGTTTCTTTAAAGGATGGAAATGCTCCAAGAAGTGATGGTTTCAATGCTCTCTTTTTCAAGCATGTTTGGTCTATTGTTGAGGCTGATGTTACTAGAGCCATTTAAGCCTTTTTTCACTCAGGGATCATGTTGAAGGAAATCAATTCTACCATTATAACTCTCGTCCCTAAGGTAAAGAATCCTAATTTGCTGTCTGATTTTAGACCTATTTCCCTTTGTACAACTCTATATAAATGCTTATCTAAATTCTTTACTAATAGGCTCAAGGTTTGTCTCCCCTCGTGTATTAGCTCTAAGGGTAGGAATATTTCTCATAATATTCTTCTTACTCAAGAGCTTCTAAGAGGTTACCACAAGGATGATGGGGATCCTAGGATTACTATGAAAGTGGATTTAATTAAAGCGTTTGATATTATTTCTTGGTCTTTTATGGAAGCCACTCTTCAAGCTTTTAATTTCTCTCATCACTTTATGAATTTCATCATGTCCTGCATATCTTCTGCAAGATTTTCAATCAATATCAATGGGATTTTGCATGGTTATTTTGCAAGCTTTAGAGGCATTAGGCGAGGTGACCCACTTTCTCCTTATTTATTTGTTCTTTTTACGGAGATGTTAAATGGTATGCTTGAGAGGGAAACTTCTGGTGATGACTTTACTTATTATTGGAAATGCAAGCACCACAGAATCACAAGTCTTCTTTTTGCTAATGACCTTCTTCTTTTTTCTTCTGGAGATTTTGCTTGTGTTAATTACATCATGAAGCCTCTTGATACTTTTGGTAAATGTTCTAGTTTGTTGCCAAATAATGTTGAAAGTGTGGTTTTTCATGTTGGAATTCAACCTATTATCTTGCATCAGATTTAAGAGAGATTGAGCTTTCAATCGGGTTCTATGCCAATTAGATATCTGGGAGTTCCACTTTTATCTTCTCAACTCAAAAGACAAGATTGTGAGGGTCTGTTATCCAAGATCACAAATAGAGTTTCTAGTTGGTCTTCCATATATCTTTCTTATACAGGAAGGTTGTAGTTGGTTTAAGCAGTTCTCTTTTATACACAAGTTTATTGATCTTCAAATTTTATCCTTCCTAAAGTTGTGCTAAACGATCTTACTTCATGCCTAAGACAGTTCTTCTAGAATGGTACTAAAATTTGCAAAGGAGGTTGCAAAGTAGCTTGGAGTCAAGTTTGTCGTCCTCTTCTGGAGGGAGGTTTGGGTGTCAAGGATCTTGAGGAATGGAATGTGGCAACCATGGCTAAGCATCTATGGTCAGTAATTCAAGTGGATTCTTGTTCTTTATGGTCTTTTAGGGTTAAACATCATCTGATTAGAAGTAGAAATATTTGGGAGATTCCTATACCTAGGCAGTGCTCTTAGACTTAGAAGAAAGTCCTTCAACTTAGGCCTTTTTTCAAGCATGCTCTTAAATATGTCATTGGGGATGGGAGAAGTACTTCTTTATGGTTTGATAATTGGAATCCTCAGGGACTTTTGGTTGCTCAGTTCAGTCTTTCTATTATCAACTCTTCTAGTTTGGGTTACAATGCTACAGTTAGTAGGCTTATCAGGGTGGCATTTCCCAGTTCTGAACTCTCAAGAGTGTTTGAATTTCAAGGCCAACTTTCCTTCTAACTTAAGGCCTGATATTGTTAGAAGAGATAGGCTTGTTTGGCTTCCTTCAAATGAGAAATTCTCCATTCACTCTACTTGGGATACAATTAGATACAAAGTTTCTAAAGTGGATTGGGCTCATGCTATCTGGTTCAAACACCATATTCCTAAGTATTCCTTTCTGCACTAGTTGTTCCATCTTAATAGAATAAATATTAAGTATTTTCTCCTATCTATTGGTTTGGTTCCAGATGCCACTTGTGTCTTCTGTGGATTTAATATGGAGGATGTAGATCATGTCTATTTCCAGTATAGTTTCACCAATAGGTTGTGGAAAATGATCATTGATTAAGGTCTTCTTGCTTGGCCTGATAGGGACTAGAGTTTGCTGATGCAATGGTCTGTGGTAACTCTTAAAGGCAAATCTCTCTATCTTATTCTTAATAAATTAGCTTTTTTAACTACTATCTATGAGATATGGATGGAGAGAAATATGAAGGTGTTTAATGAGGAATTATGTGCTTTGGAGGCACTTTTTTATAAGATTTTCAGTTAATCAGATTTAGCCTCTTTTCTCTTTCCAATTTTGAGCCTAATGCAGTTAATCTGGAGTTGGTTCTGAAATAGAATTTGCCTAGCTCTCTCTTGGCTTCTTAGATTCATGCCTTGGGTTCTAGTGGAGTTGGATTCTGTGTATTTTTCTTCTGGTGTGCTCTAGAATGTTGGGAGGTTGGTTAGCTTGCTGTTGTGCATCAGTTTTCTCTACTGTTGTATACAATTTTGGGTTTTCCATTGGTGTTATGCTCTTCTGCTGTTATTGTATGCTTATTCTATTTTGAAACATGGGTTTTGTTGTTGCTTCTATCAGTCTCATGCCAATGTTGGGAGTTTGATTAGCTTGCAGCTTTGTAAGAGTGCTCTCTATTGTTGTTATGTGCTTCTTTGGGATTTTGGTTGGTTCTCTATCTTGCTGCTATGTTGTTGGGAGTTTGTTGTTATGTTGTTTACTCTGCTTGTGTTGTATGTCCTTCCTTTTCTTAAGCTGGAGTTTTGTTGTTGTGGCTTTTCTCATTTCCATACCTATATTGAGAGATGGTTGGTTCATAAGGTGGTCTTTGGGAGCATTCAGATTCTTTGGGTTTCCTATTGGCATTTTACTATGAGCTTTAATTCTTTCCACTTATTTTGTAATGGTCCAAACTTCGTTGGTTGACTTGCTAGATTTCTTTGGTGGATTTTTGGTTTCCACATTTTTGTTTTGGATGGGATATGCCCCTTGATCTTTGTAAGGCTCCTAGCCTCTTTTATTCATTAATACAAATATTATCCTTATCATAATTTTTTTTTTGTAGAGGAGCTTTGCTATCGATCACACTAGAGCTCAGATCGATCGCATGACTTTAAGATCAATCACACTTACCACTTTTCAAGATCTATTGCACTTCTGTTGGACCGATCACAACAATCCTGCGATGGGTCGCAAATCATCAAGATCGATCGGAAAATGCGATTTCAGACCTGTGCGATAAAACTCTACTCTGTAGTTATTTTATAATTTTTAATTTTTAACTAAAAACTAAGAATAAAAAAAAAGAATAATTAAAGAATAAAGCTCAAAGCAAGAATTATGCACTATTGCAAAAATTCTTTGAAAGCTCACAAAGATCCAGGAAAGCAATGATCACCATTTTTCTGGTCTCTTTTGCTTATTTTAAAGTTCCTGAAACACCACACAATTTTACTTTTAAAACAAGAAAATAAGATTAAAGCAAGTAAAGACAATCTAATAAAATTAAATCACTAAAATCTAAAATAACGCTTAGTCCCTGGCAATGGCTCCAAAAACTTTGATCGGTCCAAATCGTGTGATATAAAAGAGATTAATATTGTAAAATTATCATGATTTAATTTTACCTCTCTTCGCAAGTACGCGAGTAGTATATAGTATAGTTGTGTAGAGAGGGTTGTGGAACCACTAAGACTAAGATTGTATTTCACATTTCAGCAAAATAATGGAATTAGATTGTTTGAGAAAGTTGGTTTGATTGTTTTGGATTATCAACTAAGAAAACTTAATCAAATTAAAGCAATAATTAAATTTGTTGTTTTTCAAGATAAAGAAAGTCTAGGGTTTCTCAATCGCATGAGGGAGATACATCACATGTGAATCATATTAGTAATGCTACAAGTAGTTGCCAAATCCCCAAAGAGATATAATTAGTCATATTTGCTATAACCCATCTTTGAATCAAGTATGATTAATGCATGCATCTACTCTAAAACTATTCCTACGATGCAAGAAATTAAAGGCATGTCTATATCATCTTGTCTTAGCATGGATTGTGTAAATCATGACTTTATCATGTCCATAAGAACCATTGTGTAGAAACCATTATTTAATATTCAGAGTTCAAGCTCTTAGTGAGAAAACATGATTGATTACGATAAAATATCAATTCAATTTAAGACAAGAAAAGATTCAATGTAGAATCTTATATAATGAACTAATTTTGTTCACTGACTACAGAATTATCCCATATGTGTTCTTTAGATTTCCCTCTTTGCTATTGAAATAAATAAAAGTCTACATTACTCGGTTAGGGTTTCATTGGAAACCCTAGATACTGATTTAGCCGCTCATGGTAGGAGAAGACTGCATCATAGATGTAGAGATCGTCTCCATGATTGGTTTACACCGTTCTTCTAGGTCTTGAATGGTAGAGAGAGATTTTTCTTGAGAGAAAAAGGTTCTTGGATCCAAAGATAGCCTCCTCTCTATGTCAGACCATATATTTATAGAGAGAGGAGACTTTATTTTTGGCATAAGATATCTTGCTCTTTAAGGTCGTAATTTTGTGTAGGGATCACACAAAAGGGTCAAAACGTTACAGCTATATAGGCACGTGGTGAGGCAGAGTCGGCCATTTGCGATTGATCCTAGAGTTGTTCGATCGATCGTGAGTCTTTATTTGCGATCGATCCGAGAGTCTTGTGATCGATCATGGTTTGCCTTGTGCGATCGATCCTAGCTTCATGCGATCGATCGTGAACTTGACTTTTCAGCTCTTTCTTCTTCTTGCATTTCAATTGCTCTCAACACTTTCTTTGAATTGGACTTGGCCCATTTTCTATGATATGAGTGGTTTGTGTTTCATACTTCATGATTTGAGTCAACATCTTGGTTAATTCTCTGAAATTAGCTCATAACTCCATTAACGTTTCTGAAACACGCTTATACACATAAAACGGATAAAAATACTAAGATAAAGAAATATAAGGACTTACGACGTGCTATTAGGAGCCTAAAATGTACAACAGTTGGCTCCTATAAAGAGATTTTGGAGAGAGAAAGATAGTTGGTTAAAAAAATAGAGAAGGGCATTTTAGTAAAGAATATATTTATATTTTGGTACTCTTTGTTGCAAAAATAAGGATTAAAATGTCATTGTAAACATACTTAAAGTAGTTTGAGGTTTACATGTGAATTGTTTTTTACATTATTCATCCAAAAAGTCAAATTCCGGCATTGACATGGAAGGGGGAAACTGTTATACCGGAGCTAAAGTTCAAGGAGGTCAATGAAAATTTACAAATGTTAGGGGTACTGCACGTAGTTGGGTCTAAATTCAGGGGATGTTTAAGATATTAGCCCAAATATATATATTTATATATATGTGTGTTTGTGCCTGATAAAGGTGTTTGTGTGTGTGTTTTTCTCTCTCTAAAACAATCTGTTTGTCTCTCTAGCTTTGTGCGTACGTGCGATAGAAGGATGGATCCATCACTGTCCAATGTCCATGTAATTATTGTGTTTGTTCACAATCACGAGAGGATTAATTAAGAAAAGTGATTAAACCACTTATTAAATATATGATTCTTCTTCTTTTCTTCCACGAGAGAGAGAGAAAAGCCAAAACAAATCGCCTACGTGGAGAGCTGAGGTGGCCTTTGACGTAGGGTCATGCATATGGACCAAAGTTTATAATTATGGTTATTTTCATTTACACCCTCTGAAATTTCTTCAAAAGGTATTTTGACCTGCCCAATTCTGCATAATTGCATTCAGACCCCATAATTAGGCAAATTTTTATCAGTTTGACCCCTTATGAACTTTTAGTACATTTCAAACTTGGCAGTATGTGAAATGTCTAAAATGCCCTTATCCCTATCCCTACTTCTTCCCCCCTTATCTGTACAATTGTGGCCCCATATATGTAATGTTTTATATCATTTTGACCCCCTCATTCAAGAGTAGGTTGAGTTTGGCGCCAAATTGTACAATTTAGTAAATAATTTTGACCCCCTCACCATATAACTTCTTTTAGGCGGCAATATGACAGCTTTAATAAATCATTTTCAGCCCCTCACCATGTAACTTGTTGTAGGTGCCAATCTGACAACTTTAATATGATTTTTTTACAAATTTTTTTTTTTGTGAAAAATATAAATTATGTTCCAAAATATGAATTTTTTTTTTACGACAAAGTATATAATATGTTCCAAAATATGAATTTTTTCCAAAAAATAATTATTTTGCAAAAATTATATATTATGTTCCAAAATATGATTTTTTTTTTTCGAAAAATAATTTTTTTGCGAAAAAGTATGTATTATGTTCCAAAATATGATTTTTTTTTGCAAAAAATACATATTGTGTTTCAAAATATGATATTTTCCGAAAAATAATTTTTTGCGTAAAATATATACTATTATATTCCAAAATATTATTTTTTTTGCGAAAAAGTATATATTAAGTTCCAAAATATGAATTTTTTCCGAAAACTAATTTTTTTGCAAAAATTACATATTATGTTCAGAAATATGATTTTTTTTTTTAAAACTATATATTATGTTCCAAAATATGATTTTTTTCCGAAAAATAAATTTTTTGCAAAAATTATATATTATGTTCCAAAATATGATTTTTTTTTTCTAAAAATATTTTTTTTGCGAAAAAGTATATATTATGTTCCACAATATGATTTTTTTTGCGAAAAATATATATTATGTTCAAAAATATGATATTTTCCAAAAATTAATTTTTTGCGAAAAATATATACTATTATATTCCAAAATATGATTTTTTTGCGAAAATAACTTTTTTTCAAAAAATATATATATTATTTTTTCCGAAAAATAGTTTTTTTTTGCGAAAAATATATATATATATTTTTGAATTTATAATTTTTGCGAAAAATTTATTTGATTTTCGAAAAATAATATTTTAAGGGAGTCAAAATGCATTTTGACCAAAGTTCAGGGGGTTTAAATGAAATTAACCCATATAATATTAGGGTGTTTGGGGTTGGGTTTTACCTTAACCCTCAATTGGAATAAGGATATTCTTATTCCGGTAAATGGATAGTTTTATATTTAAAATACAGTTGTTTGGTAGAGGGCAAATTTGTCTTTTTCTACCTAGTCAACGCCCAAAAGTGGTCAGGGAGTTAAACTGATGAAAGTTTGCCTAATTAGGGGGTCTAAATGCATTTATGCAGAGTTGGGGGGTCAAAATATCTTTTGAACAAAATTCAGGGGGTGTAAATGAAATTAACCCTTATAATTATTTTATTTGTTTTTCATGTAAATAGT
This sequence comes from Cornus suecica, assembly GCA_963922005.1. Taxonomy (NCBI): domain Eukaryota; kingdom Viridiplantae; phylum Streptophyta; class Magnoliopsida; order Cornales; family Cornaceae; genus Cornus; species Cornus suecica. The sequence goes on along the minus strand of OY998248.1, from coordinate 18,649,980 downwards.
TTTTTGAAAGTGGTAATTATTACAATATTGAATTGCACATGAAAATGCTCAAATAAACTGATGAGATTCAATGTGAAATGTTTTGAAGAGATGCTGCCATTTATCGAGATTTGGGGTTTTTTCATGTTGGAGTCTGATTTTTATTTTTACTATACAATAAAAAAAAATTAGTTTGTACATTGTATAAAAATTGAATGAACGAGTACAAATCTAATCGAATTCATGTGAAATTATTTTCTACTCAAATATTATTTATCTTGCTATCAAATTTAATGTTATTTAAATCTCTGTGGTTTTGGAGTTTTAGATTTATAGAATAAAATTAATTAATTTCAATTGGATTAGATGAATATTAAGATCATTTCCAAATGATTTTTAAGAATGAAAATATTCGTCACTATTTAGCAATGAGGTTTTTTGTATTTTAATTAGCACCGGATATTATTTTATATTAGGTGACTTTATTCCTTGCAGGAAAAGTTAAATTTAGCCACCAAGCAATCACAGTTATTGTAGGGTCAGCCCTATTGTATTGTGTGCACAAATAGAGAGAGGGAACAGAAGAGATACATATTTCAAATTACCTAGACGATTAATAAAAATAGCCTAGGGGAGGGGGTGAATAGGCTTTTTGTGGATTTATTGACAAATTAAAATTAATTGCGGAAAAATTAATTTTAATCCAATTTTCTAACAAGATAAATCATGCAAAGATTAATCCAAGTGCAGAGAATAAAGCAATAGAGACACACGATATTTTTACGTGAAAAACCTTGGAAAGTCTCCAAGTAAAAATCATGGATACGCTCGGGTATCGATGCACTATGAATCAAAGAGATATACAGACTTTATGAAACTTTAGACCTATAAATCACTCTTGATTTGTCTTTCTCCATTCGACGTCTGAAAATATTGAATCACTCGTGCTCTATGAAGCTCTCACTCCGCTCCGTACTCTGACAGCTCCACTTCTCAACAGATTAATGAACCACAAAGCCTTTTACCCCGATCTCCGCACTCAGATGGCTCCGTTTCTCAAACGGATCTAAGCAACCACGTTGCACAAGGTAGTGTATAGATTTTTCAGAATCTAGGTCATTCAATTCTACATAAGATCATCGATGTAAAAGCACAATTTAACAAACCCTAAACAAGAGAGAACTAGAAGGTATATGATCACTCAAGAATTTTCTGTCTCTATCTCTCTGCAGAAGTATATGATCTGTAGAAGAATGGTTGCAGAGATCTTCTCACTAAAAGCCCCCTGAAAATTTGTAGTAGACTTCCGTATTTATAGACCATAGCTAAGCGAAACACTAATGTTACATTTTTTCGTAATTTCACACCGAATCAATCAAAACCCTCAACTCTGATATACATTATGTGTATACCACGTGTATCAATGTATAGGTGTCGCAGCCGCATCATAAAAACAACCCTGGGACAATTTTGTCATTTTAACCATTTAACTTCGCAGTCCCACCTACGCGTGGTGCGTAGGGAAGCTACACACGACGCGTAGGCTTACCTACACGTAGCGCATAAGCCAAAAGTCACCAGGCGTAGGCTGAGAGTAGAAACAACATTTTCTAACCACTTTTAGCTACTGGGCGCGTAGGCTGGGCGTAGCAAAATTCATAGAAACCACTTTTCTTGTAAATAATGTCGTTTGAACCCCCTCAACTCCATTAGAATGATTCTTGAAGTTTTGGCTCCAAAAAATATCGTTTAAGCCCTCCGGAATGCATTTTTCGCTCAAACTTGATTCTTCTTCATTTCCTTGCATTTTCCACTTTCTTTAAGCTTGATTTAAATTTGACGAAACTTGTTGATCAATTTTTCTAAACCTGCCCGACCTCACAATTCACTCAACATGGATATTATCTAGAACATGCCAAACATAAACAATTACAATAAATGTTCTTACAATCTCCCCCTTGGCATTTCTAAGACAAAACCATGTTTTACAAAGATATCCTCACGAATAACAACATAATATCTATACCCATGAACTCACACCAACAAACATAGACATAGACTATTAGATTTCCCTCATGACGATCTTCCAATCTTGTAACCACAATACTAAACAACATACCATGAAAATCAAGTGTGGAAAACAGATATAATGATCATAAGAATAACATAACAACAATGCAAGGAAAATGATCATCATGATATCCAAAATATTCTCTCATCCTGAAAATATACTCCCCTTTACTAAAAACTTCTCCCCCTTAACCAAACAATCTCTCCCCCTCACTAAATACATCTCCCCATTTTTGTCACTGAAATGACAAGCAAAGATATATCAATCAAAACATAGGAAAATCCTCACAATGTAAACATAGGGAAAATATAACAGATGAGACTCTAAAGAATCTAAGTCAATCAATAAATACTAAGATAAAGTACTCTATAAGATTATATCCAGATTCTCGAGTAACAAAAATCTCTACAATGCATGAACTTAATACTAATACATGAATGCAAAATGCTAAAAAAATAATAAAAAATCTCTTAGAAACATGTGAGCAGGGCAATAGAGACAATGAACTAATCATTAACATATAATATTCTCATATTTGACTTAGCTATTATACACACGATAGTGAAGAAAATCCGCACACATGCCTTGTAGTTATAAGCAGTCACAAGACAAGCTTTACATAGCATTTGCATATATGAAAAATATTCAAGTGCAAACAAACAACTAAGATGAAAGGAATCCGTACTACTTCTAATAATCTCCTCACTAACTGTGATGATACTTCAGTCCAAAACCTAAACTATAAGTCAAATCTTTAACTCGAACCTGATTGCTAATTAAGGGAAACACAATTTATTTTCTTTTTGCCTCAATTTTTTTTTTTGCACCCCTTTAGATATTTTTTTAATTTTTCTCCCATTTTTACGCAAACACTCAATACTTACTGAGGCAAGAGTCTCGGTTACTCGGATTGAAAATTTTGAGATAATCGCGTCCGCCGTTTTACACGAATACACAATGCTTTCTAAGGTACTGAGACCCGGTTACTCAACAGACGAACCATTGCTCTAAGGGGTTTTAAAGAGACATTCATATATTTCATTATTTCATTCTCTTTCTTCTTTCAACATTACCCCAATATTCATGAGTATGTAATAGGTATTCAAAAGCATCAATCAATCTAACCTAGCTCATGAACTTACATATCACTTCAGATTAGATGAGAAAGACTAAAAATTTCAGTAAGCATTACAATCATCTCCAAAGTAAAACAAGGACCCAAAGTTAATGAGTTTCAAAACTAGTACTTAAACATGTCAAGTGAACAACTCATATCCTCATGTCAGACTAACACCTCCAATTCTCATAAGCATAATATGATAAGTAAATGTGAGAATAGAGTAAAATATGACAACCCTCTGTACCCTTAGCCAAACTCAACATGCTAAAAAATTTTAATTTGTAATTTTTATTATTAATGTCATAATGATGCATGCATGAATAATCCTAATAGTAGCAAAACATGATGCATGCATAATAATAATAAAATAAATAAATAAATAAATAAAGTATGAGAATGTATCAATTCTAGGATAAAAGATAATGCAAGATATTCCTAGAATGATACATATGAAGACATCTATTCTAATGACAACATGACACTAGATATTCTAAGACTCACATGCTTTTGAAAATCTAATGGTTTTGTAGAGATGTCTATCAACTGAGAATCTGTGAATATGTACTCATGACCTTTCTCAGAACTAGAGTCATGTGCTTTACAAGCAGTATGAGCAACCAAACAATGTAGTTTATCTTTCCTAACCTACACTTGTTTAATTTTTTGTGCTCTATTTGCTAGTCTAGACAACCTCTTTACCTCTTCACTCAACACCCAAATTCGATTTTCAACATTTGGTCCTTGTTGAGTTTTATGCTTCCACTCTGATCCTCTTAACTTTGAACACACTGGTCGGATGTGACCTTTCACTCCACAATGATGACATATTGGGATAAACCTTTGAAAACCATTGTTCGAACCCATATGGAATCTAGAGGTAACATGAGTACTTTCAACCAATTTTCTGACATAAGATTGAACATTAAGATTCCTATCAGACTTACCTTGAGAAGAACTAGATGCTACTTGGGAGGCCCTAACAAAAGTAGTTTTGGGAATAACGTTTGAATTCCTCATTGTTCCATTGAATCCCAACCGCTTTATATTTCCTGCAGATTTGTTTTCCATACTCAACATATGATCAAGCTTAAGTGTTCCACTATATCATTTATGGATAGTTGAGGTAGTATCCTTCAATTCCTTTTCTAAACCCCCAATCCTTGTAGATTTCTAACTCAATTCCAAATTTAGAGTGCTTAATTCCTTATTGAGATCATCTACACTTTTCAATGCATGATTCCTTTCTTTTTCAGACTAAATCAACTCTTCTCTTAAGGACTGTCTTTCCTTGTCAACACTATTAAATTGAACTATATATTTTGAAAAGACTTTGCTAAGATGTGTGGATTTTTCATAAAGTTTATTGTACGCATCTTCATACGAGTCCCCACGATCTTCATTATCCTCAGAATCTTCATCTCCAGACATTTCACATCTTGTAGCAACTTCTTCAATCTCCTTGTTTTGTGCTGCCAATGCAGTAAAATCCTTATACCCATCAGCCACGTCAGACTCAGCAGAGTCACTAGTTGTTCCATCATCCTAAGTGACAGCTAGACCTTTTTTCCTTTTTGACTTATTAGCACACTCAGCAGCTATGTGGCCAAACCCTTGACATTCAAAACATTGAGGTTTCTTATTTTTAGGGTCAACCTTGTCATTCCGATTTTGGAGTTTTCTATTTTTAGAATCATATTAGGAAAAATTCCTTCCTAGTCCTACTTTTTCATACAAAAGTCAATTAAGTTCTAAAAATAATTTAGTATGACAAGTAAGTCCTCTTGTTGAGGTGTATACCCAAATAAGTTCAGTAACTTATAAGTTCAAATTAAAAAAACTTTTTTTTTCATATTATCCTTGAATAAAAACATGTCAATAAATAAATTCATTAATTACTTATATGTTACCCCTTTCTTCATATTTTACATTTAATTCATAGGTTTAATAACTTATTTAAAATTTTACTTTTTGAAGCATTTTTCTTAAAAAGGCCATTAAATATATAATATTAAATTTAAAATCGTTCATGAAGAAAACATATTTATTTACTTTTGGTATACTCACTTTTTGTAACATGTTTATTAAATTTAGACCCTAAATAATGAGTTTTTTTTATGTTTTAAGAAGAAATAATACGAGCAGACAAATTTTAATTTTCTATTTTTCATTTTTAAGTAACACCATCACCCTCCTGAACTACATTACAACCACCATCTTTAAAATTCCACGGCAATGCCACTATCCACTTAAACCTATAAATATGAAGAACCATATAGAAGCAAACAACATATTTTCTTTCATGAAATAAAAATTTGCAATAAACAATCAACTTTAAGGTTGATTCTAGAATAAAACCCTGTTGCAAGAAAACAAGAGAAAAATAGTCCGTTACAACATAATGATAGTCACAAAGTGATAGACAAAAATAAAAAAGGGTAATAATATTGGTATTAAATGTAATATAAGACTTCTTTGGAAATACACCTCAAAATAGGATTTATTTGTCATACTTAAAAAGTTTTAGGAATTACTTGTCTTTGTTGCGTAAAAGTAGGAAATTTCCCTAATTATTATATTTAAAATGATAAATAATAATAATTAAAATATGTCATCAAATCTTTAATCCGAAAATTTTAAAAATTTAAGCCCTTATATTAATTATGTAATAGTACACAAAATCTATTTAAAAAATAATAACGCAATATAAAATTTAAGCTTATATATTATTTGTGTAATCTTCATAATATATGCATTAAAAGTTGTAACTCATATTATCTTGATTATTTTTATACACTAAATAATACTTTTAAGATTAATAAGAGAATGTAATTAAGACCACATGTATATATTTTTGTAATATTTGCAAAATCTATTTTAGGGTGATTTTTTGTTTATATTTGATATTTTGAGTATATTTTTCATGTATTATTGATATATCATTGATTAATGAGTTAATTTGAACTATTTTTATAATAATATAGTAGAATCTTACAATCCTACTTATGATTCTAAATCCCGATCATACGGAGCCCCCAACGATCCTACCTATGACCTAGGATCGCGATCCTAACAACCTTGATTCTAATATTAGATATCCAAAATATAGCTTGTAAATATCTAAAGTAATATTATTTTTCAAAAAGCAACTCTCTAATTTATCCTTTTATTAATAAATTTACTTAGGGTATGTTTGGAAAGCATACTTTGCTTCCCAATTCTTACTTTGCTTTCAAGTATTCAAAAGTATTTCAGTTTTGTGGGATGTTTGGTTGATACATTGCTGCTTTCCACCAATCAAAAAGCATACTTTGTTTTTTGGACCATTTTGCGAATCACCATAATAGGCGATTCTTCATACTTTGCTTCCCAAAATTTAAAGCATTCTTCACAATTTTCTCTTATCAAAAGCAAATACTATATAGATTCAAGAAGCAGACTCCATCTTCTTCATCTCACATCAAATATTTCAAATTAATATATATTTTGGAAAAAAATACATATTCTTCGAAAAAGATATATATATATATATATATATTTTTTTTGAAATATATATATTTCGGGAAACAATATATATGTCGAAAAACGTATATATATATATATATATTTTTTTTTTTGAAACATATATATATTTCAAAATACATTTTTTTCTCGATATATATATATATATATTTTCCGAAATATATATATTTTTCCCAAATTATATATGTTTTTCAAAATATATATATATTCACCAAACATGATTTGCTATCAAATTTTGTGGAAGCACCAACTTCACCAAACATGATTTGTTTTCATTAGCTTTACTTTTTCTATACCAAAATTATCAGTACCAAACATGATTTGCTTTCAAAATAAAATCAAAGTGTAGTACTTTGCTACGCTGCGCTTTCTTTTTTTTCAGAGCGTAACAAAGTATTTGTTGCCAAACATGCCCTTACCTTTCAAATTTTTTTTTCTTTTTCTTTTTTATTTTTTTCTAATTTATTCTTAATCAGATTTAAGTGAAATTCCTAATTATGTATAGTACGACATGTGCAGTACTGTAAATAATCCTGACCGTTGGTGGAGTTTAATAGACAGATTGAAAAGTGAAGGACTTCAGAGAGTAACAAAGTACATGTCTTCTTCTAAGCAGTAAATCTAGAATGCTGTAGTGAAATTCCGTAAACACCACTATCTCTTTGGGCAACAAAAGTAAAGCTTTCAGGGTCAATTTTAGGGTAATTTGCAGCCACACCCCCTGAGGTTTGCATCTATTGCACCTAGCGGCTGATTTTTGCAATTTTGACACCAACACCCCCTGAGGTTTCGTTTTGCTTGCCATGACACCCCAAATGACGAAAATACCCTTCAAAAAATTCGAAAATATTAAGGGTTATGTGAAATGACCTTTATGCCCCAACCCCAAATATATAAAATTTCGAAAAACATATATATAAATTCGAAAAAATATATAAAATTCGAAAAAATATATAAAATTCAAAAATAAATATTTAAATTTTGAAACAAATATATAAAATTAGAATAAAATATATAAATTTCGAAAAATATATATAAATTTTAAAAAATATATATAAAATCAAAAAAATATATAAAATTCGAAAATATATATATACTTTGAAAAATATTTAAATTCGAATATATATATTTCAAAATATATATATAAAATTCAAAATATATATATTTTCAAAAACAAAATTCAAAAAATTATATAATTTCGAGAAAAATATATAAATTTCAAAATATGTATAAAAAATTCAAAAAAATATATAAAATTTGAAATATATATATAATTCAAAATATATATACATAATTTGAAAAATATATAATTCGAATATATATATATTTCAAAAAAAATAAAAAATTCAAAATATAGATATTTTCAAAAACAAAATTCAAAAAATTATATAATTTCGAAAAACATATATAAATTTTCAAAAATATATATAAAATTCAAAAAAATATATAAAATTTGAAATATATATATAATTAAATATTTTATATATAAAATTTGAAAAATATATAAACTCGAATATATATAAATTTCAAAAAAAAAAAATTCAAAATATATATATTTTCAAAAACAAAATTCAAAAAATTATATAATTTCGAAAACCATATATAAATTTAAAAAAATATATAAAATTTGAAATATATATATAATTCTAAAATATATATATATATAATTTCAAAAAATATATATATATATAAAAAAAATATACATATGTTTTGAAATTTATATATGTTTTCCAAAATTATATAATTTTTTGAATTTTGTTTTTGAAAATATATATATTTTGAATTTTTTATTTTTGAAAATATATATTTTGAATTATATATATATTTGAAATTTTATATATATTTTTGAATTTTATATATATATTTTGAAATTTATATATGTTTTTCGAAATTATCTAATTTTTTGAATTTTGTTTTTGAAAATATATATATTTTGAATTTTTTATTTTTGAAAATATATATTTTGAATTATATATATATTTCAAATTTTATATATATTTTTGAATTTTATATATATATTTTGAAATTTATATATGTTTTTCGAAATTATCTAATTTTTTGAATTTTGTTTTTGAAAATATATATATTTTGAATTTTTTATTTATTTTTGAAATATATATAAATTTGAGTGTATATATTTTTCAAATTATATATATATATTTTCGAATTATATATATATTTCAAATTTTATATATTTTTTTGAATTTTTTATACATATTTTGAAATTTATATATGTTTATCGAAATTATAAAATTTTTTGAATTTTGTTTTTGAAAATATATATATTTTGAATTTTATATATATTTTTTGAAATATATATATTCGAATTTAAATATTTTTCAAAGTATATATATATTTTCGAATTTTATATATGTTTTTGATTTTATATATATTTTTTGAAATTTATATATTTTATTCTAATTTTATATATTTTTTTCAAAATTTAAATATTTAATTTTGAATTTTATACATTTTTTCAAATTTTATATATTTTTTCGAATTTATATATATGTTTTTCGAAATTTTATATATTTGGGGTTGGGGCATAAAGGTCATTTCACATAATCCTTAATATTTTCGAATTTTTTGAAGGATATTTTCGTCATTTGGGGTGTCATGGCAAGCAAAACGAAACCTTAGGGGGTGTTGGTGTCAAAATTGCAAAAATTAATCACTAGGTGCAATAGATGCAAACCTCAGGGGGTGTGGCTGCAAATTACCCCTTTCTTTATTATTGTACAATTTCGTCGTTTGTGGTAAGATAGATAAAAGAGTGAACCGAAATCCTCACCATTTCACCTCACTGACTTAAGTGTTATTTAGGCCCGTTTGGTAGGCGTTTCGGTCTGGTCTTATCTAGTCTGATCTGGTTTTATCTGGTCCGGTCTGGTATGATCTTATCTGAGTGATGTTCTGAAAGTCTGTTTGATAAAGCTGTCTGGTCTTATGGTCTTATTCAAGCTGTTTGGTCTTATGTTTGGAAAATAATACAAAAAATAATATATAAAATTCAAAAAATATATTAAGTATGAAAAATATAAAAAATTTGAAAAAATATAAACAATTTGAAAATAATATAAGAAATTCAAAAATAATATATTTTTCAAATTTCGAATTTTTATATTATTTTTTGAATTTTATATATTATTTTTGAATTTTATATTATTTTCAATTTTTTTATATTTTCTCAAATATATATATATATATCTCATTTTGTATATTATTTTTGAATTTTATATTTTTTTCAAATTTTATATATTATTTCAAAAATTTTATATTATTTTTCAAAACATATATATTATTTTTTTAATTATATATATATATTTAAAATTTTATATATTAATTTTTATTTTTATATATATTTTTTGAATTTAATACATTATTTTAAAATATATATATTATTTTTCAAATTTTATATATTATTTTTTAATTTTATACATTATTTTTTATTTTTTCTATTATTTTGAAATTTTTTTATTTTCCCAAATTTTATACATTATTTCAAATTTTTTATATTATTTTTTTAATTTTATATATTATTTTCAAATTATATATATTTTTTAATTTTATATATATATTTCAAATTTTATGGTCCCATGTGTTAAGACAATTGTATATAAGACCACTTGAGACCATTTGAGACCATCATTTTTGGTTGTCTCAAATTTCCCCTTTTGGTCCCAAGTGGTCCTTGTTTTTTTGGAACTGTGTTGCCAAATAGTGTCCGATCCCAAAAAATCCATTATGAGACCGTACCACATGAGACTGGACCGCGAACCAAACAGGGCCTTAGCATCCAATGATGTAAGCTGCTCCACGTTGCCATTTTGTTTTTAGGGATTGATTAGGTGGGCTCCAGTAAAATTTGAGCTTACTTTTGAGTAGACTTGTCAATGGATTGGATTTTGATCCGAATATGGATTGAAAATAAAAATCCGATAACCCGATTAGGATCCAAATCCGATAATCTGGTTTCTTAACAAATTGGATTTAGATTTATGTTAATCCGATCCGATTAATTTTATATATACACATATATATTATGTTATTAATATGTAAATATTAAATAGAATATTTAATTACCTTTCATCTTTTTTTTTTCGCTTTTTCATTTTTATGTTTTTATAGTCATATATTATAAGCATTAATTGTAAAATACATAATTTAGTGTTTAATATTCTTAAAAAATAACATAAAAAAAAGTTTTAATAATTTTTTGTAATATTTTTTACCTAATCGGATCGGATATCCGAAAATGAAAAAATTCGGATTTGGATCAATTAAGTGAAAATCGATCGGATTATCGGGTCGGATTGGATCGAATCGGATATGAGCTTATCGGATTCAGTTTGGGCTAGGACAGATCCGATCCGAATCCGACCCGTTTACATGTCTACTTTTCATTGTTGAAACTTACCACTTGCACTATTCATTCACTCCTTCAGCACATATATATGAGATATTGTAGGAAATTAGAACTTTTAGTTTCCCCATCTAGCCAAAAACTCCAAAGCTTTTATCTTCCATCTCCGAATCAAACCACAGCGAAATCCTAATGCTAGCACTGTTCATTCACTTATTCTCTTTTATATATTATATATAGAAGCATGTGTTTGTAAGTCTTAATTTAGACTAAAAAGAGAGGAAAAAAGAAATAATAATACAAAAATTAAATTTAATCATCCTATAAATACAAAAAAAAAGAGAGGAAAAACTCAAAATATAAATATTAAATACTTCCATGGCTTAATAAAAATCACTATATATAATTTGTTAGTAAACACAACTTTAATGAAACACCTCTTAAACATAAATAATGGGATAGAAATTATGAGGTATTTATTGAAACTAAAAGTGGGAAATAAGATATTATAAATTTATTGAATATACAAAAAATTCAAAAATATATAATGACAAAAAGTTTAAGAAAAATAATTAAAATTCAAATACAAGCAATTATAAATTCAATAGTATATAAATGATGAGGTATTTATTAAAACTAATAATACATGAAAAAGTATGAAAGGAAAAATGTAAAGTGATGTACAGTTGATTAAATAAATAATAACTATATAAATTCTTTCGAATTAAAGAAACGTGAATAAATATATAATAACTAAAAGAAAATATAATAATCCTATAAATATTATGAAGTACTTGAAAAAATATACATCAACTTTTAGAATAAAAAATTACAAAAAATAGTATATATTCATTAAAATAAAAAATATATATATTAAAGGTTAAAAAGCATGAATAATAAGTTGATGTGATTAACAAACATTCAAATTATTATCTTTTTATTTAAACTAAAAAATAAAGGAATGAATTTATTAGAACTCTAAAAATTAAAAACAATTTTTTTGAATGTGGTAAAGGTTAGGCGATGTATATTGATTAAATAAATAATATTACGAAAAAAAAATTATAAATAATATAACAATATAACATAGTATTTAAAATGTGTTATTGAAAATTTTGAATCTACAAACCTTGGCAAGAACATGACACTCTTAATCCCCTATCTAGATCCCTTAGGTCATATTAGTTATATAAATAATCTTATAATTATAAACCTAGTAATATGATGTGAAGATCTTTGACATATTTCTTTCTAAAAAGCTACATCAACCGATAAATCCTTCACAAATTCTACACTCTTTATAATTAAAAATCGGAACATACAAACCTTGGCACAAACATGACACTCTTAGTCCCCTATCTAGATCCCTCAGGTCATATTAGTTATATAAAGAATTTTACAATTATAAACTTAGTAATATGATGTGAAGATCTTTGACATATTTCTTTCTAAAAAGTTAGATCAACGGATAAATCCTTCATAAATACTACACTCTTTATAATTAAATATGGAAATGTCTCAATTTTATTTTATTTTTCCTTCAAAGTGCTTAATTTTTTCCTATGCAGACTTCTGAATCCATTATTGTAAAGAAAACAATAGGTATAAAACACTAATATAAAGAAAATAAAAACAAACTTAATGTTATGCATACTGAAGACAATATGTAGCATTAGTGGCATTTAATAATTAAGGATTTGCACATAGTTTGATTTGATTTCCTCTATGGGCTCCTCTACCAGATTGAGACATTACATTGCACTTATGCACCAACAATGTCACTGGTGAATTATTATAAACGATGGTGGTGATGTTGATTGATGGGTGCAAACCGATGTTAAAAATATTGATTAACAATTTCACTCGTGAATTACTAAAGTTTTCATACTCCACTATTAACCGCATAATATAGTTATCTACTTTATCAATTGTAAGAGGGCGATTCATCACTCATGAATCAATTTGTACCGCAAATAGTCGAATACATCCAAAAAAGGATATTGTCCACCAGATTCACTACAACCCATCTCCAAACAGAGTGTGATAAGTGCATGCAAAATACTTTACTCTAATTTACTTCTATAATATGAAATTAAACTAAAACATGTCTAATATGTAACGTGAAACTAAATTTGAATAATAAAAAATAGAATCTCATATCTAAATATTATTCAAAAGAGAAAATATATTTATATTCAATTAAAAAGTTAAACCAAAATATGGGCAATCCTCTTTATAATAGATATCAGCCACCATAGGAATATTTGTCAGATCAAGGCTTCATGATGATTTTTTAAAATTTACACAACTTAATTTCCATTTCTACCATAATTCTCCAACAAATTAAGTCCATATTTTAATCTCCAACTATATCAGATGAGCACCATCACAGTTTTGGATTTTCTTGTAATAAAAAAGTACTACCCTACCAATAACGATATATGGACAATCTTCTTTGTAATAAATGTAAAGTGATTAGTGCATGCAAACTACTTTACTCTAATCTACTCCTACAACATGAAATTAAACTAAAGCATGTCTAATATGTAACGTGAACCTAAATTTGAATAATAAAAAAAGGATCTCATCTCTAAATATTATTCAAAAGAGAAAATATATTTATATCAATTAAAAAGTTAAACCCAAATAGATATCAACCACCATAGTAATTTATGGGCAATCCTCTTTATAATAAATATCAGCCACCATAGTAATATCTGTCAGAATAAGGCTTCATGATGATTTTTTCCAAATTTACATCCAACAAATTAAGTTCGTATTTTAATCCCTAACCACATCAGATGAGCACCATCACAATTTTGGATTTTCTTGTAATAAAAAAGTAATACCCTACTAATAGCGATATATGGACAATCTTCTTTGTAATAGATATTAGTCACCATGATAATATCCATCAGTTCAAGGCTTCATGATGATTTTTTCAAATTTACATCAAATAAATTAAGTCTGTATTTTAATCCCCAACTATATCAGATAAGCACCATCACAGTTTTGGATTTTCTTGTAATAAAAAAGTATTACGCTACTAATAGCGATATATGGACAATCTTTTTTGTAATAGATATTAACTACCATAGTAATATCTATCAGATCAAGGCTACATGATGGTTTTTTAAAATTTACACAAATTAATTTTCATTTATACTATAATTCTCCAACAAATTAAGTCTATATACGATTTTTTAAAATTTACATCTAACAAATTAAGTCCGTATTTTAATCCTATATCAGATGAGCACCATCACAGGTTTGGATTTTCTTGTAATAAAAAAATATTGATATATGAATAATCTTCTTTGTAATACATATCAACCACCATAGTAATATTTGTCATATCAAGACTACATAATGGTTTTTTTCAAATTTACACAACTTAATTTTCATTTCAAATTAAGTCCAAATTTTAATCCCCAACTATATCAAATGAGCACCATCACAATTTTGGATTTTCTTGTAATAAAAAAGTATTACCCTACGAATAGCAATATATAAGCAATATTCTTTGTAATAGATATCAGCCACCATAGAAATATCTATCAGATCAAGGCTACATGATGGTTTTTTCAAATCTACATAACTTAATTTTTATTTCTACCATAATTCTCCAACAAACTAAGTCTGTATTTTAATCCCCAACTCCTATAACGGAAAACTACTATGCAAAACGAGAACATTAATTCTAATAAAATAAAATAGAACTCGTTCATGAGCCAAATACACCATATACCCTCTCGCACCAGAAAAAAACATAATCAATTATATTGACATATCATTCACGAAGATGTTCATGAATGTCTTTTGAGGAGCAAACTAGCTCTATTCTGTCTATAAAAGCAAGCATTCACTATTAGTAAATGTTGAGATACAGATTGCAACAATAAAATTTCAACCTAATAGCTTCTAACATAATGTACCATCTTCTCCTACAATGAACATCTTGAAGATATACTGCAACAAACGCATTCAACGTTAGCCATAAAAATAATGTGCCATTCTCTCGTGGTTTTAGGATGCAGGCTAAGACGTTGCGCTTTCACCAATTACCTGCTACGACTGTGTAGATTTGTTCTGCTTCTTTTCATTTTAATACTCTTCTAGCAAGTCCTCACTCATATCTTCATTTGCTTTTCCCCACATTAGAACATAAAAGCCAACAAATATTATAAATGCTCCAATGAGAATCGATAAGTCAAGGTAAACGAATCAATTAATAGGAAACGAAGAGGTAAATGAACTAAATCAAATAGTTATTGATAGTTCTTCAATATCCGATGATGACCAAAAATAGTGTATTAATTAGTTGATTGATACCTTCCAAGATAAAGAGCCTCGCCGAGCGCTTAGGTTTGGTTCAACTAGTAAACATACTGGTGTTGAGAAGATGGTCATACACAAGTTGTAGAGAAAGACCAAAACAAGCTATGTTGTGTACTTCTTGACTGTTTGAGCTTGCAATATGCCAACACATGATCAACATATGGATTTGTGGGAATTTAAAATCTCGCCCATAAAAAAATTTATAGCGAAAAAGACTTTTGATAGACCTAAATAATGTACCAAAGAGAGCCTAGAAAATAATCAATTGCAAGGAGAACACCACCAATAGCCCAATCTGATTGTAATAACTTCAGAATCTGACCAAATGATATAGGCTGTGACATAGTCGTCTTCATTACAATTTCTAGCCTTTTATAGAGAGTCACTACACATGCACCGCAGATTAATACTACAGTTCCAATGATTTTAGCCTGTGTGCTTTAGCTTCTTATTGCTATCTTTTCCATCCGAATTTGGGGTAAAATTACAAATTTGTGCTAGTAAATCCAAATTTAAAAATGGAGACATTCTTCACAATTTCACTCCTTCCCAGCATAGGAATTGCAAAAATAAGAAAAAAGAAAGAAATTAAGTAAAGGTCTTAAACTAGAATGAGAACTTGAAATTCTCTACTGATACACAAAAAGTTGTCTAGGCTTTGTCCATACTAGATATTCTCAAATCACTTCCAATCAACAATTTCAGTAATAAATTCTTTCATTAACTGTTTTGATTTCGAAGTTTGGTAAGACTAACTAGATTGGTCCAAAATTACAAGCATTATTTTATATATAAGTGCATCTATAATATTGTGAATATTATGACATCACCTGAACTAAAGTTTTAGCTATAGTATTGTGAATATTACAAGCATTATTTTATATATAACTGCAACTAATAATTCATTCAATCAGGCGTACCTTATTTTATACCGTTGCTAAGAATAACTAAAGTTTTAATCGACAAAAAATGTTGTAAACATGCTGGAGCAGATGCAAATTGACATTATGGAATTTGAAAACATACTATCTACTCAACTAAACACCTTTAAACAACTATTTCAAGTCAATTACAAGAATCTTGAATCTTGTTTTGTCATTCAGATCCTCAAAGGTTATAAGTTCATAACCATTTTGAAATTAGGAAGTGAAGTGATCAAGTCCCCACATTTTAAAAAATGATTTTCAAATATGAAATTAGGAACTCATGAAATAAATCTTCATATCTACTATTTAATCAGCAAAAACCCAACTATTATAAGCCACAAAATTGAACTAATAAAACACATACATATATCTATACACCCAGATATATCTGTAAACTTCATGTCAAATCATAATATAATTTACCCTCAAAAGAAAAAGAAAAACAATTAGATATACAACACTCAACTTCAGTATTTAAAAATCAATCTAAAAATTTTCATCTCTATGGAATAACATCTTAATTGAGATCTATCCTAAATTACAAATCACTATCAGGGTCAATATAATTCCATATTATTAAACTACATCTTTGCAAGTTATGAATATAATATGCAAATAATCTCATTGAAATCTTCTTAACCCCTCATCTACAGATCAAGGACAAAACAAAACAAAAATCACAACATAAATCTTTCGTTGCTCTCCTATTCTAAAACCAACCAATATCAATTTATAGTCCAATATTGTATATGTTCATGACATATCCCACACACGCATGCATATATATACACAAACACATACATGAACACAAAATAATAATAACGATTAAGAGAAGAATAAACAACAAGCATACTGGCAATACAGGATGTAAGAAGATCCTTCTGCAAATCTTTGAGCTCCTTCAAGATCCGTTTCGATGCCATGACACATCATCTAAACCTATATCATCCCCAAATCATTAGCCAAAATACACAGAAATACCTAACTAATTCCAACCCAAAACATCCAATCCGATTACTGTAAGACCTCTACAAAGCAAAAAAGAAAAGAAAAGAATTGACAAAACCACAAAATTCAAAATTTGATCATAGACACCACTCAGACGAATCAACGATGAACAAATATTTTGGACGGGCAAATTTTTTCTTGAAAGGTGAAGAGCTCTTTGGTTTACCTCTCTCTCTTTAAAACTAACCGAGCGTTGAGCTCCCTCAATCTTTATCCGAAAATTCAAACAATGCTCTATTTGGTTAGTCAAAATCATGGCTATTTATATTTTCAGTTTTCAATTTTTTGAGCAAAATTTTGGAGGGATTTTTGAAATTTTGGGAAGAAGATTCGAATTTTTGGGAAAGAGATTCAAAATTTCCAAAGTGCATTTGAATTTGGGGCAGATTTCGGCTTCAAGGATTTCGGAGGATATATATATATGGAGAGTGTATATGCATATATAAGGCCATGTATATTTGGTAAATATATTGAGGTGAAGTGTCACTTTTGCCCTTATGATAACTTTCTTATTTTCACCATATGGGGTTGCAAAATGGCACATAAGCCAGTGAGAGAGAAGATTTTTCCCTAAAAGAGTAGTAATACTCATTCCAGTGCTTTGATTACATACATGATAGTACATGTTTCATTTTAGTTATTTTTGAGATTTGTCATGATACTTGCACTGAATTTCTAGGTGAAATTAATATAGTGAATACATATCAGTGTTGAATGAAATATTGTGAAACTCAAACATATTTTTAGTTACCCGTCCAATAATGGATATGTATTTACTATCCTAATTATTCCTAATAATTCCATGCAAGAATCATTTTCCTTTTAAAATTATAAGTGTTTTGTAACAAGTTGGAAGGTTGGAGTGACCCGCCCAAAAGAAGGTGGGCTGAATCAAATTCGAATTCACGTTAAGCCAAGTTTCATACTGAGCTGGTGTAGATGCAGAAAAATACACAATAATAATTGGGGTAAAAAATTGGATCCTTCATTCAATATTTCATCAACAATTTATACACAACTTGGTCCATGGGTCAAAACCCTTTTCCCAAATTTATCAATCCCTTCAATCATGGGATTTTGGCAAACCCCCTTTCCTTTTGGACTCTATTATCCATAAATAGGATGACTCCTTAACTTGTGGATCACTTATCTTCTAGAAATTTCCATAGGCCCATTATTTCTTTTTGCCCACTTGTTTCCGACCCATCCGTCTTCGGCTCATCTGTCTTAGGCCCATCAACCTTTGGCCCATCAGTCGTTGGCCCATTAGTCATGTGGTCCATCCTAGTTGGGCCATGAATTATTTTGACCATTACACAGACCCCTGAGGTTTTGGGCTTATGATTCTCTTTCTAAAGTCCATGACCGAAATTTAAATGCTTCCTATATACACACACACACACACACATATATATATATTGCTTATGGGAAATGATTGTGATGAGTTGTCATGCCATCATTAGGTATTAATGACATTTCAAATTGAGAGGTTATTACTCCCTCAATCTTCGCACCACGACGGCTCCTCGTGGGCTGTGTGACCTTCGGGTTTCGCGCATCCTTTGGCATGCCTCTCTTCTCCTATAAAAACCCACTCTACTCCATTTTATTTCCTTATTCTTCATTTGCATTTTTATGCTCAAGCTTCTCTCTTCCTCAACTTTCATCTTTGAAACTTTATTTTTTCCTTATCACTACAATCCTTTCCGTCGGTCAGTTCAGATCTCCCAGCAGAACAGAAGTCTGCTTTCGCCCGAAGCCTTTTCCCCGACTCTTCACTATCAGCTGAGTAAGTCGAACAATCTCTTATTCTTCTTTAATTTTCACCTCTGCCTTCCTTCTGTCTCTTCTACCTTTCTTGGCATTATGTCTGATAGCGACGACACCCGGTTGGTAGAAGAGGTCGTTCTATCCTCTACCACTGTTACCGATCTCACCAGTAGTGACAACCCCCAGTCCAATTTCCAAGGAGCCTAAAAAACAACTCCCCAAAACACTGACCTTCCGGGTTCATCATGAATGAATCTATGAATCCCAAGCCCTCTGAACCGTTCGTAGTGGCCCCACTTAAGAGAGTCCGTCTTGAAGTAGACGTCAAACACCTTCGGGCTGAGACCCAGGTACTTGGGGACGTTTATGTGGACCCTTACCAGGTTACCTAGACTTTACCACGAGTCAGGGACTAGCACCCGGTAGTATTCTGCTATCGGTAGTTCACCTTAGGCTTTTGAGGTTCCCCCTACACCCTTTCTTCCATTACGTCTTCTTTATGTTAGGCTTACATCCCTTTTAATTGAACCTAAACAGCCTTAGGATTCTGTCCATGCTCCTGTTGTACAATAGGGATCTGGACCTTAACCTAGGTTTAGTTGACCTGCTCCTCTGTTACTTTTTCTAAAATGCCAGAGCGAGTAAGGGTAGATACAATCTTTTTCCTTTTCATGGTTGGAGTATATGCACTGATACCGAAAAGTCTGATAAGGGATGGAAATAGATAATGGTAGTTGTGAGTGGTAACTGGTCTTACCCATTTTCTCGTATATTCCTGATCCCAAGTACGTTCGGTGCCATCCGTCTGCCTATTTACCACCCCTTTCATAAAGCATCTCGCCTTTATGAGTATTGTGATCTCCATCGGGGGGATTACACTTATAAATTTCTGGGTTATGAGAATAGGGACATCCCCCTGCCTTTCATAAAACAACGTATAGGCCTCCTGAAAACCCATATCTGGGGCAAAGCCTAGTCTGCTACTGACCTGCTGACTTCGGCAATCCTGGAGTCAATTTCTAACTTGGGCGTTACTGTTGATAGGATGGACTTGCCTGACAAACCTCTTTTTGCCAGACGCCCTCAAGTTCCCGAAGGGGTCACCCTTGTAGATGTTATACTGCTCTCAACAGCACCTCCGACACCTCTAGTACCTCCGCCAGTGCAGAGCCCGATTTCTCCGCCAGTACAGAATACGGTAGCTCCTCCCCAGCCTCAACCAGTTACTAGGACCCGATCCAGTACAGGCGGTGGAGTGGCCAATAAGAGGGCCAGAACTCAAGCTGATAATGCTTCTACAAGCGAAACCCCCCGAGCTCCGTAGGCATCCCGTACTTTAATTCCCTGGGAATCGAAGTTCCTTCTACCAGATGGGACTCCGGTCTGCGCTGATCATCTTACCATCACCCAGCCAGAAGCTCTCCGGGCTATGGAAAAAGGGATCTGAACTCCAGCTGATAGGG
The DNA here is from genome assembly GCA_963922005.1 of Cornus suecica. Classification (NCBI taxonomy): domain Eukaryota; kingdom Viridiplantae; phylum Streptophyta; class Magnoliopsida; order Cornales; family Cornaceae; genus Cornus; species Cornus suecica. Next base: position 18,629,423 of record OY998248.1, on the reverse strand, counting down.
CCGCTCAATCCAAAATCTCCAGGACTGATCTAGCAAAGAAGACTTCCATAATGGTTATGGAGGTATACCCTTGTTCTTCGTTTTGTAACTTTGTTTATTACCTATTGCCGCATTATGCACTAATATATCTTTTATGTGTAGCTTCTCTATGGGGTTCAGGCCTATAACAACGTTGTGGAGTCTGACGTTAAGGAAATGGCCAATATGAAAGCCCAGATCAAGCAAAATGATGTCCATCTGGTTGCTCTAGTCAAAGATGCAGATGGCCTCCGTCAGACCGTCTTAGAGCAGAAGAACCTTTTGGAGACCGGTGAGGCGGAGAAGCTGGCTCTGACTGTTGAGAAGCTAGCTTTGGCTGCTGAGCTTGAAGAAGTGAAGGCAGCTAAACAGAAGATGGCAGCTGAAAAGGAAGAATCAGAGAACCTCCTGGCTCTTGAGCGGGCTAAGGTTGAAGTGTGCCGCCTGGGAGGTTTGGATATGTACAACCGATACTTCACTATCTGTGATATCCAATCGGCCAGAGCTTGGCGAAAGAGGTACGAAATGGAGCATATTACTCTGGAAGCTCGGGAGTTCAAGACCGTTGAGGAATTTAATGCCCACATGGGAGTGCCTATTCCTTACAAAAACCCCCCCGCCTCCGAAAACGAGAAGCGGTTTGCCGTTATTTTGAAGGGAGAAGAATATCATCCCCCAGATCAATAGAATAGGTCTTTAAAGTTTATTTGTGCTTACCCCGAAGGGTACTTTTGTAATTTCTTTTTATTCAATGAAAAAGGATTTTCCAATCTCAGTGTTTGTTTTGCTCTTGCTTTCCTGCAATGTTTAACTTTCGGGCATATGGCCCCTGATACTTGCTTCTCGTCATCTGACTAGTTCATTTTATTTTTTTATGTTTGAACTTCAGCATTTATGAAAACAATTGAGCCTTCGGGCATATGGCCCCTGAGGCTTGTATTTGTCCTCTGGTCAGTTCAAATCTGGTTTGAACTCAACACTTAGGAATATTTTAATTAAAATGGAGCCTTCGGGCATATGGCCCCTGAGGCTTATATTTGTCCTCTGGTCAGTTCAAATCAGGTTTGAACTTAACACTTAGGAATATTTTAATTAAAATGGAGCCTTCGGGCATATGGCCCTTGAGGCTTGTATTTGTCCTTTGGTCAGTTCAAATCAGGTTTGAACTCAACACTTAGGAATATTTTAATTAAAATGGAGCCTTCGGGCATATGGCCCCTGAGGCTTGTCTTTGTCCTCTGGTCAGTTCAAATCAGGTTTAAACTTAACACTTAGGAAAATTTTAATTTAAACATGGAACACTCGTATAAAAATAGAATGTATCTTTATTGAAATGAACTTGAGAATCATGAAGCAGATGTGCCGACATCGGGCACAGATGCTTTATTATAATAAGAAGACGATGTCATAAGAGAGACACAACTTTAGTGCTTTAACAAAAAGAAACTTCCTAAGGATAATACCTCTTAAGCCGATAAGCGTTCTGAGAGTTGGACTCGATGCGGCCTGTTTCGTTCTTTCGTACCCGATAAGCTTCACGTCCGATGACCTCAACTACCGTGTAAGGTCCTTCCCATGTCTCTCATAATTTGCCTACAATCCCAATCTTTCTTCTGAGTACCATATCGCCTACCTGGAACTCTATCCTTTTGACTTTCTGATTGTACCGTGCCCTGACTTGTTGCTGATAGGCAGCCAGCCTTATCCCAACAACTTCTCTCATTTCTTTTAAGAGGTCCAGATCATGTGCTAGATGCCGATTGTTCAGGCCTTCTTCCTAGGCTTGGCTTCTTAAAGTAGGTACTCTTAACTCGGTCGGGATAACTGCTTCTGCCCCATAAGCCATGGCGAAAGGGGTCTCCCAAGTGGGTTGCCTCAGAGTAGTCCGATAGGACCATAACACCTCAGGCAATTTTTCCAACCATGCCCCTTTTGCGTCTTCAAGCTTTTTCCTCAGTGTATAAAAAATGGTTATGTTCGTCCTTTCAGCCTGCCCATTTCCTTATGGATAGCCGACAAAAGAAGTGTTCTGATTGATCCCATGTTTCCCCAAGAATGCTTGAACCTTTATGTTATCCAAATTGGTGCCATTATCCATCATTATAGTTCGGGGTAGACCAAATCTGCAAATGATGTGGCTCCAGATGAATTTTATAACATGGCTACCTCTGATGGTGGGGTATGCCTCGGCTTCCACCCATTTGGTAAAGTAGTCTGTGGCCAAAAGAACATGAGTGGTTGATCGTATAGCCTACAGAAGGGGACCCACAATATCCATACCCCATCGGGAAAACGGGTGAGGGATAATTTTTGGGTTCAGTAACTCCGGAGGTGGATGGATGGCATCTCCATGAAATTGGCACTTCTTACAGTGTCGGGTATAGACCTCAGCGTCTCTCGACAGGTAGGGCCAGAAATATCCCTAGGTGAGAACTTTATGGGCTAAAGACCTTCCTCCGGAATGATTGCCACAGGCTCCTGCATGAATCTCTTCCATGACTACCAAAGCTTCAGAAGGCGTGAGATATCTCAAGTATGGCCCGGAGAAAGACTTGCGGTATAGTTGGCCGTTGTAGAGAGCATATTTGGTTGCCTTCATTCTTATTTTCCGGGCTTCTGATTTTGACTCAGGCAATGCACCAGTCTTCAAATTATCTGCTATAGGGTCCATCCAACTTGGCTCCCATGGAATGACCATTACTTCTTCGGGGGGCTCCAAGATTGATCGGAAGATGAAGTCTATTGGTACAGTACGGGTCATACCTTCTCCTGCCGCGGAGGCCTGATTACCCAGATGATCTGCTACGAAGTTATCCCCTCTGGGAATCTGTTCAAAGGTTATTTGTTGGAACCCTTCGGCCTCCTTTAGAACCAAATTCTTGTACGCTTCCATTTTTGGATCTCGGGTTTCATACTCCCCATTTAACTGCCGTACGACCAACTGGGAATCACTTCATACCTCTGCTTTCTGTACTTGAGGCTTCGGGCCAACCGAATTCCTGCAAGAAGGGCTTCATATTCGGCTTCATTGTTAGAGGCAGGAAACTCCAATCGAATAGACTGTTGGATTTTAGTACCATCTGGTGTTACGAGCTCTACCCCGATCCCTGCTCTGCTGATGTTTGATGATCCATCCACGAACACAACCCATAAACCAGGCTCACTTTCTTCTAAGGAATCTGTAGTTTCTGTTTCCAACAGGAAGTCAGCTACCGCATGTCCTTTGATGGCCGTTCGGGGGACATAGGTTATGTCAAAAATCCCGAGTTCTATTGCCCATTTGGACACTCTCCCCAATAACTCAGGTTTTGCCATTATGGATCTGATAGGGGTTGTTGTTGGTACTACGATCGGGTGTGCTTCAAAATAATGCTGAAGACGCCGCTTAGCATTGATCAGTGAAAGTACTAGTTTCTCCTACTTCGAGTAACGGGTCTCCGCATCAGTAAGGGTTTTGCTGGTGTAGAAAACTGGTGTCTGGTACCCATTGCCCTCCTTGACCAGAGCGGCGCTGGTAGATGTGGCAGATATAGCCAGATACAGGTGTAACGGCTCATCGGCTTCTGGGGTCGCCAATATAGGAGGTTTTTCCATGTAGCTTTTGAGTTTTTTCAGGGCTTCCACTTGCTTTGTCCCCCAGATCTCTCCTTTTGCCGCCTTTATTGCTTGAAAGAACGGCTTACACCGATCGGTTAACCTGGAGATGAAACGACTGAGGGCCGTTATTCTTCCGGTTAGCACCTGGATCTCCTTCCGGGACTTTGGCTCTGCTGACTCTATGAGATCCTTGACTTATGTCGGGCTAGCTTGTATTCCCGTCCGATCAACTATGTGCCCCAAAAACTGGCCTGAGGACACCCCGAAGGAACATTTCGATGGGTTGAGCTTCATTTTGTACTTTTTGAAGGTGTCGAACACCTGCTGTAGATCGGTCAGGTGATCACTTTTTACCTTGCTCTTGACCATCGTGTCATCAATGTAAGCTTCTATGGTAGATCCCATCATGCCCTGGAAGACTTTGTTGACCAATCTTTGAAAGGTTGCACCTACATTCTTTAGTCCAAAAGGCATAACTTTGTAACAATATGTACCTGATTCAGTGATGAAGACAGTTTTTTCCTTGTCATCTGGATTCATTCGTATCTGGTTATACCTAGAGTACGCATCTAGAAAACTTAATCGTTCGAATCCCGCCGTGGCATCTACCATCTGATCGATCTTTGGTAAGGGGAAATAGTCTTTCGAGCATGTTTTGTTTAGATTGGTGAAGTCCACGCACACCCTCCATTTTCCATTCTTCTTCTGAACCACGATCACATTAGCTAGCCAGGAAGGATATTGCACCTCCTTAATGAATCCTGCTTAGAGGATTCGATCAACTTCCTCAGCTATGATCTGGTTTCTGTGAGCCCCCATCCGCCTTTGCTTTTGTCTGACAGGCTTTGAGTTGGGGTCTACGTTGAGGGAATGTTGTGCTATTGACGGATCGATGCCAGTCATATCCATATGGCCCAGGCAAATACGTCGGTGTATTTTCCTAAAGTTCTACCTATATTTCTTCCTTTGCTTGAATATTGAGGCCAAAACCGATATAAGTCCACTTTTCAGGGTGATCAGGGTAGATCCAAAATTCAAGCAATGGTTCAGCTGCTATTGACGACCCCGCACCCTCTTTCTATAATTGCTATTGATCATCTGGTACTGCTGTGGATCGTGATTCCCATTTTGGATCATCCCTTTTCCTCAGTCCTTTTATGGTGACAACATAACATTCCTTGGCTGCTACCTGATCGCCTCTTATATCGATCACATCAACTCCGTTCGGGTCGATGCACCTCATGACTTGATGCATGGTTGAAGGGACTCTGTGCATTCGATGGATCCAACCCCTTCCCATGAGGAGATTATAGGAAGGTTTGACATCCACCACCACAAAATTTTCTCTGAGCATGCGCCTTGCCGCTGTCACTGGTAGTTGAATTTATCCCACTGGTTCCACTCTTCTGCCATCAAATCTGGCTATCGGGCTCCTGGAAGGGACTATCTCCTGGGGGTTGATCTCCAACTTCTCAAAGGCCCACTTGGTGATAATGTTGGCGCTGCTTCCTGGATCAACCATCACTCTCTTGATCAAGTAGTTCGAGACCATGAGAGAGATAACCAAGGGATCGTCATGTGGAGATTGAATGCCCCGCATATCTGCAGAAGAGAAAGTTATACAGGCATCCTCCTTCGGGCTTCAGAACTCGCTGACTTCTTCAACCCTTCCCAGCTTCTGGGCTTGATGCATTTGGGATATGCGGGCTTCCTCTACTTCTGATCAACTTGGTCCTCCGTGAACCATGTGAATGACTCTTATGGGCTATCCCATTGCCCCCTTGGTGGGTGTATGAGATGGTTGATCTGATCGGGTTCCTTCCTTGGCAACATACTCGGTTAGCTCTCCTTTTGCTATCATGGCTTCCACTCGTCTCCTGAGGCTTCTGCACTCGTTGGCGTTGTGTCCGTACTCGCCATGGAAAGCACAGTGCCTCGACATATCTCTCTGGTCCATCGGCTGCCTGATGGGTGGTGGTGACCAGTAGATTCCTTTACCCTTAGTCTCCTGGTACAGTTTGGCCAGGGTAACTTTTAAGGGGGTCACTTTGTCTTCAAACCTTTGGCGTTTCTCCGGGACTGGGGAGGGCGCAGCAGGGGCGCTCGGTCGCTTCCGATCCAGAGCCCGATCCTTTACCCTGGAGGGTTTGGATGCCCTTGCCTCTATGCTTGTAAAGGTTGTCATTCTTTGGCGTATGGCCAACTCCTCTTCTATTCGGAGATGCCCTTGTGCCCTGGAGTTGAGTTTTCCGATGTCTGCTGGTTGCCTTTTGACCAGGGACTGATGGAATTTGGTTCCAGGGATCAGGGCCATTCTGAAGGCCTCGACCGCTGAATGATGGTCGCAATTATCAATTGAGGACATCTCGACATTGAATCGCGAGATAAAGCTTTTCAGGGATTCACCTTTTTCCTGGATCATGGTGAATAGACTGGAGATGGTCTTTTTTTGTCTTTTATTGCCGAAGTACTGGGCAATGAATAATTCACAGAGCCTGAGTTAGCTTCCAATGGATCGGGGTGGTTGCTTTCTGAACCAGAGTAGGGCCGCTTCGGTTAGGCTAGTGGGGAAGACTTTGCAGAGTAAGGCTTTGTTTTCGTTGTAGACATTCATCTTTGTATGAACGTGGTAGATGTGCTCCGTTGGATCTTTTGTGCCGTCGAATAGGGTGAACTTTGGTAGTCTGAACGTCTCCAGATAGGGAACAATGGTGATCGTCACGGTGAATGGAGTCTGCACGGCGTCGATGGATGCCTCGGAGGCCAGATCGATAGGGGTCTGCACCTTCAGATCCTTTAGCACCTCCCTTTGGAACCTGGTCATAACTTCCTCCAACTTCCTCATGGTCAGAATCTCCTCAGGATTGCGCCCCCCAAGCACCTGTAGGGATGATTCCGCGTGTTCCTCCCGATCGTTGTTGGACTTTACTTGGTGGTTGTCCCTTTCTGACCGGTGGCCTATGGACCGATCGTGTTGGCTAGACTGTTCATCATTTTGGACCTCTTGAGGGTTCTAAAGCTGGGCTAGTTTTGCAACTAATTCAGGTTCTGCCTCTTCAATTCGGCGGTCCTCTCCTCCAGGGCTCGCCTAATCGGATCCTCTGCCTGCTGGCCTCCGTTCGGAGATAAATCAGTTTGGTGTGAACGGGTTATCACCGCCATGGATGGTATGAATCTCAGCTTTTTCATAGAGAATGGGAAGCTTTATTGAAAAAGATTTCAATAATGGTGTTTCCCACAGACGGCGCCAATTATGTAGATGCAGAAAAATACACAATAATAATTGGGGTAAAAAATTGGATCCTTCATTCAATATTTCATCAACTATTTATACAAAACTTGGTCCATGGGTTAAAACCCTTTCCCCAAATTTATCAATCCCTTCAATCATGAGATTTTGGTAAACCCCCTTTCCTTTTGGACTCTATGATCCATAAATAGGATGACTCCTTAACTTGTGGATCATTTATCTTCTAGAAATTTCCAAAGGCCCATTATTTCTTTAGCCCACTTGTTTCCGGCTCATCTGTCTTCGGCCCATTAGTCGTTGGCCCATCAGCCCTGTGGCTCATCCTAGTTGGGCCATGAATTATTTTGACCATTACAGCTGGTAAAATGAGAGACAACATGATAACACGACATGAATTAAAAGGGTTAGACTTTGATATAAATGGATTCAAATTGTAAAATGGTCAACTCGAATACGACACGGAAAGAATAGAGTTGAGTTTGGGTCAAATTCGAGTAATCCGAATAATTCGTTTGACCTAATTATATTTGTATTTATATATAAATATATATATTTTTTCTTCTTTAACTGGTCATAAGTTGAAATATATCAAATAATTATAATTGGGTTGAGTCAAATTCAATTTAATTTTTTTAACAAATGGGGTAAACATTTCATTTCGTGTTGAGTTATGTCAAATTTAGTTTAATATTTCTGATAAACAGGTTAAGGCATTGGTATTGTGTACAACCCAACACGACTCGATTGTTAAACGGGTTACACATGTTTGGTCGGGTTACCTATTTAAATAATGAGTTAGGTTATTGTTGAGTATATTTGATACGTATATTAATCAGATAATTTTTGGCTCGACCAATTCAATAGAGTATAGTGTTTTAACCCGACACGAGCACGACTCACAAACAAGAATTGCCATATAATATTTTATTTTTCTTTATTTTTTTTTGTTTTGTTATTCCCGGTTACACTAATAAGTTACTAGCATGGATATTTGAGCTCACTCTCAACTTTCTTCATTAAAACGCTAGAAAATACTAAAACAGTGAACTTGATATTGTAACTTAGCTGTGAATTTTGTTTTATTTTTCTCTCCGAGACAAGGTGGAGACAAGATTTTTAGTTTAGGGGATATTGTTATATTAAAAAATAATAATAATAATAAGAAGAAAATAGTATGTAGAAAGAAAAATAATACTAGTATGTGAAAGGAGAAAAAAATAGAATAGAAGAAGAGAGAGAAAATATCAAATAATCTAAAAAAAAAAATAGTTAGAATTTGATTCAAGAATAAAAATAAAGGAATCTAGACTAAATTATAATTCAATTTTAGAATCTAATAATTTTAGGAGGTATATAAAATTTTGTACTCCCTTCGTCCCGCAATACTTGTCCAATTTGAACTTTTTAACATTTTATGAATTGAAGTTGATTAGTGTGTAATTTTTAATTTTGCCCTTAATGATATAGTATTATGGCGGAGTTCGGTATTTATTTGAAGTTAATGGAAGAATGGTAATTGAGGAAAGTGAGAGGATAAATTACATTGAAATTCAAAAGTGGACAAATAATTTGGGACAAGTAAATTTATATTAGTGGACATAATTTGGGACAGATGTAGTATATACTAGTTAAAAATAATAATAAGAAAGTATATTATATATTATTTAGACCAGGGTGACAACTGACAAGTGCCCTATTGGCTCCGTCACTATTAGGAGATAGGTTTGAGTTTGTCGTTATCTGATTTTTTATATAAAAGTTAATTTTAAATTTGTATAATCTAGCTAATTTATAATGAATTTATCCTAATACAATTGGAAACAAAAAAAATTAATAAATTACTCACCCTCAGTATTTCAGCTTCTGTTTGTTCATTATACAAAACAACATAGTTCAACTTTATTACTTGTGTTTGTTAAATGAAGCTCGTTTCATAATTAGTATTTATGTTTTTCTTTTTATGTACTTATAGATGCATAAAAATACACAATAATAATTAGGGTGAAAAAAATTGGATCCCCCTTTTATTCATCAAAGTCATGTATTTATACATAATTATGATAAATGGGTCAAGCCCATTTACCCAAGTTTATTAATCCCTCAAATTAGGGGATTTGATAAACTCTACCCTTTTTTGGACTCTTTATTTCATAATTGGACTATTCCTTAACTTGTGGATCACTTATCTTCTAGAATTTTTCATAGGCCCATTATTTCTTTTAGCCCACTTGTTTCCAGCCCATTCGCCTTCGGCCCATCAGTCGTTGGCCCATCAGTCGTCGACCCATCAGTCCTGTGACCCATCTCGGTTGGGCTATGTATTATTTTAACTATTACACAGGCCCCTGAGGTGGGCTTTTGTGATTTTTTTTTCTTTTTCAAAGCCCATGACCGAAAATTTAAACACCACTATACACATACATGCACTTTATGGGAAATGAGGGTTTGGTGAGCCGTCAATCATTGATGAAAATTTATTGGCATTTGAAAGGAGTGGTCATTACTCCCTTGATCTTAGCTCCATGACGAATCATCGTGGGTCGCGTGACCTTCGGACTTCGTGCAACCCTTTGGCCTCCTTCTCCCTTCTTATAAAAAACCTCTCAAAGCTACTTCATTTCTCACTTCTCATTCACATGGACTGTAATTTCTGCTCTCAATTCTCATCTCTGAAGCATGTCCCTCTTTACTCCCTGAAATTCTCTTTTGTTTGGTCAGTTCCAGATCCTCTAGTATGACGGTAACCTGCTTCCACCCGAAGCCTTCCCTGATGCATCACTATTACCTGAGTAAGTCGGTCAGTCTCTTTTTCTTCTTTTAATTTTCACCTCTGTCTCTTCTACCTTTCTTATCATTATGTCTGATAGCGACGACACACAATCGGTAGAGGAGGTCGTCCTGTCCTCTTCTACTGGTACTGATCCCACCAGTAGTGATAGTGCTCAGTCCAATTGCCAAGGAACCTAAAAAACAACTCCCCAAAACACTGACCTTCCGAGCTCATCAATGAACGAACCAGTGAATCCCAAGCTCTCTGAACAGTTTGTAGTGGCCCCACTTAAGAGAGTCCGACCTGAAGTAGACGTTAACATCTTGGGGCAGAGACCCAAGTACCTAGGGACGTTGATGTATCCCCTTACCCAGGTTACCTAGACTTTACAAAGAGTCAGGGACTAGCCCCCGATAGCATTATGCTATCGGCATGTCATCTTAGGGTTTTAAGGTTCCCCCTCCACCCTTTCTTTCATTATGCGTTTTTTATGCTAGGCTTGCATCCCCTTCAGTTGAACCTGAACAACCTTAGGATCATATCCATGCTCCTATTGTACAATAGGGACCTGGATCTCAACTTAGGTTTAGCTGATCTGCTCCTCTGTTACTTTTTCCAAAACGCCAGAGCGAGTAAGGGTAGATACAATCTCTTTCCCTTCCAAGGCCGAAACATATGTACCGACACTGAAAAATCTGATAAGGGATGGAAGGAAATAATGGTATTTGTGAGTGGCAACTGGTCTTACCCCTTTTCGCGTATATTCCCGATCCCGAATACTTTCGGTGCCATCCGTCTGCCCATCTACCGCCCCCTTCATAAAGTCTTTTGCCTTTGTGAACACTGTGATCTTCATCGGGGAGATTACGCCTACAAAGTTTTGGGTTATGAGGATAGAGACATCCCCCTTACCTTCATAAAACAATGTATAGGCCTTCTAAAAACCAATGTCTGGGACAAAGCCCGATCCGCTACTGACCTGCTGACTTTGGAAAATCTGGAGTCAATTTCTAATTTGGGCACTGCTGTTGACAGGATGGACTTGCCTGACAAACCTCTTTCTGCCAGATGCCCCCAAGTCCCCGAAGGTGTCACTCCGGTTGATGCTGTGCCACTATCGACAGCACCGCCAGCGGCTTCGGTACCTCCTCCTGCTCAGAGCCCGGTAACGCCACCAACACAGACTCCGGTGGCTCCACCTCAGCCTCCTCCAGTAAATCCTTCAGTTATCAGGACCCGATCCAGTGGAATGACTGCTAAGAGGGCCAGAACTCAAGCTGATAATGCTTCTACAAGTAATGCCCCCCAAGCTTCGGAGGTGTCCCGTACTTTAATTCCCTGGGAATCGAAGTTCCTTTTGCCGGATGGGACTCTGGTCTGTGCCGACCATATTACCCTTACTCAGCCAGACGCTCTTTGGGCTATGGCAAAAGGGATCTGGACGCCAGTTGATAGGGCCGGTCAGACCAAAATCTCCAGGACTGATCTGACAAAGAAGACTTCCATAATAGTTATGGAGGTATACACTTGTTCTTCGTTTTTTGGAACTTTGTTTATTGATTATTGCCACATCATGTACTGACATGTCTTTTTAGTGCAGCTTCTCTATGGGGTTCAGGTCTACAACAACATCTTGGAGTCTGATGTTAAGGAGATGGCCGGTATGAAGGCCCAGATTAAGCAAAATGATGCCCACTGGACTACTCTAGTCAAAGAGGCAGATGGCCTTCGCCAGACAGTCTCAGAGCAGAAGATCCTTATGGAGACTGGTGAGGAAGAGAAGCGGGCTATGATGGCTGAAAAACTAGCCTTGGCTGCTGAGCTGGAAGAAGCAAGGGCAACTAACAAAAAGATGGCAGCTGAAAAGGCAGAATCAGAGAAACTCCTGGCAGAATCAGAGAACCTCTTGGCTCTTGAGCGGGCTAAAGTAGAGGTGTGCCTCCTAGGAGGTCTTGATATGTACAACTGGTACTGCATTATCTGTGATCTCCAATCGGCCAGAGCTTGGCGACAGAGGCACAAAATGGAGCACATTCCTTTGAAAGCTCGGGAGTTAAGACCGCAGAGGAATTTGATGCCCACATGGGAGTGCCTATGCCCTAAAAAACCCCTCCTGCCTCTGAAAATGAGAAGAAGTTCATTGCCATCCTAAAGGGGGAGGAATATCATCCTCCCGATCAGTAGTTTAGTTTTTTTTTATTTGTACTTACTCCTCTCAGAAGGGTAATTTTGTAACTCTTTTTTTTTTATCAATGAACAAGAATTTTTTCCTCACTTTAGTGTTTATTCTGTTCTTGTTCTGGCTTTAGGGTTTGAACTTTAATCATTTATGAAGACAATTGAGCCTTCGGCATCTGGCCCCTGGGGCTTGCTGTTATCCTCTGGTTAGTTCAAATCAGGTTTGAACTCAAACACTTAAGAAAATTTTAATAAAGAATTGAGCCTTCGGGCATTTGGCCCTTGAGGCTTGTTCTTGCCCTCTGGCTAGTTCAAATCAGGTTTGAACTCAAACACTTAGGAAAACTTTAACATTGAGCTTTCGGGAATTTGGCCCCTGACGCTGGATTTTATCCTCTGGTTAGTTCAAATCAGGTTTGAATTCAAACACTTAGGAAAACTTTAACATTGAGTCTTCGGGCATTTGGCCCCTGAGGCTTGTTCTTGTCCTCTGGCTAGTTCAAATCAGGTTTGAACTCAAACACTTAGGAAAATCTTAACTTTAAACATGGAACACTTGTGTAAAAACAAAATGTATCTTTATTGAAAGAAGAATCATGAAGCAGAGGTGCCGGACATCGGGCACAGATGCTTTATTATAATCAGAAAAGGTGACGTATGTAAGACACAATTTTATTTTATTTTTAACAAGAAAATAAAACTTATCTAAGGATAATACCTCTTCAACCGATAAGCATTCTGAGAGTTGGACTCGATGCGGCCTGTCTCGTTCTTCCGAACCCGATAAGCTCCGTGCCCGATGACCTCAATTACGGTGTATGGTCCTTCCCATGTCTCTTGTAACTTTCCAGCAATTCCAATATTTCTTCTGAGTACCATATCGCTAACCTGGAATTCTCTCCTTTTGACTTTCTGATTGAACCGTGCCCTGATTTGTTGCTGATAGGCAGCTAGTCTTATCCCGGCAGCTTCCCTTCTTTCTTCTAGGAGGTCCAAATCATGTGCTAGGTGTTGATTGTTCGGACCTTCCTCCCATGCCTAACTCCTTAAAGTAGGTACCCTCAATTCAGTCGGGATAACGGCCTCGGCCCTATAAGCCATAGCGAAAGGTGTCTCTCCCGTCAGCTGCCTTGGAGTAGTCCGATATGACTATAACACCTCGGGCAATTTCTCCAACCATGCCCCTTTTGCTTTTTCAAGTTTTTTCCTCAGTGTATCAAAGATGGTTCTGTTGGTCCTTTCAGCTTGCCCATTTTCTTGCGGAAAGCCGACGGAAGAAGTGTTCTGATTGATCCCATGCTTTGCCAGGAATGCTTGGACCCTCCTGTTATTAAGATTGGTGCCATTATCCTTCATTATAGTTCGGGGTAAACCGAATCTACAGATGATATGGCTCCAGATGAACTTTATAACATGGCTGCTTGTTATGGTGGGGTATGTCTCGGCCTCCATCCATTTGGTAAAATAGTCTGTAGCCAGAAGAACATGAGTGGTTGACCGTATAGCCTGCGAAAGAGGACCCACAATATCCATACCCCATCGGGCAAAGGGGTGAGGGATAATTGTGGGGTTCAATAATTCCGGCGGTAGATGAATGACATCTCCATGAAATTGGAACTTTTTACAGTGTCGGGTGTAGACCTCAACGTCCCTTGCCAGATAGGGCCAGAAGTATCCCTGGGAGGGAACTTTATGATCTAAGGATCTTCCTCCAGAATGATTACCACAGGCTCCTGCATGAATCTCTTCCATGATTGCCGAAGCTTCGGAGGGCGTAAGACATCTCAGATATGGCCCGGAGAAAGACTTGCGGTATAGTTAACCGTTGTAGATAGCATATCTGGCTGCCTTCATTCTTATCTTTGGGCTTCTGATTTTGACTCAGGTAATGGACCAGTTCTCAAATAATCTGCTATAGGATCCATCCAACTCGGCTCCCATGGAATGACCATTACTTCTTTAAGGGGCTCCAAGCTGGACCGGGTGATTAAGTCTATTGGTACAGTGTGAGTCATGCTTCCTCCTGCCGCGGAGGCTTGGTTAGCCAGATGATCTGCTACGGAATTATCTCCTCAGGGAATCTGTTCAAAGGTTATGTGTTGGAACCCTTCGGCTTCTTTTAGAACGAAATTCATGTACGCCTCCATTTTTGGCTATCGGGTTTCATACTCCCCATTTAACTGGCGTACGACCAACTGGGACTGACTTCGAATCTCTGCTTTCTGTACTTGAAGGCTTCGGGCCAGACGAATTCCTGAAAGAAGGGCTTCATATTCGGCTTCGTTGTTGGAGGCAGGAAACTCCAATCGAACGAACTGTTGGATTTTAGTACCATCTAGTGTTACGAGCTCTACGCTGATCCCTGTTCCATTGATATTTGATGATCCGTCCATGAACACGACCCATAATCCAATCTCACATTCTTCTACGGAGTCTGTAGTTTCTGTTTCCAACAGGAAGTCAGCTATTGTCTGTCCTTTGATGGCCATTTGGGGGACATAGGTTATGTCGAAGACTCCGAGCTCTATTGCCTATTTGGACACCCTTCTTGACAACTCAGGTTTCGCCATTATAGATCTGATCGGGGTGACAGTTGGCACTATGATCGGGTGTGCTTCAAAATAATGCCGAAGACGTCGTTTTGCATTGATCAGTGATAGTACCAGTTTCTCCTATTTTGAATAACGGGTTTCTGCATCAGCAAGGGCTTTACTGGTGTAGAAGACTGGTGTCTGATACCCCTTGCCCTCTTTGACCAGAGCGACACTGATTGATGCTGTTGATATGGCTAGATACAGGTGCAGTGGCTCATCGGCATCTGGGGTTGCCAGTATCGGAGGCTTTGCCATGTAACTTTTGAGTTTTTTCAGGGCTTCCGCTTGCTCTGCCCCCCAGACTTCTCCTTTTGCCGCCTTTATTGCTCGAAAGAACGGCTTACACCTATCGGTTAATCGAGAGATGAAATGACTGTGGGCCGCTATCCTTCTGGTTAGCACCTGGATCTCCTTCCGGGACTTTGGCTCTTCTGAATCTACAAGCGCTTTGACTTGCGCCGGGCTAGCTTGTATTCCCGTCCGATCAACTATGTGCCCCAAAAACTGGCCTGAGGACACTCCGAAATAACATTTGGACGGGTTAAGCTTCATATTGTACTTCCTGAGGGTGTCGAACACGTGCTACAGATCGGTCAGGTGGTCTCTTTTTGCCTTGATTTTGACCACCGTGTCATCGATGTAGGCCTCTATAGTAGATCCCATCATGCCCTGGAACATCCTTCTGACCAACCTTTGATAGGTAGCACCTGCATTCTTTAGTCCGAAAGGCATAACTGTGTAACAAAATGTACCCGACTCAGTGATAAAGGAAGTATTTTCCTCATCCTCTGGATTCATTCGTATTTGGTTATACCCAGAGTATGCATCCAGAAAACTCAGGCATTCGAAACTTGCGGTGACATCTACCATCTGATCGATCTTTGGTAAAGGGAAACAGTCTTTCAGGCAGGCTTTATTCAGATCAGTGAAGTCTACACATACCCTCTTTTTGTCATTTTTCTTCTGGACCACCACAACGTTCGCCAACCAAGAAGGATATTGGACCTCCTTTATGAATCCTGCTTGAAGAAGTCAATACACCTCTTCAGCTATGATCTGGTTTTGATGGGCCCCCATTCGCCTTTAATTCTGTCTGACAGGCCTTGCGCTGGGATCCACATTGAGAGAATGCTGGGCTACCGATGGATCGATGTAGGTCATGTCCACATGGCTCCATGCAAATATGCCAGCATTGGATCGGAAAAGGGACTCCATTTCCTCTTTTCTTGTGGACTGAGGCCTGAACCAATATAAGTAAACCTTTCGGGTCGATCGGGGCAAATTTGAACTTCCAGCAGAGGTTCAGTTGCTACTAGTGACCCCGAACCGCCCTCCTGTAATTGCAATTGATCATCGGGTACTGCCTTGGGTCGTACCTCCCGCACCGGTTCTATCATTTTCTTCAAGCCCTTCATGGTGACTGCATAGCAATCCTTGGCTGCCACCTGCTCCCCCTTTATGTCAATCACATCAACTCCGTTTGGGTCAATGCATCGCATGACCTGATGCATTGTTGAGGGAACCCCACGCATCCGATGGATCCATCCCCTACCAATGAGGAGATTTTATGAGGGTTTGATGTCCACTACCACAAAAGTTTCTCTGAGCGTGCGCCTCGACGCTGTTACTGGTAGTTCGATCTCTCCCATTGGTTCCACCCTTTTGCCATAAAATCCTGCTATCGGGCTTCTGGAAGGGACTATTTCCTAAAGGTTGATCTCTAGCTTCTCGAAGGCCCACTTGGTGATAATGTTGGCGCTACTTCCTGGGTCCACCATCACTCTCTTGATCAAGCAGTTTGAGACCATGAAAGAGATAACCAAGGGATCGTCATATGGAGATTGAATGCCCCGCATATCTGCGGAGGAGAAAGTTAGACAGGCGTCTTCTTTCGGACTTCGGAACTCGCTTACTTCCCCAACCCTTCGCAGCTTCTGGGCTTGTTGCATCTGAGATCTGCGGGCCTCTTCCAATTCTGATCGGATTGGTCCTCCAGGAACCATGTGAAAGATTCATACGGGCTGTCCCATTGCCCCTTTGACAGGCACATGGGGTGCCTGGTCTGATCGGGCTCCCTCCTTAGCCACGTACTTGGTCAATTATCCTTTCGCAATCATGGCCTCCACTTGTCTCCTAAGGCTTCGGCACTCGTTGGCATTATGTCCGTATTCGCCATGGAAAGTGAAGTGCCTCAACATATCTCTCTGGTCAATTGGTTGCCTGATGGGTGGGGGCGACCAAAAGATTCCTTTACCCTTAGTCTCCTGATATAATTTTGCCAACGTAACTTTTAGTGGGGTAACTTTATCCTCAAACCTTTGGCATTTTTCTGGTACTGGGGAGGGAGCAGGAGGAACACCCTGCCGCTTCCGATCGGAGACCCGATCCTTAATCTTTGGTTCAAACACTCTTGCCTCCATACTTGCAAAGGCGGTCCTCCTCTGTCATATGGCCAACTCCTCTTCTATTCAGAGGTGTCCTTTTTCCCTGGAATTGAGCTCTCCAATGTCTGCTGGTGGCCTCTTGACTAGGGACTGAAGGAACTTGGTCCCAGGGATCAGGGCCATTTTGAAGGCTTCAACAGTTGAATGCTGATCACAGTTGTCAATTGAAGACATCTCCACATTGAATCGTTAGATGAAACTTTTTAGGGATTCGCCTTTCTTCTGGATCATGGTGAACATACTGGAGATAGTCTTCTTCTGCCTTTTGTTGCCGAAGTAGTGGGCAATAAATAACTCGCAGAGTCTGAGCCAGCTTCCAATCGATCGAGGCGGTTGCTTTCTGAACCACAGGAGAGCTGCTTCGGTTAAACTGGTGGGGAAGACTTTGCAGAGTAAAGCCTCGTTTTTGTTGTAAACATTCATCTTGGTTTGAACGTGGTAGATGTGCTATGTTGGATCTTTTGTACTATCGAACAGGTTGAACTTTAGTAATCTGAACCTCTCCGGATAGGGCACACTGGTGATCGAGATGGTGAATGGTGTCTGGACGGCGTCGATTGATGCCTCGGATGCCAGATCGATAGGGGTCTGTACCTTCAGATCCTTAAGCACTTCCCGCTAGAATCTGGACATGATTTCCTCCAGTTTTCTCATGGTTAGGACCTCCTCGGGGTTACGTACCCCGAGAACTTGTAAAGATGACTCCGCGTGCTCTTCCTGATGATTGAGAAACCTAACGGGGAGGTTGTCCTTGTCTGTCTGGCGGCCTATAGACCGTTCATGTTGGCCGGACTGCTCGTCATTATAGACCTTCTATGGGTTCTGTAGTTGAGCCAATTTTGCCACCAGTTTAGCATTCTGCCTCTCCAACTCGGTAGTCCTCTCCTCTAGGGCTCGTCTGATCGGATCTTCAGGTTGTTGGCCTTCGTTTAGAGGTAAATCGGTCTGTTGTGAACGTGTGATCACCGCCATTGATGGTATTAATCTTAGCTTTTTGTAGAAAGTGGGAAGCTTATTGAAAAAGATTTTACTAACAAGGCTTCCCACAGACGACGCCAATTGTGTAGATGCAGAAAAATACACAATAATAATTAGGGTGAAAAAAATTGGATCCCCGTTTTATTCATCAAAGTCATGTATTTATACATAATTATGATAAATGGGTAAAGCCCATTTACCAAAGTTTATCAATCCCTTAAATTAGGGGATTTGATAAACTCTACCCTTTTTCGGACTTTTTATTCCATAATTGGACTATTCCTTAACTTGTGGATCACTTATCTTCTAGAATTTTTCATAGGCCCATTATTTCTTTTAGCCCACTTGTTTCCAGCCCATCCGCCTTCGGCCCATTAGTCGTTGGCCCATCAGTCGTCGACCCATCAGTCCTGTGACCCATCTCGGTTGGGCCATGTATTATTTTAACTATTACAGTACTTTATTAACAAAGGGATGGAAAATGTAGGAGTATTAAAATTTATTTTTCATGAGTCATGATCAAAGACTTGTTGGCATTGTTGTATTTTTTCTCGAAGTGAAAAACTGAAAATTCTAGGTCATTAGGATAATAAGCTCCATTTGGCATGCACTTTATTTTTGGTGTTTTCGTTTTAGGCCAAAAATCAATACACTTTTTGTATTGAAGCATGTTTGGCATCTTATATTTTATTTTGCACGGTAACATGAATAGCAAAAACGTTTTTAAAAATAACGGAAACATCAATTTGATGTTTTTAGTATTTTTTACATTGTTTCCTTGAACACTATAGCTGAAATAATTTTTTGCATCAAACTTGAAACATTTCCAAATTTACATTACTAAACATAATTATGAACTTTACTTAAAACACCATATAACAAAAATGTCTGTTTTGTGTCAACAAAATCAAAACGCATCCCAAAATGGGCCCTTAATGTGTTTGTTTCAACTATAAGAAGAATATATGATATGTATTTTCGTGAGTTCAAAATATTAATAAAAACACGAGAGAGATAAAAAAAAAAGAGAATAAAAGAATTTTGTATTGATTAGTGAGAATTATACAATAGAGTTAACACTTATCTATAGGGGGGAAGGAGTGAGAATAAGTAAAAATAAAATTGGTAACTAGGGCGTGGTGGTTAAGAATCCTAATCCTAATATATATATATATAGATGGTTCTATCTAGATGAGCTCAAACCCTAATGTATTGTAACACCCTGCCTCAAAATCAGGGTGGATGATATGACGCCATCTTTAGTTTGGATATAAGCTCTCAAAGGAAAAAAGTTTTGGTGAAGATATCGGTGAACTGATCCTAAGATGAGACAGATAACAACTGGAAATGTAGAAGATGATGACGAATAAAGTGATAATCAATCTCAATGTGCTTTGTTTGCTCATGGAATACATCATTCTGGGCAATTTGGATGGCACTCCGACTGTCATAATAAATAAGAGTGTCAGTAGATGAAGGAACCCCCATATCATTAAGAAGCCATTAAAATCACAAAATCTCACAAGTAGCATCAACAAGGCTCTATACTCCGCTTCAGTGCTGGATCGAGTAATAACTGTTTGTTTCCAATAAATAAGTGAATCACCAAGAACATAACAGAACTCTATAGTAGATTGGCGATTTGTAGGCTCTCCTACCCAATCAGCTTCTGTATAAATATGAAGAACTATTGAAGATTGATGAAAAAAAATTGAAGCCCATAAAGTATAGTTCCCTTAATATATCAAAGAATACGAAGGACAACTGCAAAGTGAGGAGATCGTTTAACATCTATAAACTGACTAATTATATGAACCACATAAAGATATTTGTTCAAGTGACAGTAAGATAAATAAAGTTGTCAACCAACTTGCGATGTTAGGTTTAAGTAAAGAAGTTCACCATTTTGGGGAGTAAGCCTGATGTTAGGTTTAAGTGGCGTAACTTCAATTTTTACTTTCAATAAGTCCTACACGAATAGAAGATCCAAACTGTATTTTGAGATGATAACAATCAGAGGTCGAAATAATCTCTAGACCAAGAAAATAATTGAGAGGCCCAAGATATTTTATCTCAAACTATTGACTGAGCAACAGTTTGAGTTCTTGAATACCTTGTGTATCATCACCAATGTTGATCATATCATTAAGATACAACAAGATAAAAATAACATTTATGGTAGTACGCTGGATAGACAAAGTCGAGACATAAGAACTAACAGAGTAACCAAGATGAGAGTGGGTAGAGCTGAACTAGGCAAACCAGGGTCGAGGAGCTTGTTTAACACTAAACACGTTTTAATTGACATACCTTGTGAGAAGGATGATCAAATTTAGTAGAAGGTATCATGTAAACTTCGTCAATTAAATCACCAATGAGAAAAATATTTTTAACATCCATATGAAAGTTATCCCAATGGCGGGATGCAACCACAACAATAAGAGTTCAAGCAAAAGGAAGACATGGAACATGAGTGAATGTCTCCTCATAGCTAATATTATATTCCTAAACAAACCCCTTAGTGACAAGACGAGCCTTGTATCGCTCAATAGAGTCATCTAAACGAGTCTTGATCTTGTAAACCTATGGACATCCTATCGTAGACTTCCTAAGAGTTAAATTAGCTAGATCCCATGTTTCTGTCTTAGTAAGGTTACCTAACTCTTCTTGCATTACTTGTTGCCATAAAGGATTAGAGGATGACTCAGGATAGTGCGAGGTTCATGAATAGTGGAACATGATAACAATGAAAATTATGAAGCTGAGATGATGGAACTCTTACCCTATCAGAATAATTAAGATCCAAGGCAATGTCATTGTAATGAACCTTGAATTGGCCAAATAAATGACACTCTCATGTATGAGGAACGACTATATTTATTGAGCATGGAGGGATCAATGACATTGGATGAGGCTATAGAGTGTGAGTAAGAAAATAGATTATCGGAAACATCAAAAGGTGGAATAGAAAAGTGTTAATTAGGAACACCAGTGAATTTGAATATTGTGTGAAATAATTTATGCTCCTAAAAGATAACATGATGAGAGAGACGGAGTTGGCGAGCAACTGGATCATAACATCAATAATCCTTTTGTTCAAGTCCATAGTCGAGAAAGCAAAAAAGTTTTGCACGTGATTGTAATTTCTTACACTTAAGAGGCTGGAATAAAAATAAAATAGACACACTAGAGACTCGAAGATGACTATAGTAAAAAAATGGCTCATAAAGATGTTCACAAGATCTGTCATTATGAATAGGGGTGTTGGGACTCAATTCATAGTATAAACTGTAATAAGAGATCTTTCTCCCCAAAAAGAATAAGGTATAAACGCCAAAAGAGAAGTAAAAAATATGCCAGAGTGATAAATAAAAAATATGCCAGAGTTTACGCTCATTTGAAAAAATCTTTTCGGATGTACTAGGATATGATATTTGAAAAACAAATATACCATGATGTTTGAGAATTGGTTGAAATTTATTTTGTATGCATTGCAAAGCATTATCATACTGAAATGTTTTAATATTTTTGGAATACTGAGTGAATTGTTTTTTATAAAACTATAAAACAAATTGTAATAATTTAGAATGATTTTTTATAAGAAATTTTCATGTAAATTGAAAATTATTATTTAAAAATATTCTAAATATTAACAAAATTACGTGATTCACCCATAGTAGATACTGGAGAGGGTCCCTAAACATCATATGTACAAGATCAAAAGGAGGATAAACAAAAGACACTCTTTTACGAAATGATTAAGTAGGTTATTTGCCTAACTGACACGAATGACAATTGAAAGATTTATTTTTAATTACTCATAACAAACCCTTAGAAACGAGGGTTTTGACACGAGATACTGATGCATGACCCGACTGGAAATGCCATAACTCAAAGGTATGAGAGAGACACCATGTGGATGCTGCAGTGATTTTGGAAGATGGTAGATGTAATGAGGTAAGCTCAAATAATCGGTTCTCCTTATGGCAGGTCCCAATGATTTGACTTGTCCGAGGATCCTTTACAATAAAACTATTAGAAAAAAAATTAATAATTAAATTGAGTTCACTCAATATTTCCATGAATAAAAGATTGAGAGAAAGTGTGGAACAAGATAAACATTAGGAATGAATAAAAAGAGAATAAGATATAGTTCCTATATAACTAATAGTTATAATGGAGCCATCAGTTGTGTAAATAACAGGTGAATGAGATCTAGCAGTACGAATAGTTAGCAAATTAAGTATGATGTGGTGTCATGTAATTATAACAAGAAAAATCAAAATATCCGGAATCACGAGTACTTGATGTGACTAATAAAAAAAGTTAGATGCACAATGTTGTATAGACAAAATGGTTGAGTATGATCACAACGTTAACAGCTGAAAGTCTAAATGAAATATCCCTAGAAAGGCTTATTACTAAGCCTGAAACAAATGGTTATTGATGTTTGTCGAATGGGGTTAAAAATAATGATTAAGAACGAACCTTTATGACGAAAAGGTTTTACCTATCGTAAGCGCACGAATCATATTGTAGTATAAATTGGCTTGAGAAAGGGAATATTGATCTCATAGAGACTTGGATTATTCACTCTAGCAATCTAAAAGTATTGAATTATAGTTTAAAAAGGTTTTGAATTGTTTTGAGATCTATAACTAATGACTAACTAAAAACAGTATGTAAATTGTGATTGTGATTCAAGGTAGAGAAAAACTAGGGTTTTCATGCTCCACTACTAACCGCATAATGTAGCTATCTACTTTCTCAATTGCAAGAGGGCGATCCATCACCGTGAATTAGATCGTACCGCATATAGTTGAATATGTCCCAAAAAGGATACCATCCACTGGATTCGCTACAACTCATCTTCGGATAGAATGTGACTAGTACATGCCATCTACTTTATTCTAATCTACTCCTACAACATGAAATTAAACTAAACCATGTCTCTATCACCTTGTTGAGGCATGGCTTGTGTAAATCTAGGGTTTCAGGTATTAAACACCATTGTGTAAAAAATCAAGGTATTCTGGAGAACACCAGATACACATGATTGGCTGGGATAATGCATTCATTCAATCTAATACAAGAATTAGAATAAATATAAAACCCTTTATCATAAATTACTACGATCTCTATTCTACACAATCATCATAGATGTGGTCTTTAGTTTTCCCTTATTACAATTGAAACAAATAAATAAATTACATTACTTGGCTAGGGTTTTGCTAGAAAGTCCTAGATACCAAATTAGTTTCTCATGGTGGAAGGAGACTGTATCGTTGATGTACAAACGCCCTCCATGATCTTCTTCTCCGGATCTCTAGGGCTTGAATGACTCCCTTCTTTGAAAGATGTAAATCTCTAGAGATAGTGCTATGAAAATTATAGAATTAGAAGCTCCCTAGATCTGGTCCAGACCTTGGTATTTATAGAAATGGTTGAGAAGAGTCCTGTTTGCATTAGACTTGTTCCACTTGGAGTAGGATTCCTCTTTGACGTGTTTCTCCTCAATTCTGAGCCAAACCCTTCAATCTGATGTATAATATACCCTATACACGTGCTTAGAGGTGTTAAAGTCAAAAATATGTCGAAAGAAGTCAAATCAGATTGGGACTCAATTTATGCCAGCTTTCCTACGCATGCCCCTACTATTGAGCGTAGCTTGAAGCGTAGGCCAAATTCCATAAACGTAGCTCAAGCGTAGTTTTTAATGTTTCTAGCCACTTTTAGCTACTGTATGCGTAGCTCAAGTGTAGCAAAATTCATGGAAACCACGTTTTCTAATTATTGTTCCGTTAGAACCCCCTCGACTCCATTGGTATGTTTCCCGAAGTTTTGGCTCCGAAAAATGTCATTTTTGTCCTCCGGGAGACACTTTTTGCTTGAAAACTCCTCTTTTGCTCTCTTTTTGGATAGACACAAGCACATCCTTGGTTAATTCACTAAAGTTAACTCATTTTCTTCATTAAGCTCCTGAAACACGCTTAGACATGCGAACCGCATAAATATACCAAATAATGGAAGGATAAGATGTAACAATAGTGAGTTAGAGGCCTAGAATGGACTACATTAGGCACCTATCACACCCCCAAACTTACATATTGCTAGTCCCGTAACAATGAACACAGGAGAACTTTTAAAAACATATCGTGATGATTTTCTAATCTAACTACTCTACATTAATCCCTTGCTTTCTGAGGGTCGACGATTACACTTAGCAGGTGTAACAAGCCTTTTCAACCCCTCGGCATTGCCGACTGGACGAGTGAAGTCTCGTGAAGGTTAGATATACTACCCACAACTTCTCCATTTTTCATTCTCACACACTGATTCATTCACATACTCATTAAACAAGTCATGCTACAATATACAGAATAACAAGGATACAAAAATTTCCACTCATTACCAAATAACAACTGTCTCGAGCTAATGTTGAGAATGATCCCCATTAGAGTAGACAACTTTGTTAATCTCTACTCCCAATCCGGACAACCTTCCATGTGTAAGTGAACTCCCCTACAGTGAATCTACTTCTCATATTTCTTTATTGTTTGCTTCTTTTGCTATGTTTTTCACTTCATAGTTTCTTCCTTTTGTTCTTTTTTTTTTCTCTTTATCTCTCTGTTCCTCTAACCTAATGGCTTTAGCATACGTTGGGCCAATGCTCCCAAGCCAGACGACTTTAGGTCACCAGGTGATAAAACACCCCTTGAGCTTAATAATCCAGACCAGGTAAGCTCGTTTCGCAAAGATTTTCAACTACTTCACTTTTTTTTTTGACTCAATGCTCAAAGATCAACTAACTTAACAGTAGGGGTCATGTTCATGTACTTATAGGTCAAGATTGTCCTTCTTAATTTCAATTTCACTAAGTCAATCACCTATGTAAAACCATAACACTTCACTAACTTAATTTAATCATTACTCTTATGAGCGAGAATATCGCATCACATACTACTCATTCATCATAAATACATACTCAATCAACTTGTAATGCAAAAACTCTCATACGTGAAACAAAGAATTTTTCAATTTTTTCAAAAAAAATTTCAATCATTCCTTATACTAACTATAAACACTCATGCGATATTGGGTGTATGTCATCATGGTTCACCATCATACTCATGAGAAAGAATATAGTTACCCTTAAAGCGCAGTCCTGTACTTTCAATAATATCCCACTTGTTCTCCCCCCCCCCCCCAAACTTGAATCGAGCTACCTGCAGAAATATTCAACAAAGCACATACACCCAATATCATAGCAAGGGAATAAATACATCATCGCTTTCCAGAAATCATTACTCAATATAGCACAAGGAATGAGTTTTTATTTTTCTTATTAAATGAAATAAACAATGATTTGGCTTTAAGGGCCTACAATCCTACGAATTGAAAATTGCAAAAATTAAATAACATACTATTCTACAAACCGAGGCTAGAAACTAACTTTCACAACCTAGGACCAATGTTTAACGTCACTGGTGCAATGTGGCCACTAGCTCCTACCTCATATCATACACTTGATCCACCAAACTGACAGATGACATAAATTTCGGGCCCATATCAATCTCCTCATAAATCTTCACTCGCTGACCACGCCTCTTGAACCTCTCATTTTTGAATCCTACCTCTCTGTGGGGGTAAACTGATTTAACTTTAAATGGTCTGTCCAATCTTAATCGGATTTTTTATGGAAACAATTTCAATTTCAAATTACACTGCCATCCCTTCTGGCTAAGCTCAAAGAACTTAAAACGAACATGCTTAGCATGATGTACTCTTGTCCGAGCTGTGTAAATTCGAACATCCCTATACGCACAGTTACGTATCCCCTCACACTCAGTCTTTAATTACGGATCTTCACAGGTATTCAACTTATCTACCATGTTTATGCTTAACACTTGTTCATCTAGAAAGGGATCCTTAAGAGGGGTGTCATCCTTTGTTGGCTTTGTGGTCGTTCGTGGTAAATGATCAGCTCTAGCAGTCTTTGCACCTTTTTTTCTCTTTAAATACACTATCCTCCTGATCCTCCATCAAGCCATACAACATAATCTCAGGAAGCGTATTTTCAGGCACCAAATCCTGTGGAGGATTAAGTGGAGGTCTAGTAAACTCTCTTAATGCTCTCTCTGGCTGCGACTACAACACCACTCCCAACACTGTGATGACTTCCAAATTGGATCGATGTTGGTCCTCCCAATTTTCAAACTTTGCCTCCAACCTTTTCATCACAGCCTCCAAATTATCTCTTGCAAGACTCTGCGGTATAGCTTCTTCAACTACCTCATCAATATTATCTATGTTAAAACACTCAGCTGGTTCAGGTAGTTGATAGTTGATATCAAATACATTCATCCTCATCTTTAGGTTCCCAAAAGATAGATCCATTTCCCCTGTTCTGTAATTAACGCACGCATTTGTCGTAGCCAAAAATGGTATCCCTAAGATAACAGGGATATATCTCCTTGATATGTTGTCAGGTTCCATGTCTAGTACCACAAAATCTACAGGATAGTAGAACTTACCCACTTGAACAATGATAATCTTCAGAATTCCTCTTGGTTGTTTAGTTGATCTGTTTGTTAATTGAATCACCATCGAGGTACGATTGAGCTCTCCCAACCTTAGCTGCTGATAGACCGAGTAAGGTAATAAATTAACACTCGCACCAAGATCAAGAAGAGCTCTACCAATCTTTTGGTCACCAATGACACAAGAAATATTGGGAGCATCGGGATTTTTACGCTTAGGTAGAGTATCACTTAGTAAGATTGAGCTCACTTGTTCAGTCAACAAAATCTTCTTTGGGCCCTTAATTCTACTTTTCTTTTTTTGCGTACAAAGGTCTTTCAAAAATTTAGCAGATGGTGGAATTTGGGCGATAATATATAAGAAAGGTATATTGATCTTGACTTGTCGGAATGTGTCCAACATATCCTTCTCCTTTTGCTTGCCATACAAAGTTGATTCTGGAAGACGTTGAGGGAAAAGTGTTGCCTCCTCATATTCTGCCCTATCTGGCTCTTTTAGTAATGTTTCATCATGTTCCTCCTCCTCACGGAGTCGATCTCTTTGAACCTCTCCAGTCACCTTTCGCTTGTTCATCATTTCCTCAAATTACTGGTCAACCCTATTCTCCACCTCATTTCCACTTCTCAGAGTCGTAATGGCTTGGATTGTCTCATAATTATGTTCAATAAATGAACCATGCTCCACTACTTGTTTACTCTTTGGATTAGCCACCGGTTGACTAGGTAATCTTCCCTCTTCAAGCCTATTCACCGCATTAGCTAGTTGCCCTATTTGGGTTTCTACCTTAGCAATGGATTGGGAATGAGAATTTAACTATTGGACATGAGAGTTCAGCAATTGGATGGACACATGAAGACTATTTTACTGATTTTTAAACTTTCTGAAGGTGCTCATCATCTCATCCTCAAAAACAGGTGGTCTAGATGGAGGGTTTTGATTTTGAAATTGGGGTTGATTTTGGTTGAAGGATCGGACTAATTGGGTATTATTGGACTGAAAATTCTGAGTTGTGAATGATGGTTATTGGCTTCTATTGAAACTCGGTTGAGAAATTTCAGTGTTCTAAGAACAATAGGACATATGTGGGTGATTCTGCCAACCCGAATTGTATGAATTGGAAAAATGATTATTGTTCGGGTTGGTCCATGCTACATTTGCATCAGCGACAACTATGAAGGGAAATAAGGGTATGGAAATGTTTTGGTTGAAACCAGATTTGTTTTATTTGGATAGTGTGATTGTTGCGCAAGCACGTCAGAATCATCAGACAAGTTGGCGAGGAAGGTCGATGATTAAGATACTCTTTGGTATGCTAAAGGGCTACTGGGTGTCATTCCCTGCTATAATATTTGAGGTCATGATTTGGATACAGGAGATTGTGAGCGGAAAAGTAAAAGGGTGGAGAGAGATGGAGTATTATCTTCTATATCCCTTTTTATTATCCAAAATCATGGAGATGCAGCTAAGGGATCGTATAGAGGAGATGAATGAAGAGCGTGGGACGTTTATCATGAAGTATCCAAAGGAGGATTTTGATAGGTTGGAAAAGATATTGCAAGGCCATATTATAATGGGAAAAATGATACTTTTTTTAGAAGAAGGGAAGGAAGAGGCGGATTAGGATTTAGGTTTAGGATTTTTAAGTTATTTTTATTTGTAGGGATGGTAGACCCTTAAGGCCACGTCTTTGTTTCTTTCATTTTTATTTTATTTTTGGATTGTAGGCCCTTAAGGCAAATCAATTTTTATTTTTCTTTTATTATTTTTGAAAAAAAATATAAATAATAAAAAAAAGAATATTTGATTCCTTGAAAACATGTGTCGATTTCTGGATATTTATGATGAAATTTATTTTCCCTTGCTATGATTGGGTATTTGTGCTTTATAGATACAGGTGATCCAAATCAAGTTTGGGGGAGGGGATTCATGCGGTGCTTTGGAATCCAAAATTGAGCTTCAAGGGTAACTGTATATGTTCTCTTATTTTATTCTTAACCATGAAAACATGGTCTAATTTAAGTTTGGGGGTGAGGATATAGTATTACAAGGAATAAAGATTTTCGGGAAAAAAAATATTTTGGAACTGTTTTTTGTTTTCACGCATGGATGTTTTGCATTATAATTCGATTGAGTTTTTGTATATGATGCATGAGTAGTATGTAATGTGATATTCCCATTCATGAGAGTAATGATTAAATCAAGTTAGTGAAGTGATGTGGTTTTACATGGGTGAATTAATAAGTGAAATTGAAATTAAGAAGGACGACCTTGAGCTATAAGCACAAGCACACATTCACTATAAGAAATATGTTGATTTTTAACTATGTAGTTGAAAAATAATTTTGCCGTAATAAAAGGGGAGATGGGGAGATGTTTTGGTTGAAATGAAGAAAATTAAAAAAATTTGAGAAAATAAAATGCACAAAACAGTTCTTTGATCTGAGTAACCGGGTCTTGGTATCACTAATATCACTATTCGCATTTAAAGGGGAGAAAACTGATGAACATAAATCCCATGGAAGAAGCTCGGGCCCAGTTGGTTGGGATTAAAAATCCTCGCTGGAAAGTCTGGAGACTTAGAAAGACAAAAAGGGATAAAAGTGGAAAGATGGAAAGATGAGTTTTACGAAAAATGGCAAAGTTTGATCAATGAAGTAGGAGAAGAGAAACTGAAATATTGTAGTTGAATGTTCACAAAATCACAGAAGGTTGTCTAGATTTTAAGTATAAAGTAGCGAAATAATTCACTTTAGTGAGTACCATTCATGACACGAAGCTTGATATAATTGTTGTTCGATAGTGAATGAGAGTATTTGCATCCATACTGTCTTTTGCATTGTATCATGACATAATTAAATTTGTTTGTGAATTCATGAATGCATGAATATAGAGAACTGAGATGTTTGTAAGTACCATCACTGGAAACTTTCACGAGACTTCACTCGTCCACTAGGGGTAACTTAAGGGTTTAAAAGGCTTGTTACACGTGCTAAGTGTAATCGACGACCCTCACGAAAGCAAGGGATTAGGTTAGAGTAGTTAGATTAGTTAGAATAGTTAGAGTAAAAAGATCATCACAAGAAACTTTTCCTGAGTTTATTGCTATGGGACTAGCAATATGTAAGTTTGGGGGTGTGATAGATGTCAAATATTAGTCATTTTGACCCCTTAACTCACTATTATTGCATTATTTCATTCCATTATTTGGTATTTTTATGATGTTTCCGTGTTAAAGCATGTTTCATGAGCTTAATGAAGAAATAAAGCTAACTTCGGTGAATTAATTGAAGAGTGTGTTCTTTCTATCCAAGAGGAGAGTCTAAGAGGCAGTCCGAGAAAAAAATGGCTCTCAGAGGGCAAAAATGGCATTTTCAGTAGCTATCATTTTCAACAAAAAGTATTGTGGGTTCGAGATGGACGTTTTGGCGCATTCACGGAGAAAAGTGGTTTTCCATAAAAATCCTACGCTTCTAGTACCAAAAAGTGGCTAGAATAACAAAATTTATGCTTGGACCTATGCTTGGGACCTATGCTTGAAGCGTAGCTCCCAAGCGTAAGTGCGACAACTTTAAGGATTTCTGCGTGATTTTTCCTGTTTCAGCCCGGGCTTAATTGGAAGATGTGCCCGCGACTTTAGACCTCTGTTTACATGTATATACACTTATATTTAGGGTTTTGATGAGTTTTGAGAGTGAAAAGACTGAAAAAGGCCTCTCTATAACATTTCCTAT
This sequence comes from Cornus suecica, assembly GCA_963922005.1. Lineage (NCBI taxonomy): Eukaryota > Viridiplantae > Streptophyta > Magnoliopsida > Cornales > Cornaceae > Cornus > Cornus suecica. The sequence goes on along the minus strand of OY998248.1, from coordinate 18,599,322 downwards.
ATATACAAGACCATACATCATTCATGATATATATATATTTTCTAGAGGTTCTGATAGATAGAGTCAGGTTGGTTCTGTGAGACGTTATTCAAGAGGTTCATTCATTCAGACTTGCTGTTGTTGAGAGCCATATTCAAACCTAGAGATCCAATGAAGAAGACTATGAATAACGTTTCTACATCAACGATGTAGTCACCTTCTACCATGGCCAACTAACTCGGTATCTAGGGTTTTCTAGCAAAACCCTAGCCAAGTAATGTAGTTCTTTTATTGTTTTTAACTGTAAACGAGGGGAAATTGTGACCATACTGTGATTATTATAGTAGTTAAGAGACCGTACTGATTTGCAATATAGAATTATATGTATGTTCTAAACTTTTGTCTTAGATGGAATAAATATATTATTTTGCACAATTATGATTATCAATATGGGTTGGAACTTGGATCCTTTATCATGATTTTCTACACAATGGTGGTAATGAAACTTGAAACCCTAGGTTGACACAAGCCGTGCCTTGGCGATTTAATATAGACATGCTTTAGTTTATTTTCATGTATTAGGAGTAGATTAGTTTAACATAATTGACATGTAATAGTTAGGTCAGTCATGAGACGGGTTATCGCGATCCAGTTGATGGTATTCCTTTTTGGGGTTATATTTAGCTATCTGCGATACGACCTGATTCATAGTTATGGATCGCCCTCTTACAGTTGAAACAATAATAAACTATATTATGCGGTTAGTGGTGGAGTGATGAAAACCCTAGATTTCTCTCTCATCTGAATGACAACCAACTTACTTGCTTTTTAGATAATTTGGTCTTTGACCACCCAAAGCAAGCAATTTTCAGAAATATAATTCAATGTTTTTGAATTGCTAAAGTGAACAATCTCAGTCTCTGTGGGATCGATATCCCTTAGTCAAGCCACTTTGTTATTCTACAATTGATACGTGCACTTGCGTAGGGTAAAACCTAGCGTCGTTAAGGTGTCATTTTTAACTACATATTTTTACACACCTGACGTCAAATCACACCTCGAGTCCCTAATTCTTATTATAGTGAATTAACACAACACATCTCGTGTCCATGATTCATACATCCATGAGTCAACTCAGCACACCTCGAGTCCACGATTTATTCATCCATAACTCAACTCAACACACCTTGAGTCCACGATTCATATATCCATGAATCAACACAACACTCCTCGAGCCTACAATTTATATATCCATTTATCGATGCAACACACCTCCAGCCCATGATTCATATATCCATGAATAGACACAACACACCTCGAGCTCGTAATCCACATCTATATGGATAACTACTTGCATACCTTAATCCCGTAATTCACCTCAATAAATTACTACAACATACCTCGATCCCATAAACCCACATCCCAATGGATTACTACTCACTCAGTTTAATCCCGTAATTCACTTCAATGAATTACTACAACACACCTAAATCCCGTAATCCACATCCTAATGGATTACAACTCACACACTTTAATCCCGTAACTCAAATCTCAATGAATTACTACTCAGATACCATAACCCGTAATCCACATCTCAATGGATTACTACTCACAGACCTTAACCTGTAATCCACTTCTAAGTGAATTACTACCAAACCAAGCCTCAAGCTCAAAATCCCCAAAACCCAAGTTCATGTTTACTAACATAAGTTATACGAAATGCTCACATTGGCATTCATGCCAAGACAGAGCCCCAAACCCACAATCATATATCAATGATTAAACTATGAACATATATATATACCAAATTTGCAATTCATATTATAATAAATAGCTATACAGTAACTCAAGTTTGCAATTGATATCATAATAAATAATTATATAACAACTCAAATTTGTTCAAGTAAAAGGAAAGTAAAAAACATATATATATACATATGTTCCCATTCAAAGTTAAATAAAATAAAAAATGTAAATGTCATGAATGGATGAATGAACACCACTCATGCTACTCGCGCACTAACGCCCCGGATAGTGATCAAATACCCCACAAAGCATTGCCAAAGTCTTACTCAGGTGCCTACGTGCGCGAGCCGAAATTGTACACGAAACCCGATGTTAATGGACTACTAATCCGCAGGTAAATCGAATAACCCTTGGCCAAGTTTAACGATCATCCAAAGAATCAATACCTATGGGCCTATGCCACACACACCCATGAAACATGTCATGAACAAGCCCTGCAAATAAACCATGCTAACCCGAAATGCAATAACTATAGAATTTTAAACAAAATAACCATGAATTATATCATGTGTCAGCCTACAATAACCCATGCTAGTAAAATAAAATGTATCAAGTAGAGCATTTTAAACAAAGTGACCATGAGAGAATTCTGAAACTGTAATGTAATAACACTTTTGAGTATTGTTTATTTATGGCATATTCTAGAAAATAACCATGTTGAATGTTAGATAAGTCCTTTTGGTTTCAACGACATCTACAAGCTTCGACAAAGGCGAAATCAAGTATTGAAGTAGTGAAGAATACAAGTGAAGCACAAAAATCAGCGTATTCAGGAAAAATGTCTCCCAGAGGGCGAAAATGACATTTTTCAAAGCCGTCACTTCAAGAAAAAAGTATGGTGGATTCAAGATGGTCATTTTGGTACAGTTGTGGAGAAAAGTGGTTTTAACAAAAATGCCTACGCTTACAGAAGTAAAAAGTGGCCAGAAAGTGAAAATCTACGCTTGACCCTACGCTCGGACCTACGCTTAAAGCGTAGGGGGCCTACGCTTAAAGCATAGAGATGGCTAAAATTCTATTGATTTCTGTTGTGATGTCCGTTTTGCCCCCGTTTTGATTCTATGATGTGTCTACGACTTTCACACCTCAAAGTACGTACTATATACATTATATACAATAGTGATTAGGGTTTTTCTAAGTTGGATGTGAACTTACGAGAAATGGTGAACTTAGGGTTTACTTCTTCATTGTCTATAAATACCAAGGTCTACAAGAGAGGAGGCTAAGGCTTTTGTGGGAGATCTCTGTAGTATTCTATCATTCATATTCATCTACAGAGATAGATATAGAGATAGAAAATATAATTGAGTGATTCTATATCTTCTACTTCTCTCTTGTGTTAGTGTTGATTCAATTGTGCTTCTACATCGACTATCTTATGCATGATTGAATGACCTAGATTCAGAAAAATCTAAACACCACCTTGTGCAACGTGGTTGCTTAGATCTGTTTGAGAAATAGAGCCGTCTGAGTACGGAGATCGGAGCAGGAGGCTTTATGGTGATTTGATCCGTTGAGAAGCGAAGCCGTCAGAGTACGGAGAGAAGCGAGAGCTTCATGGAGCACGAGTGAATCTAGACTTTCAGACGTCGACTGAATAACATCAGATTACATCGGTTGTAAGTACTATTTTCATAGAGTTTGTACAAATTATTTGATTCATAGTGCCTCGATATCCGAACGTATCCGTAGTTTTTACTTGTAGTCTTTCCAAGGTTTTCCACATAAAAATATCATGTGTCTCTATTGCTTTATTTTTTGTACTTAGATTATTCTTTGAATGATTTATCTTAATAGATAATTGGATTAAAATTGACTTTTTTGCAATTATTATTAATTTGTCAATAAATCCACAGAAAGCCCATTCACCCCCCTCTATGCTATTTCATTGATCGTCTAGGTAATTTCAGATAATTAGCATGCTTTTTAACTAAAGAAATCCAAAACAGCATATACATACACACATATAAATAAATTAAGAATTTCACGTGTTATTAATCAATAAAGGAATTAAAACACCAAATAATTAATCCCATTCATACATTGGAACACAATAAACTCACACTCATGTAATAGGAACCAAAAATGGAAACCCCTTACCTCAAGACTTGGAAGTTCAACCCCCAAATCGGGCGAAACAAAAATGGAAGAATGGAGAATCCAAAATGGTAGACGGATAACCCAAATCATCGGGAATAGACTTTTTTTCATCCACCCGACCAAATTCCTAAAAATGGAATCCGGCAACTAGAAAGAATGAAAATTGATACAAAACTATTTCCCAGAAGCCCTCGATCACCACTACAACAATGTCAGTATACAGAAGACTCAAATCTAAGGTCAACTAGATTAAACCCTAAAGAGAAGTTCTAGAACACAAAAATAAAAAATTCACAAAAAGCGAAGAACACCTAACAAATTTGGTACCAAACCGAAGCCCTAGGCGCAAGGAGTAAACTTGTATTTTGGTCCAAATCTCAAATCAAACCACAGGCTAGCTCAATGAAGGAGAGAAGATGGAGATAATAGCTTAAAAGTGGGTTAAAAGAGTTTAATTAAAGAGAGAATGAGTGGAAAAAGGTTGGAGAAAATGAAAAGACTTGGGTCTTCCTTTGATCACTTAAACCCTAAAATGCATAAATCAACTAACGATCCATCTAAATCACCAAAATGACTAAATCCTGCAAACCCAAAAAACCACGGGACATCACAAAAATAAAAAAAATATAACACCAGGTGATAAGAGCCGAATGTTGTCCATTTTAGAGCTCTAACTCAGTGTTACAAAGTATTATCATCACATTACTTGGTATTTTTATGTGGTTTGTGTGTTTAAGGGTGTTTTAGGAGCTTAATGAGGAAAATGAGCTAACTTTGGTGAATTAACCGAAGTCGTGTTTGTTACCTATTTAAAAGATAAGAAAAATGAAGAAAAATGGAGTTCTGAACCAAAAGATGAATTCCGACGGGCAAAACGGGCATGAAATATGTCTTATATATCAATATGCGTGCCACGGGAACAAATAGCTTCCAGAAATATGAAGAATTGCTAAAAATTGGATTTTGATATTTCGAACCGAAGTTGGGCGCATACATCAGGGGAAAACTAATATCCAACTTCAAATGACCATAACTCGGTTAAAACAACTTCAAATTGAGTGATTCTTGAGTCTAAACTCAAGAGCTTTAAGTTAGCTTTCCAATGAGATAAATAATGCCTCAATCGGAGTTGTGTAACATGATTCATGATGAAAAGAGTGAGACATGTCTGCAGGAAAAATAAATAAACTGTAGATTCGGCCAGAAATTCCAGTTTGACCCAAATTGATCTGTTTTGACCCGGGTTGACTTTGTGTGCACTCCAAGACATCCTACAATATGTATTATACATATTTATATCATATTGAAGGGTTTTTGCTCAGATTTTAAGAGAAACACATAAAATATGAATCCTACTCAAAGTAGGACAAATCTAATGCAAGTGGGACTCATCTCAACCTCTTCTATAAATACCAAGGTCTAGACCAGAATTAGGGGGACTCCCAACACATAATTTTCAGATATTTTCTTTGGATATTCTCATCATGCAAAAGGGGGAGCCATTCAAGACCTAGAGATCCTGGATGAAGACCATGGCAGACGCTTCTACATCAATGATGCAAATCCTTCCACCATGACTAACTAATTTGGTATCTAGGGTTTTTCCCTAGCCAGGTAATGTAGTTCAGTTATTTGTTTCAATTGTAACAAGGGAAAACTAAAGTCCACACATGTGATGATTGTGTAGATGAGAGACTGTAGTTATTTAATATAAGAGATTCTACGTTTATTCCACTATTCTCTTAGAACGAATGAAAGTTTTATCTCAATCAATCGTCTTTATTCAATATGGGCTGGAACTCGGATGCTTAAATTATGATTTTCTATACAAAGGTTCTTAAGACTCGAAACCATAGGTTTACACAGGTCATGCCTCGGCGAGGTGATATAGACATGCTTTAGTTTAATTTCATGCTATAGGAGTAGAATTCAGAAGAATGTTCCCATGACGACTTTAAAAGTGCTGATTCTCTGGCCTGCACTTTTTCATGGTGGCTCCGGTAAGTCATCAGTTAAGACCCCTCTAACGTCACCCGTAGGTATCGGTACAAGGTCCACTCACTGTTGCGCCTGAAGAGTCGAATTCCTTGTTAAGTCAGAGAAGAAGTGCTAACCCCATGCGATTGGGGTTGCAAGGTGTGTTAAAGGATAGGGTCAAAATAAACAGAGTCGCCACATAATATTGAGTTGTGGTGTGCTAAGTTACCTAAGGAAGGTCCATTGAGAAATGTCTAATCTTGTAAGTGTTGGACCCTAGAATGACTATGAATGATCGGCATGAACCAAATCAACTTTGTTCGAGAGCTTAGCTATGCTTGGGGAAGGTATTAGGCACCCTAACCACCAACACTCAGTACGATCACTTAATTTATCCTACGATGTGTTGGATTGTGCGTGTGTCATTTAGCTATCGTAGGCATGATCAAATCAATTAGAGCGAATAGATTAGGACCTGAGTGAGCTAGTGCCATATTTTAGTTGTTTTTTCCTTTTATTTATGTTATACATGATGAGAAAAATGTGTAAAAGAAGAAAGGGATAGAGTGTCATCCATACAGTGAGGCGAGAATGGCGGAATAACTGAATTTGAGGTAAACCCATGCTGTCTATGCATCTCTGAGGTAGAGAATCGGGTAAAGATGTAGTTCGCCAAAGCGGAGTGGAGAGTTTGTCTCAAAAGATGGATTTATGAACGGTGAGAATGCACGAGGACCGGTGGAGTACCTCGGGTAAGGAAACAACTGCGAGCAGTTCCAAGGAAGATCCAAGGAAAGAGAGATAGTGCCTCCGGAGAGGGATTTATGGAATGCGGAGTATGACACCCTAAGGTGGACTAAAAATGAATGGAATGCAAAAGGTAGTGATAAAACAAGAGGCATGAGCATCCTCTTGAGGTAACATACATATATGAGTGCCTCCAAAATGGGCTTAAGAGTATTATGACACACAAGGCTTAGTGAGGTACCTCGGGTAGGAAACAACTGCAAGTTATTCAGTGGGAAGGCCTCAGAGAGATAAATGATAATGAGATGAGGACTTACGGATTGCCTTAGAGTGTGAAACATCTACAAGCATCCTGGTAAAAGGTGTCTTAAAAAGACAACTGTGAGTGACCCGGTAGAAGGAGCCCGAGAAGGATTGAATGATAGTGAGGACTTATCGGGTCTCTCATATGGTTCGGAGAGAGAGTGCTATGAGTACCCCCTAATAAAATAACATGACTAAGGTAGTACAAGTGTGTCAATACAGTGATAACATAAAATGGTGTGCTACAAGAGCAGTGGGAACGAGTAGCAGGTGACCAAATGTAAGAAAATTCTGAAGCTACCTACGTATCCCGGTGTAAGGAACCAGGTCAAACGTAGTTCCATCCAATGAGGCTCGAACACTAAACAGCTGCAGAGATTCTGGTATGACTCATAGAAACAACTACGTCTCCTAATGAAAGGAAGGACGAGAAAGGTAGGTGATCAACTGTGTAGCCTAGTGGAAGGAAGAACAAGAAAGGTAGATAAACAACTGCGTCTCCTAGTGCAATGAAAGACAAGAGAGAGTGTATGAGATAGGTGGGCACGCCTCCTGGTGGGGGATAAACGACAAAGGTTCAGTCGAGGAACGATTGATGATAATGCTAAGGACATGATTCCTAAGGGAATGAGTGAATGACCATAAAAATTCGCCTCTCGGATATGGGTTTTATATGAATGCAAGTAAACACGTAGAGAATAAAGCAAATAATGTAAAGAAGGTAGACAGTTAAACATGTTAATATGTAAAGAAAGACACACTAATGCATGTATAAATGCAAAAAAGGAAATTTCATGAACTAATGCATGAACAAATGTAAAAGGACAATCATGAACAATTAATGCATGTACAGATGTAAAAGAAAAACTAATATGCAAGTGGTGCAAAAGGAAAGGTGCAATTCTGATTTATGCACGTAATAATAAAAATGAATGAGGTTTTGAAAAATATTTTGGAGAAAGCTTTGTTTTGAGAAAAACGTTTGCAAAGGGGAGTTAATTTGAAGAAAAGGTATCCTCGAAAAGATTAAACTCATCGATAAAAATGGTTTCGTGGATAATTATTTTGAAAAGTGAGCTTTCCCCCACCCTCCCAGGGGAAATATTTTTGAAAAATGCTAGTATGTAAGTAAATGCGAGCATAAAGCAAATAGGAAACTAATGCATGTACGAATACAAAATAATGGGTTCTCGGGCGAGTAAGGCATACCTGAAACTTTGAGGCATCCTTCGAAAACAAAATAGCTTTGAAAAGTGACGCACTCCCACACGCCTGAGGGAAGTAGTTTTAAAAGATACCTTTGAAAAGCTTGTTTTGTAAGTATGTTGGGTTGAAAGAGGTGTTTGAAAAGTTTAGTTGTGAGAAAACGACCTCGAAAGGGCGCTTGATTTGAAAAGAAGTGTCCTTGGACAAGTAAGGTATACCGGAAAATTTGAGGTAGTCTTCGAAGACAGATATTTTTTAGAAAGGGCTCTCCCCCACCCGAGTTTCAAAAAGAGAATTTGAAAAATATTTTTTGAGAAAGGCACCTCCTTTGGAGGGTTTTGAGGAAAGTGCCTTTAATCAAAGGCTTTCTTGAAAATCAATTTTTTAGAGATTGGCCCATGGATGGACAAAACATGTTCGATTTGTTTGAAAATGACATGTAATGACATGGAAAGGTCCCTAATAAGGGAAGACGATATTTGAAATCAAAATTTGAAAATTCTCCCTAAAAAGGGTTTGAAATGAGCAAATAAATGCACGAATCCATGTCATATGAAAGGAGATCTCGAAAGAGGGTTTGCTAGCATACAACATGTAGTTGACATGGAAAGTATAGAGAACATCATGTGCACATGAATTTTAGCAAAATGTATGCAATATGAACAATCATGTACAATTCAATATAAAATACATGTAATAAACAAGAAAGGGGATGGGTAAACGTGAATGTATAGACATCGTCCCTCATAGAGAGATGGCTCATCTACTCCTTCTTCGTGTGCCATCACCCCGAAAATACGAATATACAATAGAATATGAACAAATTAACTTGTATAAGTAGAAAAATAGGTGGCTATCATCAATACACATGTGAGTGTATCAACATCACCTAAAGAAGAGGGTGTATGTTGATTCCTCTTCACATGCCATCCCCAAAGTATGGGTCCCATGTTAATGAGCCATTTAGTACATGTGTACAAACATGATAAATGAATCAAAGAATGAAAGAATGTAGAAAAATATCTCTAATAAACAACAAATATGCACAAAATGGACAAAGAATGCATAAATGACATATACATGAGAAAATCTCTCCATGGATATGGGGATTTTGATTATGGACAAAGAGAGTTGAAATTGAGAGTTGGAGACCCTAATTAGGGTGAGAGTAAAGAGACTAGAGCTAAGAGCGTAGAGGGAACCATGTAGCAGGGTCCATTTTAAAGTGAGTTACGGTTTGTGTGCAAAATTAGCGAGTGGCAACTATACTAAGAATCAAGATAGCACAAACAAATAAAGCATACACATAAATAGCCATCCATGGCCTCTACTTGTGATCTCAAACTCCATCTATATAAGGCTCTAGAGTTCATTATTCTAGTCCATCAAAATAGTGACATGTTTTAAATTGAAAGCAAGGAGAGCAAGAGTGCTCCCTTACTACTCAAATCCATGATTTGGAAGAGTTTTAATGTGTGTTGGTTGATCTTAATTTTTCAATCAAGACCAACATGTCCTTTGCAACAACAATCTTGTTATATCAACATACATCTCATAATCAAGCAATAAATCAAGATAAATATGAACAATATATGTAAAAACACGTAAACAATATTTGATTATGTTTCTAATGTCTCTATCTGGAAGTCATAAATAAGGGAGATGAAGATGCACATGCACATGCATACAAAGTGGTTAGGTCACTTACCTCCCAAAGAAGTGCAAACCTCTTTGTAAATCTAAAGAAATCAGCTTTGAGGCATTGTATTTGTGAGCATATTTAACCCTCTTCCCTTGCTCCCAATCTTCTGACAATTTTTTTGCTTGTATATCTTGAAGTCCTTCAAAATTTTACTGTTTGGACCAAAGGTTGGTTCTTCATGGTTTAGGAAACATGATTTTTCCAAGTTCAGTGGTCAAAATTGGAAAACTACAAGAAAATGGGGGCTATTTGGAGTTTCTAGGCAAAATAGGTGAGAGAACCCTCCAAAAACAATATGGGTAATATTAGAGGAAGTCATAAACCGATGGCAAAATATTTGACCTGATTTGGAATTAGGAAGCTTGAGATGCAAAAATAACAAAATTGTGCTATAGATTAGGGTTTTAGTGCTCAAAAATCATAAGGGTGTGTTTGGTAAGTGGGAAAATGTGGAAAAAGGTTGGGGCTTCTCCAAATGATATATATATATATGATGACATATAAATGTATATATGCTAAGAGGGAGTGTTTGGATATATAAATTGTAGAGAGAGAGAAACCTTTTGAATATGGAGAGATGGGGGGTATATATAAGTGTTGGAAAGGAGTGGAGAGCAAGAAAAAATAGAGTGCACACACACTTACAACCACATCGGGATCCCAGCCCCTGACCGCATTTTTTACCCATGAGTAGAGGAATTTTGTCCTCTTCTTGTATCTATCTCTCTCCTATTGTGAGCCTCTCGTCATGACTCCCACGAGGATAACTTGTTTCTTCACCTTCTTGTGTTTTCTATGTGAGACAAATGCCTTGTCCTCATGAGGGCCACGAGGACAATAGTGTATGTGGAAAAATGAGTAACTTTCACCCGGTCCGGGGGTCATTTGAAAATATTGTGTGGTGACTTGTTGGGCGCGGACCGATTTTGACTTTGCACTGTTTAATACAAAAAAGCACCAAAATTCGATGAAAAATATTTTTATATGAAAAGTGAATTTGATTTTGAAATTTTGATTTTGAAAATTAAAAGTGCACATGTGGGCCTCGAATTGGGACCGAACATGCTGGGCCCACTCGAGTGCAAAAAATTTATTTAGTTGAATTAAAACGATTAGAAGGTCATTCCCAGCTAGAAATAGCGTTCTAAAAAATGATGGTGGGGTTCGATTATCTATTTGACTGACAGATTTCTTTTTGAAATTTCAAAAATGTCCTTTTAGAAGATAAAGTGTTGAGGGTATGGGTACATACCTATAATTCGATCAAAATGTAATGTCTCTGGCGTTCCGGATGAGATGGCGGAGTTAGAATTCCAGTCTGAGTATATTAAAAGTGATATTTTAAAAATAACCATTTTCCCCTGAACTCGGGAATGGTCCCGAACTCATAAATGGTCGTGCCTTATATGGTTTTTGAGGTTTTGACACGTTAACAAATCAATGGTGAACTTTGATTGACGATCCGATGATTATATCAAAATGTGGTTTTTGGGACTTATATCCCCTATGTTGGGAGTTTTGTCCACTTTGATTGGACATTGGTCGATCGGATCTGAGGGATGTGAGTGGTAGTGAAATACAAGATTGTGGGCAAAAACGATGCGAGAAATGAAGTTCGGAGAAAAGAGATATCAAACCCAGAAATCAAAACCCTAAAAGTTACTTTTTGTAATTCAATAGTGAGTCTGTATGTGATTGGCTATCAAAGAGCGTTCCCCAGGGTTAAATCCTATAAGAAACTCGTTGGAGAAGACATATCGCAAATTCGACAGTTAGATTGGGAGATATTGCAAAGTCAAACTTCGCGGTTTCTTGGTCAACAGGCATCGACTACCTCCCTGAGTGCAATTCCGGCAATAGGAAAGGGGAGGCGAAAATGGGGTGTCTACACCGATTGATCCCAAAGACATTTCATAAGAGAACAAAATTTAGTGATCCTCTTACCTGAAGTTTGTTTGAGGCCATAAAGCTGAACCGTGATAATATTTTCAAGCACAATTTGAATTAGAATATATGAAAATAAGTATATCGCAGGCTTCTTTAGCAGTTTCATAACTTCTAAACTCCATTCTAATGAAAGAGGTTGCGGTGTTGCAAAAACATGTAATGATTTTACGATTGTTGATGTCCCAATCTTCCATACGTGAAATAAAAGTATCCATTGGGTCATCTTTGTTTTTTAGTAGGGGGTGAAGGAAGAATGGGTTGGTGTGGCATTGTTGACGTGTTAGATTGGGGGTGACGTGGTAAGCTTTGATTTCGTGGTTGTTCTCGTCACTCTATGTGCTTAAATTTAGAATTAAAATTAGAATTAGATGACCAAGTTTAACAACTCACAGGTATACAAATCTTTATAGAATGGTTTGTTATTTGGGGTATCGTTCCCATATAGACACTCAGGGTGTTACGAATTGTAGTGATTTGATATCCTTGAATTGATTAAGATTGAATCTTGATTATACTAATTTTAATTAATCAAAAAAACGATTAAAGTAACAATGTAGTGAAATGTGGAGAATTAAACTAGGTAGATGACATCACCACTAGCTTCATATGACAAAGTATTCATTCAATCATAGGGAAGAACATTATCATCTATGAAATAGGTTAGTGCGAATACAAGCTTGCTCCTAAGTCCCCAATAAGATCTAATTGGCTCGGGTGAGTGCAATCCATCTTAGGTTAGTGTGCCTTATGCATATGAACTAAACCAATTACTCTAAAACATGTCCAATTCATTTTCCTTTAGCATCACTTGTCCAAATATTAGATCTCATATTCGTATAAAAAACATATAAACCACATCAATAATCATATAAAATAAAAATGATTCAGTAACACTAAATTTCATTAATTCCAAGATAAGAGTAGAATAAAATAGAATTTTATCTAAAAATGATTAACATTCTTTCGATCTCTAATTATACAATTATCATAACTGTGTTCTATAACTTCCCCCTTTAAATAAACAAAATCAATCTACACTACTTTTTTAGGGCTTGATCAATCCCTAGTCAATGATTTAGCCGCTCATGGTATGTAGATTTTGTATCTTGGATATAGAAATCATCTTCTCTTGCTCTCCGATACTCATCTCTGTTCTTGCATAAGTGAGCGATAATTCTCCCCCTATTTTCTCCGATCTATTTTTTCTTGATCTATCTCAGAAGTGACTTCATGCTTTTATTTACTCTCTATAGGCCTTCTATGTCTTGGTTTCTTTGTCAATACCTTCACTAGAGTTATAATTGAGCTCAAACTATCGAAACCCGAATGTTTTTCTATTGAAACTAGTCTCGTATCGTACACAACGAAAGTGGATCGATCCCTCACTTAAACTGGGATTCCGCTAAGTGTGGTCATCTAATCTCAATGCGAGTGATCGCACAGTAGTATTTCTACTCCTTTATGATTTTTATGTTGTTCAGCTTCTAGCTATGTTTTGGTTTATTTCATACCTTGCTTAACTCATTTCCTTAGTGTTTTGAACCCTAATTAATATCAAACTCCGTTCTGAGCTCCATTTCTTGGAATTAACTCAATTTTTTTATAATAACCTGGAACACCTGAAACCAAACATAACGCCTCAAAGCAACCAAATAATATAATTGAATACCCTAACACTAATGAATAAGGGCTTATAATGTACAACATTCAGTAGTACCTATCAGTGGTAGGTTCTGATGACGTGACAATGCTAATGTGGAAGGTTTTGATCAGGTGAAAGTACTGATGCGTCACTTTTGATGAGGTGGTAAAATTTGACTTCTAACTGCTGACATGTCGGTTCGATCAATGATGTGGCCGTTTAACTGAGGATTTGGTTTAATTATTTGAATGTTGGATATTGACTGCAAGTTGAGTGCTGATGTTGTTGTTGCTTTTTTTTAAAAGATTAATTGTTGTATTAATAAGAACAAAGGCTTAGAATATCTTACATTTACCTCTGAGGCATACCCCAGGCGCACACCTATCTATATGGAACCCATAAACCCACCATAGAAAGAACAAATCCCTATCTATATTCCATATATCTAGAATGGAAACACCAACAAAATCCCAACAAACTGTCATAATATAGACTAAAATCCTATGACACACTACCCATACCCACACATACCACAGCCAAACATACATTATTACATAAACAAATAAGAAGGCAGACTCCATTCCAGCATCAACTCCTGATTGAGAGTATAAGTAGCAAACCCAGACAAAGGAAACAAAGAATCCCTCACACCCTGGATCACTCTATTCAGCACAGAATCAACATTTTCAAACTCCGCTTTAAACACTCTTCTATTCATTTCCATCCAAATAGCATAGATAGTAGTAGAAAACATAAGCTTATTGAGCACAAAAGAGAAAGACTTATCACACAAGCTAGTGCACATCTACTGAAATATAATATCCCAAGTACCCTCACGCCATCTTCTCCTTTCCTTGACCTTCAAAACTTGCCAAATCTGTCTTCAGAAACTACATTGGAAGAATAAATGATCTCTATTGACAAAAATGACATGAAACTTGAGTTACTACACCAATAGACATAAAATTAAGGGTTCTGAGTCTGTTAAGCACCACAATCCACAGTAAAAATGAATGTTTAGGCACTGCATGCTTAAACCAGATAACCCCAGCTCATGGCACAACCCCTTTCCTTCTCCTAAACACCTCAGAAGTAGCCTTAATAGTAAAATCCCCATTTGCAGGCAACCACACCACTATGTCAGCAGAATCCCATCTAGGATGAATACCATTTATCTGAGACTGAAGCCAAAGAATAGAAGAAGGAATAAACCACTGCCCATGCTGCAAAATAACACTCACTTTAGCATTTTTGCCCACCTCAAAAGAATCAATCATCTCCTCACTCATGCTCATACACAAAGCACCAGAAGGTAACCATTTATAAAATCATAGAGATGTAGTCCTACCATTCCCAATAACAACTTGGACATAAGGCCTAACCTTCTCTCTGATAAGCAACATCTTTCTATAAGTCCAAAAAGGTTTTTGACGCATTTTTACCTCCCATAGACTTCTGCCCCTTAATTCATACATCCTAATCCAATTAACCTAAGCAGAAGAAGTAGAAGGCTTGAACAATTTCCAGAATTGCTTCAACATGGCTACTTCAATCCATGAGATCACATCCTTTACTTCTAACCCTCCCTCTCTAAAAAGGAAACAAACATCTTGCCATGCCACCTTAGTACCCCCATTCCCAAGCTTTGTGTCAATCCACAAGAACTTCCTCATCACTCCATTAAGAGCATGAAGTACAGACTGAGGTAAAACAAAAATAGAAGCCCAATACACTTGCACAACAAATAAAATAGATTTGATAAGTTGAAGCCTACCTGCAAAAGACAGAAACCTTAAAGAACAACTCTGCACTCTAGCCACAATCATATCCACTAAAAGTGCACAATCATGGCTTTTCAAAGATGAAGTGATCAGAGGAACTCCTAAATATCTCACTGGCAAAACTCCCAATAGAACTTACAGAAACTGAATGATAGTAGAAGCTTGAGGTTCTTTGACACCAGCCATGAACAACATACTCTTAGAGTTATTAGGGCACAAACTAGAGACACCACTAAACTCATCCAAAGCCCCCTTCAAACATTTCACAACCCTCATCTTTCCAACTGAGAACATGATCAAATCATAAGCAAACATTAAGCTAGTAATATTTTATTCTTTACACCTCCAATGATAAGCAAAGTGTCCACCATCCACCTTAGCTTGACTCATTCCAATCAAAACTTCCATACCCATCACAAACAGATAAGGGGACATGGGATCCCCTTGCCTTAGTCTTCTCTCACTAGGAAATAAGCCAAGCAAAGACCCATTAATATTGATAGAAAACCTTGAAGTTGTCATGCATATCATAATCCATTCAATCATTCTAGGATGAACATTGAATGCCTGCAATGTGGACTTCATAAACTGCCATGAAATAGTATCATAAGCCTTCCTCAGGTCCACCTTCAAAGCAACCCTAGCAGGATATTTGTTGCCATGGCGACCTCTAAACAACTCTTGAGCAAGCAAAATGTTGTCCGAACTGTCCCTCCCAGCCACAAAAGCACCTTGGTTCCCACAAATACACTAAAGTAAACACACCTTCAACTTGTTGGCTATAATTTTAGCAACACACTTATAAAGAGTATTACAAACAGAAATTGGTCTGAAATTAGCCACCATAGTAGGATTATCCAGTTTAGGAACAAGAGTTACAATAGTTGAATTGATCTCTCTAAGCAGCTTGCCCTTATTGCAAAATTCCACAACAGTTTTCTCAATGTCTTTAACCACCACACTCCATGTATGCTTAAAGAACAAAGCATTAAACCCATAAATCCTAGGAGATTTATCATCTTTCAAAGAGAAAAAAGTCATCGCCTCACTAGCTGTAACTTGAGCCACCATAGCATTAGAAGCTTCATCAGAAATTGGATGAGCAATATAACCACTAAAGTCAAGGATCACCTCATGTTGATTGGCCTTAAAAAGCTCTTTAAAATAATTCATAATCTCTGCAACAATCAAACCAGGCTCTACCACCCTAACACCTTCATTATTAGTCAGAGAATGAATCCCATTCCTCCTCCTTCTAGCCACAACCACTTTATGAAAAAATGCAGTATTCTTATCCCCTAATTGAATCCATTTCACCCTACACTATTTCCTATACATGGATTCCTCATCAGCAGCAAGCTTTAAATAATTCTCTAAGCAAGCCCTCTCTAATCGTTTCACATGATCATTTGAAGTATCCCTATCAATGATTCTTTGATAATTATATAAACAATCTCTACATCTCTACATTCCTTAACCTAAGTGGACAAGTCAGAATAGTTCCTTTTGTTTAAAATTTTCAATTTAGCCTTAATTAACTTGAGCTTTTACACAACTTGATACATAAGAGTCCCACTAACAACAACCTCCCAATTCCTCTTCACCACCACCATAAAAGAAGAGTGGCTCACCAAATGATTATTGAATCTATAAGGTCTACCAGCAACCCCAACAGTGTGAAGAACCTTCACCAACCTAAGAGAATGGTACAATATTCCAAAAGGTTCAAAGACAGCCTCAGAATTACCAAACACCTCATTCCATCTTCCATTCACTAACACTCAATCAAGATTCTTAAAACAAGTATGATTAGACCATGTGAATTGTATGCCTGAATGCCTGAGATAAAAAAAAGACAAGCTTCCTCCAAACATGTACCAAACTCTCTCATAGAAGAATCCCACACCATAGACCCTCCAAACTTCTCATGGTTGTATCTGACAGCTTTAAACTCACCCATAACCACAAAAGGTTCTTCCTCAAAATCTTGAGCCCACCTCTTGATATCACCCCAAAGTCTTCTCCTAGGAACAACATCATTATGATCATACACCCCACACACCTTAATAGTCATTTCAGTAGTTAAATCCAGTACAGTACACACCAGTAATTGATTAGAACTATCATCTAAAGTCACACTGAGCTTCTTTGGATCCCAACATAACCAAACCTTACCACCATAAGTCCATTGATCAGTAGTAAACAACTTTCACCCTCTAGTAAAGGACTTAAAAATCCTATCAACATTAACCGGTTTAACCTTAGTTTTCACTAAACAAATAAGAGCCAACTCATGCACATAAATCAATCTCTTCACCTCATTTTGTTTAAGAGGTTGATGCAAACCTCTCACATTCCAAGTTGGAATATTCATTGGGACACCTTTGATGAGGAAACCCCTTTACCAAGTGAGGTTACCAAACCCTTCCTTAATCGTAACACATGACCAACATTCCCTTTTACCCTTTTAGTTCTGATAGTCTTATCTTTTCTACCTATATTCAAAACCTCCACATCTTCCCTATCAACCAACAAATTTTATCCATTAGTAGCAACCACCTCATTTGGCACACCATCCATACCTTCAGACACAAAATCATGTGTCTCAGGCTCAGGCACCAAAGCATTCTCTGTAACCACATTATTAGATACAATGCCATCATCCCTACTATCCTCACCATCTTCAATCTCCTCAGATTCTACGTTCTCCTTGAGATCCTGCAAAGCTGCAAACATGTTTTGTAAGTATATTCTACATAAGTTGATGCATTATCTCCTTTTTTACCTCCCTTCTTCCCCACCACTACCCACTCCTGTCTACCAGCTTGAGGCTTAGACACAACCTCACTTACTACTTTTGCAGCACATGATGAAGTAGTATGGCCAAATACTTTGCATTTAGTGCACTTAGGGGGTATCCATTGATACTCAACCCTAACAGGTAACCTTGAACCATATTTACATTTAACTTTCAAAACCCTCACCAATTCACTCACCACATTCACCTCCACACAAACCCTAGAAAAATTAACTCTTTCCCCAGACTCAATCATAAAGTCAACATACAAAGACTTTCCTACCATACTAGCCACAGTACTAAACCCATCAGCATCCCAAAATTCCATTGGTAGATTATGAAACTTCGCCCATATGGGTAACTCAGTAACATCCTTCTTATGCATGGAAAACCCTAAGTGCCACTTCTTCAAAACTAGAAGATGATCATCAAAATGCCATGGTCCCTTATCAAGAATAACATCACAATCACTAGTATCTTTAAATTGGAAAAAGAAGAAGCCTTGATCAGTGCTTAGTACCTTTTCCAAACCTTCATTCATACTCTAAAAGTTTTCGTGATGCGTGTGGGCACGTCCGATTGAGTTTTTGGTTGATTTTCTTGGGGTTGGATTTACCTTGAACTCTATTTTTATCCAATATGATCAAAATACTAATTGAACCTTCAAAAAAGGATTTTGACATCGAATAGAGAGATATAAATAGGACCAGAGTACTAAAAATTAGACAGCTCGTGGAGGCGTGTGGGGAGGATGTTTTGAACTAATTTTTTAGGTGGTTCAACTATGATGATGTCTATTTTATACTAATGTAAATGGATGTCGATTGAGGTTAATTGTTTGTTTTAATAATTTTATGTATGACTTAATTGACATTCATTTAACTTCTTTATGCATTTTGAACTCTATGTACGTATTAATTAATTGAGAAGATCTAGTACTGCACCTGGATGCCATAATATGGTATGAATCAAAATGTTGGGTGGATGAAAGCAAAATTTCCAACAAGTGATTGACCCTGAAGAATGATAGATGTTTATAACTAGATGAGTACTTTGTCAAACACGTTTGTGTTTGTATAAATCATAGGAGGTAAATCATAGGAGGTATGTTGTTATTTAGGAGTGGGAGGAAGACAATGGTTTCAATATGACAATTTCTTACAAACCATTATTATTTTGAAGTCACATTCATTAATAGCATTTTGTTTTTCTTTTTGGTCAAAATTTTCCAAGACAATATTATTTTCAAAACTCAAATTTAGTACCTTTTGAATTACATTTAGTTACGATAATAGTTTTTCCCTCAAAAGTACATATAATCGCTACCTCCCACAATATCGTTGTCGTAAGAATTGAACAATCAATTTTTCTCAAAATTTTCCTCTTTGAGAATAGGAGATCAAAAAGTTTGAATTTGTTGGTAATAGGTTAGGAGTTAGATATACATGTGAAAAAAGATACAAGTATTGTATCTTGAAATACTATCTAACCTTTTGTAACTAAGACTAATTAAAAACAACACTAAAATGAGGGAATATTAGTTTAATTTTGTATGGGTTAGAAAAAAAATAATTTCGAGATAAACATTTCTTAGATGGTGTTTGCTAACCATGATTAAATAATTTGATATCGTAAAGACCAATAAATTCAGACACATTAAAAAAGCAGCAGACCCAACAAAAGATGTTCAAAACCAAGTAAAGATCAAACCCAACCTTGAAAGCCCAAAGATCGTTCTAGAAGTACTTGGGACTCAAGCCAAATCCCAACTAAATAGGGATAATTGAGACAATTATGTAAGGTAAATGAGATCCCTATCATTAAGGGATCTGATCCTCATCGAGATGGGCCACAAAGCCCATTATTTATTGTATAAATAAGGCTATTGAGCCTTAATAATATTCATTCGAGTGTTTGAGAAAATATTATCACTTACACTTTGGCGCCGTCTATGGGAACGAAAGTTTCTTTATTTTTCTTTCATACTTTAACCTTTTTCTATGCACCAAAACCTTACGAAAGCAACCATGGTGGTAGAAACTAGGTCTTCCGCAGCAGCAGTCAGGGGCATTACCGTCCAAAATGCTCAGATCGAACAGATCATGCAGCAACTGGAGGTGGTGGAGAAAAGGATGAGGTCCTCGAGCAACAAAATGCTGATTTACGTCAGTAGTTAACCCAAATGCCAATGCCAGCTGGTGTGGCCAACGTTGCCAACAATGAAGGAGGAGTACCAGATCCACCCAAGCATGAAGGGGATGAACACAACAAGCGGGAAGTGACTAGAAGCATAATTCTTAATGACCAAGAGGAAATCATTGATCCAATGGTCAGGGACCCGCTACTCCAGCAACCTCCAACCATGAAGGATTTAGAGGATATGGCTATGAAGTTCTAGAGGCTGGTGCTCAAAAATATGAACGCTCAAAATCCCACCATGAAAGACTTGGCAGCCCATGCCTCTGTGGACATGATTAGATCACCCTTTACAAACAAGATTGATCAGGAAAAGTATCCAAAGAAGTTTAGGTTGCAAACTTTCACTTTATATGATGGAACCAAGGATCCATTCGACCACATCTACCAATTCCAGCAGAAGATGACCGCCTGGAAGAAGGATGAGGCTCTTATTTACAATATCTTCCCCGCCAGCCTAATAAAGGTGCCCTTGTTGTGGTTCAGAAAGTAACCACCTGAGTCAATCGATAGTTGGAATAATTTGTGCGAAATTTTCATAGCCCAGTACTACAATAACCAGAGGCATAAAAAGACCATCTCTAGTATGTTTACAATAACACATGAAAAAAAGAAGACCCTCCAAAGCTTTTTGTCCAGATTCACAAGGGAGATGTCATCCATTGACCAGTACGACCAATTATTAGCAGTTGAAGCATGCAAAAATGGTGTTGATAGCCGGTATAAAGTTTCACGCATCCTTGGTGAAGCGCCCCCCAGTCACATTGGGGAACTCAATTCCAGAGCCCAGGGATACCTCAGGATAGAGGAGGAGGAAGCAGTCTGACGGAAGAGGGCAACTATTGTTACTGTGGAGGCCCGTACAGAAGTTTGCCTCAAGGATTAGAAGCTAGCCCGCTCAGCACCTTCCTCTTCTTCAAGTAAACTAGTGGAAAAGAAACAAAGGGTGAATGAGAAAGTGACCCCCCTCAGAACCACCCAGGGAAAACTGTACTAGGAAAAGAAAAATAAGGGAATTTTCAGACTTCCTCTACCAATTCAACAGCTAATGGAGCAGAGAGATATGACCAAACACTGTGCTTTCCATAGTGAGTATGGACATCACACCAACAATTGCAGGAACCTTCGCAGACAGGTGGAGGCAATGATAGTAAAAGGTGAGCTAAGTGAGTATGAAGCAAAGGATCAAACCCGGGAAGAGCATCGGGGCAGAACCCTCAGAAAAATGCTCTAGCAGAATAACTAATTTGGGTGATTCATATAGTTCAGGGAGGAAACATTACAGAAGGTTACAAATACGTCAGACACATTAGCTCATAAGAATTGGCGAGGTGTGCCAGACGTGTAAAAAAAAGGAAAAGTCTTAGATAAGTTTTACTGAGTCTGATCTAAAGAACGTACAGGTTCCCCACGAAGACCCTCTAGTCATCTCGTTTCTGGTGGCCAACTTCCTGGTTAAGAGGGTTATGGTAAACCTTGGCAACAACATAAACATTATGAATAAATGGGCCTTTGACAAGCTTGGGGTAGACACAGACTAGATACACCCTAGCAGAGTCCCCCTCACCAAATTTGATGGGTGACGGGTAGAACCAATTGGGGTCATCCAGTTATCCGTCTCAGCAGCCTGAAGGATCCTAAAGGAAAGTTTTGTGGTGGTAGACATCAAGTCGTCTTATAATTTACTAAAGGGCAGAGGCTGGATACATCGGATGTAGGGAGTTCCTTCAACCCTTCATCAGGTTATGAGGTGTCTAGATCCAAACGGGATGGATGTAATAGATATACCAGGGGACCAGGTAGCTACTAAGAAATATTATGTAGTCACTATAAAGAATCTAAGCAAGTGGACAAAACTAGTAGAAGAAGGTCAGAAGGGCCCCAAGTATAATGAGAAATAGTAATTACAGACCGATCCATTAAAAGAGGGTCGGGAGAATTGAACCACAATAAAGCCACTCCAGGAGGTTGACATTAGCCCATCTGGAGATGGCAGAACTACCTTTATTGGCTCTACCCTCTCCACTGAAGAAAAGGTGGATCTGATAAAGTTATTGCAGGACAACACAGACATATTTGTTTGGTCGCACCTGGACATGCCAGGCATAAGTCCATCAGTCACACAGCACAATCTCAACGTTGATCCTGATACCAGATCGGTAAAGCAGATACAAAGGCACTTCGGGGTAGAAAGAAATCAAATCATAACAAAGGAAGAAGGAAATTATTTGAGGCTAGATTCATTAGGGAAGTCAGATACCCAACCTGGCTCTCCAACGTAGTAGTTGTCAAGAAGAACAATGGGAAATGAAGGGTGTGCATCGACTTCACCAACCTAAACAAAGCATGCCCAAAGGATTACTTTCCTCTGCCAAAGATAAACCAAATGGTATATGCAACAATAGGGTATGAGTGTCTGTCATTTCTAGAGCAGGGTATGAGTGTCTGTCATTTCTAGAGGCATACTCTGGATACAACCAAATCCCTATGAACCCTGTTGACGAGGAAAAGACATCCTTCATCATTGAGGAAGTTTTTTTTTTTTTTGAAAAGTAGGAAAAATATTATAAGAACTCAAAGGCAAAGCCTTACAGGTGCATAGGGGCATAGCCCAGAATTATATGAAATCCAAATAACCACCAAACAAAATATAATACACATCCTACCAATCTAAGATACAAGCATAAAATAAAGAGAAACCAATACAAGTCAAGACAGTAAGTAGACTAATGTTGAAAGCTACAAACTTCCATGCTACATAAATGTTGCAACATCACCAACCAAATAATGCAAATCTTCATAGCCATCATCTAAGCCTGCTAAGAACTCCACTGCACATCCATCCTCTTCCAAATAGTTATATGCAAAGAACTCATGAAACAACATTTAAAAGAATAGAAGAAGGCAAATCCCATTCATGGACCAAAGCTAGATTCATCTGTGAGCTAGTGAAGTTCTATAATGGGAAAAGAGCCAAACGAACTGTGGTGATGATCTTCTTGCAAAACACCTCAAAAGAAGTAAATTTTGATTAAAAAACTCTTATATTCCTTTCCAAGCATGTCTCATAGACAGTGATAGAGAATGAAATCTTATTGATCACTGCTAGAAAAGAATTAGAAGAGAGATTGGAGCACATCCATTGCATCAGCAAATCCCAATGACCATCAGGCCATTCAAGGTATCCTTTTTGAGCTATACAGTTCCATAGTCTGCTAGTAAAACCATGCTGAAAGAAGAAGTGATCTCTGTCTTCAATTCTTAAACCATACAACTTATAATCAGCTTGAGCGATCATGCCAATAGAAAGAAGAAATTGAAAAGAAGGTATCATGTTAAGATGAACAAGCCACATCATAAAAGAATGCTTAGGAACATGATACTTACACCAAATCACCTTACTCCATTCAACTATAGGAGCTTTATACCTATAGAAATCCCAAGCAGAGACAATGCTAAATTTGCCTCTAATGGAAAGCCATTGCACCACATATCTTTTCCTCTGATCTGGAACAAGAGTTGGGGGGAAATTAGCTTTGAAATCTTTCCAAGATTAAGAGTTTAAGGCTGGAAAGTGCCATCCTGTAGCAGTGATGAACCTACTTATAGTGGCATTGTTACCAAACCCTGAGCTTTTAATCATGCTTAGCAAGAATATGGAACACAAAGAGCTTTGAGGGTGCCAATTTCTTTATTGAAGTATAAATAGACATTTACAACCGTGCCACCAATGGAGTATAAATAGACATGGTATCAGAGCCATGTCTATAGCTTAAAATTTTTCTAGGTGATCCATTTATGATTACTACATCTCTATATTCTTTGTTGTTAGATTCATACTGTCTTAATTAAAGTATTCTTAGCACCGTTTGGCAACACCTTCATTACTCCATTGGAGTTCTTTTCTTTGTGAAGAGCTTTGATTATTTAGTTCAATCGTATATTTTATCTGAGTTTTGAGGATAAAATTCCCTTGAGTTTGTTGACCGATGAACGGCTGTTTTCTTGGGTTATCTTCCTCAATCTTTGGGTTTAATATATGATTTGATAACAATTGATCTCTGAAGGAAGCTTTAGCGGTGCATTAGATGACTTATATTTTGACAGATATGCTCACATCAAAATACTCTAGAGAATTTAGTTTTGTATGTATGATTATTTGGTGATCCCAGACCCTTATCCCTATGTCTATGTCAAGATCTTCTAGTTCTAGATCCCTTATTTCACATTCTTCTTCTTCTCGCATCGAATATTTATATGAGTATGACTACCTTGATGAATCAAGAAAAGTCCCAATCACCGACCTTCCTATGGTTAATCCTTACACAGCTTTTGTTAAACCAACCAATACAGTCAAGAAGACCGTTACCCGTTTGTTCCAAACCCCTCGTCCTTCTTCAGTAAAAGAATATCTGCAAGCCTCTCGATTCGACCAATGTTTCATTCATGCTACTGAACAAGAACAATTATTTCCCCTTAGACAGATCAATGTACAAAGGTGGTTGTTTTCCTCAAATCAGTGTCTCAGTCTCTTCCTCCTTTGAAAATACCTTCTGATGGGAAAAGAGTCCTTCAAACTGATGCATCTGACCGTTATTGGGGTGATGTTCTTCTTGAAGAACATCCTGATAAATCTAGAATGATCTGTGGTTACAAAAGTGGTTCTTTCTCCTCTGCTGAAACCCATTACCATTCTACTTACAAAGAAATTTTGGCTATCAAACGACAAGGCCTTCGGTTTGGAGTTGGTGAAGTTCTTGGACAGCTAACTGGTAATGTTCTGGGTTCATACCATGGTGGGTGGCTTTGGTAGGGTTGAGGTCTTCATTTTTCTTGAAGGGAAGGGTGATGAAGAACTCTGGGTTTTTCCACAGAGGATGGTTACATTTGGTAAGGAAATGAGAATGGGAATCAGCACAGGAAGTTTGGATAATAGACTCTCTAAAGGAGGATACAGTGTCAAGGGAGAACAGGTTAGGTCTAGTAGTCCAAGGAAGGAAGTAATTACGAAACTTCAATCCTTTTGGCATCCAAGAGATTTTAGTGAGTTTCTGGAGAATGTCAAACCCGATAAGAATATCTTTGTTTGGAAGTTCAGAACCAAGGACTTGATGTTTGACAGTATATCCAGGAAACAACTGGAGGATGATGGGCTTACTCTTGAGGGTAATGGCAAAAGTTTCACCATTGGCGGCAGTGAAAGGGTAGTAACATTTTTGCCAGTAAGACCTAGGAAGGATGGATGGATTAATAATAGTCGAGGCTGCTCCAGTATCAAAGAAGGCTATCACATGGATAGGTTTGGCATATTTGTCCGGAAGAATATGGATTTGGGCAAGGGGTTGGACGAGCAAGGAAGGGGCTAAAAAGAATTCCACAGAGAAAAGGTTATGAGGATAATCAGCTCCAGACTCAGAATCTTCTGAAGAAGTGTCCTTAGATTCTGATGAGGCAGCAGAGAAAGCCATGATAGTGTCAGCACTGGCTTCATCATCGATAGGAAAGTGGGATTCATTGTCTGCATCTTCTTCATCATGCGGGAGTATCTTGGAAATAGAGTGGACCAATTTTTATCTAGCGGCTTTGTTTTGACATTGTTTGGCATAGTGGCCTGGTTGTCTACAGATGTAACATCTGTCAGATTTGTGCTTGCCACGAACAGGTTTTTTGTGAAAGAACCGCCATTTCTTCCGTCTAGAAAACTTGGGGAAAGAAGAGGATCTCTAAGGTTTCCACTCCTTGAAATGCTTAGTTTTCTTTGTAGAAGAACTGCAGGAACAAGACTTGTCAGATTTGCACTTGATGAGGAGATCAGATCGATCACAAGCTTTTCCCAGAAGCTTTCCTTGTTCATGATGTTTTTTAAAGAACTTCTGGTGGTTGCAAAGCTTCTCAAGGGATTGGAGAACATGTTGGTAAATGGAACCAAGGGATGTGTTGTTCAAGGCCATGTTTTTGGTTTGAAGATGTCTGAATGTTTCATTTCCAACAGGTTCTGAAAGTGAGTTGAGAAAGGATTGTTTAAGATTAACATCATCAATACCACCAAGAACATAGAATCGTTGGGACATTCGAAGAAAATGAGTCTCCAGATCTTTGCGCTTAAATGGACAACATCTCATACTTAGGAATTCTTCACGAACAGCACTGAGCAGGCCATCAGAGGAACCAAGAAATTCATGGTGTAAGACATCAATGAAAGCAGAGATAGTTGGCAGCTGAACAAGCTGGAGGTGTCAGTATTCTCCTAGAGCGAGGTACCATTGGCGGAGGCAACCAAGGAATTTTGCCACACAGCGAGTCAGGACTGAGCGAAGTTCAGCATTGGGAGCAAGCATCTCTGCAGTGCACCAAGCATGGATCTCATAGAACTTGTCCAGCCATTTGGAATGGGGGATTTCATCAATAGAAAACCCATTATGAGATTGAGACTGGGATGGAAAATTTTGCTGAGGATGTATCGGAGGAGGAAGAAGGTCCTCAACTTCTTCAACAATAGGATCAGCATCAGGGGGATGCTGAGGGTTGGGATCAACCATATGGATAAAGGAAACAGAGTGTGCTTCGACAGTTTCGGCCACAGAGTCAGAATCAGATTGGCCTTGGGGGAGGTTAGCCAATTTTAGTAAAAGTTCTGATATGGGGTTATGGTGTTGAGAATCTTGAGGCTAGAGCATGAATTGAACTGGAGAATTGCCTTTGGGATCAGAAGATGGAAAAGGTGTGGGTATTAAGGGTTATAAAGATGGAGCAAGAATAGGTTCTGAGACATGTGGTGTGGAGGTGCTTGGAGGTGGTGGTGGAACCGAAGGTTTTCTGATCTGTAAGTGTGGTAAGGAGGGAGGTAAGGAAGGGGAGGAAAATAGGCTAGGCTGTCCAGGTGGTGCAACATATAAAGGTTGGGACATAGGTTGGGATGTATAAGTAGGGAAAAGGGGTGAGGAGCCAAAGAAATCAGGAGGACTGAGCTGTCTCTGGGTTTGTTGAGCTTGCAAGGACTGCAGTTGAATTTTCAAGTGTTTCATTTCAGCATCTTTGTGAAGAAAGGCTGAAGTGAAGGTTTGGTTGGAGTAGGCCATCTGGAGAAGTTCACCATGAAGACCTTGCATCTTTTGTTGGAGATCATTGATAAGGAGTACCAAAGAGGTGAGCTTTCGGTGGAAACTGTTTTCCAAAGACTGTTGGGAGTGTGAAATCCTTTGCAAAATTTTGTTCTGGGCCAGGGAATTGGCAGATTGCCAATTGATAGGCGCTTCGGCGGTAGTGACAGATTTGGTAGATCCGTCTGAGTGGATGACATGAGGGTCTGTGATCTTGTGGTGATGGGTTGTTTTTTCTTGGGGATCATGGTAGGAAAGAGGAGGAAAGTCTGCTTCTGTCCATGATGATGAAGGAGAAAACATGTAACAGGGAATAGACATAGGTTGAGTCGGTGGTGGTGATGGTTTTGGAGTACATGGTTTATAGGGTGGTTTACAAATTGAAGGAGAAGGCTTAGGTTGTGGTGTTCTGGATTTACCATAGGTAACATAAAAATCAAATTTTCCAGAGGGTTCACCAAGAAGGTCAACAGTGGGGTCACCATTTTCATATCTTTCCTTTAAACGTTGCTAAGATGACTTTTTCTTTCTTTTGGGCTCCTCTTCAAAGTCATACAGACAGTCATCACAATCACAAGCATCAAAAAACTTGTGTCCAGTGACAGGGTCTTGGAAAAAATATACTGGGTCTCCAGAGGATTGGAAAGAGCTGATTGGAATTTGGTTTTGAAAAGCTGATGGAGATATCATGTTAATCTCGGGGAGACGTGATGAAAATATAGGAAGGGAATTTGGAGAAGGAGTATCTGGCTTAGGAAAAGAGATCTTAACGGAGCCATCAGGTTTGGTGGTGAAAGTAGGATTGACGGACTAAACTGGTTTCGGGTGTTGGTGTGTTTTCTCATAAGCTGTAACCCATGATTCTGGGAGCAGCTTAAGAAGCTCGGATCTGGAGAGCTGCTTGGGAATATGGGAACAAGTTGCTTGATGAGTGGTGTTTATGTCAAGCAGGAGCGCATCATTGGAGGCAGAGGATGGTAAATACATATCCATGGCATGATTTTGCAGTCTATATGCCATTTGATAGTGTAGGGTAGCAGCATAGGTGGTAGAGACGGTGGAGGCGCCACCAATCTGGATCTGGACTTTCAAGGCACTAAGCAGATGTGGATCTGCTAAGGGCATGTTGAAGTTTGGGAAAAAAGTGAACACCACCGTGCCAATATTTAAGGAAGTTTGGACAGTTGCTAAGCAGGCATGCTGATAGTGGTTGAATCTGGTATCAACCAGAGCAATACGAGAGGTAATAGGGAGACCTTTTCGACCATGAAAAGAGAGAGCAAGGCGAACAGCTCCGAAATTGAGATGTGTGAAGCCTTGTTGTTGCCACTGCCTAGGAAGGTCTGAATGTAACTCGAGGGGAAATAATTGTTCTTGTTCAGTAGCAGGAATGAAACATTGGTCGAATCGAGTGGCTTGCAGATATTCTTTTACTGAAGAAGGACGAGGGGTTTGGAACAAACGGGTAACGGTCTTCTTGACTGTATTGGTTGGTTTAGCAAAAGTTGTGTAAGGATTAACCATAGGAAGGTCGGTGATCGGGACTTTGCTTGATTCATCAAGGTAGTCATACTCATATAAATATTCGATGCGAGAAGAAGAAGAAGGTGAAATAAGGGATCTAGAACTAGAAGATCTTGACATAGACATAGGGATAAGGGTCTGGGATCACCAAATAATTATACATACAAAACTAAATTCTCTAGAGTATTTACATGTAACACCCCGTGTTATTTCCCTTTTTCCTGAAATTAATTCTTATTTAATTTCGGTTATGACGTCACTTGTTTATGACGTTCATATTATTCTTGGTATTTCGCGTGTAAATTTTTCGCGTTTACTTTTAAAGTCGACTGGACAACATTACGGTTTCGTTTTGACGAGTTCGTGGATTATTGTTATCGACTACGCGGTTTCGTTTCGATCAATTAATGTTTAGTGCTTCGAATGGTTGACGACACGTTGTAATTGATCGGACTTGTTTAGTGTTCCGACGTTTGGGGTCCTAACATGGTGTATTTCTTTCGGACTAATTTGGTTATTTGGCGTTCCGTTATTAATTCGAGTTTGCGAGATTACGTTTTGGTGTTCCCGGTATTTTTCGGAATTTATTGTATATATATATATATTTAATTATATATATATAGTTTTGGGGTTATTTCGCAATTACGGATACTTGAAGGGTTAGTTTTGCAATTAGGTCATATATATATGTATATGTATATACAGACCCGTATCTTCTCCTACACGACTGAAATTACAGCCTCTCTTCTCTTCAGTTGACGAATGCTCCTTCTCCATGCTCCATCTTCAGTCGTCGGTCATGGCGAGAGAGAGAGAGAGAAGCGGCTGGAGAGAGAGAGCTCGGGTTGTTCTCCATGGCAGACGTGGCTGGGACAGGCGGCTGTGTAGCTGAAGCGGCGGCGACCGAGCTGGGACGGCGAGCTTGCGGTGGTCATCGGTTGGGCCACGCGGCAGCGCAGGAGGTCGTGGTGGCGCAGGGTGGCACAGGGCAGAGCTGGGCTCGCGCAGGGGTGACGCGCGTGGGCAGGGGCGATCCGGCCAAGCTTCGGCCAATTTTTCGGCGACCTTCCGGTGATCGGTTTGAGCCAATTTTTGGTGAGTAGCTTCGTCTCTACCATGTATTCGTTATACTTTAGTTTCGTGAATTTAGGATGAATGGTTTGTCCGGAAATCGCATTTATAGGTTATAGTTTTCGTTTGGGGTATTTTAGATTTAGCCAAATTAATTAACCTATTATTAACGGGCTTCGTATATATTGTATAGGTTGTCGAGGCGGACATTTCGATATATGTGAAATATTTTTGGGACGACTTTGGTCGGTGGGCGTTATATTCGGGCACCGGTACTGTTCACGGTGGGCCCGAAACGGCTGTTCTGTAAGCGTATTTCAGGTGGGAAATTTTATTTCTCACTACGCATTATTAAAGTAGTTTAGGGGTGCAAAGCCCTTATTTAATTTAATATAGATATATTAAATCGTTAATTTAAATATCTATAATTCGTTTAGAATCGGAATTGGACTTAGGAATTAATTTAAGAAAATTAATTAAATTATTTCCTATGTAATTAAATAATTTCCTATATGAATTGAATAGGAATAGATGGCTTAGAATTTCTCTTGAGAATTAAATGAGTTAGTAGAAATTCGTGGAAACTTAGGCGTTGTGCTAGGTTCCTTTACGATACGTGAATTAATTGCTTTAGTTTATTTTAAAGGCATGATAAAGGAATTTGAAATATTTTCTAAAGAGTTAAAGAAAATATATATTTTGAAAACATGAATGGTATATGAAATTGTTTTCAAATGAATTACTTGTTTTATTGCATTTTAAAGCATGAAAAGAGATTTTGAGATTTATATATTACCATGTGGGTATTTACATAAATATGATGCATTACATATTTATGATTGATGCATGATTGTCATTTGGACCTGGATGCGTATTGAGAATATCATGTAGTGTTAAATCATGGTATTGGTATATGTGGGTTGTGAAATCATGTGGGGTGTCTTGTGTCGAATCGTCGCAACAACTAGCCAGGGGTTGTTCCCATCCTGCGGAATAATGAGCCGTGAATAGGGTATAGGGTGAGTCGTCTCATTCTCGAAGTCGCGGGTCGTCTCGTGCATCCGTTATACGGATTTTTGGTCACGGGTCGTCTCGTGCCAACCGCTTTCCTTGTTGAAAGTGTAGTATCAAAAACACTTGGGAAGAATCGGTGCGGTACTCTTTCTCCTTGTAAATGGGTGGAGTGCGTATTCGTTAACCACTTGATGTGGGCAAAGGGTGGTGTATGAATCACATTGAATATGTATGACATTTATGTGATTTCATTTGACATGTATACGTGATATTATTACATGTGATGTTGGAGCAGGTTTAATATGTGTTATTATTGCCTGTTGGATTTTGGAGCATGTTATGTATGAATATTGTGAAATTAAATTCATATCTTTATAAAATGCTCAGTTGAAAGTGATAAATGCAAAAACATGAATTAAATGAGAAAATTGTTAAAGTATAAATGAAAAGTGTATCTTTATACTTGTGATTATTTACCTTGTGCCTTTGGGGGAGGTTAGGTATATTGGCATAGTGACCTCTGTGGTTAGTTATGTGTTATCTGTAGAGATTTGAGGTTAGGGATTGATTGAGTATCAATTGTGATTTGAGGCCTTAGAGAAGGCGGTGATAGTTTTGTGGTTTCGGTTGGTTGCATATTACTGATCCTGGATGTTTCTTCCCACTTAGGGGGAGGTATCCTTTATCGTGCTTTTGAGGTTTGAGTGCGGTTAGAAGTGGTTGTGATTGAACTTGTCTAGTTGAGTGGAAATGGCCTCTTGATTCTGTTAATTACCAATTGTGAAATTGAGGTCATAATGAATTGGAAAAGATATTGATTGAGACTAGTTATTCCCGTGGTACCGGCCACTAGTTTTCCCTTTTCGTGATATTAGGGAGTTTAAGTGATGTTATTAAGTACTTGGGGTACTGTGGTGTCGTAGCATTGTTTCTAGTGCTTAGTTCATTCCCCTAAGCCTTTCTTTTACTGTACTCTGTATACTAGTACATGTCTTTGACTTACACGTCATTCATTGAGTTGTCGGTTACGGCGTGGTGCCGAACCTTTTCCAGGTGTTGTCATTTGATTTCGTGAGGTTGGGAACGGATAGTTGTGTTCCATGAACCCAATGTAGTACTCTTCCTTCCTTGTCCTCTTGGACATTATAGGAATCCGTGGAGTTGTGTTTACCCTTATTTGTCTGTCCTTCGGAAACGGTGTTTTCTAAGTTTTAAAAAATAAACTCTTTGTATTTAAAAGGAAAAACCCGTTTTCGCCTACCCCCGTAGCAATGAAAAGTTTTAGTATTTTATAAAAGATCTTAGGATCTTCTTTAAAAGATTTTCAACTTTTAAAAGCCGGTGATGGCAACTGACAGAGACCGGGGGCAAGACGGTCATTTTTACTATGTGGTTTCTTGAAAGGAAAACTATTTTATTACTTTTCTTGGGATTCTGAGATTTCGAGACTTCTTTCTCAATATCTCATCTTGTAGAGTTTTGAAAGGTGTTCCATTTTTTGACCTTTGCTTCCTATCATTTCTAGGTCTCTGTATGAGGCTTTGTGTTGTTCAGTGCACACATATAGTGTTGCCTTTCACTTTCTTTATTGTTGATGTCACCACTTAGGTGATTTGAGTCGTCACACGTGTTAGGGGCATGGATACCGAGTGGATTGGTTTCTTTTGTCCGGGTGTTCTCACTAAACACTTGTGGTGTTCTTTAACCTCGACATTGTTGTCTCGATTATCTGTTGGTTTAGCATTGGGAAGTCTTTTCCTTCGCTTTGCTTTGGTGACCCGGAGGTGGTCGTTCTGGTGAGTTGAGTTCGTGTACTCTTAGTGATTTGGTTGAGTGGTTTCCCTCGCCTACATGGAGAGTGTTAGTGATGTGGTTGACCCTATCGATGATAGTATTATGAGGTCGATACGACTTATGGTACGGTGATATGATTGAGGTGATCTAGCCTTGAGAGGTAGATTTCCTCTGGGAATAGGATGAGGTTTGTTTTTTATATATATATGTATTGTACATTTACAATATATATATATATATATATATATATATATATATATATATATATAGATGATGGTTGTGTTAGTACGCAAGGACGTGAGTGTTTTTCCTCCTGTGTTCTGGGGGAATGAGTTATGAGTATTCCTTGGTACTAGTGGTGGATTTCGATCCTTGTGGATATTAGAGGTGAGTGTGATTCCCTCTGTTTGGAGTTTCTTGTTAGCGTCGTGAACGCTGGATGATTTGTTAGATTGGGCCTTAGTATCGTGTACCTAGCGTACGTTGGTGAGAGTAGTGTAGACTACTGGTGTTGGTACTAGGAGTATGAGTCTTCGTTGTATCTTATAGGCTCATGTTGGGTATTTATAAATATATATATATATACATTTATATACATATATCCCTTATATACTTACGTACGGTAGTATATGAGCACGTACCTTGGGTTTTCGTGGCTGGGTTATGTTGTGGGCTATGTATCTCACTGGGTGGTTTAGCATTACCTAAACTATTAGAGGATGTGGTAGTTAAAGTATCCTTTCCCACTGAGCTTATTTGCTCACAGGGGTATTTCATTTGCCCCCTGGTATTCCCAGGCCAGGTTGCAGGAAATATACGGCTATGAGCAGGATGCAGTGCAACGGCAGCTTTCTTTTGTTTCCTTGTTACAGGTTTTGTGAGTTGCGTTGGGTGATGCGGTTACGGTTGCGGCACGACTGGGTTTGGGACGATAGGTATCTACTTTCAGTTTTCCTTACCCATTTGTTATGGGTTTGCCATGTATTTCTTTTGGAAGCCAGTCTGTTGGCCTATCCCTGTTGATGTATCTTTTATTTCCTGTATTTATTCTTTCAGGATGTATTGTATCTATTCCGCACAGTTAGGTGCTCTTCTGTATTTTTATTCGAGCATTTGTGGCTCTGTTGATGTTAGAGGGTTTGGAGGGGTTTTGGTTTCTTTCCACTACCTCAGCCCTAGTAGGATTGATGAATGTGGGGCTTGGAAGCCATTGTGATTATTGAATTGCTTTGGGCAGGTTATTATGTTATGGTTGTGTATCCGGATGTTCCATTTACAAACGGAATTATGCCGGATTTTCGTTAGATTCCGCTGCTTTGTTTATTATTCATTTGGGTGTGAAATATACCATTTCCATCACTAATCCATACGTTTCCATGGTTAGTGATGTCTTAGTTGGTCATTTGTATTAAGGATCACATCCTGGATTCCTCGGATGTCCCTGTTCGGGAGTCTTAGGAATTTAGGAGCGTGTCAGTTGGTATTGGAGGATGCTAGTGAGTTTCTAGCATTCTATTTGACATGGAGTATATTTTTATTGTTATTCCATGTGTCTCTTTGTTGTTGTTGACTCTAGTAGTCGCTTGACTAGCGTCATCCCTTGGATATTCGCTGATTCTCTAGATTTGAGTTTCGGGAATCTTAGGGGCGTGACAGCGTGGTATCAGATCATTTTACCCTTTCGTGGGTATTTGATGATTGAATTTCGTTGGTTCTCATTTCTTTTTACTTCCGCAATCACTCCCTTAGCTCTTAGGCTCGGGTTTCGGGGTCCTAGGAATTTGGGGCGTGACATGACATATATTTGTACTAATGGTTTAGGCACCTGCTACATATCCATATGTGGAAAATATGAACTAAAATCCTGCTACATATTTGAAGTATTAGTTATAAATTGTCATGTGTATTTTTACCACTCTTCTATAGTTGCGACACACATATTTGACTACAACTATATTTTATCTCGTCTATTAACCTTGTATTTAAGAGGAGTTGAAATGATTTGGTTGATTGCTTTGAATTTTTTAAAATTTACAGTTCATTGCGAAACAGATATGAAGGCAAAAAGGAGAAGAGAAGTGGCTTCCAATGGTCACACTTGAAATTGTTTATCAATACCGTGTCCCAGCTATCCGTTGACCAGCGGAAAATGGTCGAGAATATTGGGTTTGGAAAGCTGTTGGACTACAATGCACAACATATATATAACAGTGTTAATTCCAATCCAGTTACATTACACATCTAAATAGAATAAGGGTTGCAAGTTTAGAGATTTCGGATGAGGAGTAAACATTGACGATTAATTCCGCAGAACATTTTCAATTGCTAGAAATATCGATGTAAACGTTCCTATACAATCATCGGCACCTCAAACATTATCTCTTCTTTCTATTTGATCTAAGGGTCAACTTAATTATTTATACTCATGGCTCACATATTTCTCTTACAAAATCTTCAACATATTTCAATAGGACAATTGGTTATAGCCTCCTTACCGCTCTTCTATACCCTCATTCACACAATTGTCCTCTATGTATATTTTGTACGTGGGGGAAGGCTCGAGTATACACCCGACGACAATGCACATATTATATATGTAACATTATTGATTCCTATCATCTTACATTACACACCTAAAATGTAAAAAATGGTTGCAAGTTTAGAGATTTTCAAGAAATATTAAACATTGACGATTGATTAATTTCACGTTCACTCTTTCAATTGCTGGAGATATCGACGTAAACGTTCCTATATTATTATCGGCACCTCAAACATTATCTCTTCTTTCTATTTGGTCCAAGGATCAACTTAATTATTTATACTCATGACTCACATATTTCTCTTACAAAATCTTTAACACATTTCAATAGGATAATTGGTTATAGCCTCCTTACCGCTCTTATATACCCTCCTTCACACAATTTTCCTCTATGTATATTTTGTACGTGGGGGAAGGCTCGAGTATACACCCGACGATAATGCACATACTATATATGTAACAGTGTTAATTCCTATCCAGTTACATTGCACATATAAATAGAATAATGCTTGCAAGTTTAAATATTTCCAAGAAATATTAAACATTGACGATTGATTAATTCCACGTTCACTTTTTCAATTGCTGGAGTTATCGACATAAACGTTCCTATACAATCATCGGCACCTCAAACATTATCTCTTCTTTCTATTTGATCCAAGGGTCAACTTAATTATTTATACTCATGGCTCACATATTTCTCTTACAAAATCTTCAACATATTTCAATAGGACAATTGGTTATAGCCTCCTTACCGCTCTTCTATACCCTCATTCACACAATTGTCCTCTATGTATATTTTATACGTGGGGGAAGGCTCGAGTATACACCTAACGACAATGCACATATTATATATGTAATATTGTTGATTCCTATCATCTTATATTGCACACCTAAAATGTAAAAAATGGTTGCAAGTTTAGAGATTTCCAAGAAATATTAAACATTGACGATTGATTAATTCTACGTTCACTTTTTCAATTGCTGGAGATATCGACATAAACGTTCCTATACAATTATCAGCACCTCAAACATTATCTCTTCTTTCTATTTGGTTCAAGGGTCAACTTAATTATTTCTACTCATGGCTCACATATTTCTCTTACAAAATCTTCAACATATTTCAATAGGATAATTGGTTATAGCCTCCTTACCGCTCTTATATACCCTCCTTCACACAATTGTCCTCTATGTATATTTTGTACGTGGGGGAAGGCTCGAGTATACACCCGACGATAATGCACATATTATATATGTAACACTGTTAATTCCTATCCAGTTACATTGCACATATAAATAGAATAATGCTTGCAAGTTTAAAGATTTCCAAGAAATATTAAACATTGACGATTGATTAATTCCACGTTCACTTTTTCAATTGCTGGAGTTATCGACATAAACGTTCCTATACAATTATCGGCACCTCAAACATTATCTCTTCTTTCTATTTGGTCCAAGGGTCAACTTAATTATTTCTACTCATGGCTCACATATTTCTCTTACAAAATCTTTAACATATTTCAATAGGAAAATTGGTTATAGCCTCCTTACTGCTCTTATATACCCTCATTCACACAATTGTCCTCTATGTATATTTTGTACGTGGGGGAAGGCTCGAGTATACACCCGACGACAATGCACAACTCATATATGTAACAGTGTTAATTCATATCCTGTTACATTGCACATATAAATAGAATAATGCTTGCAAGTTTAAAGATTTACGATGATGACTCAAACATTGACGAATAATTCCACATTCACTGTTCTTTTTGTTGGAAATATCGAGCTTAACGTTCATATACAATCATCGAAACTAAAAAATGATCTCTTCATTTTATTGGCTCCAAGAGTCAACATATATGTATACTGATGGCTCACATATTTATCTTACATTGTACTATAAGTTTCTCTTACATAGTTAATTTGTTTCTAGTTACATCGCACATAGAAATATAGTGATGAGGGGTCCTTTAAATATTTAGGCCGATGAATAAATAATTGTTTTAACCACCTCACAAATATATAGTTGTACAATTTCTGGTAATATTCCACTGCATAATAAGTGCAATCTAACCTCCACTTTCCATGATGATAACTATATTTACTTTTCACATTAAATTTAAGTACAATTAAATAACCTAACAACCACTTCCAAGCACATACTTATGGACCATTTACTTCCCTAAACTAGAATCCCAGCTTATACCCATGCGTGCAAGGCAGTCCGTTCGTGTATTAGCTTTAAAACTCTTCTTCTTCTGTGCCTTCAAACTTCTTCTTACATTCTCCTTTGAACATACAAATAACCTTGAAGTAAGTTTCCTTTCCGATTGTGGCACCTGATCTCCGGCCTTCCTACTAGGATTTCCCCACTCGCGACGGATACTAAATCCTATATTACCTCCGTAAGCATTGTAGAAGTCATATGCATGCTGCTCGGAATCAAAGCACATTCCGATGAATGGTTTAGCATCCAGAAGATCAGCCCCATTTACATGTTCAACGACATTAACCTGACTGTTGATTTCTTCATCCATTATCCAACTCTTATCTCCCACAACAATACTCAACTAAATTAGGAGCTGCAACAATGAAATATATAACCGAATCATATTAGTTACAACTAAAAGTGCAATAACTTTTAACGTGTAATAAATATTGTCAAAGTATATTGAATAATGAGACAGAAAGAGGCATGCAGGGAATATGAGTGGCCAAAAGAAAAGGTTAGAGGTACAATATTTTGAATCTAAATGCATGAAAAGCTTATGTTTATTTTTTCATCCATTAAGCAATTAATACCGGCCACGATCATCCATTTTTTCATGCAGGAACAATCAATTATAACCGTATTAGTTACAACTGGAGTAAAAATTTCAAGAACCGTATTTTCTCAATATGTCAACATATATTGAACACTTTCGATACGGAATATAAGAGCAGTATTTATAATAACAAAAAGAGGTAGGTAAATGGGAGGTTATATAAAGGTAAACCATCGCTTTTTGGAGGGAGAAAAAAAACACAGATAGCAATAAGGAGTTAGTAGTAAAGAAAAGGCATTAACTGAAAATCATAAACACAATTGGTAGAGAAAATGGCAACACAACAGTACCAACTACAAGGCTGCAACGGATATGGGAGGCAAAAATAGAAAAATTGGACTTACAAGACCAGATTCAACACCATAATTATTCACGGTAAAGTAGTTGCGGAGAAAACATTAACATAATGAAAATCTAAATACCCCAACGAACAAAATGCAGGTCTTAGATTCTTAATCTACTATATAGAAGATCAATTTCTAACGCTAAAGTAAGGAAAAATAATCTCAATTTAAAATGTTAAGGGTCCGTTTGGTAGACTGTAATATGATGTAAAGTAAAACTGGAAAATTAAACGAAAAGAAGACGAAAACTAACTTTCCACCATGTATTTCATTAGTTTAAATGGAAACAAATGCAATGAACCAGTAATAATTTAATTTTGTCTTCCATACCATGAAAGTGAAAACAAAGTGATTATACTTATGAAAAATACCCTTTAAATTTCGTACTATAATTTTTCGAATTTTTTTAAAAGTTCATTTTATTCAATGATCAATTAATACATTTACTGACTAATTTTTTGCACATATATTTTGTAATCATATATATCTCATAAGCATGTATAAGTCATATAAATAATTTCATCAAAACCAAGACAATAAGAGGATAAAGGCCTTTTATACATGATGAATTAATTAATTTTAGTCACTAATTTTTCCACATATATTTAGTAATCAGATAATATATGATATGTATGAGTTAAAAAAAAATTTGCTAAAAAACAAAGCGGATCAAAACTTTATATAAATTTCTACATGAAAGAAACATGTAAATAAAGCGTGGAATTGCTAAAAATAAAATACAATATAACTAAAAAAATTTAGCCACTGAGGTTACTATATGAATGTTAATGTCGAAGAGTGTACCAAGGATATCAAATACGTAAAATCAAATAAGATTCGTAGCTTAGGTCTTACATAATCCTAACGTCAATAACACCGTATATAAGAATCATTTGTATGCATCTATAATATAATGAGGTGTTAGTCTTTGTCACCTTCATGATGTTCTACAATTGAATGAATCCAAGACTATATAAACAAGTAATTAAGCTCACAAGCGTAACTTTGTCTTCAAAATTGATAACTTTCACGGAATAGTCAAAATTTTGAGGGTTTTGTATGTGATTAAAACCTTTATATATGATATGTATGAGTTAAAGATATTTTCCTAAACACAAAGCGAAAAACAGCTTTAAATAAATTTTTAGATGAAAGAAACATGTAAATAAAGCCTGGAATTACTATATGTTTGTTAATGTCGAAGAGTGTACAAAGGGTATGAAATACCTAAAAAAAATAAACATTCGTAGGTTAGGTTGTACATAATTCTAACGTTAATAACATTGTTTATAACAATAATTTGTATCCATCTACAACATAATGAGATATTAGTCTTTTTCACCTTCATGATGTTCTACAATTGAATGAATCCAAAACAATATAAACAAGTAACTTAGCTCAGAAGCGTAACTTCATCTTCAAAATGGATAACTTTCAAGGAATAGTGAAATTATCGATGGTTTTATATGTAAAAAATTTTCGACAATCTTTTTTAGATCACACTAAGCAAACAAACCCTAAAGTAAGCAAAAAGACGTAATAACACAACATTTAACAAATTCAAATCAATAGGCAAAGAACATATAGATTTCTTTTGAAGAATTACATTGTGTAAAGTTGTAATAGAAAATGAACAACTTCTGTAAATTATACGTGCAATGTTATCACAATAATTTTTATCCCTTAGTAATATAATGATGTATTAGTCCTTTTAACTTTCATGATTTTCTACAATTGAATGAATGTAAGAATATATAAACATGTAACTAACCTCGGAACCGTAACTTTATCTTCAAAATGGATAACTTTCACGGAAGAGTCAAATTTTCGAGGGTATTGTATGTGAATTTTTTTTTACAAAATTTACAGGATAACACTAACCAAAGGAACCCTAAAGTAAGTAAAAAAATTTAAAAGACACAACATTTAACAAATCCAAACAATAGTCGACAGTTTTAGGGGACCACATTAACCAAACAAACTCTAAAGTAACCAAAAAACATAAAATCCACAACAATTAAGAAACCCAAATAAAATAACATAAAGATTTGTTTTGAACAATTAGACTGTGTAAAGTTGTAATATAAATTGAACAACTTCTATAAATTATACGTGCAATGTTATAGGTCATCGCTAATATTGATATTCAACACCAACCATAGGCGGAACGACGCTCATCAACAATATTCATATTCAACAGCATTTAGGGGATCACGCTAACCAAACGCCCCCTTAATAGAAAATGAACAACTTCTTTAAATTATACATGCATCGCTAATATTCATATTCAACACCCACCATAGGCAGAACAACGCTCACCAATAATATTCATATTGAATATGAATAATATTCATATTCAACAACAACCATATATAGGAAAAATAATAATCCACACAGATCAAACAAACTAAGACAAACACTTGAATCATCACGAAGGACATATTTTATCAATTGAATGAATCCAAAACTATATAAATAAGTAACTAAGCTCACAAGCATAACTTCATCTTCAAAATGGATAACTTTCAAGGAAGAGTCAAATTATTGATGGTTTTATATGTAAAACAAATTCGAATTTTTATTTAAAACTAACCAAACAAACCCTAAAGTAACCAAAATACTTAAAAACACACAAAATTTAACAAATTCAAATCAATGAGCGAAGAACATACAGATTTCACTATTGAAGAATTAGATTGTGTAAAGTTCTAACAGAAAATGAACAACCTCTGTAAATTATACGTGCAATGTTATAAGGTATCGCTAATATTCATATTCAACAGCAACTGCTCTACAAAAAATGAAATCTAAACCAAACACTTGAACTAAGACAAACACTTGAATCATGAGGCAGAACGTAAAACCTAAACCATATAAACCAAACGGACAACAGTACCTGGAACAAATCTAAATACCACAACTTCACGTTTATACACTCTGAATAAAAAATATATAACACCAATCACTCTCAATCAAAAATAGATAACGCCTTCGTAAAACGAAGAACGATATAATTAGGGGTGAAGAGTTCATGAACAAATCAATTTGCACCTAAACCCTACACCACAATATGAATTAATTGTAACCGAATCTGCAATAAATTAATTGCAGTACAAAAACAAATAAACACTAATCTTTTCACGAATTTCATCAGGAGCTAGGTCGATACTCCTTTTCCCGCAATATTGTACATATATACATACAACAACAACTTATAGCAATCTTTGTAATTGTACAATCTTTGAAGCCAAAATGGTTGTTGTTTAACCATAGTGAGGTCGTTTTATAATTTTTTTGCACACTGTTAACTTCTTGTTTCTCTTTTCCTTTATATTGTAGTGTAGTTCAAACTGCAGTATCAAGGATGAAATTAAAATTTTGTTCATCTATTTAACTAGATCTAGGCCACGAAAGACCCCATATCCATTCCACAAAATCCTCCAAATATATGAACTAAAATTAATTTTAGCAAATCCATTGTGCCTTGAATTCCTTCTAGAACTGAACCATGTAATGGATTGGTCAAAATAATTAGTAGCACTCCAATTTTCTTTTTCTTATCTTGTAGTTTAATAAGCAATAGCACTCTACTTCATTACCCCATCAACATACTTTCTGAGCAAAATATACCTGTCAAGAAGAGGTGATCCCTAGTATTTCAATTTAGATATCATAACGGTAAAAGTCAACCAAGCCACGCGCGCAAAACCCTTCCTAGTTTAAATTTTAAATTTCGCCAGAAATAAAAAAATCCCCCCAATTTGAGATTTAGGTCAACAGTGATGAGGAGGAAATAAATATATACACATTTCTGAAAATTAAGGAAATACCTATCCCAACGAAAATCCAATCCCGAACAGTAAAATCCAATCCAATCCAGGCTTCATGAAGGGTGCAGATTCGATTCATCCATAAATTCGTCCATTGGGGGGAATTTTGATTCTTGACGAAATTTAAAATTGAAACTGGGAAGGGTTTTGCGCGCGTGGCTTGGTTGACTTTTACCGTTATGATATACGTGAACTGTTCAATTATACGAAAGAGCAAATTATACAAACCAAGTCTTGGCTTGTGGGGCCACTAATGCTGACTGGGTTGCTGATTGGGATGAATGGGCAGTTCCACTCAGAGAGTAACATGACTGAATGTATATTCACTATATGAATGCTAATGTCGAAGAGTATACTA
This sequence comes from Cornus suecica, assembly GCA_963922005.1. NCBI lineage: Eukaryota > Viridiplantae > Streptophyta > Magnoliopsida > Cornales > Cornaceae > Cornus > Cornus suecica. Next base: position 18,556,740 of record OY998248.1, on the reverse strand, counting down.
AAGATATGAAATACCTAAAATAAAATAACATTCGTAGGTTAGGTTGTACATAATTCTAACGTCAATAACATTGTTTATAAGAATAATTTTTATCCATCTACAACATAATGAAGTATTAGTCTTTTTCACCTTCATGATGTTCTACAATTGAATGAATCCAAGACTATATAAACAAGTAATTAAACTCACAAGCGTAACTTTGTCTTCAAAATTGATAACTTTCACGGAATAGTCAAATTTTCGAGGGTTTTGTATGTGAATAAAATCTTTATATATGATATGTATGAGTTAAAAATATTTTCCTAAAAACAAAGCGGATAACAACTTTATATAAATTTTTAGATGAAAGAAACATGTAAATAAAGCCTCGAATTGCTAAAGATAAAATACAATATAACTAAAAAAAATCAGCCACTGAGGTTACTATGTGTTTGTTAATGTCGAAGAGTATACTAAGGGTATAAAATACCTAAAAAAAAATAACATTCGTAGGTTAGGTTGTACATAATTCTAACGTCAATAACATTGTTTATAACAATAATTTTTATCCATCTACAACATAATGAGGTATTAATCTTTTTCACCTTCATGGTGTTCTACAATTGAATGAATCCAAGGCTACATAAACAAGTAACTAAGCTCACAACCGTAACTTCATCTTCAAAATGGATAACTTTCAACCAATACTGAAATTATCGATGGTTTTATATCTAAATTTTTTTTGACATTATTTGTTAGATCACACTAACCAAACAAACCCTAAAGTAACCAAAACACGTAATAACACACAACATTTAACAAATTCAAAACAATACGCAAAGAACATACAAATTTCACTATTGAAAAAATAGATTATGTAAAGTTGTACTAAAAAATTAACAATTTCTGTAAATTATACGTGCAATGTTATCAGAATAAATTTTATCCTTTTGTAATATAATGAGTTATTAGTCTTTTTCACTTTCATGATGTTCTACAATTGAATGAATCTAAGATTATATAAATAAGTAACTAAGCTCACACCCGTAATTCCATCTTCAAAATGGATAAGTTTCACAGAAGAGTAAAATATTCAAGCGTTTTATATGACAAAAATTATCGACAGTTTTAGGGGATCACACTAACCAAACAAACCCTAAAGTAACCAAAAAACATAAAAACCCACAACATTTAACAAATCCAAATCAAAGAACATAAATATTTCTTTACAACAATTAGATTGTGTAAAGTTGTAATATAAAATGAACAACTTCTGTAAAATTTAGGTGCAATGTTATAAGACATCGCTAATATTCATATTCAACACGAACCATAGACAGAACGACGCTCATCAACAATATTCATATTCAGTATCAATAATATTCATATTCAACAGCTACCATAGACAGAAAAAACAAGAACCCATACTGATCAAACATATCAACGAAATGGACAACAGTACATGGAACCAATCTGAAAACCACAACTTCAAGTTTCTACACTCTCAATAAAAAATATATAACATCAATCTGAAACGAAGAAGAATATAATTAGGGGTGAAGAGTTCATGAACAAACCAATTAACTAATCTACAAGAAAACCCTAAACTACAATATCAATTAATTACAACCCAATATGCAAGGAATTAATTGCACTACAAAAACAAATAAACACTAACCAAACTCCATACTCAGCTTACCTTGTGACTTGACGAATCTCATCTCTCATCAGGAGCTAGGTCGATACTCCTGCTTTTTCAATATTGTATAGATTCCACTGATATGGACGAATCTCATCTGCAACGTTCATGAAGTTTGGATTGGATTGGATCTGATTCTTCATGTTCTGCCTGGATTGGATTTTGGTTGAGAAACTTTTTTCTTTATTTTTCCGACATGTATATATATTTATTTTCTCCTCTCCCTGTTGACCTAAATCTCAAATTGGGGGGATTTTTGAATTTTTCCGAAATTTTAAATTCAAAGTGGAAATGGGTTTTGAATGTGTAGGTCTAAGTTGACTTTCACTATTCTATTATACAGACATTGTTCAATTATACGGATGGAGAATACATACAGCACAAGCTTTGCATGTCGGGCCCACCGCTGCTAACTGGGATGAATTAGTTTATATATAATTCATGTACTAAAATTAAAAAATAATATATATGAAATAATATTATTAAATATATATATATATGAAATATATATAAATAATATATAAATTCAAAAATAATAGATAAAAAATAATATATATTAATATATATAGAATAATATATATTTTTTATTTTATAATAATATATATAAAATAATATTATTAAAAATATATATATTAAATATATATATAAATTCAAAAATAATATATATATAAAATTAAAAAATAATATATATTAATATATATAGAATAATATTTATTTTTTATTTTATCATAATATATATAAAATAATATTATTAATTATATATATTAAATATATATAAAAATAATATATATATAAAATAATATATAAAATTAAAAAATAATATAGATTAATATATATATAGAATAAATTATATATTTTATTTTGTAATAATATATATAAAATGATATTATTAAAATGGAATATATAAATAATATATAAAATAAAAAATAATATATATATATATAAAATAATATATAAAATTAAAAAATAATATATATTAATATATATAGAATAATATATATTTTTTTATTTTATAATAATATATATAGAATAATATTATTAAATTTATATATATTAAAGATATATAAAAATAATATATAAATTCAAAAATAATATATAAAAAATAATATATAAAATTAAAAAATAATATATATTAATATATATAGAATATTGTATATTATTATAAAATAATATAATTAAATATATATATTAAATAATAAAAATAATATATATTAAATATATATATAATAATATATAAATTCAAAAATAATATATATATATAAAGATATATAAAATGAAAAAATAATATATATTAATAATATATAGAATAATATATATTATTATAAAAATAAAATAATATATTTAATAATTTTATTAAATATATATATATAATATTTTTAAATATATTATTAAATATATATAATATATCATATATATTTAATAATATATAAAGTTATATACATAAAATAATATATAAACTAATATATATATATATATATATATATATATATATAAAGTTTTTGTTTTCTCAAACCAGACCGCTTACCAAACAGAGTTTTAGATTCAAGACAAGACCAGACTAGACCAGACCAGGCGAGACAAAAAAAAACTAGACCAGACAAAACCAAACAAAACCACTTTCCAAACGGGCATTTACACATACTATTACACGTACATATCATGCGTTCCTGATCGCTATTGTGACTAAGTGTCTGTTTGACAATCGGTGCGGTGTTGGTTTTTGATTTTGGGTCGGGTTGGTTGGGTTTGGTATGATTTTATTCTGAATTGAAACCATGTTTGGTGTAGATGATTTTGATGTGAGAAAAAGTAATGCTGAAAAATCAAATCATGTTTGGTAGAGTTGGTATGGACTGAAATTCTGAAACCAAACCATGTTTGGTAACTTGTGATGATTTGACATTTTATTTATTTATAATAATATTTTGTAAATATATATGTTTTAACAAATAAAATATATAAATAAATGACTTTTATACTCATTCTTATTTTATTAAATTTTAATAGTAAATCTCAATTACACCCCTCAAATTAGCTCATATCCCACTTACACCGCCTCAAATATTTCGAAATATATATATATATATATATATATATAAGTCAAAAAATATATAAATTTTGAATATATATATATATATATATAATTCGAAAAACATATAGTATTAAATTTTGAAAAAAACATATATAATTAAAAAAATAATATATAAAATTTTAAAAATATATGAAATTCAAAAAAATATAAATTCGAATATATCTATATGATTCAAAAATAAATATAAAATTCAAAAAAAATATAAATTTCAAAAAAATATCTATTTTCAAATATATATAAAATTCAAAAAAATATATAAATTTCAAATATATATAATTAAAAAACAATATATTAAATTTCAAAAATATATATAATTCAAAAATATATATATAATTCAAAAAATATATAAAATTCAAAAAAATATAAATTTTAAAAATATATATATAATTCGAAATATATATATAAAATTAGAAAAAATATATTAAATCTGAAAAAAATATATATTTTGAAATATTTATAACATTTGTTTTGAAAAAAATATAAATTTTAAATATATATATAATTCGAAAAAAATATATAAAATTCAAAAAATTTATATTGTTTATATATTGTTTTTGAATTTTATATATTTGTTTCAAAATATATATATATATTTTCTAATTGTGGATTTTTTTCGAATTTTATATATTGTTTTGGAATTTTATGTATTTGTTTCAAAAGTTATATATATATTTTCTAATTTTATAGATTATTTTCAAAATTTAAACATTGTTTTCGAAATTTATATTTTTTTTTTGAATTTTATAAAAAAAAAATTGAATTTAAACATGGCTTATAATTCTAAAAATTTTGTTTATTCAAAATGGTACACCAATGATTGATTTGGAGTTTAAAATGGTACACCAAGATGGTTTTGGTTTGAGCAAATAGTAATCACAAAACCATGTATTGAGATGGTGTAAAAAGAGACTCATTTGGTACACCATAGAACAATATTTTGGAACCAAAACTAGCCAACCAAACATAAATTATTTACATTTTCTACCCCAAAATCATAAATTTAGACCTAAACCCATATGACAAACTGACAGTAGCATTGAATCTACATTGTTCATAATAGTGGGAAAGAAAATGCGGCAAGAGTGAGTTAAACAACACCACACGTGCATAAACGCGCGCATAGAATTATTGGATAGAGAGAGAGAGAGGGATGTACATAAGAATTTTTTCAAAAGATATATATATATATATGCATACATTGAGATCGAAGAGAGAGATGAGTCTGTCAGACCAATTAAGGAATTAGATTACATTAGGTGCAGAATTTGGGAGGGTTGTTAAAATGTTAGGTAGGGATTGAGGTGGGGTGCGTAGGATAAAAGTCGGATTGGTGGGGGAATAAATTGTGTATATATAATAGGGTTAAGTGCATTAAACTCCTATAATTTTTTTTCTCTCTGAACTAACTCCTGAATTAAGTATTGCCCCCTAAATTATTTAAGTGTTGCATTTAACCTTATTATGTCATAACACTAGTTAAAATTAGGATAATTTGTACTCAAATTCCCTGAAGTTTCGGTCAATTGCACTCGGCCCCCTAAAATTTTATTTTCCTTGCAATGACACCCCCTGAAAGGGTGAAGACCCCATGAAATGATTTTTGTGCCCTTGCTTTAGTGTAATAGATATGTTGGCTAAATTAATGGACCAAACAACCCTTATGTCTTAGGCTTAATTTGAAAAACTTTTCAAGTACTTTGGATACAATAATTTTTGAAATATTATCACATTTCTTTAAATTATTTTTTTAAAATTTTCATTTTTGTAATATAGGCCCCAAAAGTTATCATTTTTTTAATTTTTCCCTAAAACTAATACTGTGACCTTTTACATTAAATAATAATAATACACTTTATTTATGATTTTTTTTTTTGTATTTTAGAAGGTGATACATGTATAAAATTAATTTAATATTTATTATTATTCTTTGTTTATAATTTATTATTCTTTATGTAAAATTAATTTAAGCCCTGACACTGTAAAATAATAACAAACTTTACTTATTGTAATTTTTTATATTTTTATAAAAATATGACAAATGGTTTATTATTTATTAACTTTTTTGTAAAGTTAATTTAAGCCCTTACACTTTAAATAATGAAATTTTTTACGTATTATAATTTTTTATATTATAAAATGTGATAATGAATCGAAATATTAGATAGATAGATAAATACATATAGATTTTTGTATTTTAAGTTAAATTATTTTTGTTTGCCGAAATATATTTGTCTTATATCTTTACTCTATATCTTATGAAATATCCATTAGAGTTACATTTCAATTAATGTATATTAATTAAATAATATATTTTTAAAAAATATGAAAATATTTATAACCCCTTGTTTTATATTTTTACTCTATATTTTTGAAAATATTCATTAGAGTTACACTTCAAGTAATGCATATTAATTAATTATTATTATTTTTTAAAAGTATTGAAATATTTTCAACCCCTTTTATTTTACTCTAAATTGTTTTGACATACTCCATAGAGTTGCACTTCAACTAATACATATTAATTTATTAATTTTTATTTTGAAAAAAATGTTTCAAAATATTCTTAATCCCTCATATTTTAGAATAGTTGTTATAGATATATATACATTATAGGGTTTTCATCTTGGGGCATGAAGGTAATTTCACTACCTAGATATTTGTCTCATGAAATAAGGGAGATAACACAAGGGCATTCCGATCATTTCTCCCATCTAGGGGGTGTCATTGTAAGGAAAATTAAATCTTAGGGGCCGAGTGCAATAGATCAAAACCTCAGGGGATCTGAGTGAAAAATACCCTTATTATAACTAATGGTGTTATGACGGGAGAGAGTGAATTGTAAAAATCGTGATAGTTTGGGGGGTCTACAGTAAAAAAATATAGTTTAGGGGGGTTAGTTGAGAGAGAGAAAAAAAAAAGGGGGGGTTTAATGCACTTAACCCTATATAATATATATAGATGATAAAAAAATGAATGAGGGTTTAGATAATGAAATTGTGGTTATATTGGTTAGATAGAAGAATCCAAATTCCCTCCATTGATCAAAATAACTGCTTAGATCATGCCACATCATCATGCGAGATCCAACCGGTAAAAAAAAAAGAGAAAGCAATAAAGAAATAACCCATAAATACACAGCTGGGCTCGTACTTGAACCCCTCTAGTGAGAGAGTAAATGGAGGGGATTTGAGTTCTAGACATAAGGGGAAGGGGGAGAGAGATAAAGATTAATGTAGAAGTGTAGGACCATTGTTTCTCTTTGGTGTTTAGTCCATGGGAATGTTAACAACCCTAGAATTGAGACAAGGTTGCATTCAAATTAGAGCTGTCAAAATGAAACACAACATGAATTAAAAGGGTTGAAAGTTGTATAAGGGTCGACTCGAATACGACACGAGTAACCCAAACACGACACGTTTGATACGATTATATTTATTTTTATTTTTATTTTTTTCTCTTTTCTAATTGGTCATGGGTTGAAATATATCAATAAACTATTACCAGATCGTGTCAAATTCAATTTAATTTTACGGATAATAGGTTAAATAGTTCGTTTCGTGTTGGATTGTGTCAAATTTAATTTAATATATTATAATAAATAATTTACATGGATTACATGGGACGACACGCGGGTCGACATGGATAACCTATGAGTTGGGTTAGGGTTGAGCATATTTGATACGTATATTAACTAGGTCTTTTTTGACCCGACATGAACACGACCCACCGACACGAATTGTTAGCCCTACTTTAAACGGGGTCAGTGAGTGTGATTACAGTTTTCACTAATGCAACAGATTCCACCACAACTTAGTGTGCTTTGGCAATATATGGGATTTAATGAGACCAAAATATTGGTTTTTCTGGGCGTTAAGTAACTCGTTGTTAGTCTCTTTATTTTATTAACTTGGTGTTTTTATTCAAGTTGTGTGTTTAAGCATGTTACAAGGGCTTTAATGCAAATATGAGTTAATTTCGGAATTTTAGCAAAAATGCCTAATCTGGAATGACACTTGGAAGAATAAAAACACTCAATTCAGAGCAAGGTACAAGTCATCAAAACACAAATTCACAGAAAATAAAATATAAAAAATTCAGAAGCCACCGAACGATCAGTGGGCTTCTTGATCGATCACCGCGCCGACATTGGGAGCTGTGTGAACAGACTGCTATTCTCTGGCTCCTTGTGCAAGTACAAATGAAGGACATATTTGTCAATTCAAGCTATTACTTGGTCCTTCCACCAAGTCATCTTGGAGTGTAATCAAAGACATGACATAATTACACCAACTTTTGTCTATAAATATGTGAAGACTCCATGAAGAAATTATCATCAGATCATTCAAGTCACCTTGACTAAAAACAGAATTCTCTCTTTATAGAGAATATTCCTCTTAAGAACTCAAGAACCAACCATCCAATCATGGAGATGATTTCTACATCAGTTATGCAGTCTTCTCCTTCCATGAGCGGCTAAGTCTGTATCTAGGGTTTCCAATGAAATCCTAGCCGAGTAATGTAGAACTTTAATTATTTTTTTATTGCAAAGAGGATAAGTTAAATAACACTTATATGATGATTATGTAGCGAGAGAACGAACGTATTAACTAAATAAGATTCTTTGTTAATTCTCTTCTTGTCTTAAATTGAATTAACAATTAATTTTGAACAACTATGTTTTATCACTAGGGGTTGGAACCCCGAAGGTTTAATAATGGTTTCTACATAATGGTTCTTAATTGGCATGATAAAGTCTTAGGTTTACATATGTCATGCTAAGAGAATATGATATAGACATGCTTTCAATTTAATGTTTTAGGAGTAGTTTTAGAATAGATACACGCACTAATCATACTTTAATCGAAGATGGTTTGTAGCGAATCAGACCGATTGCATCTCTTTGGGGATTAGGCAACTGCTTGTAGCATTATTAATCTGATTCTTATAAGTTGTATCTCCATATTTCAATATTATGATTAAATGACTATATTATTAGGCTAGTGGTGGAGTTGGAACAAAATCCTAGACTTATTTATCTTGAATTCACCCAAAACAATTATCTATTTATTTCTTTTTATGTTTAGTAGATTATAAACAACAGACCAATCAAATTTTTTTTAATATAATTCAATTTATTAATTTACAATTATTTGGAATATAACTTTGATCTATGTGGTTTGATAACCCTTTCTACCAAACTATACTATATACTACTCGCGTACTTGCGATTGAGAGGTAAAACTAGATCGTGCTAATTCACTATATTAAACACTTTTATTTTCACTTGACTTGGACCGATCATATTTCATTAGTAATTGAGTGGCGTATTTCTTAAGTCTTTGTTTCCCTTTCGCTTGAGCCATTAAATGGTTTGGTGATTGGGTGTTCTCGTGTAGGCATCGTGAAATTGACTTACCTTATTGGAGTCGTTACTAGTATGTGTTTTCTCTTATGGTATTCAACGTGTGTTACCCCGAGTATCATTTCCTGTAATTTGAGGTTGCTTTACTTGGAGTACGATGTATCCGTGTCCTTCCATTGTTATCGATGGACTTGAGGTATAAGAGTAGTGATTCATTAATTGTGGATTGTCGGTTTGAATAGTACTAGGAGATGTATTTTACGAGCCTAGGAGTGGTTACTTGTGATGAAGAGTTTTGAATAGTGTGTGACTTGGAGATATAAATTATGATTTTTGAGCATCCGTTAGCATGTTATTAGGGGGCTCGAGTATGAATCTTGATTTACTTATTCATTAAAGGCAATAATGGTATTCGAGGAGACGATTTGTAGTTGTTTAGTGTTGGATAAATCCTTGGGATTAAGTTATGTTTAAGCCACTTATTGATGACTATTTTGTTTTTCCAGAAATCTTAATATTGATTTCAGTGGGATAACGATAAATCATTGTCATATAGTCTTTTGAGTTCAGGCATAAAATTTTGACGACTCGCTCATGGCGTGATTGTTAATTGAGGAATGAATTAATTATTTGTCACTGTGTGATTTGAGGAATCAAACTAAGATACTGACCTTTCACGAGGAGATCGTGGAGTAAATGAATAGTTATTGGTGTGATGTGGTTAAAGTTTGATTTTAAGCCTTCTTCGACTTAGAAGGTATGGGTCGAGGTGTGTTTTAATTACCGTTGACTGAGGTTAGAGGTAATGTGATTATATACATGCTTTTAATTTAATATTTTAGAAGTAGTTATAGAATAAATGCATGCACTAATCATACTTTAATCGAAGATGGGTTGTAGCGAATCAAACCGATTACATCTCTTTGGGGATTAGAAAATTGCTTGTAGCATTACTAATCTGATTCATATAAGCTGTATCTCTCTCTAGAAATATTATGATTAAATTACAATATTATTAGGCTAATGGTGGAGTTGGAACAAAACCTTAGACTTGTTTATCTTGAATTCACCCAAAACAATTATCTATTTATTTCTTTTTATGTTTAGTAGATTATAAATAATAAACCAATCAAACTATTTTTAATATAATTCAATTTACTAATTTGTGATTATTTGGAATACAACTTTGATCTCTATGGTTCGATAACCCTCTCTACCCAACTATACTATCTACTACTCGCATACTTGCGATTGAGAGGTAAAACTAGATCGTGCTAATTCACTATATTAAACACTTTTATTTTCACACGACCTGGACCGATCAGTATCAGTGATTCTTTAAAAATTTTGTTGTGTTTCTCTCATTTTGTTCATTTCTACATATATATATATATTTTTTGTTTTTTGTATTGCGAACCACAAGAAATGTATATCCAATTATCATGATCGTTTTCTCCATCGTCGTTAGATTCCTACACAATTTTAGCATGTAACTTGGTATTTTCCTATGTTCCATATCCCCTGGAACCGATCATCTGATCCCCAGTCCTAGAGTTCCGAATTCCTCACATAGAGGATTTGGCCCTTATGACACCATTTTAACCAGACAATCTGAACTCACCAATTGATTCATAGCGTCCCAAAACCTCTAAAATCATAAAAGGAATAACCATTTTTGAGTGACATTTCCCATGGTTAGGGGTGGAATGGTTATTTTTAAATTTTCATCTTTGATAAAGTTGGACCGGAATTCTGACATCGCCATTCATCTTAGAACATATGAGACACTTTGTCTTAACCTAATTATGGGCCCGTTCTCATTCCCTATGCATTTAATGTATAAAATGGCATTTTATTCATTTTGGAAAAATCTGATAGTTCGCTCGACGCTCGAACCCTGCATTCATGTTCAAAAAGTCATTTTTAGTCAACAATGACCTTCCGATCTCTCTAATTTAACTGTTAAATTTTGGACGATCTAGTAGCCCAGGATAGTCCGCCCAACGTGTTGTAACGCCCTGCATTCTTTTCCTATTTTTTCAGAATTTTCTTCCGATTTGTTTTCGGGTGTTGACGTCACTTCTTTGCATTTATGACGTCTATTGGGATTTGGTACATGAAAAATTTTCACGTTTGTGCTTTGGACTGACGAGGATGTTTCCACGGAGGTCATTTCTTGTTTTGACGTTTCAAGTGCGGCCTTTAACATTTTTGGGGTTTTGGTGTAACACCCAGTGTTTTCCCTATCCTATTTATTTTTTTCTTGGTGTTTTTGTGGTAAATTTTGACCGCGATACACCCAATAGGGCCAGTGGTCGAGTTTAGGACCCGAATATATATCTTTTATTTGTGGGTATCATGGTATATCACCAGGTACACTTAATTTTTTATAGAAACTATTTTTGAAAATTTTAAAATTAAAGGGTAGAATAGTAATTTCATGTATTGGAAGAGTTAGTGGATTTGCATGGAGATTTTTTGAAGTGTCTTCCCTACTCAAAACCACACATGTATAAAGGGCACTATGGTCATTTAGGCATTATTGAAAATAAATGGAAGGACTAAGGACTACTTAGGAAAATGTAAATTGTAGAAAGTCACTTCTACCCTTCATTTTATTTACAAACCCAAATTAGGTAAGGGGTGTTTGAAGTAGTTTGGCTGGATATTTAATGGGAGAATTCTATTAATGTTGTGTTGGTGTGTGATTGGAGCCAAATGTCATATATTTAAGGTTCCTAATTATACATTGTTATGTCTATGATTATCATTATATTGGTGCTTTTATACGGTTTTCGTGTTTTAAGATATTTCAGGCAATGCTATGTAAAACGAGTTTAATTCGGTGAATTAACTGGATTTGTGACTCAAGATTGTTCGAGAGCCGAAATCATGAATAAAAGACCTATAAAGGACTAACAATAAGTCAAGGATGCAAAATGAGTGAAGAAGAATGAAGCCGAGAAGAGAAACGGAGCAAATGAGACAAAACATGGAATTCAAGGTGAAGAACTGTCGAGTACTCTGTAGACCCTTCACCAAGTACTCGGTAGGTGCGAAAGCCAGCGAACTTGCGCAGAGTAAGGAAATTTTACCCGAGAGCTTTTGCGCACTTGCGCCCGTTTGCGTGCAATCCTGAAGTTACCGAGTACTCGGTGGAAACTTTACCAAGTACTCGGTGAGACAAATTCCAGAATTTAAAGAGCCAACTTCAGCCTCATATTCAAACCATCATAACCCTATCCGAACATCATTAAATGAAGTGATTATTGAGCCTAACATCCAGAGCATGAAGTCAGCTTTCCAACACACTTTGAATCACCTCCCGTAGCTCCATATATGATCAAAACAGTGTTGCAGGTCAAAACTGAAAATCACCAGTGGGTCAGCTTCGAGTACTTGGTAGAATTTCACCGAGTACTCGAGATTTGGACAAAATCTCGATTGACTTGGTAGAATTTCAAGTCAATCGGGGTGGACCCTGTTTTGACCCCGATTGACTTGGTTTGCACTCTAGTACATCTTGGGACATATTTTATGCATATTATGATCAGATTTCACTTCATTTCTCATCAATTCACAAAAGAAAAAGATTTACTTAAAGGAAAAGCAATCCCTATTTAGACAGGACTTGATCAACCTCTATAAATTAAAGGGTTGGGTTCATATCTACGTATCTATTTATCTACCCTCCATATACTTCATCTTCCATCTTTTCAAGGGGAAATTCTAGGTTAGAGATCAGAGAATAAAGACACGGAATTACGTGCCTTGGCAAAGGAAAAACAACGTTCATGGGGGCGGTGTCTACATCAACAATGGAGATCACCACAACCATGAACGGCTAAACAGGTATCTAGGGTTTTTAACAAAACCCTAGCCAAGTAATGTAGGTTTTGTTTATTTTAATTATATTTGGGGAAACTGAAGGACACATATGTGATGATTGTGTAAATGAGTGAACACGTTTGATTCAATATGAGAATATTTATTTATTCTATGTCTTGTCTTATCTTAAATGAATATTTTATCTTACTAAATCATGATTATTCAATATGGGCTAGAACTTGGATGCTTAATTCATAATTTTCTACACAAAAGTGGTCATTAACATGCAATCTAGATTTATTCAGGCCATGCTAAAAGAAGATGATATAGGCATGCTTTTTATTTAATGTTTTAGGAGTAGTTGTAGAGTAGATGTATGCACTAGTCATACTTTATTCGAAGATGAGTTGTAGCCAAGTCGGATGAATTGTCCCTTTTTTGGGATTAAGGTTTGCCAATGTTACGACCCTATATCTGATTCACATATGATGGATCGCCATTTATAATTGAATGAATTTAAGTCTATATTATGCGGTTAGTGGTGGCGTTAGAAATACCCTAGAATCTATCTCTATTGTCTATATCTCAAAACTATCTTTATTTATTTTATTTAATTTAGTTATTTATTAGTTAATAATCAAAACCCAAATCAAATTATCTTAGCAATTCAAGAGTATTTCTTTGCTATAATTTAGAGTACAACTTAGTCCCTGTGGATACGATATACCTTATCATAAGATACTATACTATAATTGATTCGTGCACTTACGATAGGAAAAACTAGGTCAACTTTAAGGGGTTATTTGCACACACTGTTATCATTATCATTATTTATTATCCTAGTCTAGTAGGCTAAACTAATCAAGGTCTGGCCACCGATCAGTGTGATCTCAACCATCCATCTCTTTCATCTCTCCCATCTTTATTCATAACCCTTGGATCACTTAAGGGCTTGGATGGAATTTGGTGGAAATATATATATGGAAATTGTTCTTTGTTCTTTCATTCTAAAGACACAAAAAAACACATCACAACATTCTCTCTCCTCTCTTGGTCGGCCCAAACATGGCCTTATAGGGCTCTCTCTCCTTTTTTTTTCATGCTCCAAATTCTCCCATGTTCCTTGGGAATTTGATCAAGGCAACAACTACAACTTTTTTTACTTGGACTCTAAGCTTCAATTTGACACAAGGCTTGAGAGATAATTCCTTGTGAATTATTCTTTATGAATTTCTAAATCCTAAGTTCAATTTCTCCCAATTTCATCTATGATTTTCTTGATTTTGCTCTCATGGGATTTTGAATTTTGATTAGGGATCTAAAGAGAGAGCTTTCACAGATTGATTTGTGTTGGGGTATGATAGGAGCCAAATGTTGTACATTTTAGGCCCCTAATTCAGTATTGTTAAGTCTTGGCATTATATTACTTGATATTTTTATCCAATTTCTGTGTTTAAGTGTGTTTCAGGAGCTTACTGATGAAAACGGGCTAATTTTGGTGAATTAACTGAAGTCGTGTTTGTTACCTATTTAAACGAGAAGAAAAATGAAGAAAAATACCAAAAGACAAATTCTGAAAGCCAACATGGACATTGTACATGTCTTATATATCAATGTACGTTCCATAGAAACAAACGGCGTCCACAAATATGAAGAATTGCAAAAAGTCGGATTTTGATATTTCGGGCCGATGTTGGGCGCATACAGTAGAGGAAAAACAACAGCCAACTTTAAACAGACATAACTCGGTCCAAATAGCATTAAATTGGGTGATGCTTGAGCCTAAACTTAAGATCTTGAAGTCAGATTTTCAACGAGCTAAAGAAAGCCTCAATCGAAGTTACGTAGCTTGAGTTATAACCAAACGAGTGAGACGTTTGCAGGAAAAAGCTGAAAACTGCAGATTCGGCCAAAAATCCCAATTTGAACCGAATTGATCCGTTTTAACCTGGGTTGACTTTGTGTGCACTCCAAGACATCCCAACACGTGTATAATTCATATTTTCATCAAAGTTGGGTGGATTCGCTCCTAATTGCGAGAGGAGTACACAAAGAGGAATCCTATTTGGAAAAGGATGTGAGTATAGTTGAACTAAAACTCTTCATATCTTTTACTATAAAAACCAAGGTCTGGACCAGATCTAGGGAGACTCCCAACACATAATTTTTAGAGATTTTCTTTGGAGATTCTCATCATGAAAAGGAGGGAGCTATTCAAGACCTAGAGATCCAGAAAAGAAGACCATGAAAGGTGATTTTACATCAACGATGCAAATCTTTTCTACCAAGAGCAACTAATTCGGTATCTTAGGGTTTTCTAACAAAATTCTAACCAAGTAATGTAGTTTATTTATTTGTTTCAATTGTAATGGGGGGAAGTTGAAGACCATACATATGATGATTTTGTAGATGAGAGACCGTAGTTATTTAATATAAGGGGTTTTATGTTTATTCTACTCTTGTCTTAGACTGAATGAATGTATTATCTCAATCAATCATGTTTATTCCATATGGGTTGGAACTTGGATGCTTAAATCATGGTTTCTACAAAATGGTTCTTAAGACTTGAAACCCTAGGTTTACACAGGTCATGCCTCGGCGAGGTGATATAGACATGCTTTAGTTTAATTTCATGATATAGGAATACATTAGAGTAAAGTAGTTTGCATGCACTAATCACACTCTGTCCGAAGATGGATTGTAGTCAATTCGGTTGACGGTATCTCTTTGGGGATTATATTTGACTATTTGCAGTATAATCTGATTCACATGTGATGGATCGACCTCTTATAAGCGATCAAGTAAATAACTACATTATGCGGTTAGTGGTGGAGTGTAAAAACCCTAGTTTTTATCTTTACAACTCTTGTCTTAATCTGTCTTTACTTGATTTATTTGTTAATTAATTTAGAATAAAACCCAAAACCATATTCTCATAGCGATTCGAGTGTATTAATTTACTAAAGTTTAGAGTACGACTTAGTCCCTTGGGTTCGATAACCTTTTTCAAGCCGAACTATACTACAGTACGATTCGTGCACTTGTGAGAGGTAAAACTAGGTCACTGTAAGGGTCTGTTCTTAATCACTATTTTAAACCCTAGTTTGACCGCATTAGGGTGCTTTGACGTAATGCCCACTTTCACTTTCCCTTTTCTAAAATTCTTTCCGGTTTATTCTCAGTTTGTGAGGTCACTTTCTTTGTTCATGATGTCTTGTGCATTCTTAGTACTTTATAGTGCAAATTTTTTACGTTTCAAGTTTCGGATTTAGCGGGACGACTTCGTGGGTTCTTGTTGCGGTCTACGTGGTCTCATTGCGACGTTTATCGTTTGGTGCTTCGTCAGGCTTGGGATGCGTTTCGTAACGTCCAATGTTTTTATTTTTTATTTTTATATTTGGATTGTTACGTGTTTTGCTTGCTTACGTGCTTAGGTGTGTTTGTTTTTCCCTATTTGTTCCTTTTTCAGAATTTTTACGTTAAAGGGTATTTTTATATATTCTCAAGTGTGTGAGTTAGTCGATAATGTTAGAATTTTCTCTAAGAGTTGTATCCTACTGAAATGGTGTATTTTTTATGTTTGAAATATTTCCTCAAAATTTGCATCCCGGAGGGCAAAATGAACATTTTTCGAAGCCAAAACTTCGGGAAACATACTAATAGAGTGAAGGGGGTTTAAATGGAAAAAAGATTGGAAAAATAGTTTTTCATGATTTTTTCTACGCCTACCTACGCATACAACAAACAAAAAATGCCTAGAATCATTAGTTTGATGCCCACCTATGCACAAGGCTACGCCTAGGCATAGGCCCAGCTATGCATAAGCGTAGAAACCCCTACGACGCATAGCCATAGGGGTAGGCATAGGCAGCAACTGCAAATTCCCAGAATTTGAGTTTTGGTCCGATTCAACTTCCTTTGAATTGTCTTCGACTCCAACATTTTCAAGCACGTGTATAAGGTGTATTTACATCAGATTAAAGGGGTTTGGCTTAGAATTGAAGAGAAACACATCAAAGAGGAATCTTACTCCAAGTGGGACAAGTCAAATACAAGTAGGACTCTTCTCAACTTCTTCTATAAATACCAAAGTTTGATTCAGATCTAAGGAGCTTCTAAATACATAATTTTCAGAGCACTGTGTATGGAGATTTACATATTTTGAATTAGGGAGCCATTAAAGACCTAGAGATCTAGAGTAGACGATCATGGAGAGCATTTCTATATCAACAATGCAGTCTCCCCCCACCATGACCAACTAAACTGATATCTAGGGTTTACGAACAAAATCCTAGCCAAGTAATGTAGTTTATTTATTTGTTTCAATTGTAATGAGGGAAAACTGAAGACCACACGTGTGATGATTGTATAGATGAGATACAATATTTATTTAATATAAGGGGTTTTGTATTTATTCTACTCTTGTCTTAGACTGAATGAATGCATTATCTCAATCAATCATGTTTATTCAATATGGGCTAGAACTCGGATGCTTAAATCATGATTTTCTACACAATGGTTCTTAACACTCGAAACCCTAGGTTTACATTGGACATGCCTCGGCGAGGTGATATAGACATGCTTTAGTTTAATTTCATGTTATAGGAGTAGATTAGAGTAAAGTAGTTTGCATGCACTAATCACACTCTATCCGGAGATGGATTGTAGCCAATCCGGTTAACGGTATCTCTTTGAGGATTATATTTGACTATTTATAGTATAATCTGATTCACATGTGATGGATCGTCCTCTTACAAGCGACCAAGTAAATAGCTACATTATGCGGTTAGTGGTGGAGTATGAACTAGTTTTTATCTCTACTGCTCTTGTCTTAATCTATCTTTACTTGCTTTATTAGTTAATTAGTTGATAATAAAAACCCAAAACAATATTCTCATAGCAATTCCAGAGTATTAATTTTCTAAAATTTATAGTACGACTTAGTCCCTTGGGTTCGATAACCTTTCTAAAGCCGAACTATACTACAGTACGATTCGTGCACTTGCGAGAGATAAAACCATGTCACTGTAAGGGTCCGTTCTTAATCACTATTTTATATTCTAGTTTGACCGCATCACGTTTTTGGCGCCGTTTTTAGGGATGAACATATATTCTGAATTTTAGTAATTTAGTATACTTGAATAGATCATTACAAGAAATGGCTAGAACCATGTTAAATGAACACAACCTTCCCCGAAGCTTATGGGCCGAAGCAGTAAATACCGCTTGCAATATGATTAATATAGTGAAAATACCTTATCAGTTATGAAATGGTAGAAAGCCCAACATTATGTATTTCAAGGTGTTTGGTTTTAAGAGCTTTGTGATTAATGACAAAGACAACTTAGAAAAATTTGATTCCAAATTAGTATAACAAAAGGACTCTTATTAGGGTTGAGTCATTTCATGTTGTCTTTGATGAGTCACCACCACCAATGTCACCTAGGGTTGACTTAGATGATGATGAAGTTGTTGGGATTGATGATAGCTTGAATAATGTCAATATGTCCAACTCATCAATTGACCAAACGGAAAAGGTTGAAGTTAAGGATCAATCTAATGATGACTTGAAAAACTCATTTTCAAAATCATGGAGGGTTGTTCACAACCATCCAATTGACCAAGTAATATGTGATCCATTTAAAGGGGTTGGCACAAGATCTCAACTTCGAGATTTGTGTAACTATATGCAGAACTGTAAATGGGTCGGATTCAGATTGGATTGACTCAATCCGATCCGAATCCGATAAGCTCAAAACTCAACCCACTCCTATTCGATAATTCAATGAATTTTCATATAACCAATCCATATCCGATTATCTTTTTGGTCAGATTTCTGATCCGATAATCCGATCTGAAAAGCTAACCCTTGAATATATCAATTTGCTTACAAAAATTGAAGTTTTACCATTAAACAAAAAGATGAAAAAAGTAAATAAACTATAAATTGAACATCCATTAAAGAGTACTACTTGAATATCAAAGAGATCTCATATATATATATAGCATAAAACACCTATCAATGATGATTTTAAAGTTGGTTTTCATGGTTGGTTGAGACCAATTATAAGCGATTGAACCCCGCTATTCCACTTAGCCGTAGACAAATTATTTTGTTAAGCTTGAGAGACACATGGTGAGAGAGAGGGAGAGAGAGAGGGAGAGGGAGAGAGAGAACTCAGAGAAGAGGGGGAGGCGACCTCAGTAAGAAGTTTGAGGAGAGAAATTAGGTTTTACTTACATAATTATATTACATATTAAAACGAGAACATTTATTAAAATTAATTACATTTTCTATTTTTCTATTTTACCAAAACTAATAAATTAATACTTTTAGGACACCCATATCCATATCTTAACATGATAGTTAACGGGCTCACCACTAGAGAAAGTCATTGAATTTATTAGTATCTTGTTCTCTTGTGGAATATATATATATATATAATTTGTATATAAAATCTCCCAATTTCTTATATAGTTAATTATATTAACTAGTAGTAATAATTAGTAACCAGTCATTATTAATTAGTGTCCAGTCTAGTATGCATAACCAATTATTATCAGTAAATAAATAATAATTAATAATTAACATTTATATATTGATAAAGTACTAAATATATATACATAAAAATATTAAATTTATATTCATATATATAAATATATATATCAAATAATATTATTGTCAAATCGAATTATTATCGGATCGGATTAGCATAAATCTAAATTCAATTTGTTAAGAAATTAGATTATCGGATTCGGATTATAATCGAATTATCGAATTTTATTTTCAATCCATATCCGGCTAATCGGTTTCGGATTCGGATTAAATCCAATCCATTGACAAGTCTAACTATATGACTTTCGTGTCTCAAATTGAGCCCAAAAATATTTTTGAAGCTCAAGGCGATGATTCATGGATCGTAGCAATACAAGAGGAATTAAATCAATTTGAACACAATCAAGTTTGACATTTAGTTCCTAAACCTAAGGATCAAACTATTATAAGAACAAAATGGGATTTTCGAAAAAAAAGGGTGAAAATGGAGTGATTATTTGTAATAAAACAAGATTAGTAGCTCAAGGGTATAATCAAGAAGAATGCATTGATTATGATGAAAATTTTGCACCCGTAGCTAGATTAGAAGCAATTAGAGTGCTTATTGTATTTGCATCATCTAGGAACTTTCCTCTTTATCAAATAGATGTCAAAAATGCATTTTTAAATGATGTCAAAGAAGAAGAAGTATTTGTCAAGCAACCACCCAATTTTGAAAATGAATTTTTTTCCAAATTATGTTTTAAAATTATCTAACAGCTTATATAGTTTGAGGCAAGCTCCTAGAGCTTGGTATGAAAGACTTAGTGGATTTCTACTTGAAAATGGTTTTACAAGAGGAAAAATTGATAACCCATTTTTTACCAAAACCGTCAAAAGTAATTTATTACTTGTTCAAATTTATGTTGATGATATCATATTTGGATCAACCAATGAATCACTTTGCCAAGATTTTGCTTCAAGCATGCAAAAAAGAATTTGAAATGAGCATGATGGGTGAGTTGAACTTCTTCCTAGGATTGAAAATCAAGCAAAACTTGGATGGTATATTTGTTTGCCAATCTAAGTACATTAAAGATTTGCTAAAGCGATTTGGTATGGAGAATGCCAAACATGCCAAAAATCCTATGAGTACCACTACTAAGCTAGATAAAGATGAGCATGGTAAAAGTGTTGATGTTACTAAATATAGATGCGTGATTGATAGATTGTTATATTTGACCGTTAGTAGACTGGATATCATGTTTAGTTTGTGTTTATGTACTCGTTTTCAATCATGTCCTAAGGAATCTCATTTATGTGCCGTTAAACATATCTTCCGTTATCTATGTGGCACAATCAACCTAGAACTATGGTATCTACGTGACACATCACTTGATCTTATTGGGTATTCGGATGTCAATTTTTTTTTTTTTGAAAGTTAAGATGATATTAAAAAAGAGGCAAAAGCCTTACAAAATCAAAGGGACATACCTCAGTTCACAAGATGGAACCCAAACTTCCACTAAAGGAAAAACAAAGATAGACACCCCTAGTGTCTTAAAGCCTGAATGAAATGAACAAGATAAGTACTACTAACTAGAACAGAAATGAACAATGAACAATAGCTAGTAGCAAACTTCCTTATTCTATAAGAAGTCATAGCTTGAACCAGAAAACTGGAATCTAATCCAGAAGACCAAAACAGCTTGCCAAAGCCACATAACCATAGCAGGAACCACAAAATCATGCACCACCATAGTTCTAAAATATACCAGAGCAGTGACTAAGTCTGCATGCCTCTAAAACCATGGAATAAAGCCAACCAAAGTACGAAATCAGAACAAAACTCAACAATAGCAGCAACCACCCAATACATAACATTACACAACAACATAAAATTTTGAATCATGTATGAACTCCTGACAGTAAGGAATGAGGCAAGTCCCATTCTTGAAGCACAACTAAATTCAATTGATTGTTTGTGAATTTAGTAAGAGGAAAGAGACCAAATCTTGTTGTGTTGGTAATTCTTTTAGCAAGCCCCTCCAAAGTCAAATTCTCAGAGCTGAAACTCTTATATTTCTTTCAAGCCAAACCTCATAAAAAGTGGCAGAGAGTGAGAGATTATTAATGACTACAACAAGGGAATTAGATTGAAGATTGGTACACAATCCATTGCATTAAGGACTCCCAATGCCCATCAGGCCATTGAAGAAAGCCTTTCTGAGAAATGCAAAGCTAAAGTCTCTTAGTAAAACCACACTGAGAAAATAGGTGATCCCTATCTTCAATTCCAAGCCCACAAAACTTACACGTAGCTTGAGTTATCATACCAATAGAGAGCAAGAAATGTAAAAAAAGAATTATGTTAAGATGAACCAACCATAACATAAACGAATGCTTTGGGACATGATGTTTACACCAAACCACCTTACTCCACTAAGCCAAAAGAGCCTTGTACCTATAAAACTCCCAAGCAGAATCAATACTAAATTTTCCTCTAGAAGGAAGCCAAATAACCATATCACTCTTAGTTTGATCAGGAATAAGAGTAGGGGGAAATTGATTCTTGAAATCAATCCAAGCTTGAGAATTCAAAGCTAAAAAATGCCACCCTGAGGAAGTGATGAATCTGCTAACTGTTGCATTGTTGCCAAGACCTGAGCTTCTGATCATACTAGGTAGAAAAAGAGAACACAATGGACTTTTAGGGTGCCAATTTTCATACCACAATGAAGTAGATCTCCCATCCCCTATAAAATTTTTAATGGTTGGCCTAATGATCTCCCTCAACTTTAAAAGTTGCATCCAAGTCCATGGACAACTTCTAGGAATGCCCAACTCCCAAAAACTCTTACTCTTGATAAGAAAATGATTCACCCAAAGAGTCCATAAAGATGGAGAACCACTATATAACAAAGACTAAATGTGCTTAGACATGGCTACAAAATTCCATTATTCCAAATCCTTGATGCCCAATTCCCCCTTCAGCAAAAGGAGTACACACATTTGTCCAAGCGACTCTACTGCTACCTCTTGCAAGCTCAGAACCCTTCCACAAAAATTTCCTAATGATAGAAGTTAGCTCCTTGATAACTGAATTAGGCAAAATAAAATGAGAAGCCCAAAAAACCTGAGTAGAGAAGAGCACTGATTTAATAAGCTACAATCTGCCAGCAAAAGAAAGAAACTTGGTTGACCAACTGGTGATTCTTTTAGCCAACTTAGAAACCAACACCTCACAGTCTTGCTTGGTCAACTTAGGAGAAAACAATGGAACTCCAAAATACCTCATTGGAAGTGTGCCTAATTGAAGCTGAAGTCTATCTTTTAGCAATATTAGGCAGCAACCCAGATAAAGATCCATATCTCTCCAAAGCAACAATAAGGCAATTGGTAGAACTAAGATCACCAGCAAAGAAAAGAAAAATATCATCAGCAAAAGATAAACATGTGATCTTATGCTCACGACACCTCCAATGATAATTAAAGCACTCAATAGCAGTGGATTGAGCCAAAATATCATTCAATACCTGTATACCTAGAAAAAAAAGATAAGGGGACAATGGATCCCCCTGTCTTATGCTTCTAGAGCTTGGAAAATAACCCTTCAAAGAACCATTGATGTTAACTGAGAACATATGAGAAGAAATACAAGCCATGATCAGCTCAACCCAATGCTCTGGCATGTGAAAAGCTTTCAAAGTGGCCTTTAAGAAGGACCAAGAAATTGTATCAAAGACTTTAGTTAAGTCCACCTTCATAGCCAATCTTGGCTCCCCATCATTCTTATGATAATCTCTCAAAAGTTCCTGAGCTAAAAGAATATTATTAGAAATGCTTCTACCTGGAATGAAAGCACCTTGGTTGAGCCCTATACACTTGTCCAAATAAGGCTTCAACCTATTAGCAATAATTTTTGTAATACACTTATAGATGGTATTGCATAATGAAATAGGCCTAAAGTCAGATACAAAAGTGGGATTATCAACCTTGGGAACCAATATAATGATAGAGGAGTTAAGCTCTTTCAGTAACTTGCTAGTGTGGAAGAAAGCTAGAATTGCTTTACTAATCTCATCACCAACAATTGCCCAAGTATACTTAAAAAACATGGTATTATAGCCATCACTGTCTGGAGCCTTGTTATCTTTAAGAGAGGACATGGTAACTCCAATTTCCTCAGAAGTAACAGGCTGTGAGAAGTGTTGCATCTGATCAACTGCGAAAGGAGAGATCACAAAAGAACTAACATCAATAGAAGAGACTTCACCAACCCTAGCAGAAAGAAGCTGAGCATAAAACCCAACAATTTCATTTTGAATCAAGTCAGGATCCTCCAACCTAACTCCTGTCCTAGATGTAATAGATAAAATACTGTTTGATCTCTTTTTGCAATTAACAACTTTATGGAAGTAGGAAGTGTTTTTGTCCCCAAGCTGAAGCCACTGAATTCTTGATTTTTGTTTACATAAAGATTCCTCTACAGCAACAGGATGAAGATAATTAGTAAGACAAACTTTCTCTTGAGATTTAAGCACCTTATTACCAGGATCACTGTCAAGCTGAACATGAATGTCATTCAGAGCAGAATGAACATTCTTAACCCTAGTGGATAGATCACTATACTCGCTAGCATTAAGTTTAAGCTCCCCTTTCAAAAGTTTTAACTTTTGAGTAACTTTAAACATATAGGAACCATGAACCTCAGCTGACCAAACCTTCTAAACCACATCCATAAATTTAAAGTGCTGAAGAAGATAGTTATTAAATCTAAAAGGAAAATCTGACATGTGAGTTTGTGCAGTGAGCTTAAGGATGATTAAAGCATGATCAGAAACACCTCTACCTTCAAAGAAGGCCTCAAAAGTCAAAAACTAGTTATTCCAAGCTTCATTAACCAACATCCTATCAAACTTCCTAAAAATTATTGAATTAGTCCATGTGAATTTGAGCCTAGAGTGTCTAAGATCAATTAAATAAGCATCCATCAAACAATCACCAAATTCTTGAAGACTAGCATCCCAACCTGAAGCACCTCCAAAATTTTCATAGGGATATCTAATGGCATTAAAATCACCTGCCAAAAAGAAAGGTTGCTGGGCAAAAGTAGCAGAAATGAAGAAGATCATGCCATAGAACTCTCCTATCAATAATGTCATTAAAAGGATAAACAAATCCACCCAAACATTTTAGAGATCCATCAATGGCTGAGATACCACAGAAAATTATCTAACTAGACTTCTTGATGATTGTGATATCAAGTTAAGTAGAATCCCAGGTAACCCAAAGCCTACCATTCTGAGTACAATTATAGTTATTTAGAAACTTCCAGTTTCCAGTCACACACTTCAATTCTTTCAGCATTATGCTCCTTAACTCTTGTTTCCACCATACAAAATAGAGGTAACTTGACCAAGGCCAGATGTAAAGTGGATCGAAAGAGCACTAGTGGCACATGTCACTTTTTATGACACTCACTTGTTTCATGGTCTAGTAGAAAACAAAATTCCGTTGACTTGTCTACCGCCGAAGTTGAATATATTGCGACCGGTAGTTATTGTACCCAAACGCTTTATATTAAACAACAATTGCTTGATTACGATATTTTATTCAATCATGTGCCTATTAAATGTGATAACACTAGTGCCATTTACATATCTAAGAATCCCATTCAACACTCACGCACCAAGTATATTGAAATTAGACATCATTTCTTACGTGATCATGTAGCTAAAAGAGATATTGAATTAGCTTTTGTTAATAGAAATGATCATTTGGTCGACAATTTTACCAAACCACTTCAAGAAGATAGTTTTTCTAAAATTGGTAGAGAAATTTGAATGGCATTTGATGTTGATGTGTTGACATGATTTTTGTTTCTTATTGGTTAACTTTTAATACTCCATCTGTCCCAAATTATAAGTCTATTTTGGGGAATCCAACTTTTTGAGATGTTGACTTTTATTAGTGTGATAGTGAATGAAAAATAAATTTTACCCTTGGTCCCACCATGTGATGTGATATTTGTAGTTTAGATATTTTATAATTTGAATGATTGAATGGTAAATTGGTAAATTTATCAAATAAAGTGGGGTTGACTTTACTTATTTTGTAATGGATTGAATAGTGAATATGGACACTTAAATTGGGACGGAGGGAGTATCTTATATTACATACTTTTTATAGGCTTTATGTTCATAATTAAGTGTTGTTTTATGGTAGAGTGGATTCATGCTATGTTTATTCATTTATTTTTTTACTATTTTGGTAATTCATTCTATTCTACCTTTGATCAGAGCCAAATATCATATATTTAAGGCTTCTAATTATACATTATTATGTCTATGATTATCATTATATTGGTATTTGTATGTGATTTTTGTGTTTTAAGATATTTTAGGTGATGTTATGTAAAACGAGTTTAATCCGGTGAATTAACTTGATCCGTGACTCAAGATTATTCGAGAGCCAAAATCATAAATAAAAGACCAAAAATAAGTCAAGGATGCAATAGAAATGAAAGAAGAATGAAGTTGAGAAGAGAAACGGAGCAAAAAGTTGAAGAACAAAGAAGCAAAGTGTAGAACTACCGAGTACTCAGTCAAGTACGAAAGACCGCGCACTTATGCGGATGTCATAAATTTCACCCGAGGACTTTTGCGCACTTGCACTGGTTTTCACGAATTTTGAAGATTACCGAGTACTTGATAGAGGCTTTACCGAGTACTCGGTAAGCCTAGATGTGGCAAGTTATTTCAGCGATTTGTATACAAGTATGTGGGACACGTTTTGACCCAACACAACATGGAATGATCTCTAGGATATTTTGGATGCAATATTGACCATATATGAAGAGATTATATATCATTCTTCAATATATATAATAAGATATGTTCCTGACGTAAGGATGAAGTAATCAGATTACCAAATAAAGACGCCTCTTTTTCTATAAAAGAGAGGGGTCTCTCCTACAGCAGAGGGAGTTTGAGAGGTCACAGATATGATTAATTAGAGTTTTTGTCTTGATGTTATATTGGAGATTGGAGCAGAATATCAACCATGGAGGGTTCGTCTACATTAACGATGAAGACAATCACTATTATGAACAACTAAACTGGTATCTAGGGTTTTTAACAAAACCTTAGCCAAGTAATGTAGACTCTTTCTTATTTTTATTGTATAAGGGGAAACTGAAGGACATGTATGTGATGATTGTGTAGATGAGTGATTACGTTTGATTTTATATAAGATTCTACATTTATTTTATGTCTTGTCTTAGCATGAATGAATGTTTTATCTTGCACAATCATGGTTATTCAATATGGGCTAGAACTCGGATGCTTAACTCATGATTTTCTACACAATAGTGGTTATTAACATGTAATCTTGATTTAGATAGACCATGCTTGAAAGGGATAATTAGTGACGTGCTTTTAATTTATGTTAGTAGGAGTAGTTTAGAATTGATGCACGTACTCGTTATGCTCACATAGAGATGGCTTGTGCCAATGATAGATGAATTGTTCCTTTTTTGAGATCAAGGTTTGCCAATGTTTGCGACCCTATATCTGATTCACATATGATGGACCGTCCTTGACAATTAAATGATTAAGAGAATATACTACAAGGTTAGTGGTGGAGTTAGAAATACCCTAGATCTTTATCTCCATTGATTCACAATTCAAACCAATTATCTCTCATATTTATCTGTTATGTTTATTAGTTATAGAAAACAAAACAAAACAAACTATCCTTTATAATATAGTTAGAAGTAATTACAAGAGAGTTGAAGAATCATTAGTCTCTGTGGATTCGATATACCCTATCTCATTGATACTATACTATAATTGATTCGTGCACTTGCGATAGGGAAAACTAGGTCAACTATAAGGGTTTATCTGCACACACTATTATTATCATTATTATTTATTATCCCTTCCTAGTAGACTTGAATCTATCAAGGTTCAGACACCTTGCCTTAGCTTTTAGTTGACTGGGTAAAGAAGCCCTCATTTTCTATTGCTCACGTCATTTGGCAGTCGACTTTCCTCACACCAATAGTCGACTTGGTCTCTGTGAGTTCTGAGGTAAATCATTTGGCAGTCGACTGTGCTAAACCCCCCCAGTCGACTGCTCTTTTGATTCAACCCTTTTTTATATCGTCAATTTTCCTCTTGTCTCTCATTTTCTCCACTACCTTACTTCCACTTCTCTACTCATCATTCATCTCTTCCTTGATTCACTCTCATTTTCTCCATTGTATCATTTTTTTTAAATGTATCTTCTTCTTCTCCTTGTTCTCTTAATTTTCATGGCTCCAAAGTCATCCTCCCGTGATTCTCATCGTCATCATCTAGTGGATGGTGAAGGTTCTGGTTTCCCTTTAACATCCCATGTTGTTGCTTCATCCACTTGTGCATGCGATGATTCTTGTGAGGCTATTCCCGCCTTGAGTCTTGTTTCCCTCCTTAACGATAACTTCCTAAATTGCATACACTATGAAGCCATATTTGCCACTTTCCAGATTGCTCCTCATTTTGTTCTCACACGAACATTGGGTGATGAGTTGGGTCTCACTATTTTTAGGCTTTTCCATGCCTTGGGTTAGGACTCTTTCATCTCGCTTAACTTTCAAGTTTTTCCTACGTATGTGAAGGCTTTATACACTACTTTAGATCCTACCTGTAGACACGTAAAATTAGTGATCATTTAATCCCCGTTGGATCGGTTGACTTAAGTCAATAAGTTTCGGTCAATTTCATTGACAATTACGGGTCCCACAAATGGACACGTGTCAAATTCTCAGAGGGTTAAATTATATGCTTATAATTCAAATTAAATTTATTCTCAAAAATAATAAAGAAATAAATATCTTTTATTTATTGGGTTTTTAAGCATGATTGGTGGGTACTTTCCAAATTTAAGACCCCACCTTTGGCCTATAAATACAAGGCCACCCAACACATTCAGGGGGACAAAACAAAAAGAGGATTTGAAGATAAGGAGAAGAAAACTTCAACAAAACTTTACCAACTCCAACTCAACAAAACCTCTAAAATTCTTGAAGACAAAGAACAACAAGCACGCCACACCTGTGCCATTCTTCTTCAATGGCCTTCAACAAATCAAGACATTTTCAATCTTGAAGAACATAAACAACAATCAAGTGATGGTTCAAGATCAAGCTTTCGAAGCCCTTGCACCGGAGTTTTAGGAGATTTAATTAGAGGAAGACTCTTATTTATTTAAGAATCGACCACATAGAATTGTACCACTTCATTTATCATTTATTATCAATAAAATTATTTGTTTTCTCATATTTTGTGTCCTAGATTTTCGGAGACAAAATTTGTGTTTACAAATTTCTAGCATGCCCGGTGGGACCTCTCTGCCTCTCATCTTCATCTCCTTAATCATTCATCAAGTCTTTACCTTGCTAGCATCAATGGCTCCCAAGAATGCTCAGCTTGAACAAGGATCAAAGAATGGTGGCAAGAACGCCATTACTTCCACAATTCGCAAAGCCCCAACCACAATTGTTGTCAAGAATGTTGCTGCTTCATCAACTGATAGTAGCACCTCCACGGGCGCTGTAACCCGTCAGAAGGCAAAGGCACTCGCTTCATTGGCATAAAGTGAAAAAAGTAGGGCGGTCAACCCAACGCCACCTGAAAACACAAAAAGACAACCATTCATCACTCTTGAGTCTCTAAGAACAGGGAAGATCAATACAATAAAGTCTAAGGAAACTTTCCCCATTTTTGAAGAATGTTCTCCCAAAAGTAGAGCGTCGCACTTTCTTTCTGATTGTAACTCAAGCACAGGATCACAATCAGGAGCTACTCCAGGGATTCCAAAAGGTTCGGATTCAGTGTACTCAGACTACCAAAGTCATTCACACACAACCAATGATGCAAGTCATGATGACTGATACAACATCAATAGAAGAACAAATGGCTACTATGAGTCGAGCCATCGAAAAGCACACCAAAACCGTTGAAGAGAAAGATCTACAAATCGCAACACTCATGAACAAATGTGAGGCCCAAAAGTCAAGCGAGTCAAGTCAATGACCTACTCACCCTCCTGGTTTTACACCGCAAGTGGCCATGAAAGATAAGGATCAACATATAGCCACATCTGAGTAGGGGGCAAACCAAACCTATTTCGCTCATTCAGTGGGCTCTTTATTTGTCCAACAACTGCAAGACATGATCTCCAATACAATCAGATCACAATATGGTGGAGTAAGCCGAAGCACTCTCATGTATTCAAAACCATACACTAAGCGAGTTGATGATATAAGGATGTTGATAGGATACCAACCGCATAAGTTACAACAATTTGACGGGAAGGGCAATCCCAAGCAACACATCGCCCATTTTGTGGAGACTTGTAATAATGCAGGGACAGGGGGCAATATTTTGGTGAAACAATTTGTTCGTTCTCTAAAGAAAAACACCTTCGATTGGTATACCGACTTGGAAGCTGAATCAATTGACAGTTGGGACCAAATGGAGCGAGAGTTCCTGAATCGCTTCTATAGCACCCGACGTACGGTAAGCATGATAGAACTTACCAACACTAATCTATGGAAAGAGGAACCGATCATGGACTATATCAATAGGTGGAGGGCGCTAAGCTTGGATTGCAAAGATCGACTCTCAGAAACCTCTACTGTTGAGATGTGCATGGAAGGTATGCATTGGGGACTTCTCTATATCCTTTAAGGCATCAAACCCCGGACTTTTGAGGAATTGGCCACACGAGCACATGATATGGAGATTAGCATCAATGCTCATGGTGGCAAGGATGTATATGTTTTAGAACTAAGAAATGATAAAAAAGAGGGAAAGAAAGATGAAAGACAAATAAAGAAAAACCATAAAGAAACCATGGACATCACCACAGTGCCATTAAAAGTTACTATGAAAGATAAGAATAAGGAAGTTAGAAAGAAAACTAAAACTTAGGATACTGAAAAGCCTCGTCCAACACTCAAAGAGTTAGAGAACAAGACATACCTATTCCCAGACTCTAATGTGGCGGGCATACTAGAATTCTTACTTGAGAAAAAGTAATCGACCTACCAGAATGTATATGCACCACAGAGATGGGATGAGTGAAGGACCCTAAATATTGCATTTATCATTGCATCGTTAGCCATCCAATTGAAAAGTGTTTTATATTGAAAGAGTTGGTCATGAGTTTGGCAAAACAAGGCAGGATCCTTTTGGATGGGGATAAAATAGCTGAAGCGAATCATACTACCATTGCCTCTGTTTTAGCTAACCCAACTAAAGCAAAATCTGATGTGAAAATTTTTCATGGCAAACAACCGGAGAGCTTGAAGACCATCCAATTTGGTTCATTAGATCCAGTTATCATTCCTCTACTGAATGCAATTTTATCTGAACAAGTAGAGGAAAGATGGACTCTTGTAACAAGAAAAAGTTCTTGTAAACAAAGAACCATTACTGTTAAACGTACCAGCCCAAACTGGGGGTAGGAAAGGAAGAAAATTCAGCAAGGCCCACAGAAGCAGCAAAAAGCTATGACGGAATGTTAAACAGTTCAGTTCTCAAATAGAGATACTCACCGAGGTGTTACCTTGGGAGAATTCTTTCCTATTGGATATCTTACTGATGATAAAAGTCTAACCGTTTACACGGTATCAGCCACCGAAGTTAACGAGAAAGATGAACAAGAAATATTTGAAGTAGATAGTCAAGATTTTGACAAAATATAATCGCACCGTTAGAGGTATGGAATAACAAACCCCTAAGATGATGTGTGCCTCGTGTTGTGCATTGATTCTTTTCACCGATGAAGATCTCCACCTTGGGTTAAAACCTCACAATCGACCGTTATTTGTCTTAGGGTACATTCGGGAGCAAAAGGTCACTCGTATTCTTATTGATGGGGGCTCCGCAGCGAACATCATGCCAAAATCCACAATGAGAAACCTTGGCATTACAATCGACAAGTTGGCTCGAAGCCGGCTAGTCATTCAAGGATTTAATCAAGGAGGACAACGAGCAATTAGCATAATAAGAGTTCACCTCACCATTGGTGAACTGAACGCTGAGACTTTGTTCCATATCATCGATGCAAGGACCTCTTACAATTTACTATTAGGTTGACCTTGGGTCCATGAAAATGCTGTAGTCCTTTCTACATTGCACCAATGTTTTAAGTTCTTCAATAATGGTAAAAAAACTGTATATGGAGACGAAAAACCATTTTCTAAGGTAGAGTCTCACTTTGCGGATGCCAAGTTTTACTTAAATGCTAACACACCGGATGATATTCTTCCATCTAATAGTTTCTTCACAAGAAAAGTAGATGCTGAAAAAGGTAAAAAAGCTATGTTGCCCCCTGCGGAAAACATTGCACACAATGATAAGAAAGTCATACATACAACACATAAGTCTGAATTGTCATCTGAAATTCCTAAAGGTAAGGTTGTCTTCAAGTATGTTCCAAAATCCAAAAGAAATGAGGGACAATCACCCTTTGTGGAGCTGTCAGAAGCAACAAAAATGAAGATAAAGCTCATTCCTGCCTCGACAAGCGAGGATACACAAGTTCTCAAAGATAACCTTATGATTCCTCTTGTAAAGGTTGAGAATTCTTCAATTTTCAAGCCACCACTAGCAGGTTTTTTCTTTGGCACACAAGACTCGATGAGGCAGAAGACACTTCCATATCAAAAAACAAGGGAGGGTTTTGACCCTAAGGCATACAAGCTTCTGGCTAACGCAGGGTATGACTTCTCAAATCCATCAGAACTTGGGCAACTTCATCCCGATGTCACCGGCGAAAAGATTCATGGCCTCAATGAGACTCAAAGGAAGTTGCAACAAGAATGGCATGCCATCAATGCACCCAAGACCGGTTTGGGGTTTAAGCCTAGCGAACCAATTTGAATCCCTACAAAAATAAGACAAAAAAGAGAAAACACACAATACATTAGTATGTTAGAGGCTGAAGAAATAAAAGTGCAATACCCTGTTCAACGAACATTAGTGTTTGATTGGATTGAAGCTCCTCCGCATCGTGTTTTTGTGTTCCAAAGGCTAAGCACAACAAATAGAACTCATGAACTACCTCATGAGAATCACACTTCCCGGGGTTTTGCATTTAATAAACTTGTCCATGTTGATAGTAGAGAAACCATAAATCCTCAGTCCCAAACATTGGTATTCTCTAGACTAGGAAGTAGCAATATCACACCTAGAGAAGAATGCGAAAAAGTAGGATGGATGAGTCACGAGCTGAAGCCTGAAAAGGATAACGATTTGAAAAGCTTAATTCCATCCCATATGAAATGCAAAGTAGAAGTGGAAGTCAGTGTTGACGAAATTTTGAAGGCCAAGAGACGAACAATTGTCTTCACTAAGTCTCCTACACAAGAAAATTCAGAAGATGATGAAGAGAAAAATACTCATGTCACATCTTATCATATTACAATCGAGGAAGATAACATGGATGAAGAGTCTCAAGAGGATGAACCCAAGGAAGCGCCAGCAACACTTGAAGATGGGGGGCAAACAACTATTGATCAACTTAAAGAAATTAACTTGGGATCGGTTGAAGAACCTAGACCGGTGTTCGTTAGCGCACTCATGAGTCATGTAGAAGAAAAATAATATACGGACCTACTAGCTAAATACAAGGACATTTTTGCTTGGACTTACAAAAAAATGCCGGGACTCAAACCAAAAGTCGCAGTCCATAACCTGGCAATAAGACATGGGACACGTCCAATTAAGCAATCTCAGCGCTTCTTCAGGCCTGACCTTATCCCAAAGATTGAAGATGAAGTCAATAAACTCATTGAGGCAGGCTTTGTTCGGGAAGTAAAATATCCAACATGGATTTCTAGTATAGTCCCTATAAAGAAGAAGAATGGGAAAAATCGAGTTTGTGTCAACTTTCGTGATTTGAATGCTGCATGTCTGAAAGACGATTTTCCTCTACCTGTGGCAGAATTCATAGTGGATGCAACAACAGGGCACGAGGCTCTGACATTCATGGATTTCTTTTCTGGCTACAATCAAATAAGAATGTCTTCAAAAGACGAGGAGTTGACCGCTTTTCGTACGTCGAAGGGGATCTACTGTTACAAAGTGATGCCTTTTGGACTAAAGAATTCCGGTGCAACTTATCAGCATGCCATGCAAAATATTTTCGATGATATGTTGCATAGAGTCATAGAATGCTATGTTGATGACTTGATTGTAAAAAGCAAGAAAAAAATGACCATCTCCAAGATCTTCGCAAAGTTTTTGATCGACTAAGGATGTTTCAACTCAAGATTAACCCTCTAAAATTTGCATTTGGTGTCTCCTCTGGAAAAATTCTTGGGTATATTTTCCGACATCGCGGCATTGAACTCAATCCTTCTAAAATCGAAGCCATCCAAAAAATGCCACCACCTAAAAATTTACGCGAATTGCGAAGTCTTTAAGGGCAACTAGCTTTCATTTGTCGGTTCATTTTAAACTTGGCTGGAAGGTGTCAACCATTTAGTCGACTCACAAAGAAATATGTTCCATTTGTATGGGACCAAGCTTGTCAGAATGCTTTGGATGACATCAAGCAATATTTGCTCAATCCACCAGTGTTGGGTGCTCCCGTGCCGGGAAAGCCACTCATTATATACATTGCTGCTGAAGAAGAATCGCTAGGCGTTATTCTAGCATAAAATAATGAGGAGAATAAGGAAAATGCTCTTTATTACTTGAATCGTAGGCTGAACACTACAAAAATTAAATATCCTTGAATCGAGAAAACGTGTCTTGCGCTAGTTTTCGCGTCTCAAAAATTGAGACACTATTTTTTGGCTCACACAGTGCATGTGGTTGCAAAGGCAGACCCACTTAAGTATGTCATGTCAAGGCCTGTTCTGTCCGGATGACTTGCAAGATGGGCGATCTTATTCAATGAGTTTGAAATTGTACACATTCCCCGAAAGGCAGTCAAAGGATAAGCACTTGATGACTTTCTAGCCGATCATCCGATACCGGCTGACTGGGAGATTTCTGATGATTTTCCTGATGAAGAAGTGTTTATGGTTGACATCCTTTCTTTGATGGTGCGGCGCGTTCTGAAGGAACTGGAGCGGGTGTCATTTTCGTCTATGCATTTGCTTTTCCTGAGAAATGTTCAAACAATGTCACTGAGTATCAGGCTCTGATAATTGGCCTTGCAATTGCACATGAGATGAAAATTTTAAACATTGAAGTTTACGGTGATTCTAAGTTGGTGATCAACCAACTTCTCAAGGAATATGAGGTCAAGAAAGAAGACTTGATTCCATATTCTCAATATGCTTCGAATCTACTAGCTAGGTTTGAAAACATTATATCGGAATATGTCCCAAGAGAAGAAAATTGTTTAGCAGAAGCCTTAGCCAACGTGGCCACAACCATGGCATTAGGAGAAGACGAAGCATTCACTGTGCCTGTGTGCCAACGCTGGGTACTGCCACAATTACTTGAAGCTTAAATGGATGAAAAAAATGCGATCTCCATCATGATTGCTGAGACCGATGATTGGAGATGACCCATAATTGATTATTTGGAGCATGGGAAGCTACCTGAGGATCCTTGACATAAAACTGCGATACATCGTAGGGCATCTCGATTTATCTTTTACAAAGATACATTATTTTGAAGATCTTATGAGGGGTTATTCCTTCGTTGTCTTGGAAAAGATGAATCAACCCATGCAATGGAAGAAACACATTCTGGAGTTTGGGGGGCTCATCAGTCAGGTCTGAAGCTGCACTTTCGAGTGAAAAGAATGGGATACTATTGGCCAACCATGGTTAAGGATTGCATGGATTATGCTAAATGGTGTCATGCTTGTCAATTTCATGGCAACTTCATGCACCAACCGCCTGAACCATTACACCCTACAATTTCATCATGGCCATTCGATACATGGGGCCTAGATGTAATGGGACCTTTCATAAAGTCTTCTAAAGGCCACTTTTACATTCTCGTAGCAACTCACTACTTTTCAAAGTGGGCAGAGGCAATACCTGCAAAAGCGGTAAAAAAGGAAATGGTCATTGATTTTATCAAGACCAACATCATCTTTCGATACGCGGTTCCTCATCACATCATCACTGACAATGGGTTGTGTTTTGATAATCATTTGATGACTGATTTATGTGAAAAATTTGGCTTCAAACAGTATAAGTCTTCAATGTACAACCCACCCGTAAATGGATATGCAGAAGCCTTCAACAAGACTCTTTACAATTTACTAAAGAAGGTGGTCTCGAAATCAAAAAAGGATTGGCATGAAAGAGTCGAGGAGGCTCTGTGGGCATATCGAGCAACATTTAGTACTCCTACTCAGTCGACACTATACTCTCTTGTTTATGGTGTGGAAGCGGTCCTTCCACTAGAGCAACAAATCCCTTCATTGAGGATTGCTGTGCAAGAAGGTTTAACAAATGAGGAGAATGTTCAATTGCATCTTCTAGAGTTGGAGGCGTTAGATGAAAGAAGACTTAAAGCTCAACAACGACTAGAATGTTATCAAGCTCGGCTCTAAAGTGCTTTTAACAAAAAGGTTCATCCTCGATCTTTTCAAGTTGACGATTTGGTACTGGCCGTACGAAGACCCATTATCATGAGTCGTCGAATGGGAAACAAGTTCACCTCAAAATGGGTTGGGCTCTATATGGTGCAAGAAGTATACACTAATGGCACCTACAAGATTTTTGATGAAGATGGAGTTAGAGTTGGACCCATCAATGCTAAGTTTTTGAAGCGATATTATCCCTGAACAAATATTGTACACTCCTAATCGCACGAGTCTAAACTGCATGATGGTCCTAGCTCACATGAGTTAAAACTGTGAATGCCACATGCATAAAAAATAATCATTGAACTACACGATTGGCTTAATCCCTATTAAGGGTATGTAGGCAACTTGGAGGTTTGTTCCGAGTTCAATCATCCAAAAAATAAAAAACAATTCATTGAACTACGCGATTGGCTTGATCCTTGTTAAGGGTACGCAGACAACTTGGAGGTTTGTTCCGAGTTCAGTCATCCAAAAAATAAAAATCATCATTGAACTACGCTATTGGCTTGATCCCTGTGAAGGGTATGTAGGCAACTTAAAGGTTTGTTCTGAGTTTAGTCATAAAAAAAAATAGAAAAATGTTCATTCATACTGAAATAAAATAAATCAAATGGCTCTTTTATTACCAAAGTAAACAATCTGCTCCAAGAAAGAATAGTGAATAATAAATGAAAAACAATGGTCAAGACTAGAGTGAGAAATCTAAAATAATAGATGATAATGATAAACTAAACTAAAGCGGCAAATCTGAAAGCTCCTCGCGTTTCCTTTGCAACCTGTCTTCGAGAGTCTTCATTATTTGAACTTCTTGAGCAGTAAGAATCTGAGTTTCCTCAATCACCTTGAGGTCTTCCTTGAGCTTGGTAATCTTTTATCTCTCATGAGACAATTTAGCATCAACCTCTGACAAAGAAGTCTCGATCTGCTTGATCTCTTCTCATGCAATTTGCAGCTCCCTCGCTAACTTGGCCTCTGTATCTTTGACTTCATGCAAGTTGGCCCGAAGTGAGTCTGTATACTTAATAATGTCACCTTCTAGAACAGTGGCACCAACAAGTTGTGAGTCAACAGAAGCCAATTGTTGTGACTGTGTGGTTGATGGCACCTTGCAAGCAAAAGAAGATTTGGTGGCAACATATGTTGCAGCACTATGCATCTATGTATCAATCCTTTTCTTAAAACCACAAAAATCCCCTAGAAACTATGAAAGTGCCTCGAAAAGTGCTGGGAGCTTGTGGACTATCGAAGAAAGTTCATGGACTTCTTTGTCGAACACCATTGTTCTTATGGCGTCAGCTAGCGCTAAAGCAACCTTGCATTGCGCATCAAGAACCATGTTCCCCACATTAAAAACAGACACCTTGGGGGCAATTGCTGGTGGAGGAGGTGGAATGGCATTACAAGGTCCATCCCTTGTAAGTACATTCAAAGTGGACATAGGAGGTACTTCATTTTGTGTCATTTATTCCAAATTCTGCTTATTGACATCTTGCAAGAGCTGAGTAGCTTCATTCCTTATCTCGTCAGCTAAGTTCATCATATCAGGGCCAAAAATGGAACCTTCACTACCTGCTGGAAGATCATTAAATTCCAACAAACCTCCAAGAAAACCCACATTTTCATTTATCTATAAATAAATAAAATGAGGATGCATTGTGTATATAAAATAAAATAAAAAATTAAAAAATATATATATATGAATAAATAAATAAAAATAAAATAAAAGCAATAACCTGCATGGGTTGCGAACTGCTTGATACTCGAAAAAAATCATTTAAACCTTGAGGAATGTTCACCTGCCTTAGAGTAAAACATGGTTCTGCTTATCACCAATATGCTTCCAATTGCGATCACGATCATTGGTACCGATTTCCCCATCCAAATCATCCGCTACTGGAGAACGTTGGCACTTACAAATGATTGGCGGAACATAATCAGCTAGTGCAATATGACTCCTAGAACTCTCGGCAAGACTATGACCACTAGATGGAATTGCTAGAAATGGATTAGAGGGGATGCTCAACTTGTTTCTCCTGAGAATGATTTTCTTACCTTTAGGTGCAGAAAGACAATCATTCTGTGGCACAATAGGTTCTGTGACTATAGAAGGGTCGACATAGACTTTTGACCACCATTCGGCATAAGCTTGTGTCACAGAGAACTTGTACCTTGCTCTTGGTCTTGAAACTTGTCATAAGCCTCCACATTTTTTAGATCTCTTCCAGACTACCAGTGCAGATATCATCTTTTAATTTACCAGGAACATCCCGATGATAAAAGAATTGTCTGCAAAACCTATGCGGACTATATGGCTCGACAATGATAAAATCATTTTGGCGCAATGTCAAGTAACCTGATCGGAGGCCAGAAAAGTACTCATGAGTGGAAATGGATAGTCGACCATCATCTTTTAGCACCTCCCGCATTGAAGATGTTCGGGAATGATAAGGAAGTGGGACACTTTTACATGATCGAAACATGTTTTGAGCTACGACTTCATCAACGTGTTGGGCAGGACCAATACTCGTATATAAAATCATTCGAGGAAGAGATTGGATTTCCAAAGTAGGAGAGTGGGTTTTGAAATAGTCAGCTATCCATCCATATACATAATGTGCAGGAAATATAACACTAGAACTCCCTGGGTCAGGTGAGGAAACAATGTCATTCAAACCTCTGTAGATATTGCCAAAACAGGGGCAGAGAGACCAAATTTGATGCCATCTGCGATCATGCTTGCAACCTTGAATACACTAGGTCGAATGACGCCATCAGGATTTAACGGTAGGACATATTTGCATAACCAGCATGCTAAAAAGGCTGCCAAATAAGTTTTCTTTTTCATTTCTTGTGTCACTCCAAGACTAGTAAACATCTCGTCTGCTTGGCGAGACCAATCTCGTACAGGAGGGATTGCGCCGGAAGGTTGAATGAGACTTTGGTTGTGATTCCGTTTTGGGTTTCTTTGCATGTTTTTCAAAGCATCCCGATATCGCCTGACATCTCTAAACCAAAAGGTCACCCAATCAATGATTCCCACCATTTGCTCTTTCCTCTGCTTCTTACAAAGGTGATGGAAGGAAAAAAAGAGATATCCACAAGTAAGAGGAAGAAAAAAATTCCTTTCTCGATCGAGCTATGATAATTCTCTAGCAGAGGGAATCACTTCCTCGTATTGCTTGCCACCAAAAGGAAGACCTCCTATGAAGCGTAAATCATGAAGGGAAATAGAAACCTCATCCACAACACAATGGAAGGAGTTAGAAGAAGGGCACCATAACTTGAGGAAAGCTCGGAGAATGTTCTCATGCTGAGAGTATGAAAATAGTGAAGCATATATTGCATCATATAAATTATTCTCTTTCAGAAACTGTTCTTGGTGGCCTAAGATGTCTTTCGCCCATTCCCAGTATCCTTCAGTGTATAGAAAGACGGAAAAAATTTGTAGAGGAGTCTTCCATATAAATTCTCTACCAGCCACTTTATGCCCCAAAAGTGAAAACGGAGCGGTCTCTGCCTCAATCTTATGCAAAACAGACCGTAGCGTTAAAGCACGGGCAACTAAGCCTTTGTTCTTTTTCTAGTTGTACCCGAGGTTTGTGAGCCCACAAGTAATCTCGCACGACCAGTCTGACAAGTAAGGATATGTCGAAGAATCCGAGCGAGACACTTGTAAAGCAAAGCGACCCATAAGGGGTGTCCCAACCTCCAAAGTAGTGCCTTTCTCGGCAGAGTCATTATGTCGCTCCAAAATGGTGACTGTCTGCGAATCCAAACACTTGGAGACCACTATGATCGTATGCCTGGAAAAAAAAACGTTAGTAATGGATGTGGAAAAAAATTCTTCTTGGATTGATTTCAATAATTTAGTCCAGAATATTGTGACCCTAAAAGGGACTGAAAAATCATTACGACCCCAAAGGGATGATGTAACATTGTGACCCCGAAGGGATTGATAAAACATTGAGACCCCAAAGGGACTGATAAAATATTGTGACCTCGAAGGGACTGATAAAATATTGTGACCCCGAAGGGACTGATAAAACATTGTGACCCCAAAGGGACTGATAAATATTGTGACCCCATAGTGATTGATAAAGCATTATGACCCCAAAGAGACTTATAAAATATTGTGACCCTAAAAGGGAGTGATAAATCATTGGGACCCCGAAGGGACTGATGTAACATTGTGATCCTGAAGGGACTGATAAAGCATTGGGACCCGAAGGGATAAATAATTTGTTCTAAGGAGCGCATTATTCCGAAGGCATGGTGACTAAAAAAAAAAAAAACCTCATTGTTGTAGAAACTAGGTAGTTTGCAAAAGTCCTCCTTAATCTTCACAAAAGATGAGGGGATAACCTGGAAGGAAAAAAAATGATCAGTGGACTGATTTCAAAAAATTGGACTGTTGTCAACTTAAAAAAAAAAAAAAAACTTACTATTGTAGAAAATAGGTAGTTTGCAAAACTCCTCCTTAATTTTCAGAAAAGATGAGGGGATAACTTGGAAGGAAAAAAAGAATGATCAGTGGACTGATTTCAAAAAATTGGACTGTTGTCAATTGAAAAAAAAAAAGAAAAAAGATCAGTGGTCTGATTTCAAAAAAAAATTGGACTATTGTCAACTTAAAAAATAAATACCACTCCCTTAATTCCATCAGACCCACACCATGTACAACAAACTCTCACATACACATATATTATATATATAACCCACCTATATATATATATATAAACAAAAACCCACACAACACCTCAAGGTCACAAGCCCACACACCACCCCACCAAAAATAACACACACAACACTCTGTCACACATACATATATGCACACTATTGTAATCAGACCCCCACACACATATACATTAAATCACACACACACACACACACGTATACATAAAGTCTCACAAACTCACACACACACATATATATATATAATTACACACACATATACACACACCAGTATGCACACATGCACACAACAACAATTACATAGGCATAAAAGAAAAAAAAAACTAACAGTGGCGGCTTGCGTCTTGGTTTGGCTTGTTTATGAATGAAATTTTAAATATGTTAGGGTTGGACAAGCACAACATATATATAGACTTGTTTTTCATACTCAAAAGGAAATTAAATTTTGGTTTCCAAATGAACAAGTCTTGGAAAAAAAGAAAATAAAAGAAAGGAAAACAAGGTTTTTGGTTTCCAATTGAACCCATTTTTGGTGTCATGGGCCGTATTTTATATTTAATTGTTGGGCTATCCTAATACATTCATTTAGTTCAAAAAAAAAAAATTCTTCAAAACTTGTCTACTCCTGCAAGACAAGCATGCACGAAGCCAAGCTCTGAAGCGGGGGCAATTTGTAGACACGTAAAATTGTTGATCATTTAATCACCATTGGATCGGTCGACTTAAGTCAATAAGTTTCAGTCAATTTCATTGACAATTATGGGTCCCACAAATGGACATGTGTCAAATTCCTAGAGGGTTAAATTATATGTTTATAATTCAAATAAAATTTGAATTTATTCTCAAAAATAATAAAGAAATAAATATCTTTTATTTATTGGGTTTTTAAGCATGATTGGTGGGTACTTTCCAAATTTAAGACCCCACCTTTGGCCTATAAATACAAGGCCACCCAACACATTTAGGGGGACAAAAAAAAGCGAGGATTTGAAGATAAGGAGAAGAAAACTGCACAAAACTTTGCCGACTCCAACTCAACAAAACCTCTGAAATTCTTGAAGACAAAGAACAACAAGCACGCCACACCTGTGCCGTTCTTCTTCAATGGCCTTCAACAAATCAAGACCTCTTCAATCTTAAAGAACACAAACAACAATCAAGTGACGGTTCAAGATCAAGCTTTCGAAGCCCTTGCACTGAAGTTTTAGGAGATTTAATAAGAGGAAGACTCTTATTTATTTAAGAATTGACCACAGAGAATTGTACCATTTCATTTATCATTTATTAATAATAAAATTATTTGTTTGCTCATATTTTGTGTCCTAGATTTTTGGAGATAAAATTTGTGTTTACCCTACCAACGTCGATTCTCTTCGCGGTCATGTCACTGATACCACCTTTGATATTAGCGATGCTAACTTTTGTCGGTTCTTCTTTCTCCCCACTGATGGGATTTCCTATTTTCACTCCTATTTTTGGTATTCTTCTCGTGAATTTCACCCCACCCAAGCAGTTCGAGTCATTTGTGCAGATTCTGGGATTACCCAAGTCTCCAGCCTTATTTCTAACATGCTTTCTCCTATAGCACATCTCATTCACAACATTATCACCTCCACTATTCTCCCAAAATTAGAAAATCATTGTCTTGTCACTCCTATGGAATCCTTCCTTGTGTATTGTATTATGACCGGACGAAAAGTGAACTTAGCATTCATTTTTCGATCCTTTATTTTGGACTCTTTTCGCAATGAATCCGGACCTCTTTTATTTGTTGCTCATATATACTTCTTGCTTGACAAATCCAACGTGTGATTCTCTGGTGACTGGTCGGCCAACAAAGCTATCTCTCTTGACTCCTCCCGTTTGTATCATCTCTTACTTGACATCCATGTTAATGGGACCCTCATCTCTCTTGGTGCCTCCGACATTCTCTGTGAGCTTCTCGAGTTTGTTTCTCACTCTGAAGAACAACGCTCCCATCTCTCTCAGGTAGTTGATGATCTTGACAATAGTTTTGTTCACCGTTTTGCTGACCTTGAGTCCTCGTTCGATGAGCTTTGTTCAGCGATTCGCTCTGCTCTCCCGCCTTATTGATGCTGTCAAAAGGGGTAGAATGTTGCATGTTGGTCTTGGTGTATGTGGTGCTATTGTGGTGATGATTGTTTTGAATGGCTTTGTGACTCTATTTATAGATATTTTTCATGTTAGTGTACTATGTTATCCTTTGGGTGTTGTTTTGTTGTTGAACCTTGGTAGGATGAAATGGTTATCTTGTCTTTGTCATTTATGGGAACACTATCACATTAATGTACTCACTATTATATCTATGAAAATTACAGCCTTTTGATATCTGTCCAGAGGGGGAAAAACTAATTGTTGAAAACATCCTCTTATGACAATGCTAGGTTTTACCCTACGCAACCGCACGTATCAATTGTAGAATAATAAAGCATGAGTAAAGGATATCAATCCCACAGAGACTAAGATTGTTCACTTTAATAATTCAAAAATAGTGAGTTATATTTCTGTAAAGTTGTTTGGTTTTAGTGGTCGAAGACCAAATTATCTAAATTAACTAAATTATTCTAGAAAGCAAATTAAATTGGTTTGTGATTCAAGAGAGAGAAAGAAAACTAGGGTTTTCATCGCTTCACCACTAACCGCATAATATAGTTCTATCAATGTAACAATTGTAAGAGGGTGATCCGTAAAATATGAATCAGGTCGTATCACATATAGATAAATACGATCCCAAAAAGGATTACCAACAATCGGATCGCGACAACCTATCTCATGACTGAATTGATTTGATTAGTACATGCCAATTAAGTTACTCTAATCTAGTCCTAAAACATGAAAATAAACTAAAGCATGTCTATTCCAATTCACCAAGGCATGACCTGTGTCAATCTAGGGTTTTAAGTTTTATTACTAC
Organism: Cornus suecica; assembly: GCA_963922005.1. Taxonomy (NCBI): domain Eukaryota; kingdom Viridiplantae; phylum Streptophyta; class Magnoliopsida; order Cornales; family Cornaceae; genus Cornus; species Cornus suecica. Next base: position 18,513,004 of record OY998248.1, on the reverse strand, counting down.
CATTGTGTAGAAAATCACATATTAAGCATCCGAGTTCTAGCCCATAGTGAATAATTGTGATTGTGTAAGATAAACATATTTATTAAGTCTAAGACAAGAATAAAAATAAATATGTAATCTTATTTAAAGAATAAAAACGATCTCTCATCTACTACAATCATCATAGTACGGTCATAGTTTCCCCTCATTACAATTGGAAACAAGATAAAATCTATATTACTTCGCTAGGATTTTGCTAGAAAACCTTAGATACGGAGTCAGTTAACCATGGAAGATGAAGACTGCATCTTTGGTGTAGAATCGATCTCCTTATCCTTTTTCTCCGGATCTCTAGGTTTGATTATTAATGTTCTTCTCAACAACAACAAGTCTGAATATAAATGTGACAGAACTCAATGAACGAACCCCCTACCTCTGATGTATAGCTTTATATTTATATACAAGTCGAGGGAAACCCTAATGGTTGCCCTTTTTAGTAATTTCACACTAAACCTAATACAAACCTTAAGTTATGAAATATGTATGTATATACATGTATGTAGAGGACTGAAGTCATAGATGTATCGTGCACTTGAAACAAGGACTAAACAAGCAAAACCCCACAGAAAATCTCCAAACTTTGCCGCACTTACGCTTCAAGCGTAGTTGTGCTACGCTCCAAGCGTAGGAAGCAAGCGTAGCTTAGCTTCTTCAAGTGAAGATAGGAAGAGTAAAAGTGCAATTTTTGGCCCCTTTTTTATTCTGAAAGCGTAGGATCAAGCGTAGGGATTTTGGTGAAAACCACTTTTCTCCGCAACTGAGCCAGAATGACCATCTTGAACCCATGATATTTTTTTCTTGAAGTGACAGCTATCACACCCCCAAACTGTCAAAATGTTTAACATTTGACACCTATCACACCCCCAAACTTATATATTGCTAGTCCTTTAGCAATGAGCTGAGAAAAACTTTTGAAACCTTTCTTGTGATGATTGTTTTTATTCTAACTACTCTATACTACTTTGTACTATTCCCTTGCTTTCGTGAGGGTTGGCGATTACACTTAGTACGTGTAACAAGACTTTTAAACCCCTCGGTAGCACCGAGTGGACGAGTGAAGTCTCATGAGGGTTAGCTATATTACCCACAACTTCTCCTTTCTCTGCAATCATGAGCTCACACACGCATTAAATAAGTCATAATACAATGCATAAGATAATATAGATGCAAATATTCCCACTCACTAGTGAACAACAAATATCTCAAGCTTTGTGTCATGAATGGCTCCCACTTAAGTGAACGACTTCGTTGCTTTTTACTCCCAAATAGGAGTACCATCAACCTGATTGTGACAACTCGTCTCATGACTGACCTAACTAGTACATTTCAATTATATTACTCGAATCTACTCCTACTACATGAAAATAAACTAAAGCATGTCTATATTAAATCGCCAAGGCACAACCTGTGTCAACCTAGGGTTTCAAGTTTCATTACCACCATTGTGTAGAAAACCATAATTAAACATTCGAGTTCCTGTTCATATTGAATAATCATAGTTGTGCAAAATAATACATTCATTTCATCTAGGACAAGAATTTTATATTGAAAACAAGTACGGTCTCTTAACTACTACAATTATCATAGTATGGTCAATAATTTCCCCTCTTTAAAATTAAAAATAATGAAAGAACTACATTACTTGGCTAGGGTTTTTCTAGAAAATCCTAGATACCGAGTTAGTTGGCCATGGAAGATGATGACTGCATCGTTGATGTAAAA